>CM034146.1:358190042-358815042 GCA_019776745.2 Taxus chinensis
CACATTCACGAACAAGTGGCTTTCATTACAATATGAAAATAGAAGGTTTTATTACATTACCTGTTATTAATTCCATTGCAGTGTAACGCATTCGATAAAAAGGAAAGAACCGCCGACATTTTGCAGTGAAAGTAGCACGCCAAAGCACAAACTATCTAATAACTCAAAAGAGCAAAGAAAGCAACGGCAGAAGTAAGGAGTCATTTATTTTTATTACTGGAAAAGAAAACACAAACTGTATCCAGAAAAACAAAATTCAAAAACGTGTAGTTATTGAAATTTGAAAAATCTAATAGTGATATGAGCTTACTGAATGTTTAAAACCCTGTAACGGCCTTCGAAATTGCCATCCTTCACCTCATGTTCTGCAGATACAGATACCAAAAAAATAAAATTGTTTTGTCATTTTTAACAAGAAATGTTACTTAACAAAGTAAAGAGTGCAAAAAATGTGAAAGATAAAAGAGAGTTTCAATGTTTAACAATGCATTGAGATTTGACGCGAAAAGTAAGAAAGAGAGAATAATCAAATTATTTTGGGTTACTGGAGAGAAAAAATATCTAAAAGAAAAAGATATTGCACTCAAACCTGAGTTCAAATTTGAAACAAGACAGGGTTATTCTTTCTGCAGTATTCTACGACTGTATTGCCCTGTGAGTTTAACAGAATGACGAAGATATGTACATCTTCCTACGCCCCGCAACACAACTTCTGTTGATTAACAGAGATTTATAAGGGCTGTCGTTGGAATGTGTAATGTTGCTCGGTTTCTACGGAGGGCGAGCAGCCGAAGAATTACGAGGGAGCCCTCCATACTTGTTCGCGAAACGACCGCTGAGGAATTAGAAGAACGGCCGAGTAATTGGGCTTATTCTCGTCCTGTTGTCGTCGTCGACATAGTTTGGAACCTCGCATTTGTTATCGTTGCCGCCATGGTGGTTATTTTGAACACAGTCGACAGGTATGCGCCACGGTTCCTGCCGCAAGTGATTTTTAAATAAATACCAGGATCAAACCTAGCAAAAACCAGAGTAAAAATGTTTTTTTCCCAATTTTCGTTCCAGAAAATTCTGTCCATAGTTATCCGAACACACACTGACATTAAGTTTGTTTTTTGTTTTTTTTTTAACGTAGTTCCATCCTTTTTACGAAGCGAATAAAAAATGGGAAAAAAAAAAAAACCACCTCGGTTTTTGTTATTTTTAAATAGCATAAATAAATCAGAAAACTTTGGAAAACGACTTTAATTTTTTGCCAATGTAAATCTTAAGACACAGTAATGGGATGAGACGAAAACAATAGCGACCTTGTATTAAACAAACCATAAATTTATCGGCATTTTGTGAGTTTGGATAGTGACTATGTTAAATGCATGAATTTTGCAGGGTGTGAATGGATTTCGAGCACAACAAAGAAACATAATCGCATGTCATTCTTTAGTTTTCCATCTCCCTGCAATCCACTTGAGTATTGACCAGAAAATACACTAGCAATTGCACGTGAGATGTGCAATGGAAACGCCGAAGGGGATGCATCAAAGAAGTTAAATTGAAGGGAGTGAAACATGAAAATGTTTAAGGCATTGGCAAAAGAGGAACTTTTTTTGTGCGTGCTTATGTCCTCCTTCGATCCTCTAGTTATTCCAAGGTTATAAATAAAAAATGTTCTAGCTTGAAGATTATAATTATGTTGATCAATTGTCAAATTTTGGTTGGATCTGTCTAGTTTCAAAAATTGAATATCAATGTAGTTACTTGTTAACATTACAAATTCAACAACTGATATTATACAATGTTGTTATGGATCATTCATTGTTGGCCTATATGTTTTATGTATATATAAGTGATGGTGTTTGCTTTTACAATATGTGGTTTTTGGATAAAATGAAAGATTTGTGAAATGTGGGTTTATTTCTATTATTTTGCAGCATGCATCATGTTGTGGAACAAAAGATTGGTACCAGGGGTCTTTCCACCCCAAATGGTGACAACGTCTACAAAATCCACCTTCCATTAAGCTTTAATGATTTCTCATGCTCTGTTCTAAACACCCATTTTGGCCCACCTAAGAAGATGGGGTGCACGTGTTAAAAGGGTCATATGGAATCACATAATAAAACAACATGAACCGGAGACACTATCCCATGAGATAGTTGGAGAACCTTAAACAAATCCATGGGATCCTATAAAAGAGCTTGCCAACCTTCAGAATGGAAAACATAATAATTTGCAGAATGCACGAGCCCAGTAGAGGAGGCAACACGTGCTCAAAATGTCTAACCTGATTGTAAATCCAAGCTATCTGCAGGACACCGAGGGATTGTGATGACACATGCAATGATTGCATCAATCCCTAAAAATTATAAATCCATTAAAAGTTATGGCTTTTAAGTTGATGACCATTAAGACAGATGTAATGTTTAACAAACATTACATTAAATAGACAATTTGGCAATGGTGACAAAAATTAATATGCAGTTCATAAGTGACTTGTTGGAAGAAAAAATGGTTCACCTATGTTCCCTCCAATAGAATCTCCAACCCAAAAATTATCCTACCTCAACCTCCTTCATCACGACTCTTATCCCATCTAATGTTTCACCTAAAATCCTTCAACTTAAACTTCTTCAAGAGTACCCCTATTGGTAGATCTATCCATATGTATGATGATAGGGAACGTGCCTTCGACATAATAATAATGTGGTCGTTTCTGCAACATAAACATTCATTTTATTTTTTAGAGGAGAATCGGGATTCGATCGGATCAGAGAGGTGTAGGTCTCTCGACGGGATTCAAACCTCGGTCATGGTGTTGAGATGGCTCCACCTTTCAAATGAGCTAGAGACATCAATTGCACACTTGTTTATTCTCCCATGGCTTGCAACTACAAAAGACTAAATTATTTCTATGTAATTTTTTCTATAGATCACAGGTTTGAATCACAAGAGTCGACTTCTCCTAACGTCACTTGTATCAGTCACGTTAAAATGAAATATCCCAATGGGACAAGTCATCCAAGCAAGTCAGGGGCAGAAAAGAAATCGATAACATGTCCAAGCTCAAGAAATTAATGTTGCACACTGGAATTGAAGAAACAATAAAGTAGAAGAAAACTAAGAAGAAATAGAAAAGGATAAGGAAGGGAAAATAGGACATCCTTATGTGGGATAAATAAAATGCTACACTTCATATTCTTACGAGCTAAATTTGGCAGGGTTTATGCACAGGAAGGTCCAACCATCACTAAATGTGGAACTCATATTTGAAAGCAAAGTAATATTTCGTCCCTTAAAGCCATTGATGTCAATAGTGTAGACACAAAATCATGCATTTATACATTATTTAGTCTCGGTCTCATATTAATATTTAGAGGGTTTTTGAGTGAAGAAAGTACTAATTAACCCCTGTCTCTTGGGCATTTTTATTTTAATTTCTATCATCATTCTCGATCTCCACCACACACATGCCCAGTCAGTTTTCATCATCTTCTATCATTATAACCCTGACTAGGGTGCCTAGGCTAGTACTGGGGTGCCCATGGGCGCCCTAGTCCCACCATGGGCGCCCTAATTCTTCTTGCACTTTCCCGCCACTTTTGGGGCTCTTTATAGCTGTTTGAGATCTTTATCTTTTTGGTAGTCAGCCATTTCGAGGTTAATTACGAAATTAGATCAAGAGAACCCTATAAATATAAATATATGAGACCATAATGAGGGACCAAGAACTAGTCACTACTATCATCCACCTAAAGTTGCATCCATCTATTGCATTGGAGATCATTTGCATCCATGTAGCTCCATCACAAGGCACGAGACTAGGACATCTGCATCACACACATCATAGGGGGAGGATTCTATTTTATTCCATGCACAATCTATTACATTTTTCTACACATAATTAGTTCACTACATCACAAAGTGTGATTGGCACTAGAGCAACCTAGGGCATATTTCACACACACATAACTACATTTGGGTCTAATGTAATGCAACACTTAGTAAGACCACCCTTGTGGCAGCTGAGGTTAGTCTGACCCTATCATATGAATTTTTCCTTTTTAGGGATTGATGTTTGTTTAGGGTTTTGCAAGTCTTCCTTTAATCTTGGATTAGAATCGACACCTAGCGCAATACAGAGGATTTGATGTGACACACAACAAGGGTTTCAGACCACCTACCAAACCTGTGAAGATCAGTTCCGGAGCTTTTGCACAAACCAGGGCGCCCATTCTGCAAACTTGAGCGCATGTAGGTGCCCTAATTTACAGAATCAACCCAAATCCATCCTTTTCGGGGCTCCTGCGCAGTTGTTCCTACTTCCAGATTCTCCAATCACCTTTGCGACACAGTCCCACGAGCATCTTCTATTCAGCTAAGTTCTTTCCTCTTCTTTCTTGCAAATTAGGGTTAGCATTTCCTTTTTCATAGTTGTTTGGGTCATCTTTACATTTATTTACAACATCTATTTACTTTATTTACAGTTGTTCATAGCTTAGATTAACCAGTACCTATATTACATTTTTAGTTAATCATTTTGGTGAACCCCGTGTTTCAACGCTTGCTTTTAACCATGTCATCTCCTTATCAAGTTATGGCTCAATCTTCTTATCCTATCTTTGCACCAACTAAGGTCTCAGGCATAATTACTAATGTCATTTATTTCATGTGTATGCATACCCAACATCCTCCTCGCTTTGTCATAACTAGGGTTGATCCATTTATTAATGTAGTTATTACTCGTCGTGTTCATCTTAATCTACCTACAGCTCCACTCACATCTATTCCTCCACCCATTACTCTGGCAGCTCCTCCCATCACTTCTAAGGTATAGATCTACACAATAGAAAAATGGCACAAGAACACAGTCACAGAACAACCCAGAATCTGACTTGGGTCTAACATAGAGCAAATACCAGCACCCAAAATCAGACACTAGCACCTGGGCGCTCTTGTCCTCCCCTAGGCGCTAATGTCCTGGGGTAGAAACAGTCAATTTCTTAGTATAGTACATTCTTTAGTAGTTTACAAAGCAGTTCTACATTAACATTCACTAGCCTTCAGTCACAGAATGCATTATATCTCCTATATTCAATATAATTTGAGCAATGTGGAACTAAATCAGAACAAATTGGGACAATGAACAAATCAGGATGTACCATCTACAGTGTCTCTTATTGGGCAGAGTCATGGAAGGAGTGTAAAACCATACCTCTCTTTGGCGTCCTTCATTCTATTTTAGGGGTGCATACCAGCGTCAAGAAGACTAGAGAATAGCCTTTCCTAAATCTTGTCAAATAGCATGTCTTGATGCATCTTGTCTTGGGCGTACCTAGGTGCACTTGTTTTCCCTAAATCGCCTATGGACATGCTGACAAAACACATTGGACTGCTCAGATATACAGGATAGGACTGACTCAGGGATTAGGGTGATCTGGAGGAGGGCTCAGGATGACCTTAGATTATAAATTTTTAAAGTAGGGTATGGTTGTCATGCTTTTAGGTGTGAATTTTGCCCTTGCAAAAACTCGTGACAATAGGTGGCTCTGACTTGGGGACATGTTGTGGACCGAGTGCAACGAGGACATGACATGAGAAATCCAGAATCTCAATACATAACATTGACCAGTTTCTTATCCACTGGGCTTCATAAAAACACACAACTTGCAATAGGTTGACAGAAAGGGGGAGCACACAAACACACAACTAAAGGGAAACACACCACACTTAAAAGGGAAAATCACACACAAAAGGGAAAGGGAAAACAAACCTAAAACACCTATAGTACAAGGCGGGGGACAACCCACTTTCACTATAGCGCTCTTCTCTTCTCAGAGGTTATCCCTAAGTGGGCAATAGTGAGCGATGTTGTTCTGCGAAGCCATTGACTGGTTTAAGAAGGTAGCCTCCTCTCCTTAACTATTTATGAAAGCTAGGTGCTTTCATGATTGTCTGTGTACTTGGTAGGAGTGAGCCTACATGAGCTTCTTGATGCTCAGTCCTTCACTTAGAAATTACATTTCCTTCATTCTCTTTGAAATCAATTTCATAGTGTTAGTTTCCTTCTGAGCTTATCCACATTGTTGATCTCTCATTGAGCATCTCATCGTTGCCCTGAGGCTTGTTTTTGTTCAAATTTCTTGAACATACTTATTTCCCTTCTTTTCCATATTCATGTTTACCGGAAACATGTCATTGGAGGCCTTGAAATTAACCTCTGGTTTTATTCCATCATAAGGTGTTTGGAAATAGAGCAAGGGATTACACATAACCTCATGTACGTCTTGCATGGCCATGACATGAGTCAAGAGGACAAGGCTCATCTCGGGATCTTCCATACCTTCTGCAGGCTCTAAGATTTTTTGTAGGGACCCCTTCTTTAAAATTTCCAAAATTTCACTCTCATCCTTCGTTCAAAGAATCTTCATTTAAAATTTCAAGGGAGTCGCTTACAGGAATTGCTACATCATCTCGCAGCTTGTTGCATTCTATCAGTTAATTGTTGTGGGGAGTCTCATCTCTAGAGGGCTCAAGGACTTTTGTTCTGAAATTTCCCACAAAGAAAGACTCCTCTTCGTCAAATGGGAAAGAGAAAACTTCAATCTTATCATCATACCCATCAATCAGTGTTGCAAGGGGTACATTAGATTTTTCACCGATTCTTATTTCACCACGACCAAAATTCAAATTGGTTGAAGATGTGGAATTGGCTTCATACCCATCTTGCAAATGCATGGCTCACATCAATAGTTCAAGACTGAGTTGAAGATCTTTCGTTTCTTCCACAGCTCTTAGGAATTCTTGCACAAAGTCTTCCTTTGGCATTACAAAAAGTTCACCCTTACATTCATGCAGAGAATCCTCTTTTTGAAACTCAAGGCAACCTTTTGGAGGAGTTGCTCCATCATCTTAAAGCTCATTGGCTTCCTCTACTCCCTTGTCGAGAGGAACTTTGTCCTTGGGAACTTCAAAACTTTTTGTTTCAACCTTTTCATCATAGAAAAAATATTCTTCTTCGAATGGAAATGAGAAAACTTTAATTCCTTCATTACGTCCAGCACCCATTGGCTCAGGAGGGACATCAGATTCTTCGCTTTGCTTTGCTTTATCGTGACCAATTTTTGAATGAGTTGAGAAACCATAAATAGATTCATGCTTGTCTTGTAGCTCCATAGCTCGCATCAGGAGTTCGAGACTGAGCTCAAGGTCCTTTGTTTCTTCCTCAACTTTTAGGAGTTCTTGCACATATTATTCTTTCAAACCTTTCGAGGGTTCATCACAAATTAGCTTTGTCTCTTCATGGATGGCATGATCGAGAGTATATTCATCTCCAAATGGGAATGAGAATATCTCTTCTTCATGGATAAGCATACAAGTTGATTTCTCCCTTTGAAATTCACCAAGAACCATTTCTTCTTCTTCATGGCTCGCATCATTCGGCAATTCAGGGCTATTCTCTTGCAACTCAAAGTTCCTCAATGCTTCCTCTAGATCAATACCTCTCTGTAAAGGAATGCTCTGTCCTATCAAGATTGAAATCTTGTCCTCTTCTTCAATTGTTACAAAATGATTCATCCTCCCGCTATTTTGGTATAAGATGTTGGCTTCTGTATTTCCTGCTTTTTGCATTGTGTACCTCATTTTTTTCACAAGAAGCAATTTCTCCATATCTCCTTTAATTGACATGGTTGCAGAAGACCAATTCATCTGAATTTTCCCTCCCAAATCTCAGCAAAAGCTTCTACTTAACAACATTCCAAATGTATTCGGGATGTCCGCTTCCAAGATAGTCATTGACACTTATCTAGAAATTCGGCAAGAGCCACTTGTGCATTGTTTACCTTCCCGACAAGTGGCACTTCCTTTCACTCCATGGAGTAACAAGAACCACCATCCGGAGTCGCGGTGAGTTTGAGGGCATTGACAACCTTCACAGGAATTACGTTGTCGGAGGCACATGAATCTATTATGTAATTATTCAATCTGTATTCTTCAATGAGAAGGGAAACATAGAAAGGATCAACCCTATGGGTCTTTGATGCACTCATGGAAAACATGTTTTGTGAGGGAAGTATAGGTGGAGTTGATAATAATCCTTTAGATCTAGGGGTCATAATATCGAGCTTTGAACTACTACCCATGATATGATGGACAAACTTCTCAAATTGTTCAGGATGAGTCCGCAGATTTCGGATTCGGAAATCTGCACTTTAGTCCTTTTCATATGTTGTATGATGTCAAAAGGAGAAGATGCGGATAGGGGAGATGGAGACACTACTTTTCAAGTTAGGACGGGCTTGGAAGCAGGAGTGGAAGTTTGGGGAACAGAAGCTATTTTGAAATGTACACTAGGAAATTTTGAAGGACTAGATTTTGTAGAAGTGGATTTAGAATTAGAAGAAGCATTGGAAGACTTACTTGGAATAACGGGTGGATCCTCTCTTACTTGTCTACTAGGACCAGGTTTGTCCAATGCAGATTCCATGCAAGGTGGAAGTGGGGATCCTCGACTGCTTATTTTGTTTGGTAGAGTCGCCACAGGAGGATCTTCAGATCTTCTTATTTTTCATCAACAAGTTAAGGAAGGAGGCTCCTTTTTTAGAATGAGAATGAGATGAATACTGCACATGAAAAATTAGGTGCATCTTTGTCATCATCCCCACCACTCTCCAGAATACTCATAGAATCTGATTTGTGTCATCGTTCTCAAGCTCTTCAACATCTATAGCGGATCATCATCTTCAATTTCTTGTTCAAGCCCTTATCTTCATCCTCTTGAGTTCTGCCGCTTGCATTGACAGGTGGGGCTTCCAAGGCAAGCCTTCGGGTTGACTCCTGCAATTTGATTCCTGTTACTGGTTTTGAGGAGATGTTCGTTCGAAAAAATTCCTTCTTCAACAATGTCATTTCGTTTATCAATCTCTACAGTAGCTGGGTGCAACTCTCTCACCTTTGGGATGCTGAGCCTTACCCTTTGAAGGGTTCTTTATCTTACCAGATAGGATGAGATCATCTTCAACTTCAATGGCCATTCCTTGTGCTTGTGCAAGATTCCTTGGTTGAACCCTTCGTATGAAGAATCCTACCTCCGGTGCTTGAGCATTGATGAAGAACCTTTTCACGTTATTGTCAGATTGTGAATCATCATATGCTATTCTTTTGAGTAACCTGTTGAAACGGACCCCAAAGTCTTTCATAGTCTCATTTGGTTATTTCTTCATTTACCAATTGACCGATGAGATCTTGATAGTCTTCAGAAAAGTTGAATCTTTCTTTGAACCTAGATTTAATGTCATCTTAGCAAGTGATCGATTTGGAAGGTAGAAGGTAGAACCATTTTGTTACTTTTTCTTGGATGGATTCCACGAACAATATTACAACAACATCCTCGTGTTCGACTCTAAGGATTTCACATGATGTGATGAAGGTCAATATGTGCTCTTCAGGGAGTTGTGTGTCGTCACCATTGAAATTTGAAAATTTCTTGCATGAATCGGTTGGTAGATTGTGAAGAGGTGGTGTGAGAGTAAGTGGGCTTGTATTACTTCCCTATGGGACAATGGGTTAGGGTCTTTCTGCTTCTTTGTCCGCCATTGTTTCTTCTCCAAATTCTTCTTCTGATTCTTGGTCTCCTTTGCTAGGGGATTCAGTATTCAAGGGTGGTTGAAAGATGGGAGACTTTGCAAGAGGAGTATCAATAGGAGTTTGGATAGGATTCCTAGGGGTACCACTTGAAGAATTAGATGGGGATGAGGCTTGGGAGAAGAAATAGGGATTATCTCTGAATTGCTTCTGTTGGTTTTACAAAGCCTCGAAAGTGGGATTGGAAACTCCTCTCGATATATCTAACCTGGTGTATATCCTTTCAGCCTTTTTTTTGAGAAAAATCATGCAATGGGAATATGAAAGATCACTTGTATGAATCAATAGTGTCTTTCAACAAGGGATATCCATCAAGTTTTTTTTATTTTTTCAATATTGGATTTTTTTGTATTTTGGAATATTTGTTTTTTGTATTTTCTTGTGATCATATTTTGGGTGCAGATTGTTGCCAAGTCTGCACCACAGTGGGTGCCAAAAACTGTTAGTGAGAAAATTTGTCAGGTGGACAAATTGATGGTTATCTTGCTAATGTTTCTAGAACTCTAGGTCCCTCTGCTTGGTTGGTGTAGCTCCACTTTATTGTGAATGAACAAAAATGAAAACTGTTGTTGGCCAGGAGGTCGGGGATCCAACAGGAACACTCCACTGTACCCACTGTGAATGCTTACAATGAATTGTAAGGGAGGAATTTACTAAAAGATGGGGGAAAGGGGAGTGATAAGTTAGTTATGTCTATTAACGTAATGCAGGGGATGGTGGGAAGATGATATTCTTGTCCAAAGATGTGAGACTAGACAAGTTTCACATTCAGCTTTTTTATAGGAAGATATTTTAACAATCAAGATCGGAATATTAACGTTGAGATTGTTTTTTTTTTTTTTTTTTTTGCACACATTTATGCATCATGAATAAGAAGAAACTCAGTTGTGTTATTGACATCATCACAACTTTGTATACCAATGTTGGACATTGTTTAGTCTAGATAGAGACATTATGGAAGACTGCCATCTGATTTTCTTTATTCAAAGTAGACCTCTCTCTAGAGTACACATAATTGACATTTACCTTGTAGTTTAATGAGGGTGTCATTACATTATATAGAACTTAGAATTTTCTCCCATCTCCTTATATCGATACATACCATCATATTATGTCGGACTTGCATTTTCGTACTTGTCACTATTTGCCTTCCTAGGAGTTTGAGACATTATGGACTATTTTGTTTTCATATACTCTGACTTATTATGAGATTTAGGGAAATTATTCTTTTGCACTTTGGAAATGATTCTCTTGGCCCTCTTCATGATATTCTCATTTCTTACGAAGACCATGTAGAAATGTTTAGCCCTCTTCTTTCGAGAGACATTTGAGGACTTCAGGGGCAAGAATAAATGCTCCAAAGAATGAAGATACTTCATCATTGATGCAGATCCGTCTTAAAGAACTTGATGACGACAATCTTGGCTTCTGATTACCCCTGTAACTCTTCTATAATAATGTGAAGATTCCATGAATTTTGAACCATTTTCCATCACCGATGATGATCACAAGCTAACTCCTTTTACATGATGCACGGTCACCCTAGACCATGAAATGAGTGTTAAGAAACACTGTTTCAAGGCACTTCGCAAACTCAATGATCTCAGAATGAACACTCACATTTTCATCATAATTCTTCTTCACTACTTTGATTAATCAGAAGTGTTTCCTCTAGAGCAACAAATTTCAATTCAATCATGACTGGACTTATTCAAAGACACCTAGCTCACTAAGAGATGGTGAAATGGATCTATTAGATTGTGCCTTACTATGCCCTAATTTGCTTTCAAAAACTGTTGTATTCTCAATCCACTGAAGTCTCTAAGACGCATATGAAGTTATTTACGTTACATCTTTTATGATCCCATGAACTCATCGTATTACCCCATGGAAAGTCCATAAATATTTGAATTAAGATCAAATTAAATTGCAAGTTATTTGCAAGTTTTTTTCTTGTAAAACTCATGATTTTCTATTGTTAGCATTTACTATCAATCCCTTATGACATGCATATATTTAGGAATTTTTGTTACCTAATTAAATTTAAAAAAAGTATTACCTGTAAATAAATACCTTTGGGCACATTCCATCCTCTAAATGATCCCACAAAAAACCTGATAGCATAATATGCAGCCCTTTGATAAGAAAAATACAAACTGTGCACACAAGCTAACATGGGAAAGCCACTGGCAATGTTCAGATACATGCCCACAAAGGAATCTTCTCATATTGCAATATATCTTGGCTGTTCACGGACCAACCCCAAAAAATACAATCCGGGGGATTTACTATTTTTATCATGTGAAGAAGCATTAAAATATCACCAGATTATAGAAATGTGGTGACTTTGACCGTTGGTACTTGGCGACGGGAGACAATCATTAAAAAAACAATATCTAAGTCTGTATTGTTGTTATATCCTGCTGTGCTGTTTTCACTTTGGTTTCGCTCACTGAAAAGATCATATATGTTTGAAGACTGACACTGAAAGGATTTCTTGGGGCAATGGGAATAATCCAGAGAGCATTCATGTACAATGGCATCTTCCATGATAAGTTGGACTACACGTGAGTTTAAAAAGCTTGAACAGTTTGTTTTCCCCATTTTCTTTCCAGACTTGATTTGAAAATAGACCACCACTTCTGATTGTTTGATTTGTAAATTTTAGCTCTAGACGCTTCGTTGGAATGATGTTTCTTCTGCTTCATTCCTGTTTTTCCGATTTCTGAATTGTCAACAAATTGAGTCTGGACAGATGGCTTTGCTAGGGCATTACATTTCTTCTCATTTTGGTGCAATTAATGGTCTGAGGCACCTTCTGCATTATTCCTATGGCCATTCATTGCAGCTTTTCAGAAGCTTAAATTGCATAGAGGAAGAGATGCTATCATATTTTCATTGGATAATATGTCTAAGGGGAATTGCAAGAATAGTGTTGCATTTCTTCGCTCATTTTGCCTACGAGGGTTTCTTCACATGCACACGAGAAATGGTTAAGGAACTTGCAAAAGTGAAGTTTTTTTCATGGTAGCATAAATGAGATTATATGAAAAATGAAGTGTGGACGAGAAAAGTGTCTATATTGGAGGCAGCTTTAATGCTTGTCAAGCAGTGGTGATGGAGGAAATGAAGACACTTTGCGTTTCTTGGCCCTTAATTGGTTCCCCGTGCAAACTTCTTTTCTGTACAAGTGTTTTAAGTAGAAGTAGCAAGAAGCAACAATTATAATTAAAAATGATTGCAAAGTGCATTGTCGTGTCATTAGTTGAGCAGTTGGGCACACTATTTACTCCTAACTTGGTCCCAATTGATATTTTGGGACGATTTTATGCAATTGAAAAGTGCTCCCCTATTCCATTGTATTTGAATATTGATAAATGGTGAAATATTTTTTTAAAGAAAAGTTGGATCTGACAAAATAGACGACTAATAGGACTGAGAGCTACTGTGGGCTATATTGGCTTAGTTATGCTCAATTTAGGTAATTTTATTAGGTGGATCCAGGCATTCTATAATGGTAAGGTTGGGTACACTTTTTTGTCCTAATTGTCTGAAATGTTTGGGACAGTTGGTGTAGAAAAGTGCGTCACCTTCTGATTCGTCCATTTTTCCACGATTGTAATATTTTGGTTATATGGTGGGGTACCTTGTTGAGCAACTTCTTGGACGCATAACTTGAGCTCCATACACATTCTTTTATTGACATTCTTATTAAAAGTGGGTGGGTTAGGCATATAAATTGTAATTCTTTCACTTAGAGCCAATGATCAAGGGGTATTTCATACCTGTGATTATCATCCTACAGACCATGATCCCTAACCTCATTCCTTTTTATTCAGGCTCATCCTAAGGTTGTGTATGCTTGGAAGATAGGTTGTGAATAGAACCGCCTTTTACACCATTATCCTGAAACAAGTGAACTACTATCCAAACCTCTAGAGTTCTGCAAAATAGATATCCAAGATAAGATTTTTTTTGGCTCATAACACGTTACATGAAACATACTATTTTCAACTAATATTCATCTATCTAAAATGCGTACTGAAGTTTTGCATTGTGCACTTCTTTACCCTCTAGGACAAAGAATTGCTGACAATTGCTCCAACTAGACTCTATGACGAACTTCCCAAGATTATTGAAACTAATTCTAGACTCTCCAAAACTTTCAATGTAGTTCTCTGAAACTTTCACTCCCTGATGAGTTTGGAAGAAAGTAGCTTTGTTCTACTTCGGGGGGTGTGCTGGAAATCCGATAGGAAGGCCAGGAACTTGGGTGGCCAAAAGATTCTCGAAAACCTTACATAGTTGGATGAAACTTGTCTATGGAATTACCTGGGCCTACCACTAGATATCTCTGAAAATGACAAAAAAGGCAACAGGCCTGCCCCTATGAGCACCACACAAGTTGTGGACCATGCCCAAGAACCTAGCATGTGAATAAGACCGACATGGGGGTTACGGACTGATCTAGAGGATGGACTCGGGATGGCTCCTTTATAGCAAAAAATTTCAGATATAGCTGGATGGTTCTCCTGTTTTCAGCAAAATAAAGATCATGTGTGTAAAGCCCTTGCAAAAATAGAGGAAGAAACATCATTTTTGCATGTTATGTGTCTGCGAGATGGAAAAAGGTACTAGTCAGGGATCTGTAGGATGTGTCCTGGTGCAGGAGGATGAAGATTCATGTTATGATGAAGATAAATATTTTTCCAAAGTTGTCTATTTGGATGTTGATGATGAGCCTACACATGGTTAGATTTTACATAATATAGATTTAATAAATTAAATTAAATCAGTGTGACACGTGTATCCTCTATTATTTACTATTTGTTGTTTTCTCTATGCTCTATACTTCACTTTTTAGTGTATGTGACTCATTGATGTTGTAATGCCCCGTTCGATGTTCCCCTAGTCCCTAACATGACAACCTTGTTGCTAAGCCTGGGAGACTTGTGTGCGTGTGCTTTCGTTGACCGTTGTTGACCTTGTCCTTGTTGCAGTGAAGATTTTTCACCTTCCTTCTCCTTCTTGCCTTTTGGGTCGTTGTCGATACCCCAAACTGTGGACCTCATAGCGTCATGGACGACTATTTGGTTAAAGGAAAATCTAGTTCTCGACTTGTCGAGTTTGCCTTGTCATCGCCATTAATAGGATTAATAATTATTACCATTGTTTTAGCCATAAAATCATAAAAATAATGTTTATAATAATATTATAATTTATATTGTCGAGGTGTGATTATTATTATTATTATTATTGATAAATTTGTGTTGTTATTATGAATATGGCGATCATCATTAATTGTGCTTATTATTATTTTACTTCGTTTAGGGTTTTTATTTTTTATTTAGTTAAAACAAACGAACAAAAAAAAATTAAGTAAAATAAAAGTTTTAAAATTAAGAAAACCCATGAATTCTTTATTGGGGGCGGTTTTAGGGCAAAGGGTTCCTTTGTGGTTTTTGTTTGTCTTTTTACTGTGGGGGAGTGAGCGCCGCCACCTTGAAGGGAGGGGGGAAAGCTCCAACCTGCTGAGCTTATCCTTACCAGCGCACTACTGGCTTGTGGCAACATTCTCCCAGCCTGCGTCCAAAGAAAAATGAGCCCCCCCAGACCTGCGTGTCATCTAGCAAAGTATAAACGATTTAGGGATTTTGTCAAATGTTGTAGTTGCAAATACCTTGGGGACGTGATTGCAGCGTTTGACCAAAGGAAAGAACGGGACAGCTACGCATGGGGTAACGTTATTGTTGTGCGCATATGCTGCAAATAGGGTTCTAACCCAAAAAGTTTACTTTTGCCACATACTTCCAACATGCGTCAAAAGGGGAATCCTTATTTGCTTTCACCTACTCTTGATCCTCACGTTTGCATGGTCTTCTTCTTATTGTCAGCTATGAGAGACATTGACCAGTCTATCCTTGGTTTCAACGCATATGTGGGCGTTTTGGCATATTTAGAATGTAATGTGGGAGAGATAAGGTTGTTTTCAAATGTGGAGTTTTGGGCATTCTACCATTTAAACCTGCAGTGGTTATGAGATTTTGGTTTATCGGTGCTTGTAGTTTGTGCAAGTTTTAATAAGCATATGAATCGTATGTCAAACTATTTCAAAGAAGTGTGGTCTCATGGAATGCCATGATGGCAGCCTATACACAAAATGGATTTGTTAAAAAGGTGTTTGGACTGTTTGACGAAATGCCTTAAAAAAAATCATGGTCTAATGGTTGCAAGATTTGAGGCTATGCACAAAAGGAGGAAGATCTCATTCTATCCAAACAACAACAACAAGAAACCATTTGATCATGCTCAATAAGTGGTGGGTCGAATCCAGAAGGTAGGAGAAATGTGATCAGAGTAGCAGAATGGTTTCAAATCTATAGTTACAGATTTTATTGATAGACGTGTATGTTAAATGGTGGAGCTGTGGATGCTCGTGATCTGGTTGACGATGTGCCCAAGCAAGTTACTGAACCAAATCCTGCAGTTTCAACCAACTTCACTCTCCACGCATGGTTCATCTTCCCTTACCTCTCAAAATTCTCGTGTTTTTAGTTCTATTTTACAACTTGATAGAATTTTAAACTATTAGGATTTTAATACCGTTAAATGTTGTTTTCAACTCGTTGCAAAAATAATGAAATGTCATGTCAAAAACTTGCTAAGTCAAAATAACCCATTTGCATTAAAACACGAACTTCCACCCTAATTTTGAGGTGATGTAGAAAACTTCGTAACCAATTGGAATCACTACAACATTGTTTTATCGACAAAACGAGTTTGACTTCCCAGTAATATTGTTGACCTTCTTCCTGGTTAAATAGTTAATTTTTGTAGTTTTTCGGAGACTCTTTTAATACCCTTCATAGCTCTGAAAACGAGATGTTAAGCCTTCTTCGTGTACCTTGTTATGTGGGGAGTCACCTTGACCTTTGGATTGACCCCGAACGGACATATGTGACCTTTTTGGCGCTCTTATAGGAGCCCTGTTACACTGGGTTACAGCAGTAAAAAGCCTTTAAATCTAGCAAGTTGGCTTTCGTTTTGAACCGTCATTTGAAACCTGGATGGAGAAATTTCTTCCCGTCTTCACAAACCTCTAGTGTTTATATTAGACAATTGCATGGAACATTCAGTTTAAGAAAAAAACACTTTTTGGGATAGTTTGGCAAAGCCATTTTGTAGGCCTCCGGTCGCAGTTTGACGAGGCCAAACTGGACCAATTTCGACTTGTCGCTCCAGAAAATTGGTCGCCGTTTGAAAACGGCTTTCTAGTTCTCAGTACCGGCGACTCTAATGAATTCTCCTTATATAGGGGAACTAGTAGGAAGTGTCTCGTTACGTGTTCATCCATCAAATGTCAGTTTTGGACGTGGTTTTCTGAGCCCTCGAGCTAACTTTTGTCCTTTTTACAATTGGGACAACTACGACTAGTGGCCCCAGAAAACTAGCCGCCAAACACAAATCGTTCGCTCTTTTTCAATCCCGTCAGTTGCTATGAACTCTTGGTATATCTGGGGACATGTAGAAAGTTAATTGTGGTGTGCATTCTCATCAGAGGATAACTTTTAGAAGCAGTTTGTTAGCCTCTGAGGCCATTTTGATTGTTTGTAGCTAGTAAGAAAATGTAAAAATAGGAAGCTGCGGGACCCTCGTAGGGTTGCCAAATCACCTTGGAAACTTTTAACACATGTAAATAATTGTTTAAAACACTATAATGTAACTTGTTGTGTGCATTAGAACTTTTGACAAAACGGTGTTTTCTATCTCTACCCTTCTCTTTCTCTCTCCTGGGTTACAAAAAAAAAGTAAAATGAAATATTATGAGTGCATGTCTCTAAACCTTTTTATTTTGATTGCAAATTGTAATAATTATCAAATGTAAATGGGAAACTGAAAAATGATAATTATGTTAGATTAGGGTGGATGCCATGCCAACAATTTATCGTTGATATCTTGCTCACGTGGTTTTTGCAGGATGAAAGAATGATGATGTAAAGGCATTGAGTAATTCATTGTTTATTTTTGGTATTATATTGAAAGACTTATTGTTGAAATTGGTAGTATGTAAACGTCGCTAGATTAATAAGTGCTTGAGAAATTGGTATTTCTTTCATGGATGTTATTTTGATCCCAAAATTGTTATGGTAAAAGTGGAATACAAGTGTCAAAAGGAATTGAAATTTATACCTTGTAGTGAACTTTCATTGTGCTATTATTGGTTTAGTAATTGGTGTTGTGTTTCTTACCTTGAAAATGTAATAAAGGAACCTAACCACAACAGTCAACCTTAGTTCAAAATTTGTATATAACTAACCTGCCTATGTTGACCCCTTAGCATAGAAAACTATGACCTTCAAACGAACCTTTACACTCGATGGAACATCCTAGTTTAGGCAAATAAGATCCCTAGAAAATGGGTTTATCGTCTTAGTAGGTACGTTTAGTGCCATCAACATAAACCAGACATATAGGAGCAACACAGTCAAATAAATATTCTGCATCGAATGAATTTCTTGTGGGATCCAGAGGACATCATGGAGCTAGTGAAATAGTGGTTCTATCACTCAAAATTTTGCTAATAAATAGACACTCTTAGTTATAGGTGCTATCTTTGGCTAGTGATAGTATAGTGCTTTGATCTTTTACGGAGGGTTTATAGGGTGAATATGTTTTGAACATTAATCTAATCTATGATAGAGCGTAAAGCCCTAAGTGAAAGTTGGAATTAAACTAAAACCTAGTTGATTAGGATGTTAACTTGTGGGTAGAAAACTATAATTTAACTCCTTGCATACGAAATTGTTTTGAAAGATGTTGATTCTAGAGAACCTTAGAAACTGAAATCTTGTCCCATAATCCCTTGTTATGTCATTCTGTGGCATTAAGGAATAAGAAATATTTCTTATGCGGAATCGTGAAATGCGGAGACATGGGATCTTTGTGAACATAGGTCACTTGTGGTTCATGTGTATTTTATAATGCTTCTAACCATGTACTTCCTTAAGAGGTCCGACAAGTGCTTTCGTAACTCTTTTGTTATAAAACGATGGTAATAATGTGATGTAAAGTAAGGCATAAAAGAGGAATAAAAAAAAAGATATTTGATTTTAGGGTACTGTTGGTGGTCTGCCTGGGGTGGGGAACCTGGGGACGGTGTGTTCTGTGGAGTCCTTCTAGGAGACGGCAATGACTGTGGGTATGGGCTGGGTTTGGTGGTGTGGTGGGTGCTGAAGGATAGGTCTTGTGCCGGGGGCTGTTGGTGGACCAAACGTTGTGAGAAAACAAAAGATTGATTGGTGTGAAAGACAAAGGTGGTTGAAGTCAGGTTCAGGTAGTTGAACTTTTATTCACTTGGGGTGTGGGTCGGGTCGAAAGTGTAACTATGTCCGTGGTTTTTGTGAAGTGGGATGTGGTGTTTTCGTTGGGGAGTAAAGCTTTTCGAATCTATGGCGGCCGTAATCCCGATTTCATCGTGACAGCATGTTATCTGGCCTCTTGTGTAGCAAATTAAATTTGAAACAATGAAATAACGGGAGGAAGCGGATTCTTACAGAGAACAAGATAAGTGGTGGACTTGAGGGTGAGGTGAAGTGGGCCAAAGAAAAGTAAGGGTTTTGGAAAGTGTCGGGGGTGTGGATGGGCTGGAGCTTGAAAGGGAAGCTGCAAGGTCGGGGAGCTGTGTGTTCAGAGGGGGTGGAAAGTAAGGGTGAGCGGGGGGGTTTGTGGTGAGACGTTGGTGGAGGGTTGGTGTGGCTGTGTAGGGGAAAAAGTGTGAGAAAGAGATCCGGCACATGGGTGCCTCAATTGCTAGTACGTTCTTGGGAAAAATGTGGCGTCACTGCCTAAGGTCGTTGGCAGGTGGCTATGTGAGGCGAGGACTTATGTGTTGTCAGCATATAGTGCGATCGACTTCTGTACTTGAGCCTTGTTGTTGTGTGTATGATCAATGTAAGGTAGGGATAATGGAAATGGGGTTGTGGGTGGGGGAGGGGAGTGGGGGGGGGTCTCGTGCGGGGGGGGGGGGGAGGGGTGGTTGGTGTAGGGGGGCGGTGTTGGTTGTAGGTGTTGGTGGGGGTAAGAAGTGTGGGGCTGTACGTTACAAGAGTTATTACTATATGATCTAATTGTGTTGCATGAGTTATGAGACTGGGTTGCTCCAGCTCTAGTGGTTGGAGGTGGGAGAGGTTTGGGTGCTGAGGTTGGTGGCGTGGTGGAGGTGCGCGTTGCAGCGGTGTTGCGTGCTATTGGCTATGGTTAGGGCTGCACTAGGGATGTAAGAGTGGGTGAAGAGTGCGGTGGTGGGTTGGTTGTTGTATGCTTTGTGAGGTTGGCGGATGGGTGGGTGTGGATGATGGGGTAGGATCGACTCTGACGTAGAGTGGCGCGGATGGTAAGGAGGGGGGGGGGTGGGGAGAAGCGCGGAGTAGAAATCGTAGGGTGTTTTGGCGTTAGTGTGGTGAGTGAGTGGTCAGGAGGGGATGGGGGATGCGAAAGGTGGGGGTGTTCAGGCATGTGCGGAGTTGTGATGTGGTCTGAGAAGGCTTGAAGTGTAGCGGGAAGTGTTGAGAAATGAGTGGAGTGAACGCAGGAGTAGACGTTGGCAGGTGGCAAGGGTGGGGGGAGAGTGCGCTTTGGAGCATGTCCCAGGGTGCCTATGCAATCTCTGATATGATGACGATGGGTAGAGGAGAATTGTAACAATAGTGGAGAGATAAAGCCCGGGGACCCCTTTGGGGTGGTTGGCGAGAAAAGGAGTATGATCGAATGGATTGGGTGGGTGGGGTGTCTGTGGTGTGGGTGGAGGGGGGGGGCGGTGTGATGGGGGGGGTTTGGGGTAGGGTGGTGGGGGGGGGGACGTGGAGGGGGGTGGGGGATACCAGAGGTGTTGTGATGTGAAGAGGAGGAATGTTGAGCAGGCAGTTATGGGGCTCAAAATTCCACTCATATTTCAAATGATAGTACACAAATTTAATTAGATTAGTGATATTTTACACATTGTCATATTATATCTTATTCAATTTTGGTAGATTTTTAGCATTTTAGCAAAAAATTGTGATCACATATGTAGATTTGACATTGGCCCCAAGAACCTGAAAATTTTGAGACTTGGCCTTATATAGGTGGTACATAAAGTCTGATACCCAGCAGAATTTGGGTGGTGTTTGGTGGGACTGATGTAATCTTTGGCATTTATCTTAGCCTGTAAATGATTATGCACTAAATTGACTAGCGTAGGCTCTCAACTCCCTTGCTCAACTTAAGCACACTAGCAAAGCCACTCAGGTCCACACTTGTTATCCATCATTAACCAATCAATATCTCATTCTTCCAAAATGGAGACCGGAGGGGGGGGGGGGGTGGGTGGGTGGGGGGGGGGTCAGTGTGACATCTACGCCACCTATTGTTTGTCATTTAACATTGGTTGCGGATTCATGCAGCTGTGCCGTCGTATGAAATTTGTCAGGAAGTTTTGTGTTTGGTGTCGCAAGGCGTGTTTGGTGCGAATTGGCTTCTTTAGAGGTATCCTCGTATGGTTTCACATTCCAGTGTGTGCCTGAGTTATTGGGGGGTGTGTGGGGGGTGTGATAGGAAATTGGTCACACATCACATCACTTATAAAAAATGCACATAACCCATTTAAAGGCCCTTACTTCTCACATATTTGGGCTACCTATCACATCAATAGAGTACCTATTTTTTATATTTATCTCTCAAACATATTCATCCATCTCTAAGTCTATACACATATTACAAGTCCACCCTAGTCCAATTTGTGAAGTTATATCTCACATACTAATGATCATTTCCAAGTGTTGAAGGTCACAATTAGGGTCTTAATTACTAAACACATTTTGATATACATCTTATACACACATATCGGGTGGGGAACAATCATGGTTTTATGACTCTTTGAAGTATTTCTATGTAGGCATGACATGTGGCATTTAACCCAAAAGTGATATCCCCTTTTAGGTATCCAAGAGAAGAAGAAGAATAAGAATCTCTAATCAGGTGCACAATTGTGATCATATAATTTCAATTAAAAAAATGAAAGTTATAGACATAGAGGAACACAATGCTAGAAGTGAGATCCAAATTAGAACCACTTAGGAAAAATCCATCCATATAAGACAAAATCACCTAGGCAACTTGTGTGAGACAAGTGACTTCATCTTTCTTGTATAATCATACTCTCATATTTTTTAGATAACTTAATCACATAATGCACACCTTTCGTACACATTCTTAGATCAATATCAATCTATCTCAATATGAAATATGTATAATCCTCTCTAACCCTAACTTGTATTTTCCTTAGCTCATCTATATTATTGTAATTTTATGTTATAATTAGGACATGATTTAAGATCTAAATGTTATTATAATTATTTTAATATGAGCTTAATTTCTATTTCACTAGTTGTTTACTGTTTTAATTAATATTAACCCGCCTAAATTTACATTACATTTTGGTGACCCACTATTTTTATTTACAAGAAACGGGTTTCCGCAATTTTCCTTTGTTTTCATTTAGGGTTTCATGTATTAAACCCCTCCTTGCTGATTTTAGGGATGATATTAATCCTCTCAAGATTTTTCAAAAGCCCTAGTTCCTTTTGTATCATTATCGAATGTTATCTATATATCTCATCTAAGAAATCTAAATCCACAACTCCAACATGTCGTTGTTCCCAATTAAGTTGTACTCCAAATGTTTAAATCCAAATACTCCTAGTTCCTCGACACCATAAGAAAATGGACCATATATGTGAGGCTCCTTTATCTTTCCCAACTGAAGTTACTTTTATAGAAACTATAAAATGTACCTTGCGCATGAGGAAAACATGAATAAAATCCAAAAATAATAATCCTAAAAATAATAAAATACATCTACAGTAATAAAAAAATCATAAAACAACCAAAAATAACTTTAAAACATAAAACTAAGGTTGATAAAGGACATCACGTACATTTAATAATTCCAAACCATCCATCATTTAATCATGTCATGTATATCAATATACACCACAAATATTTAATACATTCCAACCAATTCATTTAATTAATTTACTCCACCTTACCTCTGTAATTATTATACATCCACACCACTTATAGCTCACCCCCTTATGCCACACTTTATACACCCCCAATATTTTTGTCTCGATCCTTTGGCTTTCTACCACCCACATGTTTTCTCTTTTTACAGTCCCACACTTTTACCTTGCATGTGTGACTCTACCTTGTTATACCCAATTGCTTTAGAAACTAGTTGGTCACTTTTGTGAACCATCCTTTCCATGATTCCATAATCATTCATACCATGACCCATCCCTATCATTGCTCTCATACCTCACTCCTCACAACACATACAACTTCCCACCATGTATTCCCTAGCAAGACCCCCATGGCCACTCCCATTGTCTCAACACTCCAAAATCTCGCTCACATCATCACAAACACTTTTTATCTCTTCCACCTTATACTTACTCACAATTAAATATTCCTTCACCTCTCAATTTAACCTCATCCATCACATATTTTCTCCCTCATTTTCACTATCATGACCTCCTCCCATCTCTCCAACTTCTTTTGCACACTCCTACTACCACACCCCTTCGTGGCCTCCACCCAACTCTCTTATTTGGTTACTTATGTGACCTCACCTTGTCAACCCATCTACCATGACAAATTTAGTTCACTCTAACCTTACATGATCAGTCCTCACCACCCTCACATATTTTTTCATCCCAACACCTAATAAATCTGCCTCTTATGCTTATACCAACCTTCCATGACCACCCAATAGTGCAACTCAACATTACACCACCTTTTCTAACTCCACTCATACATGCACTCCTCATTGCAACCCACTCATTTTCATAACCATGTTACTATTATTTTACTTTCATCGACCACCACATGGTCATACCTGTGATGTTTTACTATCTCCCACAATCTTCCTTTGTACTTTCATACCATAGTATTTTTTAGTGTGACCTCCGTTCCTCACCTTCATCACCTAAGCAACAATCATATCTCACAAGTTGTTATTCCTTCATGTTTCTTTACCCTCTCTAACCCATGTTTAGCTCTGTGTAGCCTATGTGACCTCTGTGACCACCACTTAGCTACATGTGTGACTTTATTTATGTCACCCACCCCCAATATGACTCTATTCAACATATGTGTTACGACAACCCTATGAATCCTCTTGAGCCACCTCATTTGTGTACACAAATTGCATTATCCACTACACACTTTCTCCTTATCTTTATCCACACTCAACTCTCCCACTCTAAATCTATTACTACCTCTACCACAAATCCTTTGATCTCATGGGTGACCTACACATATCCCATCTCTAATTGTTACACTCTTATCAAAATTTTATACACCATCCTCACCACAACACTCACTTGCACTACCTAAAACACTCAACCACCCCTATCTTTCCACATGTCCATGTGACCATGTGCTCACCCCTATATAATGTGTTCCTCTCTATAACTTTTGTAACTACCTCTCACTCAAGATTTGATCCACATATCCATTTTAACCATCTCTAACACTCTTTACGTATTCTAACACTTTTCCATTTTGTATGACACTCTACTACTTCAATTTTGTCACACTTGGGCCACCCAAAAAATCACCACCTTAATCTCATATGTTGTCTACTTTATTGTTCCCCCACCTCCATATCATTATTCCATCACTAAGCGATTCCTCTTATTTTCATCACTGAGCCTAATCTCAGTGCCCCATCATCCTCTTTTCGTCCTAATTTCAACCACAACAAGTTATCACACTTCACACGTCATCACATTGTTTGACACCTATGCATCCACTCATACCTACGGATCTACTCAAACACGCCTAGTTCATCAACACCTACTATACCACCTTACCAAGTTTTAAATACAATCCCAAGGGGTGAAGCTCCCAAAGTGATATAAAAATAACTTTACATGGACCCAATAAGACCAATGGTTCCTATCAAACCCTATCCAAAAAACTTCAAAATTCCTATATTTGAATAATTTCACAATATGTAGGATCACCTACCCATTTGTGTATGTTTCAACACTTGTTTTATCTCATCTACCATGATAATGTGATCATGATATGAACCTTTTCTCCTTTATTTACTGGCCAACCATTAGATTGGTATCTGTGTATGTTGCAATAGAACATATTTTCTTTTAAGCAACTCTCACCTATCTTCATTAACCATTTTTCAATCAATATTGCTCCTAAGATGGGATTTTCTAACCTATATTGCTTGAGATAATTTGATGATGATTCCATCATATCTTATATTTCATGTTAGTGCATGGTGGTTTGTGATATCTCATTTCTTATTTTGTAACCTAGTTAATAGATCTCTTTTCCAAAATTTGTGTCCAATTTATATATCGTCATTTAGAAATCCATCCATCTTGGACCTTTCAAGAAACCATTTTCATGGCTTGGCACATTAAGGGAATCTGCTATGTTAAATCTTTGTTACACCTATTACCCATCCTTTCACCATCTCCACAACCTCCTCCTCACTTCAACCATGTCATCCTATAACATCTCACTCTATTTTCCATCATAATTTCTTCACATGTTATCATGGCATCACCATCACCTCTCATTCCCCATCCTTACCTTCATTAACATCTTCCTTCTTCACTTTATAGTTTTGGAAATTCCACCTGATTATTTACCCCTAAGATTCCATCAAATCACCACTTCAATATATTTACTTACGAACATCCTCTACATTCCACCCAGTATTCCTCTACCAACATTCCGTTCAATGGTCCATCATCTTCGACACAAAACTCCATCACCACTATCACACCCTTTTCCAATATTCCTATTATTATTTCACCTCTAGAGACGTTCACATCTCTTCCTGATGTCAAGAGCATCCCTTTTATATAAATTCCTCTTATCATACCATCATGTCCTTTCACTCACACTCCTTATATGTCCTCATCTCCATCTTCATCTTCATCTAGTGTATTGTTTTCATCTTTATCCTCATCAAATCTAACACACTTACCATTTTTCACTTCCACACCAACACCAAATACATCATCATTTTCAACACAAAAACACCATCTCTCACTCTAGTATTGTCATCCTCATCAACCTACTCTACATCATCATCATAATAAAACCAGGCATCTTCTACCATTCCACTGATATTTTCATCCTCACCATTATTAACTTCCACACCAATACCTATTCCACCATCCTCTTCCTCAAGTAACACAACATCATCTTCATCCAATTAAGTCTCGTCCTCACCATCACCATATACCCAAAAATCATCATCATCATTTCCGGCTTCCACACCCATTCTTATTCCTCCTATTTTTGCATTAATCAAATCACTTGATGTTACTTCTTTTTCCTCATCAAGTCACAAATAATCCATCATTTCACCAATATCTTTAATTAAAACATCATCATCAAAATTTACTCAAGAACTAACCCTTCTTCCAAGTACAACATCTCCCTTGTCTATCATCAACACCAATATGTCATTAACCGATCTTAGTTATGTTAATCCACTACAAATGCATGACAAGGATAATATCACTATTTTACCCCACTTTACACATATCTAATATTATATTTTTATTTTCAAAATTACATATAATGAAGGATTTTTATCGATTATCACCTTGAATGCCTGACACATAACCACTCGCTCCCCTTTCTCATCCTACACTCTCATAAGATGTATCTATTGTCTCCACTCATCCAATTATCACACATATTGATAGTATGTTTTCCACATTTGATCACACACTTCCTCTTGATAAGGAACTGTTCTCAACTCCCCATCTTCCTAACATTTTCTTACACACACTTGGTCCTCTCAAACCATTACAACATGACTCTATCACACGCATTCATCATCTTACCACATTTATTCCTCACATGTCCACAATGCTTTCTATTATACTTCTTCTTGCCAAAAAAAGTCTCGATCCCTCATCCACCTAACTCTGGGGGTGTTCAAGTATCTCTACCGGGGTTATGGAAACTTGGTTGGCATTAGAGAAATGATTTGACTTGAATAAAATAAATTTCTTTCAAGGCTATAGACACATAACTGGCATTGAAGTAATGTATGACTACTCATTTACCCTTTCGCATGCCATCATTCACTCATAAACTATCAAAATCGCATCCAAAACAAGCTAGTTTGGGTTTCCTTCTGTCCTACTAGTCTTCACCTCAAGATATAATTCACTCTCACTCGTGTGTACACATATTGGATTTCATTGAGAAATAACACTAGTAAATTTCCTAGTGATGTCTAGAACATTCTCAAACTATTGTTATAGTCCATCTCTTATGTCATGCCACATTTTTCATGATTGTCAAAGTGATCACCAACACTACTTATTTCATACCATGTCATTTATGTCATTACGTTATCTTCCTCACTACTACCCTGAAAGTACATTCATGGGATTGTAATGATTTCATAAACAAAAATAATAATAACCATTTATCCTCATATCTAACTTACAACATGCCTTTAACAATCCATTTTTATCATCATTCAACCTCATTTTCTAACCCACGTTAGGTTGGGTAACCCTAATCTTTCACTCTCCATCTCACCATGGTCTGTTTTTATCCTCTTCCTTTATCACTTCCCACCATAGCTGGGGTAATACTTCCCATATGCTCAATCACTTTCCTTGTCCCAAGGTCATTTATATCATCATCATCAATTGCCACTTTCTATCATGCACCTACCTAGGTAAAATATAAGGCCCAAAATTGTCACTTAAGTGGGGATATAATACCAATTATTCACTTATCAATCCTCTAACAACCTATCAAGTCATCACCTTGTGAAATCATCCAATTGATCCCTTCATATATTTTGTTGAAGTGGCTCACTGATCAACATTTCCAAAGATTTGTTTATCCAATCATCATTCCAAACTCACATATGAGGCAAATATTTTCCATAGGGTATGATGATTTTCATCTCATATTTAGTTTTTACATTGCATCCTACCTACTGCAAGACCCAACTCAAAAAGGGGGAATGTAGACACTATAAAAAACACCTTACGCATGAGGTCAACATTAATAAAATACAAAAAAAAATGATAATCCCACAAAAAAAATAAAATCTAAAATCATTAAAAACATGGAAAACCCAAAAATAACTAAAAATCATAAAACTAATATTGCTAAAGGACATCACATCCATTTAATATTTCCAAACCACCCATCATTTATCATGTCACACCTATCTATACACATTATAAATATTTTATACGCTCCATCCACTATCACGTAAACATTTACATATCTAATATATTATGCACCCATAACATCCCACCTACTTATATCACATCAAATCTATGAAAGAATTCACATAGCCTCATTTTCCCTCCTGACACTAGATCATTTTCTCACATGGAGATTCTTTAATCATTGTTTTAGCTCTTACTCAAGCATATGTTACTTACATGTCTTATCGATAGTAAAGTGGGATCACATTTAATAGCCATAAGCTTGAGACATGACATTTTTATAAAATATCCATACATGTCTCGGTCACTTGTGTGAATGGTTTGTGATCACTTGATGAGTTTCATATTATTCAACTTACAATCAAGAATTGACAACAGTCAAGCCTTCCACAATGGCTTGGGTCCCCTCAAGTATCCAATTAATTATATTTGTCATTTAATCATTTAAGCATTATCATATTATGTATTTTATCATGTATTTTTATCAATCTTGAAAAGTTTATTGATCTCACCAAGGTAGGTCCCCTAACCACAAAAGCATACTAATATTTTTCCAAGTTTATGATTGTGAATATTCAAAAAGAAGAGTAGATTGCTAATGTTAATTATGAAGAACTACACATGTTATCCCATAATATAGAGACAATGGCTACTTAAGTCCATCTTTATGCATATTAATTATAATTTATTTTATTTGATTTTTATCTCTAACACTTACAGGGGAGCGTACGCACCCAAAATTACATGGTGCTACATTGACGGACATAGTAAGTCTCCATTGATGAAATAATTCTTTTCTAGAACAACAATGAGATCCAAATCCTCTCCCTTCACCTTCATCATGCTTATTTTAGCTTATTTCTTCGTATTTCTAAGTTCGTTAGCTTGTCGTGTCCTTGTGAACCCCTTTTTTCCCTTTTTGTACTTGTTTTAACTTTGAGTTACGTAACCACTGGTTTGCGCAAATCATCAGTCATATTAAATTTATTTGTGAGTTCAAACTACATGTTTTGGAATGTGTGTTTCAAATTTGTGAGTGATTTTATTGCCTGTTTCTTGACCTTTTCGGCTAATTTTTGGATTCATATTGGAATCCGCTTCTCATTTTTCTATCTTTAGAAAGTTAACTCCACCTTCTCTTAATGATTTGGCATTTCTTAAATGACACATGTGTTTAGGCTTCTTCTTCCCCAGACTTTATAAAAACTAGATTTTTACTCGTATGATGGGTTGGAGTTTTGAGATTTGTTTTACACTATTATGCTACCAAAATCTTACTAGGGATTACACAGACAACACAACACATTACTCTGTTCCTTCTAGTACTACATTTGTGACCAGTTTTCTTGCAACCAACCAGCTTCAACATTTTCTTGATTTTCTTGCAACCAGCTAGCACTCTCAAACCTTGGATCAATTAGATATCATCTCTAGAAAGATAAAGGAAGCTGAGGAGACGCAATACACCCGCCACACCTAGATACTATCACATATCAATGGTTAGAGGTTAGGGATGTATTAATTTCTTTTAATATTTTGTTTAATTATCATCGTTAAAATTATAAGAAACACATTTGTTTTAAGTAGTAGAATTTTTTATTTCTTCATTTCTAGTATTGTTTGCATACGAACATATCTTCCATTGATATATTATTCCCTACTTATCCCCGTGCATCTGCAAGGGAAAGAAGTTGGAGTAAGATTTTGTGTTTGCATTTCTTCATTGCCATCATTTGTATAGTTTATTTTACTTTGTCGGGGAAGTGTTGGGTGAAGAAGAAATTGCTTTTGAGAAGCTTTCTTTCTTTATTGTGAATCTGAGGTGGGAGTGATTAGAAGAAATTTCCTTTTTCAGAATAATAATTATAGAATGCATTTTCTATTTAAATTAGATTTAATTCCACATCTTGTAACAAAGGAATAACTACATATATCTATTCCTTGTTTAGTTTATTTTAATTTAGTAGCATTTTAATTCAATCTACTTCTTGTGTCTATAGTTGTAGATTTTATTTTATTTTAATTAATTAATTTAGAAAATGCAAATGTCAATGTTTTTTTAGTTAGTTTCCTTTCAATTCATTTCTTTCTCAGACAAATAGAGTAGATGGTTCTTTCATTTTATTTAGTTAATCAGGATTGAACTTAGATTGATTAAAATATTAAATACACTTGTCTTTAACTTAGGCTGAATTTACTTTCTTTATTTATTTAAAATGATCTTTCAATATAGTTTAGCATTTAAATCAAAGTAAACAATCAAACCATAGGGAATTTATACTACCCGTTCATAGCCTCTATTTCCCTTTTTGCCATTTCAGTTATTAGGAATTCATGCTACCTGTTCTTAGCCCTTGATTATCGTTTATCTTCCCATCAACATCCTCCCAATCCTACACATTCTGGTTGTCTCGGCATGACCTCAAGAAGTCGAGTTTGTCTAAAATTACGTACTGATTTTTAGGCGTATAGAATTGGTGAACCCAAAGTGAGGGGCTAGTTCCTTATTGTTTCCTTTTAGTTTCATTTCCATTAGTTCACCCTCTCTTCCCCTATTTGGTAGGTATTTTATACCTCATCAAATATGTGTGGTATAGAATTTGGCGGGCCTTTTGGATTCAATAGGTATTATTCCAATGTTCAACCACAATAATCCTCTTCCCTTTTAGGACGGGTTGACAACTATATAAACAACGTGTAAACCTCCCCTAGCTATGTCTCAAATCCCATTAGTCATGTGAGAATATAGGAGGTTGGCTAATCCTTAAGCATTTGATATGGTCAATCCAATTAAGACAATATGACTTTTATAGGTGAAATTGGTCTTTACACTAGAGTCTTGTGAAGGCCTCACATTAGCATGCAATCGAAAGAGGACGACATTTTTATGTGAATTGCTAATCCACTTCACAGAATTGATGAGTCTTTGGAAAAAATGAAGACTCGTACCTATGAGATGTTCAACAATAATGTATTGGCCACAAACCTTGAGATTCCTTAGTTTAAGGAAAATACGAATACCAACATCAAATAATTTATAACAGGGTATCATGTGTCCCCCCAACCAAACCCCACACAACATGCACCCACACAAGGGGCTCAATCCTCACCAAATGATGTCATTTCTACCTTAGTAGGGAGGATTAGAGAGTTAGAGAGTGCCCAAACTTCACAACTAGCTTATGCAAAAAGGTAGAACATGGGGTATCCCATTGACAACAAGGGATACACCCCTACAAATGCGCAACCAATGCAACATCCTCTACCATAAGGTTATCCAGTCTAATCGAACCCAATTGATCTTCTCAATGGACCTGACATGCTAGGGATGGGAACTCACCCATTTCATGCTTATTCTACACAAGGGCTAGCCAGAAGTGCGTTCTCAAATATTGTTCCTCCAAACAATGCGATGTTCCCTGGTTTTATGCGAACTAACCCATATCGCAGTGTTGTCCCTCCCTATATCCATATGTATTCAAAGTCCCCCCAGATGGACACATATACTTTTCCTGGTCCTTACACGCAGTATCAAGGAACTTCGTATGTCTTGGCCAATGCTTACACTGCAGCTTATCCAACCCCTCCTCCTCCCCCTCATTAGTGATATTCAATGGTAAAATCTTACGCGATGGGAACTTACGTTGAATAATTGAAGGAACCCCTTGAGTTTACCATATAGGGTGTCATGCTTCCATACCCATTTCCTGACCTACCTAAATGAAAGAAGAAGGATATCCAAACGCTCATGTCAAGGACTACACTACTTCCATTAGGGAATTGATTCCTTGGGATGTTGTAGTAGCTAAAATATTTCTAAAGACTCTAGAAGGAATAGCTTAAGACTGGTACTGTCAAATTCTTGAGGCTTCCATACACTCCTTTAAAAAACTTGTTTATGAATTCATTAGAGATTTTGACATGAACAAGTTGTTGCGAACATGGATTAGGGAGTTCTTACACATCAAACAGGAACAAAATGAATATGCCGCCCATTTCATCCACAGAGGGCGTCAAGCTGTTTATTCCTCCGTAAGTGTACCTAACATGGACTAAGCCAAACTTTGTGACCTCTTCGTTCACTCGCTCAATCGGGAGAATAAGGAGGAAGTCTCTAGAAGTTTACTTTCCACAGTTATGAGGAAGTGTTGGAAGGTGTGCTTCGAATTAACCAAGACGCTATTGATAGTGGGCGTAAAATCTATGGTCTCAATGGGAAATTGGTATCCCCTAACCAAAAAAATGAAAAATATCAAAAAAATGGATCCAAAAACCAAGGAACCAATGTCTTGAATCACAATCACAGTGCTACCATGAATGATGTTATCTATTAAGAAAATAATACTAGTTGTACAAACAATGGTAACACTAACAACAATAACAACAACACGGGGAATCAAATATGTTCCAATTTTTTTTACCCTATCAACACAATTGATGTCAACCATCCCCCTCCCTGACATGCTCAAACCCAAGGCCCAGACCAATACCAAAATCCTAGTCAAGGGGCAATGAATTATAGTTATAACAACCAGTTTTAAAACTACAACCGTGGTTATAACCAACAACAAAATATGAATCAAAGATCAAGAGACTACGATCGTAATCTATATTGTAGTTTTCACCATGTTGTTGGTCACAATGTTAGGTCTTGTAGGTTTACAACAAGTTCATTAAAAGAATCCCTAAAAATCAAAGGTAGATCTTTGTCGACATGTTTCTAGCTAATCCTGAAAGAACTTCAAAACCTGGTTATACAGGACCCGTTGCACCTTAGAATGTAAACCTAGACATCTATTGGGACCCATTCCCTAAACATTCTAAAGATGATAAAGTAGCTCCTCAAAACATAAACAAGGATATTCCTATTGGGAAAAATGATCATGAAGCCTCAACTTATGACAATTCTCTAGTTGCTCCTAACCTAGACCCAAAGAACAAGACAAATATATTGGGACTAGTTGAGTTAGAAATTGAACCAAAATTAATGCAACAACTCGAATAAGGGAGTACACCCCACAAACTCTTCCTACTCATTCTCTCTTGTAGGATGACAATCCTATAGTCCTAAATCATGTAGGAGCTTATGATTTGATTTTAGATTTGAACACGACATTTTATCACATTTCATTTCTAGATTTGTTGAAGAATTCCCCTATGCATCGTTCCACATTGCTAGATGCATTGGGCCTCAGTCATATAATCCATGTTACGCCTCCACTTGAATCCTCATATTGACTTTGACATACACCCTTTGGGGTAGAATAACAGGGATACCGAATTTGTGTTTAATATAAGCAAGATTCCCTTTAATGGTGAAATATCCTGAAGAGGATATTTGACATTATATTTGTAAATGTGGGTCTATAACTATTACATCAAGAGATCCATGATCGATGATGAGGCTGAAGTGAATGTAGTTACCTTTTCTTTCTTGTAGAAGTTGGGATATAAAGAGACCAATTACTCATCTGCTAGGAACACATTGCAAGGATATGATAGTCTTAAGGCTACCTCAATTGGAACTATAGTCCTTCTTGTCTCCCTCGGTCCAAAAACCATTATAACTGATTTTTACATCATCGATAAGGAAACAAACTACAATATGTTCTTAGGAAGACCATGGATTCACAAGTTGAAGGCCATTCCTTCCACTTTGTTCCAAGAGGTTAGATTCCCCCATATGGGTAAATTTTTTGTCACTCGAGGGGATACTAAACCATTTGATATACATCTGGAGATGTTAAAGAAGAAACTAGGAATTCATTTTGAGTATGAACTCCCTGCGAACCAATTTTACAAATTGATTCCATTAAAAGTATTGGTCGCGACCACCAAGGGTGTTCTAAAATTTAAGGTCGATGAGCCAAAAACATTCAAAGTAGAGAAAACAGATAAGAGTAAGTTTGTGTCTATAGAAACCGTGTCCAAAAAAATCACAAAAAATATTATAAAACTCTTAGAGAATGATTCAACAATCATTCTCCCTTTTGAACCAAAAGGATTTGGTAATTTCATCAGTCTAACCTCTCTTCCTGCCGATGGTATGATAGACATATGTATGGTAGAAATATCATAGGGAGAAGAGGACGTTGAAATTGAAATGATCCTCACCAAAGCCATCTCTATGATTTATCCCATTCCCGACCTTGGGTCAGATGCAAACGTGTCAAAAACCCAACTTTTCGTGTCCCCCATAATGTGACAAATGCCAAATGTAATTAAACCTCCTTATGTAGGGAAAAAATTTAAACAACATCATCACATTCACGTGGACATGATATGTCAAGAACACAATAAAGAGTTTTATGAATGCATCGTTAAAGCATACACTCTTATGTTAAGATTAGATGTTTAGATGGATAAGATAATGGGCAAGGGTTGTAAGTTTAAACCTAAGGTATTAGGACCTTGTCAAGAAAATAAAAATTTCAAGAATCTTGTTGATTATTTGTGTACTTTGGAAGGTGAGGATTCGATGACTCCATCAAATCACGTCACCTAGAACACTTCTTTATATAGTCATTACATCTCCACACTATCTTTTATTGCATTCACATTGTCTTGTCACTTACATTATCATTTTTTTGAAATTGTAAAATAGAAACTTACTTTTCAAGTCATTTTTTATTATTAATAAACACTTTTAACTGGAGCTATGAACCGGGGGGTTAGGCCCCAACTATACAAAGAAGGGAAAGAATACGGGGAACAAAAGAAGAGAGGGGGAAGAGAAAGAGGAGAAACAATGAAAGAAATAGGAGGAAGAGGAGAAAGGAAGAACCAAAACACAATAACAGAGCTAAACACTGTGAACCATGAAACCATGCCAAAGCTGAGTAATTAACCAATCTGTGTGCCCGCATGTCTGTTGGCCTCCCGCAAAAGGAGGTGGAAAGATCCAGTAGTTCTATCTTTAAGTTCCCTCCATTTTTTAGTTGTAGTTTGAACTGGATATCGAGCTTCATTAATATGAACTTTAGGGAGGATCCTATGGTCGAGACGACCCGCCAAAAACAGTGACTGCGCATGTTGAGCAAAGCAGAGGAGGTCGCAATATTAGTCATAGGGCCATTGAACACTGCGACTAGAGCCTATAGCTAGCTCATCCAATTCATCAACCCACAAGAGGGGATCAGGGAGGGAGAATTCAGTTAGTTCATCACATAGACCAATGCTGTACGTGGGATAGTTCTCATCGTTCGCAATGAACTCGACCACAACAGTGTCCCTATGCAACAACAAGCATAAAGAAATGAAATCTGAAGCTATTTCTGTGTTAGAGCGGGTACATCTAGACCTGAAATGGTATGCATCTCCCAAGATAGTTTCGATTGCTACAGCTTCCTCGTGAGAGGAGTTGCGAAAGATTTCTGAGAGACGGTCCCTGTCAATATCAAGGGTAGAAGCTTCATTAGGATCAGAGCTCCTTAGAAAGACAAACGGAAAACCTAAGAATGGCATGACCAAAGAAATCAGACTAACAAACAGATTAAAAAGACAAAGAGCGGGGCGATAAACCACCACCATCCTGTACCCGTGCTTAAAAAGGTTTTACACGTGTGGAAGAGCAGATCCAAGCTGAGACTGAGTACCCTACAATTCGTGTGACAAGATGAGGGATAGGCCTGGCTAGCTTTCAACGTGTCCCAAAATGACATTGGTGGTAGGGTAATCAATGGCGAAATTGGCGAGAAGATCCACTGCATGGTTAGCTTCATGAAAAATGTGGTTGATGTGCCATGTGTGTAATTTACCAAGCCAAAAAAGTATGTTGGAGATGAAGGGATTTAATTTCCACGAGGGGGAGGATCCATGAGATATTGCGTGGATTATGATTTGGGAATCACCTTTAATGAAAAGAGTGTCACACCCTAGATTGACAGTCAATTTAACACCTTCTAAAAGAGCTTGAGTTTCGGCTAAATTATAGGAATAGTCCAAAATAGGGGAGGAACCAGCAGAGATAAGAGTGCCTGAATCACTCCTGATAATGCAACCTGCACTTGATTTACCTGGGTTACCCTTAGAAGCCCCATCAAAGTTCAGTTTCCACATGCCCATAGGGGGAGGGTGCCACTTGACCCTTTTTCTTCTGATTAATTTTTCAACTTGGGAAAGACCTTTCTTGATGATTGAACCAAGACTGAGGAGTTTGATGAGAGTCCATGAATTTCTGATAGTCGCATCACTAGAAGAGAAAGTGGGGTTCAAGAGACTGTTTTTGCTGACATTTTTAGAGATGGCAACTTCCAGTTTATTTAGAAAAGTAGGAAGCTCAGTAGATTGCTCTCTAAAAAAACAAAGATTTCACTTCCACCAAATATGCCAAATGAGGAAGAAGGGAGCTATGAGCCAAATGGAGCTAAGAGAACTGTCTTTACCATACCTGGGCTAGGAGAGGAGCATATCAACAATATTATTGTAAGGAGCCCAGACAAGATTCAATTTGGAAAGAAGCTAGTGAAAATAGTTGGAGGTGAAAGAACAAAAGAGGTACAAATGGTCCTGATCTTCCTCAACTTCACCACATAGCACACATTTAGATGGACCAACATAGCCCCAATTTCTTCTCCTCGACTGAGTAAGAACTTTCTTTTTAAGAACCAACCAGCCAAAGATGGCCACCTTGGGTAAAAGACTGGGATGCTAACAACCCAGTGGGCTGGGAGAACCCAATCTTAACTGTGAAATTGCATGAGCATAGCTAGTTTTCACCTTGTAATTTCTTGAATTATCGCGGAGCCAAATCAAATTGTCCTCGTCTGTGTTGAAATGCACATGCCTAACCCGAAGGGCTTCAGAAAGAGTATAAGATTCTTACAGGGAAGCCTCGATGGTCGAAAGATTTTTCCATTCCCATGATGGAGGGCCATTTAGATGCTGACGACCAAAATTAGCTACTTTAGTGCCCCAAGTGACGCTGGTAACATTCATGACTCTGTTGAGATTGGAAATAAGGTTAAGTGGATGAGAGCCATTCTAGCTGTCCTCCCAAACAGTGACTAATTAACCATTGTTGATTTGCTAGGCAACTGAGTCTGCGATCACAGATTTGCACTTGCATAAAAAGTTCCAAATATGCGAGCCTTTGGGAAGCTCTATGTTGGAGAGTAGGAGCTAAGGATGACTTGCCTTGAGATATTTATGTGAAAGAACCTGGTAACCAACCATTTTGAATCGGTGATAAAATTCCATACAAGTTTGACATCGAGGGCTTGATTCTGAAGAGCCAAAACAAGATTGCCCAGACTGCCGAGAGATTTGGGGAGCTTGACAATCTCCCACTTCACCAAATGAATTTTTCTCTCATCGTTATTCCCTTGCCAAAGGAAGGTTCTGACTAATTTCTCAATTTTGTGTAGAACAGACTTGGGAATAAAAAAACTGACAACATATAAATCGGAAGGGCTAGGAGGACTGAGTTAATCAGAAGTACATGACCAGCGAAGGACAACCATTTTCCTTTCCACGAAAGTAATCTAGTCGACAAAGAGTTGAGAAGCCCGTCCCAAAGATTCACTTTAACATTACCAGAAAAAGAGGGATCCCCAAATATTTATGGGGGAGGGAACCCACCGCAAAGCCTAAAATTTCCTTAATCCTACCCTGCATCTTGGGAGTGACATTGAAGAAAAAAATAACAAATTTGTGGTAGTTTATTACCTGACTAGAGGCCATCAAATAAGAGTCCAGTAAGTGGGAAAGGCAACGTGCTTCCGGAATGGATGCTTGACTAAAAAGGAAGGTATCATTAGTGAACTATTGGTGCGAAATGGGGGGAAGGTTAGTGGTCAACCTAAAACCCTTGAGCTCTCCGACCTAGAGAGATACTTTAATACTTTGACTAAGAGCCTCTGCGACCAGGATGAAAAGGAAGGAGGAAATTGGATCACCTTACCTAATACCTCTGCTACTACTGAAGAAGCCTTCAATAGAACCATTAACCAGAACTGAAAACCTTGGAGAAGAAATACAATTGAAAATCCAATTACAAAAGTGAATGCCAAATCCCATAGCTTGAAGGGATTTACAAAGGAATCTCCAGTTAATACGATCATAGGCTTTACTGAAATCTAATTTGATCATCATACCAGAGCGATTGGAGGAGTGAAGAGTGTGAATCATTTCATGGGAAATGATTATACCATGAGCAATAGATCTTCCTGGAATGAAACCGCTTTGTTCCTATGCTACGAGCTTATGTAGAAGAACACTCAACCTTAACGCTAAAGCCTTATAAATAATTTTATAGGAAGTTTTGTAAAGGGAGATCGGCCTAAAATCATCGAGAGAGACAAGTTACACCTTTTTAGGGAACATGCAAATAAAGGTGTGATTGAGAGCACCAAGGATCTTGCCTGAACGTCTGGATTTATCCATAGATTACCACACGGTGTCCCCAATGATGTCCCAAAAGTCTTGGAAAAACAAGGTTGGAAAACCATCCAGACTGGGCGGTTTATCCCTTTGCATAGAGGAAATGATCCTGCGAACTTCCTCCAAAGAAAAAGGAGAGAGAAGTTTGTTGTTATCATTGTCATCAACCAGGCATGAGATTTTATCAAGGAAAGAACAATATTCTACCAGAGGAGAGGCCTCATCACCATTCATAAGCTTTTGAAAAAATGTGACTGTCTCTTATTTAATCAAAGATTGAGAGGAAAACACCGTATCATTAACTAACTTTAGAGAGGAAATATAGTTGATATTTCTTTGATCTTTGACAGAAGCGTGGAAGAATTTGGTGTTCTTGTCTCTGTCAGCCATCCATATTTAACGTGATTTCTGTCACCAATGAATTTCTTCTTTAAGCAGAAGATCACCAAGCTCACTGAGAAGAGATTTTTCGTTGATGAAATCTTCCTGAAACATACCTCTAGAGAAGACCGATTCATTAAGAAGGTGCAAAGCATTCTCAACCCTCTATTTTTCATGAAAAATGTTTTTGAAACAAGAAAAATTCCAATCTGGCAATTTTTATTTTAAAAGAGAAAGCTTCTTAGATAGTTCGAACATCCACGTCCCAGCCACCTCAAAGGAATACTAGTAGGAGTGAATAAGAGGCCTAAGAGAAGGGTCCTGGAACCACATGGACTCAAATTTGAAAGGGGAGCGACGTAACAGGATGTCAAAAAAAATGTTTAGGAAGACTGGAAAGTGATTAGAACTGGAGAAAGGAAGAACAGATCATTTGATAAGAAAATTTTGTTAAAGCCAATCTTCGGATACCAAATAACGATCCAAACGAACCACCATAGAACTAAATCCAATACGCCGATTGTTCCAAGAAAACCACCCCGAGCTGGGTTCCAAATTGATTAACTTGGCAATAGAAATAAAGGAGGTGAAGTCCAGTTGAGAGTGAGGCTGCCAGTTGATGCCACCTCTTTTATATTTGTCGAAAAGGGTAGCATTGAAATCCCCTGCCACAATAGTCTTGAAATTATGAACACAGAATTGTCTGAAGCTTTGACCAAAGCTCCCTTTTTTTTAATGGAGTGTTATGACCAGATATATTACAAAGGTAGAAGGACACATCAGAGTGTTTGATGAAAAATTTACACCTAATGAAATTGGGGTCAACTAATAAAGGCTCAAGACAATAAAAATTGGAATTCCAGAGAACTCCCAGGCCGCTAGAGGCACCAAGAGAGTTTGAGAAGCAACCTTCCCAACCTTTCAACTTACGAAATCAGCCAGACTCACAATCCTTGGAGGACATTTTAGTTTCTTGAATAATACATATGAAAGCCTTAGTATCAAGAGTATAACGTCTCAGCATATGTTGTTTGTTAGGGGCGTTCAAACCCCTAACATTCCAAGAGAAAAGGATCATTGGTTCTTCAGAGAGGACCCGCCTCTCCTACTTGAGGATGGAAAAAAGGAACGAAGCTAGAGCTTCTTACCTGCTGCGATGTCTTTGAGAGAAAGGGTATTTTTGGAAGGTTGACTAGGATGAGCTTTCAGCCCCCTGTCCATGTTTAGAATGCCTGGAGTTGGTAGGATAGAACTCTACTGCAAGTTAGCCAGAGAGGGATCAATGAGAACATTGTCCAGGCTAGAAGAGAGATCTTCAGAAGAACCATTTAGCGAAAGAAGAACTTTGTCCTTTTCATTTACCCATTTTTCCAGTGAGGTAGCATCAACTCTCAGGCCTAGCATGATACCTTCCTAGAAAAGATACAATATTCTAGTAGAATCTTGAACTACTGAAGATGTTTCTTTGACCAAGGAGATAGTGCTCGGATCGAGCGCGAGAGGCTCCAACACAGGAGTGGGTCTGGGGGGATCAGATTCCATGGAAGGATCAGGTCCAGAAGGAGGAGGACCATCAACGAGGGAAACCGGAGATGAAGAAATCTTTTTCCTCCAGGCAACAATGCTAGAAACGTGAGGATTTTTGCAGAATTTATGCAAATTCCCAGGCTGTTTGCATTTAAAACAACTATCCGAAATGGCCTCATAGTCCACTTTCTGGACCCAACGACCCATGGGGGTGGATATGACTATGAATTCCTTTAATTTAATGGAGGGATCAATAGAGACGCATATCCTGACAAAGGAAGATAGAGTACCTTCCAAAGTAACAGGATCAATGCACACAACCTGACCTAAGCTGGAGCATAATTTTGTAAGAATGGAGGAGGACCAAAATTTGCTAGGCAAAGAATACAGTCTGATCCAAACGTGAAGGCCATCCATTTCTGCTTGAGCTGGGTTGAAGTGAGTAGACCACTCACGAATATGCAAACCCAATTCGGAGAAAAGAGAGCCTTTCCTCTCCAGGGTGTTGTCCCTCTGTGCAGAGCTTCGAAAGATGACAAAAAAAAACCATTTTTGAGGAAAAGTTTCAAGAAGGCCACTACCCCACTGAGTTTTGTACCAGCTACAGATACCTTTGATTAAGAGACGGTAGCCCACGAATTTAGCAAAAATTGCTCTGTCACCGAGAAGGGTGAGCTGGGCAGCTAAGTCAGTTGAATCCACCAGAGAGACGGAGAAAGAATCTTGACAAGGCAAATTACTCAAGGGGTTAGCATTGGGAACGTGAAGATCCTTTGTTATTCTGGGCCCAAGGTGATTTTGAAGCACAACCAACAAACCGTGTCCCACATTCATCACTTTTCCTGGAACTTTGGGGGGGGGGAGGCCGACCGACCGTTGCACATTTTAAATTTTGAAAAAAATGACCATTATGTGCCATTGCGCTGCCACTTTCCCTTCATCACTCCTTTTCAAGTCATTTTTAAACTTTCAAACATTGGCAAATATCTCAATCATACCCTTTTACATTCCTTTCACATATTTACATTATATAATCCTTATCATCATTTCCATTCATGAGACAAATTTTGACATTGGTGTTATAAGGACTTGCATGTTTAACCTTCTTCATGATTTATTCTAATTCAGTGTTTCTTTCTTATAGTTTTCTCTAGAAGTTTCTTGATGATAGATCTTCCCCTAAAGATCTCTCTTCATGAAAAAAAAATTCTAAGCATTTCACCTTGATTTTTTGTTCGCTTATCTCAACTTTCAGTGATGATCCCACGCATCTTACTAGTTACGCGGGGTTGAGATTAGGGGCAAATGTTCCCTCCTAAAAAGCACAATCCAAAGCCAAACAAACAAACAAACACACACACACACACATATATGTGTGTATATATATATAAACAATAAATACAAACATTCTTATTGTAAATAATTACACTTTTTGTCCCTCCTGATCTTTGGTGATGAGCCCATGCTTCTTACTAGTAACATACGATTAGGAAAGGAGGAAATTTCCCTTCTTTCCTACATTTTTTCCTCGGTGATGAGACCATGCTTCTTACTAGTAACATGGGGCAAGACATAGGGGGTCATATCAAAAATAAAAAATTCTAAATAAACTGAGAAATAAAAGTGCTTGAAAGTCTGAAATTCCCAAGAAAATGAATTAGATGCATATGTTAGGAGAGACAATCATTCCTTAAACCAGATCTTGGTAATCGGTAGGCTGTCCATGGATCTAAGTCTAGTCAAAACTTGTAAGTAGAATTCATCTTGAACTGGTTAGTTAATCTTGAACTGGGTTGGGTTGTAAGTTTCTGAATAAATCTTTGTCAAAGTTCCTCTCCCTTGGTCATCATTCTTGTTCACACTCTTCAAATCACATATCTCACATCCTTCTTAGCTCTTGGTGATGAGCCCTCACATCTTACTAGTTACGTGGAGTCAAGGATGGAGTGAGGTTATCTTATCATCATACCATATTCAACACATTTTGCCAATGTAATAGAAAGGTTAAACATTACTTCATAAATAAAGTCTCATAATTATATTTTTTTACCATATGCATAGTCATATATATCATTTTGTTTATCACATTGCACCATCATCCATAACATAGATTCAAAATTAAAAAAAAATCAGAAATTCCTAACCATCTAGGAGTACATATATGAGATGAACGGAAATGAATTTAACTCTTGCCAAGGAATGTCTAACCAAAAAAATATTTCAATAAATAAATATATATATGTCAAAGTGTCTCGATATAATGTCATCACACCGAAGGACAAGTGTAGTCAAAACACTCAACTATGAGATGAAAATACAAAAAAATGGATATATACACAAAATGGTCCCAAAGAAATAAAGGCCCCTAGCCTATCCCTCTCTCCTAGATCCATGTGAAGGACCAGGGTGAGGACTCCTGGTACGGATTTGATGTCAAGATCAGCTAGGTATAACGTGGGAGCCTCCATGCATCGATCGATGATAATTTTTGTGAGAGTGACCGATGGTAGTAGCCTCACTGCATTAGGGTCCTCGTCGTCTCTCTTTATCTTGAAGTATCGCAATCTCACTCTTGAACCAAGTGATATCTACTATTGCATGTCAGACTAGTGCAAAAACATCAGTGTGGTGGTCGGCGTGTGTCAGGGTTCATGGGTCTAGTAGTAAGGCCTCTTGATTCATGCCAGTAACCATCATAAATAAATCTAGGTTATTGCACCTAATAAGGTCCCGCCATCCATAAACCATGGCTGCAAAAAGCAAACACACAATGCCGAGTTTGAAAATGTAAAAAAAAAAGAGATTTTACTAACATCTAATCTAGGAAGTAGAAGGAAAGAGAAGTATGTACATACTCACTTGGGTCTACGCTAACCCAGCTTGGGTCTGCAGCTGGTGCTATACCTCCAACATGAGTTGTTACGTCCTCCTCCTCCTCAGCCTCCCTCTCTTATGGATGCATGGACTCCCCCTCCATTTCCTCAGGATGGAATGTCTCCTCCTCCAGCTCTGCCTCAACTTTGGTAGCTGTCAATGCCTCTCCAACTTTTATGAAGTTTTGGGTGGAAGAAAACATATTATATCAAATAATTTACTCCATAAGATCATGAAAAAAGGCACATATTGAAGAAAAAATCAAATGAAAGGGGAAAAAGTTGATGACTTGATTAAGGAATACCTCATATCATCTTACACCTGAGACTGGGAGATGAAAAATGCTCAAAGAGGAGTGAGAAATGACAATATGCCTATTCTAGAATAAAGGCACGGTGGAGACAAAAAAGAACAAATATCTTCATGTGCAACCTATAATCAAATCCATATCAAGTATGAAGACACCCTGAGAGTATATAAACTAACCAACTTATTCGAAGTGGTAAGGCTAGATAAAACGAATTTTTTTTAATCAAGATCAACAACAAAAGATCCAATATCGAAAAGGGATTGGAAATTTTGTAAGACTAACATAACAACTCTTGTGTAAAGTGATTGTATTTACACAAAATACTTATATTTCAGCACTTGGTCCCATGAAATATTTAGTCTTGTAAATGTTATTAAAATCTTTCCTTCATTCATTTATTACACTGAATGTGTGTTTCCAGTCAGAATGTATATAGACTGAGCCTTGCTAACTCTGACAGTCCATACGTCAACGACATAATAAGATAAAATGGTTGCGTGCACAATTTGAGATTTGTAAAGTAAAATATATATGAAACAAAACAAGACTACGAGGAGTGGGAATAACAGGTGTAAAACTAAAATGGTTGGAGAATTCGATTAAGAAATGAAAAATTATAAACAGAGTCCACGTGGAGTGATTGTGTGCACAATTAGTGTCAATGTTGTATGGTTAACCCAATGTGGCACTGTCAACTGTCAACCCTTAATCATGAGTTGTCAATGCCATGGCCAAATCTAAGTCCCGATGATGAGCATTTCATTTTTTATTCCATTGTGGAAACTATTTTCCAAAAGGCGTTCAATTTGATGGTCGTTTAGATTTTTTTTGTGATTTTAGACGTAAAATACTAGCAAATATTTTATAAAATTGTCACATGCGACTTGTATATTTAAAATGTGACCGTCAAATTTTATATACATTCATATATAAACTATATTAGTATATATTAAACATAGTTTTTTTTTATTATTGGCAAATAGTTTTTTGAAAGGGACTATACCCTTGTACAAAGATGACTCAGAAGCCAGATGTGCCCAAGTGAGCAAAATATCAAAAGGTCAAAAACAACAAGGGCGCAAGCAGGAATAGAACCTACTAAAGACAGCACTAAAACCCGCAAAGCCCAGCAAGAGAACAGCAAAAGAACAGCGCCGATGGGAACAATAACAACCAGCCTAAGTGCCCCGGCGCGCACCCCCACCATGAAAACCGCGGAAAGATTTTCTACAAACAGTGCTCCAGCCCGCCATGTTTTCGTCATCCACGTCGAGAACCTCCTCTAAATTACCATTTAAAATAGAATTTGAAACCCTCGCCTCACTTTTACTGTCCATCTTCCTTCTGCAACGGTTCAAATCCGCATTTAAAGGTCTTTGTTTATGAGCTTTCATAGATTTACTATGTCGGTTCACTTCCCGCGTGGCAGTCTCCAAATCTGCCGTAATTAAATCTGTTTCTGACCCAGTCTCCCATTCGGAAGATTCACTATCTACCTTGTTTGACTCGTGACCAGTTTTGAATGGAATTTCCCGCGTCTTCCACGCCGTAGCAGCCTGTCCCACGCGTGCAGAGAGGTCGCCGTGTGAAGCCGCGAGTAGAGCCATATCGGACTGGTTAGTTCCGCCATCGTTGCAATTTCCTGTGCGTAATGTGTCAGGGATCTCTCCTTCGAAGATCCGCACCTCCTCTCTGCTGTTTTTCCTGTCTATTTCATCCACTGTCTCCGCGGAGCACTTGTTAAATAAATGTGGGATAGTCATTTATAACTTTTATAAATAACATATAAATAACATTGTTTTGTATTTTTGATCGACAACATTAAAAATTTACCACCACCTAAAATTTTTTTGACAGGCATAGGTGCCCGTCAAATTTAACCCCTAGTTTCTAGTCAAAATATATATCGACCGAGCCTTAATAACTCTGACAGTCTGTGCATCAACGGTATAATAATATAAAATGGTTGCATAATAGTTTAAGAGATCGACTGTTGTTGAAGAATGGTATGGGAATAACCTACCATATCAGTAGAGATAACAACGACGTGGCCACCATATTCATCCCATGATAGTGCCACAACGATGCCCGACCATTGATAATTACTACATACACTATATATGGGTTTATTTTTCCATAAAACCCTTACATAGCCTCTAAAGATGAAGGGTTATTTTAGTTCCACTTTCGTTGACCTGCCCATTGGTGGTTGTCGTCTGCCCAAGTTAAATAATCAACATTTTTCAAAGTTTTTTTCTTTCAGTATTTTAGCCTTGAGAAAGTGACTATAAAATTAAGTCCATGAAATGAGTATTATTGGGCCAATATTTAGTTGTAATTAGGAGGATTTAGCACAATTCTTGGTAGGCGAGGAAAATAAGCTGGATAATTATAATGTGGAAATGTGAGCCCTCTACTGAATCCTACCGAGAGATCCATTTGTATGAAGTTGGATGAGGGATGCACTAACAACCACATGGAGTTCATTTCCATGGAAAACAACACATCCATGAATTTCCATCAGGGGATCAAACATCGCTATAGATATTTGATATTCGTGAGGAGTATCCTCAACATTGGTATAGATATTCAAGAAGTAAGGAAGATGGAACTAAGGGTGTGACAAATTAAGTAGAGATAAAAATTCGTAGCTTTGAGGCTTAGTACTAGAATTTAAACTGATAACCATATTTTGTCAACTCGACGAAAGCAAGGTTAAAATAGGACATATGTATGGATTGTATTCAAGTATAGAGAATAATTTTGATTTAGATCTCCACTTATTTCTCAATATTGAATGATGGAAGGGTTCTTATTGCTAAATTTGTTACCAAAGTTTTAGATTTTAATAGGCACACATTTAAAAAATGAATTCTAAAGATTGAAAGATTTTATTCTTTAGAATCAATAGCCTCTAAATATTGTAATATGTTTAATTCATACCATGTGTCATCATCTCTATCACCTCATTTATACATCTTAATTTGGGGAAGACATTGTGTTCATCATATTGTTTCTCTTCCACGATGATTAACTAAAAATATAATATAGGTACTAGTTAGTCTAAGCTATGAACAACTGTAAATAAAGTAAATAGATGTTGTAAACAAATGTAAAGATGACCCAAGAAACTATGAAAAAGGAAATGATAACCCTAATGTGCAAGAGAGAAGAGGAAAGAACTCAACTGAATAGAAGATGCTTGTGGGACTGTGTCGCAGAGGTGACTAGAGAATTTGGAAGTAGGAACGACTGTGTAGGAGCCCCGAAAAGGATGGATTGGGTTGATTCTCTAGACTAGGGTGCCTAGAGAAGGACTGGGGCACCTACGGGTGCTCTGGTTTGCAGAATGGGCACCATAGTCTATGTAAAATCTCTGGAACTGATCTTCACGGGTTCAACAGGTGGTTTGAAACCCTTGATGTGTGTCGCATCAAATCCTCTGTACTACACTAGGTGTCAATGTTAATCTAAGATGAAAGGAAAACCTGTAAAACCCTAAACAAACATCAATCCCTAAAAAGGAAAAATGCATATGATATGGTCGGACTGACCTCAGATGCCAAAATGGTGGTCTTACTAACTGAGCGCTGCACTACATTCCAAACCTAAATGTAGTTCTGTGTGTGTGTGAAACATGCCCTAGATTGTTCTTGTGTCAGTCGCACTTGATGTAGCGAGATAATTATGTGTAGAAAAATGCAATAGATTTTGCATGGAATAGAATAGAATCCTCCCCCTATGTTGTGTGTGATGTAGATGTCCTAGCCTTGTGCCTTGTGATGGAGCTATGTGGATACAAATGATCTCCAATGCAATAGATGCATTTAACTCTAGGTGGATGATAGTAGTGACTAGTGTTTGGTCCCTCATTATGGTATCATAACATTATATTTATAGGGTTATCTTGATCTAATTTTGTAATTAACCCCAAAATGGTCGACCACCAAAAAGATAAAGACCTCAAGAAACTAGAAAGAGCCCAAAAAGTGGCGGGAAAGTTCAAGAAGGATCAGGGTGCCCATGGTGGGACGAGGGCACCCCAGTCAGGGCTAAAATGACACAAGATGATGAAAATTGACTGGGCATGTGTGTGGTGGAGGTCGGGAATGACGATAGAAATCAAAATAAAAATGGCCAAGAGACGGGGGTTAATTAGTACTTTCTTCACTCAAAACCCCTCTAAATAGTAGTATGAGATCAAGACTAAATAATGTCTAAAGTGCATGATTTTATGTCTACATTTGCCCCTACTTTATGTTGGTGAGTGGAAAGCTCGGTAACATAAAGTAGATAAATATGTGTACCTAATGTCAATGTAGAGTAACAAAGAAGGTGTGTCGAAGGACTAGACAAAGCGTGGAATGACAAAAAGATGATGGAGCATGAAAACTAAAGATGAAAATGAACAAAAAAAAGTGATGAGAGTGAACCTAGGGCAGAATGTGTGTACTGATACTCATGTGTGTAGTGTACCTGCATGGTTAGTATGCAAAGTGTGTTGCCATGAAGTGTTGTTGTTGACGTCGTAATTGTTGTTGCCCCCATTTGACTGCCTGTTTCTCATACGGCGGGACCTGCAAGGAGAAAATGATCAAGTAGTCAAATATATATGTATATGTGTGTAAAAATGCATGTAAACGTAAAGTATGCAAAATGAAAGTGTAAATGGAGCATGTGCACTTGATCCATGTTGAGAAAAGAGAGTGTAAAAGGATATCCTATACTTTTAGGGTTTTCTGGGCCTATCCGACACCATAGGCCGAAGAAGTATAGGGAGGAATTTCTATGTCTCCTCCAAGCTTTAACTGCTTCCCTAAATGTGTGTGAACAGATCTCTATACTATCCTAGTTTTTGGGTGATTCGAAGCCGACGGTAGAAGAATTATTGGGAGGAATTCCATTGTATCCTCAAACCATTAACTACTTCCCCAAATGCTAAGGACACCATGTCTCGTAAAAGCCATTGTGTATGGAGTTCATAGACTGGTCTAAACCCACTCATTGTATCTAAAACCACAATGCTAAGGGTGGAAAGTGCATTGAATTGAACTAGTGTAAACGCGTTGTGTAGACTCTAAAACCCGATATGATGCCCCCCTCTTTAGGGGGCATTGGGACTTCGTTGATAGGAGAATGCAGCCCCAAAAAAGGACCAACCACATGAACTTTGTCACTCTGCCCTAGAGGGGGAAGGGAATGCATTTGGTAGAAACCAAGGAGCACACAAACAAGGATGACTATCCAAAGACAAGTGTTAGTACGAACAAATATGCATATAAAAAGACAATGTGTAATCTACGCAAACAATGTAAAAGCTACCAAGCAAAGTAGCGTAAAAACGCAAGAAGACAAGTAAGCCGCACAAAGCAGGTTGCAAACATGGGACATCACTCACAATGTCATAAGACATGCAAGGCCATCATGGATGCAACAAGCAAGTGTGCACACTAAATATAGGGCAAAGCCCACATATAATATCAAACAAATAAACACGTATGGAATTTAATATCCCTGCATAAAAAATGTTGCACATGAAGCACCCGTTAGCATGTTAGGAAGATAAAAAGAAGTAAAATGTGTGTATAACGAGGTAATGAAAATTTCTAAGTACAAAATGAACTGATAACACCTGTATGAGATGAATGTGGATGCCCCCAATGACCAATATAGGATGGGTAGAAGGTGAGCATCTGGGCTGCGTGCAAAAGATCCGTATTTGTGATCACAACTAGAAAAAGACATGAACACACATGTTTAGATGATATAGATAAATGACATACAAGTAAACTAACTAGCATGTGTAATAAAGTGACCATGAACAAACACAAGTAAGCAAGAGTAAAAGCAACCATAATAAATAGTATGTTGTGGATGGATGACATGAAATGCAAGATGAATGGTAGGATCCACATGCCCCTCAAGTGAATGGAAATGTATGCAATGAGGTTCATTTGGTTTGCCCCCTCAGCAGTCAAGAATGAACCATAAATGAGAGTGCGTCATTGGGAAATGGTCGAAGTGTGTGTTGTTTCTATATTGATGAGATACGACCCAGAAATGATGTTTGTGTGAACCCTATAGCCAAAGAGTATATGATGACCAGATTGAACATATAAGTGATGATTTATCCTGAGTGTATATCACTATAAGATGAATAATAGGGAGTGATGATGTAACCTAAAGTGTATACAACTAATAGATGAGAGAATAGATGACAATTTAGCCTAAAGTGTATTTCACTAGCCTAGGAATGTCGCATGATGAAAGGTAAAATAGTAAATGTGTGATGATTGTAAGGTCCATTTGATTTGTAAACCCTCGGTAGTCGAGTATGGACTGAGGAACTAAAGTGTGTCATAGGGTAGTGAGTGTAGTGCGTAGAAGATGATGTATGATGTGTGATGATCAAACGACCATGTGATGAGTAAAATATGTAAATATGCGATGTGTAGAATGTAATGTAAGATGTGTAGAATATGTAAAGTGTAACATATAGAGTGACATGTAATGTATGCAGATAGACTAGTAATGTAGTATGTAGGATGAGGAGTGTATGATGTTAGACATGCAGACAATATAAGTATGATATATGCATAATGACGACTAGTATGATGTATGAGGTATGACACACGATATGTGAATAGATGTGGTGTGTAAGACCTATAGTGTAGTGTTTGGGGTTCATGTGTAGTAATCCCTCAATAGTCAAGTGTGAACCGAAGCACAATAGTGTTTCATCGGGTAATGGTCGATGTTAGAACGTGTGATGAACAAGCCTATATGAAAATGCAAAGATGATAGATGCTAAGGTGAGTGGGGGGGGTGTATTAGATGTGATGTCCCCCAAGTATGTGGTAGAGAAGGTGACTATGTGCCGCTATCAAGGAGATCATTGTTGTCATGATTGAAACCTACTAAAGCAACATTAGAAACTTGATAAGCTATAGAATGAGGAGGGTCATATAAGGACCCATTGCAGTGGAGTGTGTACATATTCATTGCATATTCTTCATCAATAAAAGTGATCGGTGGACAACCGTAAGCATGCCAATGAGAGATGTTTGGAATGTAAGTGGGAGAAGAATCATTATGAATAGAGATATTTCCAAAATTCATAGGAAATGTAAGCAAAGAGTGATGAGCATATATTGTACCGCCAATATAGTCAAGCCAAGACTGCCCATGTGTGAGTGGAGATTCACGATGGGTACACGCAACAAAGACCGTAAAATGAAAGACATGTAAGCCATAAGCTACCATAATGTGAAAAAGCCATGATAGAGGTGTGGTGAATGAAGAGGTGGTAAAATATCATTGAATGTCATGTTGAACCTAGCCAAACTGTCACGTGTACAAATAGTTTCTAAGAACGTGGAATCGATGGGGATTTGTTGCCAAAAGGTCATATTGATAAATAATGTGCATGTAAAAGGAGGAAGTGGAGCTGCAACTTGTGGAGGAGAAGATGAAATAGTGGTAGAGGAAGGGGTCTTGAACCTATATTCGCATGGGTTGTCGGTTACAAAGGTTTGTTTGAAATAAGAACCATCTACGCCAAGAGGAGTAAAATAAGGTTGTCCTAATGCTTCATCTATAAGTTCGATAGTGTTGACTTTGTCATCAGAATCCTCACAATTATTAGTGTGAACAACATCATGTTGGATATCTTGATCAAGGATGTTGGTAGGTGGCACTATACGTGGAGAAGTAGAGGGTGATGTAACTGATAGAGAAGGAATGGTAGGAGGAACTGATATTATAGGTGAAATAATAGCCGTAGTGCAAGTATAAATAGTTGGATTACTGAAAGTGGTAAAATGAGATTGTGAAGCACTAGACTTACCAATTTCAGATGTGTCAAGAATATTATATGGAATACGTTGCGAAGGTGGTATGGACATGGCAATAACATGATCTATACGACAATATTTGAATGGATCTGAATATGCGATGATAGTATGTTCATAGCCATCATGCAAAAAATTGACACATTGGTGAATAGTAGATGGAATTGCTTGTATTGTGTGAATCCAAGGCCTACCTAACAAGAGATCGAATTGAAAGGAGGCATCAATGACATAAAACTCAGTGAGAACAGTCTTAGGCCCAACCCAAATGTGTAATGAGATAGTTCCTAAGCATGTGCGAGTGGTAGAATCATAACCACATATTAGAGTGGAATTCTTAGAAATGAGATTATCGCTAACACCCAATTTCTTTAAGAGAGAATGAGAAAAAAATTAACAACTGATCCATTATCAATGAGGACATGTTTGATGCAAGTAGTAATAACAATTATAGTAATGAGAAAAGGAGCACATGGATTGTTTTTAGCAAAAGGTGACATATCCTCATCAGTGAAATATATAATGTGTGGTAAATTACGAAGGGATTGTATAAGATGTGTAAAGGCCACTGCAAAATTATCACTTTCAATATGAATGGCCCGAATGGAGGCTTCTAGCGTGTCACGACAATCCGATGCATTACACAATAAGTCATACAGGGGGATCTTAGTTGGTGTATTTTTAAGTTGTTCAATGATATCACAGGAAAAAGTAGATGCCATAGGAGCCTCAGTGGGACTGGAAAAGGGTATAGGGCCAAGCATCATTATAGCATGTAAAAACCTAAAAGAGATCTACATTCACCAAAAAAGACCAAGTGAACACAAATGCACATATGTATGTATATGTGTGTGTGTGTATATATATATATAGAAAGATGATGACACACTAAGAATCTATCTAGTATGGAAAACAAAGTGTAACATGTAGATATAATAAGCTAGCAAGAGTAAATGAAGCCAAGATATTTAAAATATTTGTATGAGTGTGACAGAGTGTTATGCAAAATATGAAGATGATAGGAGCAACGTGACCCTCAATAGTCAAGAATGAACCATAGAACAAGAGTGTGTCATCAGGTAATGTGTTGTGTGAAAATAGATCATAGAAAGATGTATCGTGAAGCAATGAACATAAAATGTGTAGTGGATTCGAGGTTCATTTCAGAATTATACCTCAGCAGTCGAGAATGAACCGTGGTACTAGAGTGCGTCATAGGGTAATGTCGATACAATGTGTGTAAAAGGGTGCGAGAGTGCATAGGGAGATTAGACATGATTCTCAGAGCATGAAGTGTGATACTAGACACTAGAGACAACTGATAATTATGGAGAGGGAGAAATTGTGGTACCCCCAAGTGTGTAATTGGAGAATTATCAAGTAAATTGATATAGGAGATCATTAGTGTCAGGATCGTAATTGATTGGATTTAGACTAGAGACTTGGTAAGAAATGGTGTGGGGTTGATCATATAAAGATCATGTGTGGCATAATTTGTACATGCCCATAACATATTCTTCATTAGTAAAATGAGGTTGAGGAAAATTGTGTGCATACGAGCAAGTTAGATTTTGATTAGAGCCAAGAAATGAATCATTGCATATAGAAACACAAATAAAAGACATCAAAAATTAGATATCAGTGTGATTGGGATCTAGAATTCCACCAATGTAGCCAAGCTAAGACTATCCAAGTATGATTGGAGAGGAGGGGGGAGTGCGTGAAAGGAATACTGATAAATGGAAGACACAGACGCATAGGCCATATGTGATGTAAGGGATATACAACACTCTTATATGATATATAACACTCTTCTATGTTCTTGGTCATGTACACTTACCTTTACCATGCATTATTTAAGCTTGAAAACTACCATTATTAGTGCTTCACCACATCCCTTACTCGAGGATATCCATCTCCTTAAAGGAGTTAAACATGCAACAAATACTCAAAACACAATTAGCTCTATGCATTCCTTATAAATCTTGTCATCAACATGTACTATAGAGATGAAAACATGAAACATATTACCCTCTCCTTTTCTACCTATGGATCCTCTGTTCTTTGTCATGCCATCACACCTGTAATATGTTATCCTTTGCACAATTGAGCATCAATCTTTCAATCAAATATCCCCCGGTCTTAACTCTTTGATGAAGTACTCCTACTTCCCCTAGCTATGTTCAACGCAAGGTCACAATGGTCAATCTGCCCAAAAAGTTTACATAGACCCCTGAATCATCTCTAATACCCTTAGAACCCTTTATGTATAGACTGTCCCAAGGACTATCCCAAGGTGATTTGACCCTTCATTTGATCAGTTATGCCCTTGCATATTCAGACTAGCAACATCTCATTAAGTCCTTATTGTCCTTGTAGTCCTTCCTAGCACACAAATTGAGTCTTGTATCTAAAACTTCTCCTGATTCTTTCTCAGATCTTAATTGGATGATCTAAACACCCTTTATAGGGGTTCTCAGACTTATATGTCAAAACTATCATACCCTGAATCCTTTGTACAGAATGATGGCTTCCTTAGACGACTGCCCATATGCAATTTAGGCCTCTAATTTACCTCCATTAAACTATAGACAGTAGGTACTTACCTATCTAACAATCTCACCTGAAAACTTATAGCATCCACCTCTGTATGGATAAGCTGGCAAGATGGTGTCTACCAAATTTGGTAGCTTGAATCTTCCATCTAAGTCTCCCATGCATGCACTTAAATTTCCCACTCTTTCTGGACCCTCTGTTACAGTCTTGCAACAAAGAACTCATATGTATATCCTTCACATGTGTGCGAATCCAGGCTTGAAAATTAGACATACTTCTTCTTTGACGCCCTAGACACAGATTTCCACAAAATATTACAAATTTTTTGCTGGATAGCAATTTTAGATATACACGATACCTTAGTTTGGGCCCTGAGAGCAGAGAAAATGAGCTACAGGCAATTAGTGTCGATTTCATGAACTGAGAAAATTTTGTAGGCCTCCTTAGATCTCTGTCCACCTATCTACACCTTCACATATTTAAAGAATCTCTTGTTTGATGACTGTCTTAATTCTACCTCTCGGCCTGGGACAAAGGTGTTATACACAATTTTTAATTTACAACTATAAAATATACAAAAATACATTCTATTACCTATACCATGAAGCCTACATCCTCATTCATAAGTCTAGACCTCTGTTACATCATGTATATTCTTTCTCCTTGACTGATTCTCTCTAATACTCCCTTCACTCTACTAATTTTTTTGCCTACTAAACTAGGATTCCTAGCTCCTAAGAGAGCTCAACTACATGACTAAACTTAGAATAGGATAAAACTTATCCATAAAACTATCTCAAGCTCGTTTTCAACCACATCCACCTCATGACACACCTAAAAATTGCCTTAATAGGCTTTGAAATAACTAATTTCCCTTTTTATCCTTGTTTACACACTCATTTTTCACTTTTTACAACATATTCAATTTTACACACCCAAACAAATCAATCATCTACATGATATAAACTTATTCAAATATTCTCTCATGACCCTAGAACTCTAAGTCCTTGATGCTCCTGCATCAGATTACCCAGCTTGAAAATTTTCCATGGGATCCTGCTCACGGGTCTTCATCATTTCTTGTTCCTTGATCTTGTTGCTACTCATGACTCCTCCATCTTTGTCACTTGTATATTAAAAATTTCTTGATCTCAATGTTGGTGTAAGCTTACATGGTCTCATTGAATGATATAAATTTTCTTGATCTATTAAGCTCTTCAAGTGAGCAACATTCTTTCTCCTTGCTTTCCAGTTTCTTCTTGTCTCCTTTGATTGTACACCTTGACTTGCTTGTGTTTCTTGCCTCCCTACCACCACTCTGAACCTTGATTTTTTTTCTCTTCATGGATTTTGTCCTCACAATTTCTTCTTGTAGTTCTTCTATCCTCTTCTTCATGAGTCTTATTAGAGACTTTGCACTGATTTCTTCATGGTGATATGTAATCAGGGCATCCAAATCATGGTTAAATATGAAAGCATAAGGCTTGATTGTCTTTCCAACCTGTTCCATCACCATCTTCTGCCCATGTTCACATTTATTCTCTTCATAATCTTATCTCACTTGGCCAATGAAGTGGAAATCTTCAATGTTTAAAACCAACGCCTTTGTACTCCTCAAAAACCCATTTGATTCCTGATTTGTCATATTTGGCCACTATAGATCCTTTTCTCCTTCATTATATGGAGCATCTTCATGTGTGTATCCTCCTTGTGTTTTATTTTCTACTAACACTTCTTGCACCTTAACAGCTTTTCTTCTTCCTTGCATTTGATCTACTCCTTGTGCTATGTCTGTCATGTCTTGTTCTTTTTCTGATTTAGCTTCCACCTAATTTCTCATATATACTAGACTTGTCATCATTTCATAACCTTGGATGACCATCCTTCTACCTTCATGGTTGTTGATGGACATCTTTTCATTTCTAGGACGGTTTGTATAACTTTTCTTGTCTTGATTTGTTTTACATTATAGGATTCCCTCATACCTTACCATCTTCACACTTGTCTCTTCCTAACTTGCATAGATGGTTCTATCATGCAGACTAGTTTTCCATTTAAGGCATCATTCATCTTTCACATGTACACCCTGCTGTACATATCCTGTCATCACATTCATCAAAATGAAAACTACATAATCCTCCACTTTTGTTCTTTTTGTCACTCATACAAGGAGTTATTTTTGTTCAACCAAGCTACACAAGACATGTAGAAGTTTTCTAAACATCCAAACAAGATAATAATGAATACATCATTCCTCAAATATATGGTTTTTTTCGCTTCAACTTAGTTTCTTGAATTACTATATCAGTCTCTAAACCTGATTTGGTCTCTCTTTCCTACATATCTATTCTTCTTTCATATACAATAATCCTAAGCAATTTAGACTTCATCAAGAAATATTGTAAAGTACTCACCTTCATTATTTAATGTTTTCCAATCTCCAAGTTTGTCTTGATCCCTGTTATGTTATCCTTACATTCTTGTCCTTTTCCATTTACTTGATTTCCATTCTCCCATGTATTAACCTATTTTTTTCTCAAGATTTCTTTACTTCCACTCACACCTCTCTTATACAAGAATTTAGTGCAAAACAAAATTTAACATCATTAAGCTCCTTTTCATATGCAAATATACTTTGGTCATGTACACGCATGCCTGATTTACAACTTAGACATCTAAGCTTCAACTTGGTGTTCTTCGACACTTTTTGGCTGCTCATATGGTTAACCTATTCCTCATTCAACTTCAAACTTTCTCCACCCAAATATTCATGTCCTTGGACTTATATCATAGTGCTCTCCTTGACTGCAACCTATTTTTCTCTCCAATCATCATGCATACTTGAAGTGAAATCTTGATCCTTGAACCTCATTCTCTGCTTGTTAAAAATGATTGCTTGAGTTATGACCTGCATATGTCTTTATTTTGACTGTCTTGACTGAGTTTTCCTTATTTTGACCTGCTTTACCTTGTTTTCCTCTTGTATTGTTACCTTCAAGTCTTCCTTATTATCATCCCAAGCTTTCACTTTTTATTTTGTTCTTGTTCTTATCTCTTCCTTTGGCTGCATTGTCTTTTTCTTCTTTGATTTAAGATGTCTTTGATCAACAATTGACTTCTCTTTAAGTTGTTTCTCATATTTTTGAAGGGTTTGAAGGCAACCAAATGCTTGATTAGGCATGATTTTGCTCTTCTCTTTGTCTTCTTCACTTGCATTTTCTTTGTTCATGGTCTCATTTGGAGCCTTTTCCTTCATACCTATAATTACACACTTACAAAACTAATTAGTCTCAAAAACCATAGATCCCTTGTCCTCCTTAGATTCCCATAACATCCTTTGATCTTGGTCAAACCCTACATTTTTCTTATGAACTGCTTCTTCACTCCTTAGTCCATACTCTGGGTTTTTTGGTACTTCCCCATGCTTCTTTTCCTCTCGATCCTACTTATCATGACCTTCCATGAGGTCTTCTACGATCCAACTCCATGTTTCCTCTTTCTCCATACAACTCTGTTGTTTGTTGTTGTCACACTCACCTTGGTGAACCAAATGATCTTCTTGGTCATCTTTCTCACTCCTCAATAACCTCATGTTCTTTCTCAAGCTCACTTGGGCTTGTTTCTCCTCCATTTGAATTTCATGATCCTTTTTAGTGGATCTTGACTACTGATATTCCTTGACAACATTTGTCTCACATCTTCTTTCTAAGGACTCATTCACTCCTTCATGAATGCTAGGACCTGATTCTTGGCCTTCTTAACACATTATTTGATTCCAAATACCATACTCATCTTTTCCTTACCTATATGTTGATCCATCAAAGGAAATAAAACATGTTCTTTTCCGTTTTTCATTAGAAAAGACTTGTTTACTCTACCATTGTAGATCAATCTCCTATCATACTGCCAGGGTCTACCTAGTAGTAGATGTCACACAACCATAGGCATCACATCACAGAATACTTCATCTCTTAGACTACCAATTTGAAATGGAACCATACATTGCCGATTGACAAGAATACAGTGATATTTATGAACCCATGATACTCTATAAGGTTTAGGATGAACTAATCTTCTTAAGCCCAATTTACTGACCATTTCCTCTGAAGCAATGTTATATGTGCTACCATTATCAATAATGAAATTCTAACACTTACCTTTTTTTTTTGCTTGTAGTCCTGAATAGGCTTCCTCTGCAAACTGGTTCTTGAACTTTGGCTTGTTGTTGTAGGACTCTTCTTACCAAGAGTGACTCTCCATGCTTCTGATTATCATCTAATTTTTCTGTCCTTTCTATGTCTATACATACTACCTCTAATTTTGTCATTCTTGACCATAGGCTTCTGATTTCATGCTTCATAACCCTATGACCATTCATAAAGTCATTCATCTTGTTCATCACTTCTCCCTTGATCAAATCCATAATCCTTTGCAGGGATGGTTCCTCCTCTTTCACCATGTTGTCAACTATCACTTTCACACATGGTTCCTCCTCTTTCACCATGTTGTCAACTATCACTTGCACACAGTCTTCAACCAGCTTTAAATGCTTAAAAATTCTGCAATATATCCTACTATAACGGAGCTAACTAGCTCTGATACCACAATTGATGCAAGGGATAGACAACACTCTTATATGAAATACAACACTCTTCTATATTCTTAATCATGTAAACTCACCTTTACCATACATTATTTAAGCTTGAAAACTACCATTATTAGTTCTTTACCACATCCCTTACTCAAATATCTCCATCTCCTTAAAGGAGTTAAACATGCAACAAATACTCAAAACACAATTAGCTCTATGCATTCCTTATAAATCTTGTCATCAACATGTACTATAGAGATGAAAACATGAAACATATTACCCTCACCTCTTCACCTATGGATCCACTATTCTTTGGCATATCATCACACTATAATATGTTTCCTTAACCCACTTAAGTATCAATCCTTCAACCAAATATCCCCTGTTTTAACTCTTTCATGAAGTACCCCTACTTCCCTAGCTATGTCCAAACTAGGTCATAACGGTCTATATGCCCAAAAATTTATATAGACCCCTAAATCATCTCTAATACCCTTATAACCCTTTGTCTAGATTGTCCCAAGGTGAATTGAACCTATATTTGATCATCATGCACTTGTTATTCACATTAGTTCCTCTATTAGGCCTTATTGTCCTACTAGTCCTTCTAACATACAAATTGAGTTGGATCTAAAATTTTTCTTCTACAATGTCAAACTTGATGGATGATACAGATACCATTTTAGGAGTTCTTGCTTATATGTCAAAATATCTATTGAATCCTTTATACGGAATCACACTTCCTTTGGATTATACTATGCAAATTAGGCCTCTACTAGCCCTTAAGCATGACACTAGACACTTACCTTTATGATCTCACCTTAATGCTTATAGATCCACCTCTATATTGATAATAAGATGATGTCTACCAAGTTTGGTAGTTTGACTTTTCCATTAGGTTATGTATGCATTTAATTTCTCCTCTTTTAGACCCTCTGTGACAGTCTTCAACTAAGAACCATATGAATATCCTTCACACGTGTAAATCTAGTATTGAAACTTGGCACACTTTTTATGATGCCCTAGACAGAGATTACCACAAAATATTACAAATTTTTGATGGATAGAATTTTAGATATACGATGCCCTAGTTTGGCCCCGAGAGAAAAGAAAACGAGCTACATATAATTAGGGTTAATTTCATGAATTGAGATTTTTTTAAGGCCTCCTTGGATATTTTCCCACCTATCCACACCTTCATAGATTTAAAGAATCTCTTGTTTAATGACTGTATTAATTATACCTCTCAGCCTAGGACAGAGGTGTTTTACACAGTTTGCAATTTATAAGTATAAAACATACAAAAATATATTCTATTACCTATACCATGAATCATAAATCCTCCTTCATAAGTCTAGATATCTGTTACATCATGTATATTCTTTCTCCTTGATTGATTCTCTCTAATAATCCCTTCACTCTACTATTATTTTTACCTACTAAAATAAGATTCCTAGCTCCTAAGAGAGGTCAACTACATGACTAAACTTAGAATACAATAAAAATTATCCCTAAAACTCTCTCAGTCTTGTTTTTAACCACATCCACCTCATGAAACACCTAAAAATGGCCTTAATTGGCTTTGAAACAACTAATTTCCCTTTTTTAATCCTTGTTTACACACTCAATTTTCACTTTTTACAACATATTCAAGTTTACACACCCTAACAAGTCACTCACCTACATGATATAAAATTATTCAAATATTCTCTCATGACCCTAGAACTATAAGTCCTTGATTCTACTGCATAATAGGTAGCGGTAACAAATACATATCCGTGATATAGGTGAGGAGAGTGAGGCAGGGGGAGGAGATCAGTAAGTGTTAATTGTAGTCACTTTTACACCCACTAAGAATAAGGGAACCTCATGCGCACCGGCCTATCACCCAGTAGGGGCTGGGCACTCACCCGAGGCACGTGAGAGGGAGCCGAGTCTCTCTTTTATGTGAGTCTAATGGAAGGCATAGCCCATGATTCTGACTTAGTGATTTAACAGACATGAAGGGCTATAGAGCTCAAGACGGCTTCTACACCCCTTCAATCATAATAGAACCAAAACGCGCAACAGACATAATAGAACTAAGAGTTTTACATCTACTACTATACTTAACCATTTAAGCAAGATTTACAATTATATAAGAACTGAAGTGCAATAGTAATATGCAGATAATACAGAGAAAGAGTCTTGATACATTTATCACGGCAACCTTATCACATTCATTCATAGTGTTTACTTATAAAAGATTACATAAGGTAGACCATAGTCATGCACCATATGTGGATCCATACATGTATTCTCACAAGACAAAAATTTCATTCCCCATTTCCCTATTACATCTTTACTTGAATTTTGTACCCATTTTCATCCCATAGTTCTCGCAGTAATTTTACAGAGCTCCGCTACCTTATTTATGTCTCCCCTTCTTTGTCAAGGGCATGCGTATAAATAGGCCTTTGAGCTCTAACAAACTCCTCTGCAGCCTCAGATTTTTCCCCAGGTTTCAAGGTGTGGGTTGCCTCGGGTGCATGCCTCTCCATGTAATAATTAACTTTTTGGATCTTTTTATCGCAAGGTATATTCCCTCTAGGACACCCTGTCACCAGGCTGTAACCTTATCCAAACGGAACACGTTCTTCATGTGTTCTATCCCAAAGGCTAAAAATGGCTAAGTCTCGAATTGTTCTTCACTCGGCACGTGCATCCTGGGTTCTTCAAGAAGCCTTTTGAATTCTGCCTTGCGCAACTACACTTGCACGCTTCCCCCAGCCATGCGCACCTATGCGCCCTTAAGATTTGGAAGCTAAAATAGGGCCCCAACATTACCCCACACTTCACCTATTCTCCGCCCTTGAGAACCTTCTCAAATAATGCATTACAAAATAATTCAAGGCCTTGCCTTGAAAAAGAATGGGGGGGAAAGAATAAAGAAATGGGAAGAGAAAGAATAGGGGGAAAATTTCCTAAAGAAGGAGGAGGGGAAAGTTTTGTTGGAGGTCGGCCTCCAGTGTACTCCAAGCACTGACTTCCTTCTATGCTTTAGTGTAGATGTCACCAACCAAGGTGCTCACCTCATCATACGTTAGCCCTTCCCCCTGTGTGGTAATGGTCTCCACCACAGTCTCTAGTTCTTTAACCTGGTCTTCCAGGGCATCCATCTTCCTTGTGATGACCATGTAGAGCTCTTTTAGCCAGGTTTTGATTGAGACTCTCCGGTTTTCAATGGCTTCAGATTTCTTTTCTACCTCGGCTATGATCCTTTCCCACTCGACTCTATTGCCCTTATTATTCTCTTTGAATTCCTTCAACTCGGCCTCGTTGCTGGCAAGCAGTATGCTTGTCACTTTTTCTTGATTTACGTAGTGGTCATAAGTGACCCCCATGGTTTGTGTAGCTGATCTTACGTTGGCGAGCACCTTGTTGTATTCAGCCACAAGCGTGATGACCTTCAACTTGGTTTCTTTCTCCAAGTGTGCTGCTACCTCTTCTACTGACTCTAATGCCAAGGGTTGCCTCTCCATGGTGAGGATTCGAGTCAAGTCCTCTAGGCACTCCAGGGAGGATCTATAATTTTACACAGGAGGGTTAAGGTCTGTGTGCTTCATGATGATTGATTGAGAGATGAGCTCCACCTTCTTGGAAATTTTACGTACCCTGGCCTTTTCCTCATGAAGCTCCCTCTGTAGTTGAGCGCCGATTAATTTCTCAAGGCTGAGATCCTTCATTAGCTTCACCACTTCTTCCTTCCTCTTCTCCAATTGGTCCTCCAAGACTCTAACCTTGTCATTTCTACTGAAGAGCCTAGCCTCAATTTCTACTGAGACTTTGTTCAGCGTGTTGTACACTTGCTCATCCGATAGTTGCTACATATTTACAATGGGGTTGTCCCCCTTTCCTTTAGACAGATTCAATACTGCTCCTTGGTTAATCTCGAATTCAGGCTCATCAAGGTGGGAGTCGAATGCCCAGGATAGAATTTTCCTCATTCGTGGGTATCCACCCTCAGGGTCAAAGGACTTCATGGTGGTGAAATCCTTGGTGGGCACGATACTTTGGAAACATGCACGTAAAACTTTGTTGGGGTCATCAATGTAACTCATCATTGTTCTTCCCCCTTCCGCGTGTTTACTTCATGTGTGCATGCCCTTGGGAACAACTACTGAGAGAGTTGGTCATTTCATGCTACTTCCACTCTTCTCCCTCTACTCCTTGAAATCACTGAGCATGAGCTACGTGCTGCACCCCAACTCTTCATTGACCAAGGCATCAATTATCTTCTCTGCCTCCCTTGTTGCCTTTTCATCCACCTCCTCCTGAGTGAGCTTAGGCATATCTTGTTCCTTGGTACTAGCCCCTTCACTCCCCTCTTCGCTGCACGTGCCTTCCTCCCTTCGGGTGCCTTTCCTTCTTACAAAGATGAAGGCATCATTTGCATTCTTAGCCTCCTCTCCTTTCGAGTCACAGATATCAATTGGCTCTTGGTCCACCTCTAGGTCCTCCCCTTTATCATCATCCCTTTCGCCTACATAGGAATTTAGGTCATTTATGTCTTCATACCCTTGTTCCTCAGTTCTTTGTTCTTCTTCTCTTGTAGAAAATTCTGGAGTGGGGGATGCTATCTTTTCTTCATCTGAAGGTTCTTCAGGGGATGGTGGCTTTGCAGGCTCCAAGATATTTTCCTTGACCACCATTCTTCTCTTCTTTTAGACATAGGTACTCAACCCCGCGGTACCTACATCCTGCCTTTCCACCACCCCTTGTTCTTCCTCTTTTTCTTCCTTCTCCTTGCGCTTTAGCGCTAGCTTCTTCCTTCCCATAGGGTCGTCTGGGATGGATATTTCATTTTCTACATACGCACCCTTTTCAAACTTTGGTCTTATGTGTAGGTAAATTCTGGCAGCAGCGCTCTCAGCAATCAGTAAGGTCATCAGCCTTACGATGTGCACGTCCTATGACATGTACCTTTCAACGTATGCGTGCTTTCCTGGATAGACTAGTTTCTTCCTCATCTCTCTGTGTTCACTGTCAAGGGAGGACAGGTCGAGTCTTAACTTCTTCGACTCCTTATATCTATTTACCCCTGTTTGGAAGAATTGGGCAGTAAAAGAGAATGAGAGTTTGCACCAGGGGCTCCAACTGCCATCCACAAGATAAATTTGTCAATGCAGAAGTGTTGGTACACCGTGAAATCTGTTTCTCCTCCAGTTGCCATGGGGAGTTGCTCTGGGATCCGCCATTCTACCCCGAATGCATTCCTAAGGCACGTATACCATTTATCCAAGCGTGCCTTGTGCACCCCCGTCATTGACTCACAAGTATACTTTTGGAACTTATCTGCGGGTGAAGGGTATTCATCAGGGTACTCCCATACGAACTTATCAAATGCATCTGACACCCCAATTTCTGAGAACACAATGGTCAATAGAATGTTCCCAAACAATATCTTTCCTCCATCCTCCATGCTGATTATAATCTCATCTGCTATGTACTAGGAGATATTGTACATGGTGCCTTACGCGACCTTTCTGCAGACATTCAACCAAGGCTTGCTCACTTGGGTCCACCTCTCTTGTCCATTTATCTTGGAAACGAGGTGCATGGCCATTTTCATCACCAGATCACTAATATCTGTGACGTCGTAGTACTTCGATCACTAATTTTTGACTTTCCTCCTTTGATCACGGCGCTCCTTCTGAACGTTCCTCACACCTGTGAATCAGTTCTGCTCTGGTTTGTAGATCAACTGGACAGATTGCGTGTGAGTTTCTGAGATTCTCCTTTGCATGAATTAGCTCTCAAACCCTAGCTTTTGAAAGAAAATTATTATTCTTGTTTTCGCAAAGTAAAATAATGAACTTTCCATCCTTGTATTTATAGCTTTTCCCGCTTTTACGAATTAAAGGATAGGCTACCTACCATTATAAGACAATATTTAATGCGGAATTTTCAAACAAACCCATCTTTATTACTTTTCCTCACGTGCCCAATCCTTACGCGAAATGTTTTTCACCCGTGCCCAATCCTTGCGCAAAATGTTTTTCAACCTTCTGGCGCACAAACAATCAATCTTGAGAGAAGACCTTTGCGCATGTGTTACCAGCGCCAAAGGCACCTCTTCCATCCTCATGATTCTTGTTTTTACCTACCTCATGTTTTTGTGCTTTTTCCTCCTTTGTACGTGGATTTCCAATGGAACTCTATTTTGTCATCCATATGCCTTCTTAATGCATCTTTTCAACTGGGCCAGTTCGAACGGTATTACCAACTCAGTCTTCCTGCAGAATAATTTCATGCTTCTCTTAATCACCTCACCCACACTAAATTGATGCGCGGTCCTCTGCGTAATCATAAGTTTAAAAAGTAATAAGGTTTCCGGCGCCCAAGGCGCAAAACAAGACAACAACGTGAAAGGGAAAAACAAGAAAGGAAAAGTATAAATGGAAACTCTAAACTAACTAGCAGAACTGCCTTATTTACAAACACCAAGAAGCATTATTTATAGTAGGGCTTTAACCTACTCCCATTGAAGTGTCCAGGTAATTTTGTTCCATCCAGCACTTGTAGCTGGCACGCACTTGAATCAAGGATGTATGAAATTACATAAGGACCCAACCAATGCACCTTCAACTTTCCAGGATGTCGTAGAAACTTAGAATCATATAGCAATACCATCTGGCCAACCTCAAACTATTTGTTTTTAATGTGGCGGTCTTGCCATGCCTTTTGTTTAGCTTTTTCAGTGAGCACCTTTCATCTAACTTTATTAATTCATCAATTCTTCCGTCCAGTGCTTGTTCATCGTCCAACCCTCATGCGTGCGCTATACGCAGTGATGGTAGCATAAAGTCAACCGAAAAAATAGCCTCTATGCCAAACACTAGTTGAAATGGTGTGGCCTTATTCAACCTTTTATACGTTGTTCTGTATGCCCAAAGGATTGCTGACACCTTGTAATCCCAATCCTTCCTACCCACGTCACATATCTTAGTCAATGTGTGACTAAGGATTTTGTTGAATGCCTCTGTAGTCCCGTTTTCCTGAGGGTGATAAGGGGTAGTCTTGTGATGGGCTACCATGAATTCTACTAATAGAATCCTGATTGTTTCATTTACGAAGTGATTGCCCCTATCACTTGTTAAACTTAATGAGAACCCATACTTGCTGATAATGTTTTCCCATAAAAATCTAGCAGCCGTGGCTGCGGTGCAATTCCTAGTGGGTGTGGCCTCTGCCCACCTTATCAGATAATTAGTACAGGTAATAATATACCACGAGTTAGTCCTTCTTGCAACTAGTGAGATTGGTCCAAAAAAATCTATTGCCCACTTTTCAAAAGGTTCTGCGCTGGCGATGGGGCGTAAGGGTAACTCGTCCCTTTTTCCAGGTTTTCCAAGGCACTGGTAGTGGTCACAGGCCTCACAAAACTCAATACAATCTTGGTGAATCGTCTCCCACCACATTCCAGTGACTAGGATCTTGCACGCAGTTGCATTCCCTGCATAGTGTCCTTTGACAATCCCACCATGGGCCTCTTCTATTATAGCTACACGTTCATGTTCTAGTACACACCGACGCAAAACCTCATCATGACCCATTTTATACAAATCCCCATTGATCAACATGAAGGGTGTTGCGCATATGGCTAACCTTTTCCTTTCCAGAGCATTCATCCTTTCGGGTGCCACACCTTCTTTGAGAAAGATAACAATGTCTTCTAGTTCAGAGGGCGCGCGCCGTAACTTGAACAATTGTGCATCCGATATGGTTTCCTCAATACTCTGTGCATCCTCTCCCAAATCAATCCTTGATAAATGATTTGGCCCACAATTGTTCTTTCTCGGTTTTACCACCACTTTGAATTCAAACTCCTAAAATAGAAGAACCCAACGACATTTGCACCCTTGCAACACTGCTTTGTTTACTAGATACTTCAAGGCCATATGGTCAGTGTAGAATATGAAAGGAGTCACTAGCAGATATTTCCTAAATTTGTGGAGCATGTAGATCATTGACAATGCCTCGTGCTTGGTCGTTGTATAATTCTTTTCTGCTGGTGTCAACTTTCTACTTGCAAAACACAAAGGATGATCGACAATCACCTCTCCTGGTTGAGCAAGAACGGCTCCTATTACTGCACCAGAGGCATCAACATGGACATGGAAAGGTTTATCCCATGATGGGAATCGTAGAATAGGTGCGGTGATAAGCCTTTCTTTTAGAGTGTCAAATGCCCTTTGCTGCGCCTCTCCCCACTGAAAGGCACTCTTCTGTCTGAGCAATATTTCCAAAGGCGTGGCGATCTTGGCATATCCCTTAATGAACTTTCTGTAGTACCTAGTGTGTCCCAGAAATCCGTGCATGACACTTTGGCTAGTAGGCTCCCCTAACCCCCCAATAACTGTAACCTTCGCGGGATCCACCAGTAAGCCCTCTTTACATATGATATGCCCTAACAATGTCCCAAAAGGAGTTGCAAAGATACATTTCTTGATGTTGAGGGAGATCCTCAACTGCCGACATCTTTCAAACATCAACCTTAAGTTGTCACAATGGTCCTTTACTAACCCATACATTGTCCAATCATCTAAATATACCTGAAGGAACTTGTGGATGAAGTCCTTAAATGCTTGTACCACTATGCGTAAAAATACAGTGGGTACATTCTTCAGCCCAAAGGGCATGACTGTATATGCAAAGCTTCCCCACTTGGTGGCGAAAGTTGTCTTATCTTGGTTATCCTTGGCAATCCTTACCTGGTAATATCCTGAGAATCCATCCGTAAAGGAATAGACCTTACACCCAGCAACTCCTTCCAGAATCTCTTCAGTAAAGGGGGTGGGAAAAGGATCTATTATACAAATAACGTTTAATTCCCTGTAATCCACACATATCCTAATCCACCCATCCTTCTTTATACTGATCACCATTGGACTTATCCACTCTGATTCCTCCACAGCCTCAATGATACTAGATGCTATCATCTTGTCTAGTTCTTCTTTAACCCTTACACACATGTTGGGATTCATCCTGTAAGGCCTCTTCCTGACCGGGTGTGCACCATCTTTCAACCTTATCCTCATTTCCCCCAATGAATGGTGGACACCTTTCAACTCATGGTATCCACACAGGAATAAATCCTCAAATTCACGTAAGAGATCGATGATCTTTGATACTTCCTTGTCTGACCAATAGTCCCCAATGATAGCCTCCTTGGGCTCCTCTTCCGAGCCGATGTTAACTTTCTTGGTTTTGAGTGGTTCATGATACGCATGTGCACATGCATCCGCACTGTCAACTACTTTGTGCACCCAACTGAATGGTCGACATTCAGGCTCTCTATCTCCTCTCCATCAACAAGGTATACCATCTTTCCTTTCTCCTTTTCAATACACATGTGCTTGAATTGTATGTCTCCTGGTTCCTCCTCTTCAAACCGCGCTTCTAAACTAGGTCCACCGAGTAAATTTACTAACCTATCTTCCGCCATGGTGCAATCCCCCAGAGTGAGGCACTTGATAGTCTACAACACCTCATCAACTGGTTGCTTGGTACTTCGGTACTTGAATGTGTGGACCAAGTCAGCCGTTAATTCCTGACAACTTCCCATTTGGTGGCGTGTTTCAGAATGGATATACCATGCATGCGCACAACCTTGGAGTGTTGAATACAGCTTATGCACCCAAAGAGAGGGTGGTAAAGCTTCCGCGCCTTCTCCCTAGACCCTCTCACATGCTTGGATGTGGGAAGAGGTGGGTCCATTTCCATTGTAATCCTTAATAATGGTGGGTATGTTGCTTTTAGAGAATTGGACAGTGAGCGTAATGTGAAATTCACACCATTCCAACAAGTTCTCACTATGCGTGGCCCACTACCTTACTGCTGTACCTATCAAAACATAACCTAGCATACTTCGTCATTTGTCCTCCCTCCAGCGAGCTTCCATCTCTCTCAAAAATACCTCAGGGTATGCATCCCCAGAATACTTTGTTATTGTCTTCCCTCCTAAGTGTCGAACTGTACACGTTGTTGTTACCTTGGTTACTGATCCTTTCAGATGTCACCCAATCAATTCATAAGTCCCATGCACCCAGTTATTGCATGCCATACTGGTAATATCACTGACAGATTGAGCTTCATCAAACTGGATGACTCCTTATGTAGGGTGGATGGTCTGTGGATCTCTTATGGAGCACACATATATTCTATCCAGGACTTCCTCCCCAAGGGGTTCAGTATAGGGGGTGGACTTCCCATCAACCAGTGGTATAACTACCCACTCTTCCTTGTTTTCAAAGCTTATGTACCCCTTGTTAAACCAGAGATCTGCATTATTCTTATAACACCACGGGCACCCAAGTAGAGCTGGGAAATTATCTACCTCGGCAAGCGCCAAGACTTCAAAATCCCCAGTGAACCTAGTCCCCTGAATTGTAATGGTTACATCCTTCAAGACACCTATGGGCATCGCCTTTGTTTTATTTTCCATATATAACACATTTGAAGATGGTTGTAATGTAGGTCTTCCCATTTGATGCCAGGCATCCAGAGTGAGAACATTAACCTCCACACCTGTGTCAATGAGGATGTTGCTAAGCAACCATCCATCCACTACTGTGTTCAGGGTAATCTCTTTGTCATAATCAAGGCTGTGAGGTGGGAGGTTTGCATGCAGGATCTACCTTTCGTGTTCTTCCCTGGCGCGTGGCACCTTTTCTCTCAACCATGCCCCTAGCAGGGGAATAATATTCTCCTACCTCAGTAGTTTACACACCTCCTTAACCTCATCCAAGTCATCCCTTGGTGCTTCTACTGGTCTCCTTTGCTCATCTTTTCTAGTCTGCTCTTTTAAGCATTGGATCTCCCCTTGTAAACTTTGAATTACGTGCATGGTTTCCTAGTAGACTTATTTCTGGTGAGCTAGGTTTAGATACTTCCCATGTACTACTTCTTCTCTCGAAACCAGAGGTCTCTGTCTAGGCACTTCCTTTGCGCGCGTGGATTCCGCCCTCATTGTTACCATAACAGGCTCTAGTTCTAATTCTCGTATTACTCGCGGAAGCCATTGCACGTCAGCCTTCTTAATACTCACCATGGCAGCGCCCTTATCCTTCCAGTGCTGCTGACTCATATGTTCGTACAACTCTGGGCATTCTTCGTACTTATGTTTTTTTCCACACCAGGAGCATTGTAGAAGATCTGGACATTCACGCTTATAATGGTCTGTGGCTCCACAATTAAAACACATCCCACGTGGGAACTCACTTCTTCCTCCATGGTTACCATGACCATGAAATCCTCCTTGCAAAAACCCTCTTCCATGCGCATCTCCATCTCTGCGCTCCTCATACCGACGTTCATCTCCTTTGGAACTACTGGCAATGCCAGTCTGGTGCACACCAAGATCAATTGCCTCATGAATCTGGTCAATCAATCTACAATCCTTGGTGTCATGTGTGGTTGAGGTACATATTTTATAATAACAAGATACGTTTTTGTGGATTACACGCTGCAACAGGGGGCACCTACTTGCATCATGGTCCTCGTGACATATTTCATAGTTTACTGCCATGGCACATACCACCTTCCGAGTACATATCCCACCATTATCCTTTGTGTGTCCTTCCATGTTACAATCCATGCACCACATTCCTCCATGAATCTCTGGAACTGTGTTGGTAGACAATTTCTCCAATTGCTTAGCCATGACAGCAATCTGAGCCTCCAGAAATGGGCTAACACTAGTGTCAACACTACCAACTACTTCAGTGCGTAAAGTAACTTCCAATGCTTCGCACGGGTCCGTGAATGTTTTATGAGATAAGGCCCTCCTAAAGGGTGTGATCAACCCTCTGAAAAACCACTGAGCATGTTGTGAAGGGTGGATATCATAATAAATTTTAGACAAAATAGTTTTAAAGTGCTCATCATATTCCTACACACTCTCTACCATTCCCTACTGGATTTCTTTGAGAGAGCTAATGCTCTTCTGTTCAAACTCGAGTATGTGGAATTCCACCAAGAATGCATTTCTCAGTGTGGTATAATCCACAACAGTCTGATGAGGGTCATACTTTCTATACCAACTATACGTGCACGTCCTTGCAAGGTCATCACAAATTGATTGGCCTTTCGATCCTAGGTCGTGATTCCCTTCGCACACCATAGCAGCTTGCACTTATGCACATGCTCCGTGGCATCTTCTATTCCACTGTAATCTGGACAAGTGTAGAGACATCTCGAAAAAGACTTGAGGAGGTGGCTGAGGCCCTTGCCCTCCCGATCCAGTCCCTTGGTTTCCTCCTAGTGTTTCCTCCTCCGCCGGATCCACTGGATCTTGAGCCACCAGCTCCACCACTTCCACCTCCAGATCCTCCTGTGTTAGGTACAAGGTATTTGTTTATCATGATGAGTGCTCCCATCATCCCACTAAATTGTACACGTTGACAGTTTGTGAACTAGTACCACTCCCAGTCGTAGTTCCTCCACCACCTCCTAATGCACTTCCAAAACCAGCCATATACGTGCCTTGCCCAAACATTCCACCAAATACCAGAATAGTGTGTGAAGACATAGAAGTCCCAAACAAGAAATTGTATGTTCTAGGTGCTGATCGGTTGCTTCCACTGATATCAAATGGATTAACTGTACTTTTCCCTCATTTGAACAAACCAAGCGCCAAGGTCCGGTCACTAGGTGGGGTCAGATGCACACCAATGACTCTTCTCTCTCCGTGCGACGGACTCTCATCAGAAGCCGTAAGGTTTTCTCTTCCATGCTTACCAAGATGGGGTACCATAGACTACTCGGGTTCGACATCCTCCACGTGAACCTCAACTCCTTTCCACCATGTCTGGCTCCATAACCCACTTGTAATCATGCGTTGTCTATCGATCTCCTTTTCACGTGCTTCATTATACTTGAGCCGCCTCTCCTCCCTTTCCTATTTAGTCATCAGATCAACCATCCTTCCCCAACCTGGCTTCCTTGCCTAGCACTCAGAGTGGTTTAGCTGGCCATAGGGAATGCCTCTAAACCCATGGTTACCATCAATATTTTGATCGCAAGGGGAATAGCATGTAGAAATGATCCCCTGGGCTCTCGCAAGAACTCAAACTCAGTAACTTCTGGACAGGAATACATGGAAATGGCGTATTCTAGAGTGTAGCTAGTCAGTACTCCCTTCCACCAATGATCTATAGCATGGGTCCACTTTAGATCAGCATCTTGCAGGTTCTGATATGTTTCTTGGGTCCAAGGGTATGATCTATAATGCCACCCCGATCTAGATGTATAAGCCGAGAGCCATTCAAATAACTCTACTGGGAAATAACTAGAAGAAGGTTTCGTACAACTCATGATAAAGAGTGTCTTCCACCCATCTTCACGTATCAAACCCAGATCCTGTACCAAATCTCTGAGTGAATTCATCCTCCGTGCTCTTAAACCAATCTTCAACACCTTCAAGTGTTAAGCACTCCGCCATCACTTTTTACAGAGATCATGATATATGCCATGCTTCCCTATAACTTCGAAAAGAGGTCCTGGTAATGGAACCAAGATGTAGTCACTTTTGCACCCACTAAGAACAAGGGAACCTCATGCGTGTTGGCCTATCACCCAGCGGGCACTGGGCACTCACCCGAGGTGCACAAGAGGGAGCCGAGTCTCTCTTTTATGTGAGTCTAGTGGAAGGCATAGCTCATGATTCTGGACTTAGTGATTTAACAGACATGAAGGGCTATAGAGCTCAGGACGGCTTCTACACCCCTTCAGTCATAATAGAACCAAAGTGTGCAACAGAAATAATAGAACTAAGAGTTGTAAATCTACTACTATACTTAATCATTTAAGTAAGATTCACGATTATATAAGAATTGAAGTACAATAGAAATATGCAGATAATATAGAGAAAGAGTCTTAATACATTTCTCATGGCAACCTTATCACATTCATTCATAGTGTTTACTTATAAAAGATTACAAAAGGCAGATCTTAGTCATGCGCCATGTGTGGATCCATACATGTATTCTCACAAGACAAAAATTTCATTCCCCATTTTCCCATTACATCCTTACTGGAATTTTGTACCCATTTTCATCCCATAGTTCTCGCAGTAATTCTACAGAGCTCCGCTACCTCACTTTTTCTCTCTTTTCTTTGTCAAGGGCACGTGTATAAATAGGCCTCTGAGCTCTAACAAACTCCTCAGCAACCTCAGATCTTTCCCCAAGTGTCAAGGTGTGGGTCGGCCCGGGTGCATGCCTCTCCATGTCATGATTAACTTTTTGGATCTTTCTATCGCAAGGTATATTCCCTCCAGGACACCCTGTCACCAAGCTGGAACCTTATCCAAATGGAACACGTTCTTCATGTGTTCTGTCCCAAAGGCCAAAAATGGCTAAGTCCCGAATTGTTCTTCGCGCGGCACGCGCGTCCTAGGTTCTTCAAGAAGCCTTTTGAACTCTGCCTTGCACGCCTACACTTGCGTGCTTCCCCCGGCCATGTGCGCCTATGTGCCCTTAAGATTTGGAAGCTAAAATAGGGGCCCAACATTAATCCTAGGTGTGCTAAGTCATCATGCGTGTAAAAAGTTTCATAGAAAGTGGGGTTGAATGGAATATGAGGCCAATATGAGTCATGTATGAAGAGAGTGTATGTGAAAGGATAAAAGTGCAATGCATAATGAGTTTGGGGAGATGCAGTAGGTGGTAAGATGTCCAACGTATGGACGGTCCCTTGGAAAGGTATCATCACATTAGTGGAAGGAGGAGGTTTTTTGAATTGATATTCACTAGGTCCAATAGTAAAAAATGTATCTTGTAAATAGGATTCATTTATTTCAAGAGGAGTAATGTTGAGATTGCGTAATGTATCATCGTTAAGCTCTACAATATTGACCTTGTCATCAAAATCATTAGTGTTAACATTATCTTTTTGGATAACATTGTAAATGATATTAGAAGGGGTGGATCCATATGTAGGACTGAGAGGAGCAATGACAAGTGTGGTAGTGGTGGATAGAGAGGTAGACATGGCGGGTATAGGAGATCATTAATATGTGTAGTAAATGATGGAATGGATGTGAAGGTATAAGATGGACGTGAAGCACTAGATTGAACTACATCATATGTATTGATAATATGATATGGAATAGGCTGCAATGGAGGTATGTGCATATAAGTGATTGGGTCTATGTAGCAAAATTTGAATGGATCGAGGTCAACATAAATGGTATGCTCATAGCCATCACATAGGAATTTAACGTATATGCCAACCCAAATAACCTTGAGCAAGTTGTAAATCAACTTACTTTACCAAATTATATATCCCTTATGCTTTGTAGCCCAAACATTTTGTTGTGATGAATTAACTCATCTCTCCATGTTGATTATAAAACCACACATGCCATGAACCTTTTCTTCTGAGCATAGAGAGATAATTGATCATATGTGCATGCTTCTCCATCTCTTCCACATCCATTCAATTCATTTATTCTTATCCCCTTTAAAATGTGCCTGCTGCGCCATGTTGATAACTCATGGGAATATGTGAATGATTTCTTAAAGATACATAGTACTATTCAAAGCCATGGTACTTTAAATTTGTCTGTGGAGAGATTCTCAATCCACATGAAACATTTTAGGACTGCACCACCATGTCAAAACCCAAACTCCTCTCTACATTTTTTGGTATATTATGTCTTATTGTGGAACCTTTATATAATGACCCAATAATTTTAAAACTAGAATTTGATTGTTTAGGTTGTAATTTGGTAATACAACCCCTTTTCCACCTTCTTTTACCTATCTAATGGTTTGCATAGAATCATATCTAGTTCACAACATCTTATTCTTTCCACCATAGGATTAGGTCAATTATTCCTTTTATTCTAACCTGTAGATCATTTCCATGAATCACAATTAGCTCACATATATATCCAGAGCTACCCCTTACATCATAGGTATCCTTGATGATAAAAACGTTGGCCATGTCACTTGGATTAGCTGTATAGAATAATGATCAACCTAATACAATACAAGTGGGGTGACAACATGGACCCTCAAGGCACATGATATTTTAGAATGATATCTACTTCAAATGATTGTTATCGACTTTAAATGCATTGTATACTTTAGAATCTAGATTTTATACAATGAAGAATGATCCGCCTTTCTTATTCCATCACATACCCTTTTTTTTTCCTCCATTTCTATACTATAGAGAACAAATCATGTTCTACTATAAAAAAAATTGACCATTTGGATTTCAACACTTTGTCTTTTGGTTGTTTCTTCCCTCATACCTAGAATCAAAATTAAATCTCACCTTCTTTTGTGATTTCTTACCCTCTATGTTGATATATTTGATGCGTCTAGGGCATCTTTTGCATTCTAATACATTTGTATATATTTGAGTAATAGTTGATTTTTTATGGCTTATATCTTTCCTACTCTAATCTCTTGTCTCTTTAATCTCTTGTAGATTATCATACCTATTGTTAAGTTGTAATAAATGTGGTGTGGAATATACTTACATGTTTTTAACATGGTAAATTTTAGTGGTGAATATTTGTTAATTCATGAATATTTTAGTTTTTAAAATTAACATTTGATGAATTTTTTAGGGAAGGAATTATGATTGGGTTTCCTAAATTTTATAGGTACAAGTTAATTTTAGGGGTTCGATTCACCTAGCATTTACACCAATAGCCGACTATTTTAATTCAAATCACCTTTAGTGTGAAATTTAAATTTACCATATTCACCTTCATATATATACTAATTATGTATTTACAATTCCGTATGCAAATTATGACTATCAAATATTCCTCACAATTCCTTTATACTTTAAAGATCGAGATTGAATGGATATTACAACACCACATTAAGGTATTTTTAATTGTTATGGTATTGTATTGCATTGTTTCAAAAAGGCACTGAATGGTATCACTCTATATGCTATTGGATGATAGAATTGTTTATGCTACCAAATGGTAACATTAAAAAGGCTACTGTATGGTAGCATACACAATGCTATTGGTTGGTAGCATTGTGCATTCTACCGGTCACATTGTTGTTGGCCGATAACATGCACAATGCTACCGAAAACATTGTGTATGCTACTAGCCGATAACATATGCAATGCTAGGTCAACCAATAACATACACTATTCTACTGGCTGATAACATTGTGCATGTTACCGTCTAGTAACACTATGTAATTTGTCGAAAAGTGGTGTAGTGTTAAGATTCAAACACTTATGTTTCACCTATCATTTGTAATTTTTTAAATATTCTACTTAAAAAATTGATCTATTTTAAAATTACACTTGGATAGGTACAATGGACTCTATGAATAATGAAAACAAGGTAGATCAATTCAAAAGAAAAAGTAACATATTAAATTATTTCAACCAACCAAAAAAATGAGGACCCAACTTGCATCCACTGCAAACATTAACATGTAATAGATTATCATGAAAATTTTCTTTATTTTTTGTCATTTTAGTTTAAATTTTTAATATATTTTTCATATTCAAACCTTTTTCATGTTTGAATACAGAAACCCCTACTATTAATTATATTCCACATGAAACAATTAACCAAAACATATCCCCTAAAGAAATAATTAACATTTCAGTAGATGAAGATATAATTGATGATGACATGCCAGAGCTGGAAGAAAATCCTCACTACCAAATTCCTCCAATAGATGAATGTTCTAATGAAAATATTCAAGTAGAAGATGATATTCATAGTACTCTTCAAATAAAGAAATATGTGTGAAGGAAGAAAACTACTTGGATAATTGGAAGGTCTTTTAAGGTAGAATGGGCAAAAAAATATCCATTCATTGAACCTGTAGAGACAAAAAATGGTAATGATACTCCAAAAGAATGTAGATGTATAATTTGTGGTTAGAAATTAGGAAAATAACATAAAATGACAACTAAAATTAGACACAATTGAGAAACATTGTGGCAAAGTATATGTGACAGTCAAGGAAAATGATGGAAAAATAACAAAGACACATAGATGGAAAACTATGAAAGAGTGCATGCATGTAAGATATGTGGAGGAGTATGAAAATGAGCAAAAAAATTGTCAAAATATTATGGAGAAAGGAGGAATAATTAATGTAAAATTTGGAAAATATCTAAATGACAATCTTAAGGAAAAAAAACACACATTTTTCAACTGTATTCTTCATTTTTAAAATGGGTAGACCTATTTCATATTTTTCAGAATTTAAGAAATTGTTTAAGTTTAATGGGTTTCCTAACCTTCCACAATCACATTGGTCAGATAACAATGCTTGGGAAATGGAAAAATGTCTTGCAATGATTGAAAAGGAGGATTTGAAAGAGAAAGTCAAGAATGCAAGTTTTATCTCCCTTTCCATTGATGAGGTTACAACAGTGGAAAACACATCTTGGGTTTTGCATGCATGTTTATACTTTTGAGAACCACACAAGGCACCCTCATCTTCTAGTTGTTCATAATATGACTTGGAAAACTGTAATGCTGAAAATATCTGTAAATTGGTTATATCTAATTCTAAGGATATAACTGGGAGGGATGATTATTCAATAACTACAAAGATTGTATGTGTTGGTGCTGATTGTGCATCAGTAATGTAGGGGAATATAAATGGTCTATGTGTTTGCATACAAACATCAGTTTCCCCTTATATGATTCCAATTCATTGCATGGCTCATAAGATGAATCTTACATACAAGATAGTTAACACATTTGAAAATGTCACAAAAGTTGAAGAGATATTATCCATGAATTGCACACATATATGTCAAGCAGTCCAAAAATATTTCTAGAGTTTTATAAATTTGTAACTAGAGTGTTAGATGGTAAAATACTTCTTAAAGACATTGATAAAAGATGGATTTCCATGTATGAGCCTGCACACAAAATTTTTGATGAATATCCATTGTTAGTTGGTTTCATGTTTAAGTACCATATGCATGTTGACAAGGAAAAATATCTACTTTACCACTTAACAGATTTAGAAACATTGTTTACACTTTGTGGGATTCTACCCATGTTGAATGAAATCAATTCCTTAACAAAACATGCTCAAGAAAGATCCATCTATATAGTCGACTTCATTAGATTGAGAAAATAGGTATGTCAAACACTAGATGTGTTATACAACTCTGATGAATGTTTTCAAGGACATGTATTCAACTATTGGAAAAATTTAAAAAATTTAGGATCCTAAAAGATATTTTAGATTCAATGTAAGTGTTCATATTTTTATCCTTATAAATGGGAACAAGATTTAAATGCACACTTTCCAAAAAAGAGTGGATATTGTTGGAACATACATTGAAGAAGTACCTATAACACACAATTTATACAAAGGTATTATATCTCAAACAAGGATCAAATTGAAGAAAATTTCACAATGCTTATCCAATGAGATCAAAGAACACTTTAAAAGGGATGAGATTATTGAGGCCATGGGAGTGGTCAATCCTATATTTTGGAATCCTACAATAGGTAAGAAAGCTATAAGTGATTCATATAAAAGACACATGGGTACTCTCATTAAGAATTTTAGAAAATCAGTAGAATGTAACAGAGTTCAAATTAAGGGTCTTCTTCAAAAGGAATTACTTTCATGTCAATCAACTCATTTTGGCATCACAATGGTCAAACAATATGACTTACTAAGTGAACCAACAGATAATGGTGTAATTACATGGCTATGGAAAAATTTGTATCCTAGTAGCATCCTACATGAAAGCATTAGTGAATATTTCCAATTGTATGAATTGTGTCAAACAATGATATTGGGATCAGTTGAAGATGAAAGGGTTTTTAGTGCATTAACATTTGTTAAATCAAAATATCAAAACAGATTGGATAAAAATCTTGAGACTTGTTTGAGATTGTATGTTTCACGATATGATGTGGACACATTTCCTTATGAAAGAGTAATGGCAGTATGGAATTCTCTTACAGAAAGGAGAGGGGTTTGTAATTCTAATATAGGGGCTAACAAAGAAGACATAAACATTCCAATTGTGACTAGAAATAACAACGAAAGATTAGACTATAGTTTAAGTTTTGAAGAGCTAAATAGTCAAGAATTGTTTGAGCTACCTGATATTGACTAAAGATGTATGTATGAACATAGTATTTCTAGAAGTCAAATTTCATATCATATTATAAGTATGTAACTTGTTATTTTTTATATACACATGTTCTTTATTAAATAATATTTTCATTGTTGTAACTTGTTTAGAGTTTTTAATCGAGAAATGTGATACTTATTTTTTCTGTTGTCTTTTAAATCAGAATAATATCCTAGCATATTATTGTGTTAAAAAATAAATCCAACTTTAGTTGACAGAAAGTGTTTGAAATTGATAATAATGTATTATGTAATATCAAACATAATTGAATATTCTAATCACATTATGATTTTATATGGAGAAATTACACATGAATATAATACAAGTACAACACAACATAGATTGAAACTCTCAATATTTTCATATAATAAAGAAGATTAAAATTACTAGAAAAGTATATATATTTATAGTCTGAATACCAAATTATTTTACAACCAAATTTTCAAATGTCAAATTTTACAATTTTACATTATAGCTTCATCCTTAAGAAGTAAAGTCTTCCGTTTGCGTTATTGTCTCCTTTACACTAGAACCTTCCATTAAAACACATGACTGAACAAGATCCTTAGATATTGCATTGATATTTGAAATTATTTCACATTCTGGATTTGTTGCATTTCCGACAGACAGTAATGTTGGATCCTCTTCTATTTTCTTCTTCAACAATATTTCAGGATCCATTCCATTCTCCTTTATGATCCTTCTTAAGGTATTATTATGCTTGTTTAAAGTAACAAGATTTTTCTTCAAATCAAAAATTGCAATTAATATTTTCCTTACACTTTTTAAATGCACATCAAACATTGTTGCCTCATTTTTCAAATTTCGATACTACGACTGCATTTAAAAAATAGAAAATTATTAATAAAATTTTAGAAAACTGTAAATCATATTTGGAAATTTATTAAAACATAGCAACACCTTATCCCTTTTTGCATTCGCAATAACTACAAGGCCCTTATCTCTTGACCACATATTATGGTAGGCTTGTGCTTTTGCATTTAAATTCTCAATTCTATTGAACATTATATCTAACATATCATCATTGTAAGCATTTGAAAAAGAACAGTACCAAATACAACCTGATTCAACAAAATATCAATCTTTTTTGGTTCATTTTGAACCAAAGAATACAATAAATGTCTCTGGGAGTGGTTGTTAAATCGGGAATTTATTTCTTTTATAAAAATTAGCCCTAAACTCCCATAATTTTAATTGTTCAATATCCTTTGTTAAAATATCATTAACAGTGGCTAGACAATTGTCAGCCAAAATAATTTCAAGTGAAAAAACTTGTTTGTCATCATTTATTAAGGCATTTTCTCTTGAAGAAGGTGTGTTTGATCTTTGTTCTCTTACTAGAGAAGGTTTCCTTAACCCATGAATCATATCTTGTGGATTGAAAGTTTCATGGGCCTGAATACCACTTTTAATCCCAAGATATTCCTCATCCAAATCAATTTCATTCAATATTGAAACACCTCGTGCACTTGGAACATTTCCCAATGAAAAATTTGGAAACTCAGTTGAAAAATTTAGGGTACCCCTTCTTGAAGTTGGAGCATGAAATGAAATATGTTTCATGGCTGCCCCTGGTCCTGAAATTTTATTGTGGCAGTGGTGGTGGCATATTTCTCCTCAAAGTAACAGATGTATTTGGAGGTAGAGGAGGCACTGCAATAATCAATTGTAAATTACATGAGAAAATTGAAATGAAAAACATAATAAGAATGGAATAATAAAAAATTATATATAATTTATGATTAAAAAATTACCTATTTGCATAGTTTGCATTTGAGATGTAGATGGGGTCCATTGTAGTTGTTGTGGTTATTTTTGAGGAGTAGAGCGAAGACAATAGGAGTGGTACTAGTAGTTGTGATCTAAACATAATTAACCATTAACAATTTAAATTTATCAGTTTCTTCATTTAAAAAACATAACAAACTAAAAATAAATTAAAATTACAACTTAAATGGGATACATACCTTAAGGTGATGAAGATATTTCTTGATATTGTGTTTCTTCAAATCCATACATATTTCTTTTGGACTAGCATGAGCCTGAGGATATAAACCTGCTCTACAAGAGGTTGCTATAATAAATGAATGTAAACAACTTATAAATGTTTAGTGTATATTTCTATGAAATTATATATACTTTAAAACATATTAAAATATGTAAATAAGAAATACATGATCATCAGTGGCATGGTCGATATATGTCAATTGGATGAGGAGTTATGGAGCTCCCCATCCATTTCACTTGAGAAGTTCTTAATTGTGGAGTGGTTTCCTCAGTCTCATGATCCTCCAAAACATTAACTAAATATCTAGAATCTAGTGGGAAATGTCCTCTTATAGTAGCCTCTCTTTGGGATGTAGCTACAACAACTATCCCATGTTATAATTCAACTGTGAACAAACTATTAATATCTAATATAATATATAAAATATGAAGAAAATTAATGATAATTATTAAGAAACAAATAACCATAGATTTTGGAATCACCTCATGTTGTTGAATTATTGAAGACATAGATGTTAGCTTTATGTGGGGTGTAATAGGAGAAGGGATGCTGCATAAGTTGTATAGAGATTCATAATATAATGCGAGAATTAAATTTGTGGAACTAATACAAATAGTTTCATTCACAATAATGTTACTTAGGTCATTTCTTATCCTAGAGGATAAGAAAGTTCACCAATCATATTTCTATCCACTAAGGGGGCACACAATATAAGCCAAGGCCTAGTATGGAATATCTATATATCGACCCTGCAAAATAATTTTGGCCTAGAAAAATTGAACCATAGCTTGCAGAAATGGGTGACTGAAATCCTTGAGGGGAATTCCCCTTTTTGAAGGATTTGGGGAAACTGTAAATGTAAGGAGACAAAATTGATAAATATTTAATAAAACACAAAATCAAAATTATAAAATAAAAATGATGTAAATAATAATATGATATTAAAAAATTACCACTAGTTGCATCAATAGATAATTCAAAGTGAGACTCCAAATACATGACACATTCATATGTCAAAATAGGTTTTGTTGTTACAGGATCCACATCTTTGTGTGGTAGTCTTGTCAAATGCTCAATGTCTTTAGGGGACACTATAAAGGATAATGTGTGTGATGGGAGTTGAATGTGGAAAGTGTAAGAGGAACTGTTATGGTTAGTTAGAATTTAAAGTTGAGTGTTTTTATATTTGTTGGAAATAAGGGCATATAAATTAGCCCTACAAAACTTGCAGCTTCAATCCATTGTGAAAATGAATTGGGATCTGATAGAAGGGTGTAGAGTTATGGAAAGATAATGAAATCTTTATGAAAACTTACAGATTTTAATTGGTGATGCCTGAGGTTATTTTTATTATTTGTTGTAGGCTTTGATAGTCTGGATAAGAAATTATGTAAAGTGAAAATAACTTTACTAGAGGTCTATATATAGGAAGATTTGGAGGCATGCCACTGACTGGTAGCATGTTTGGTGCTATCAGTTAGTAGTATGTTGGGCGCTACTACATGGTAGCATGTTAGGTGCTACTGACCAGTAGTATGTATTATGATCCTGACCAGTAACATCCTTGGTGCCATGGATGATAGCAAGTAGAATGTTACCAACCGACAACACCAAACATGCTACTGACCAATAAAATCTTGTGTGCTACCAGCTTATAGCATTATGTATGCTACTAGCTGGTAGCATGAAAAATTCTACCGACCGATAGCATTCTACATGCTAGTGGACGGTAGCATACAAAATTCTACCAGCCAGTAGTATTCTATATGCTATTGGTAAGTAGCATGTAGAATTTTACTGGCCGGTGACATGTAGTATTTTTTTTGTTGTGGCCCTAACAACCTCCTCCCTAAATGTTGCAAAAAATTCACCAACCCCATGAAACAAATTTTTCTATGATTTTTCATACTTTCGAAAGTGGTTTTTGAAAATTTGCCAAATAGCGTCTACATTTTTTAGGGACCCTTATAACTTACCCTGCTTTTGAATGTAGTGTGTTATCTTTGAACATTGAGTGGACATAAGATTCCTATTTCTCTTTTGGAAAATCACCTTTCCCTTTATGTTATTTTTCACTTCCCTTTTCTCATGCAGTGTTAAATTAGGTAGATTGGTGATAACAATAGGAATAGAAGTAGATGATATTTCTCTATTTTTGAAGGCTTATTTTAAGGTGTAAGAGTCAAACTTGTGACTAAGTCCCATGTTGTGTTGTTGGCTAAACATATTTTACATACAAACACTTTCAACCTCTAACAATTTTGTCATACCTGGTAGGACTACATTGCATTATTTTTGTAAAACTTGTAGTATTTTTTGATACAAGAATAATATAAATATATAGATAACTTTTAGTGTGTTCTTAGCTCGTTTGGTTTTTTGAACAATGCTCAAGATCTTAGAGACTTCAATCTAATATATTTCAAAGACCTAGTGGTTGTAAAACATGAGATAAATAATGATGATAAGTAGTGTTAGAAGAGAATGATGTTTTTTAGTTATTGAATATTTCTTGTAGAAGAATAATTATACCTATCTAAAGTCCAAATCATCCCATAACTATAACACGTGTACCATTTTAATCCAAAGTATTAATTTGTAGTTAATTCAAATCTACATTCACAAAAGTTTTTTGATATTCGAGGAATTAAGAGTATGACAACCCAGAATAACACATTATAGGGTAAAACCTACCATCCCCGACTCTAAACCATAGGGAAAGCCTCCTATAACCTTGGTTAATGCATGAAGGCTCCACGTCATACACCATAATTTAATCAGGAATTGAACTTGATACCATAGTAAACTAACTTAATCCCATTCACTTGAGCCAACCTTGGAGGATTATTAAAGTCATAGATGCTATCTAACTTTACATTGGGATGTTAGGGTGCCTTTATTAATTTAAAACATTAGGGTGACATCTGTAGAGACATTGGGGTGTCTTAAATCATGTCTTAATTGTCATCTTTGAGTGGTGACATCAAGGGAAAGTTATGAGAGATGTTAGGGTGACTTAAATAGTGTCTTTTTATCATATTTTATGATCATCTTAAAAGGGTGACTTTATGGTGTTTAAAATACATATGTATTCCCACCTTTACCCTACCTTATTTTATGAATTAAGGGCATATTTATTAAAGTCACAAATTAAGTCATAGATAATGCAAGAATTGTGTATTTGGATGTAAAAGTATCATTTGGAATAAATTTTCATGTTTATGGAAGAGAGAAAACATATTATGTTGGATTTAGAAAACTAGGTAACAAATCTTGTATTAGATTGAGAAAAGTAGGGAGAAAATATTGTGTTGGATAGAGAAAACTAGGGCACATATATTGTGTTGAATTTAGAATACTAGGGCCTTCATGTTATGCATCGTTCATAAATTAAATATATATAAAATGGCTCAATTTGATAATTTGGAATCTTGTTGTAATACATAAAGGCTTAATTCAATTCTTTCAGTATTATGTGCATTGTATACACCATTTCTAGGTATATTATTTTTTAAATATTTACTAATTATTGATTGTTGGATTAGATTAAAAAAATGTATTTCAAATAAAATGAAACATAAATGTATGATTATGCACAGTGATATATGTTCATAACGTTTTAAAAACAAATATGGTAAGTGATTTATATGAAATTATGATTCGTTATAATGATTCAAATTTTCTTCTAGATCCTCATTCAAGTTCTTATGTAGATAACCCTCTTACAAATCTTGATAGTGGAGGCTCTGTAGCCCTTTATATATGTTTTAGTTCTAAAAATAGTGCAATACATTTTATTTTATTCAATTATATATACTTGTTTTTTTTTTATATTCTTAAGTGGAAAATAATTTTCATATTTGAAGGAAATGAAGTTATATCACTATGGGGGAGAGGAAGAGGTGTAAGAGGAAGAATGGGAAGGGGACACATTTTTTATGAGAGTAGTTCAAAATTTAAGGTAAATCCCAATAGGGATATTACTTTTAACTCTTAATATCTGCCATCTATTGCAAGATATAATTATTCAGTAGATGCAATAAAAAAACACCATGTCCTTCTGATTATGAGGTATATGATGAAGAAAATGAGGCATAAAGTGGCCAAGTACGAAAAATTTGATATTGAAATACATTTCAATAAACTAATCAAAGACAGTGAAGGTGTCATATAGATTTTATGAGGAGGAGTCTCAAGGTGATATGGAGCTTACATGAAAATAAATGAAATTGTATGATGTAGAGTTAATTTTTAAAGCATTTGGTGCATGGGAAATGGGTAAATATATTCCTATTGTGTATGAAAATTTTATATTTTTGGGGAAATAATATATGATATGACCATCTACTATATGTGATGTAGGTTTGGGTCTCTTTATTTTTACCACCAGCATTATTGGATCAAAAACCAAGCAAGATCACACATTCTGTTTTTTTATCATTATATAGACCTGAATACTCATTCAAATACTAGAAAAGGGTTGTGAAGTATAAGTTTAGTATGTCATATTATGGATTATGTTACAATGTAGGAATACTCAGAGGAAAGATTGAGAAGGGACATAAATTGAATATAATGTATGATTACACACACACACACACACACACACAGATCGGTGTACATATGTATATAAGAATATTGTTGGTTTCATAAATAATTATAAAGGATATAGGTCAAATAATGTAATTTTTTAATTTATGGTATGTGGGAATGACAAAGAGGAGGAACACATGCCTAAAAAATTGTATCATTTTATAATGGTTGAGGAAATTAGGGATATTAGAGTAGGGGAAAAGTTACTTATTCATTATAGCTATAAGTGGCCCACTCCTGCAAAGTTGAGAAAATACAATAGAAAGAGGGTCTGAAATAAATAGTCTTTCATGAATGATTAAGTTATGGTGTTTAGTATATGAATTTTTAGACAAAAAATGTAATGAATATTTACAAATATATAATGTTATTTTTCATTTGCAATGTTGGAAATTTATCAAAATATTTGTGTTTTGTGATGAATGTAATGAAAATTTATCTTGAGTGTTTATTTACCCTAATTTTTTAAATTTCAAATCTTGTAGATGGAAAATCACTCCCCTCTATTGAAATACCATTTGCATTTATGAAAAATCACTCCTATTAGTGAAAACATATGAATGGCTCATTTTACACCTTAATCATCTGATACACCCTAAGAATATGAGTCACCGAGAAAGGTAAAATTTAAAAGATAGTTTAGATATTGAAATCTATACACAATAAAGAAGACAACAAGCTCCATAAGATAACACAATACATGAACATCAAATTAGTGTGATATAGGAATTAATAGGACACCATCAAGAAGGGGGTATGGATAATATGATAGCTCATTTGTGTTCTCATATTTCTTGTCATATCTATAACCATGATCATATTGTTGAAGATAGATAAAGTGACAATGAAAATGATGGTGTTAATGTAATGAATTAATATGATGAAATTCCCAACCATGAAGATCCATTTGGAGGTGGTGAAAAGATAAATTTAGAATATGAAGGCATTAAATATATAAGGAAACTAACATAAACTCTATTGATCAAAGTCAGGGAGGCTAGAACAACAATGTTGAATTTCACACTAACATTTATCGACTTGAAGGTATGATTTGGATGGTCAAACATTATTATAACAAAAATATTATAATGAGTAAAAACATTATGTTTGTAAAATAATGATTTTATTATGAAATCTATTCTTAAAATTTCTAGTGATTATTAAAAAAGTGTAAGTTGTTAAAAAATATTATACACATACATGTTACTTAAAAAAGTCAATTTTATAAGAAAAACACAATTTCATCATCTTATAGGGAAGCACAAAAATAATCATCATCCTTGGGCATTTCATATGAAAAATATGATGCTTGTGTCAATGAATATGTACTATTCAAGAAAGAGTATACAAACGATACACTTTTTCCAAATCCTAAATGCAAGGAACACCATTTCAATGTTGGCGTTAGTGGGTATAAAATTTTAATGAAGTTTTTGTGGTATTTCCCCTTGATTAGTGCATTGCATCATATTTATCACTATAAGTCATTTGTAGAGATAATGACATTGAATTACAATAAAATAAATAGTGACGAGATGATGTGTGTACCAAGTGATTGCTAGGATATAAAACACATTGAGTATAATTATCCTAAAAAATATAAAGTCAATGCAAGGAGTGTCAATATAGGTATTGAAATAGACGGGGTTAATACATATTCCAACTTTTCAACAACATATTTAGTTTGGTTTATTGTAATGTTAAATTATAACATTCCCCCATGGCTTATGTTAGGGAAAGAACATATATTTTTGTCACTACTAGTCCTTGGAAATAATCAGGTGAAAAGCATGGATGTTTTCCTTAAATCTCTTCTAGATGTGTTGTAAAATTTTTGGAATGTGGTGCATATGTATGATGTTTCAAAACCACTTGACAATAGAGAATTCAAATGTTATGAAATTCTGTGTTGCAAAATCCATTATTTTTCATGATTATCAGTTTGTTTAGGTTTGACTACAAAGAGAGAGCACGTATGCCCAAGGTGTGGTTACCAAATATGTTTAAGGTACTCTCATGATTTGGGAAAACATGTTTATGAAGGATAAAGAAGATTTTTAAGGATGGACCATGAATATCGTAGTGTAAAAAAATAAATCTCAATGGTCATGTGGAAATGAGAGAACTAATAAATTCAATGTTTGTTGGATATTGGTTGCAACATTATAATGGCACTTGTGATTAATCAAATATTATTGGATAAAAAATATGGTGGAGATATGAGTGGTGAAATGAATCTATTGTAGCTAATTAGGCAAATATAGATGTAATTCCTAAGGAAATAAAAAGGTAATCTATATTGTACAACATTTCATACTGAAAAGAGTTGCTAGTAGGCCATCTTCTTGACCCAATGAATATATTCAAGAATTTTATTGTATCAATGTGGATGCATATTTAAACAAAAGGTAAAGATAAATTAGAATCTTGAAAATACCTCAAATTTTGTAAAATGAAGAAAAAATTGTGGCCTAAGAATAAAGGAACATGTGAAAAGGCTATGTGGATTCTAAATAAATCCCGTGTTGCAAAAATCACAAAGGTCATGCACGAAATACACCCAACTCAATTATATTATTCATACCTCAAGAGATTGTTCACTGTTGATAGAAATATCACAGTGTTGAAAACACATGACTGGAACATCATTTTAAAGGTATGTTGAAAATAATTGTAATTAATGTAAATTACTTTTATATATATATTTTTTATCTTTTTATATTTGAAATTATCTAGTAATTGTGTATGACACTATGTAACATATATTTCCTCTTGGTTTAAGAGGATAGGATGTGATTCCATATGATATCAAAAAAATCCATTTTGGGGCTTTTGAAATTCCTTAGATGGTTGTCAACAAGGAGATATACATATCTAAGATAGAGGAGATGAGAAATGAGATTGTTTGTATTTTTGAAAAGGAATTGCCAACTTTATTTTTTGATTCCTAGATTCATCTACTAGTCCACTTAGTCTATGATAATAAGATAAAATTTGTTGTCAACACTTGATGTATATTCTAGCCTAAGAGGTACATGAATACACTAAAGATTTTTGTCAAGCAATTATCCTTTCTAAAGGGTTCCATTGTAGAAGATTATAATAGTTAACAAATTTTATTCTATGTAATTGAATATTTACAAAAGGAATTCCCTAACATACCTCACATATGGATTATGATCATGATGGTGCATAGTTGGAGGAACCATTACAATGGAAAGGAAAAGGAAGAAGATTGAGTGAGTACAACAATATATTAATTTTTTATTTTTTAAACATGAATGTTATAATTCTTGTACTTGTATGAATTTGTATTGATGTGTGTAGCTAAATTCAAATAAGATTCCATAAATAAGACTATAATGTTTAATGTAGATGAAACGATCAAGTGGCATGATGGAGCATGACAGGGGTAAACATGTTTATAGAAGACAATATTCTCACAAAACAATTTTGTGAGACTTATGCACCGAATGGACATATAATTTTAGTGTGAATTGGATGCATGAACATTTATAATTTATTCATGAGAAAATAATTGAAAGAGTGTCTACGTATGCTTTAAAAATTATGTGAGGATGTTTTTTATTAGATAGGGTAAAAAGCAGGGATGGGCTCCCAGAGGCCAAATATAAAAATATTACATCGTGACAGTACCAAAGAGAGACAAAAGAGGAATATGACCCTAGGAGTTAAAGATGCTTAAATCTAAAATAAAGAAGGAGGTCCAAGAAACAACTAACAGAAGAAGCCTAAACCATTGAACAAAAAGAAATATATAAATTTCCCTGAAAGTCCGCAGACAGTTTAGGAGAAGTTCCTTTAGTTATCTTTACTATTGTTGGAGGGTTTAACCTCCCTGATCTCATATTTCCTGCTGGGTTTAGTATTCAACTTATTTTGGGGGGGCTTCTTGATGGAATATTCCTCAGAATCCTCCCTAGTCTCATCCTCCTCCTCTTACTCTTCATCAGAAATGGCCCACCTCCTTTTCTGCTTATCTTTTTCCACAACTTCCAGACGAGCACCCAAATCCCAAACCAGAGTGTCTAACTTCTTGATATCCCCTCTAATGTTATTTTAGGCCAAGAATATTTGTTTGGTGGATTCAATGCTATTAATCATGCCCTTACTCACCACCGAGTTAGTCTCTTCCACTACCTGAACCACCGTCTCCAAATACTGCACATTGTTCTTCCACATCTCGAGACAATGCTCTCCTTCCGGAGGCACTTTATCCTTACCCTTCAACGGAATGACTTTATGATTTTCCATCCCTTCCACATTCTTACCCTCTCCCATATACTTAGTACCCATATTACCCTCCCTCACCTTGTAAAGACACTCTACCAGGGTAATATCCTCCTCATCCTCAATTTGGGGCATAGGTTTATCTCGGGCCAGTTTCCCATTTCAAAACATGAGAAGAATGAGTCCCTCGTGGATTGGGGAATCCACCTTACTCTGTTGGAAATCCTTCACTAAGGTGGTCAGAGACATAAATAAAAAGAAGGGAATACTAAGCATTTTCTTGTGTTTGAAAATATTCAAAAAGGACAAGTGATGAGTATATATCTTGTGATATTTACCTTCTAGGGTAAGATACTTCATAATGTGCAAAAAAACCTCCCTCCAAACCCCAGGAATGCAGGAACGAGAATGCCATCAGTGAATTAATGGATGGTTTCCTTACCCACAAAGAAAGTTTGATTTCGTACTCCCTCTGATTCCTATCCTTTAAGATTTTCAGACATTCCATGTCCATGCCAGTTATACGGGAAATGGTCTCCTCTAATGTCTCAATTTCCATGCCCTGAATCACCGCCTTCCCCTCTTTCCACTCCAGCCCGAACTCCATAGTTAGAGAGGGATCATGCCCTTGGATTCTGGTAATAAATTTCCTGAAACCCCCAATCCTAAACAGGTTCCACATAGACTTATCATCCACAATACTCCCATGACCAGATGACTCAAATCTGGTTCTATCTCCACCCATGATGGCTGAAATTTTACCCCAATTCTTAGCTCATCGAAACTTGCAAATTTTGATGTTAGACTTGCCTTTCCAAGAATAGATAAAACCGAGATCACTTTTGTAATTTTGGAAAATGAGCCCTTTATTCTCCCTCGCGCGGCTTAAAGTGAAGTCCTTACGATTTTTCATGATTAATAATATCATTAATAGGCACATGTATGGCATCACCTTTTTACCACACTTTTAAATCATTAATTTGAACTCTCTCATTCACAAATATTTTCACACAAGTATTGCCAATGCAAGGGATATGAGTGATGATATAGGTATCAAAGCTTTTAATATGCTCTTTAATATCATGAATAATATTACCCAAAGCCCAATTAAGGGAACTAGTCTTGTTGATGGAATTTAAAATGAGAAGAGAGTCACCCTCAATAAGAATGTCTTTAATTCCTTTTTCCTTAGAAGGAATAACACCCTAGAGAAGAGAATGGGCTTCAGCCACATTGTTACTCTGAGTCCCCAAAGGGCCAACATAGGTAAGGATCTAATCCCCATTATGGTCCCTGATCATGCCTCCTCCACCTGCCAGACTAGGTTTGCCTTTTGAAGCCCCCTCAAAATTAATTTTGAATTTTCCCCTTTCCGGTTTAGACCACTTAATGATAGTGGACATGAATTTGACTTGAGGTGGATTGAATGTGAACTATTTGAGAACTTCCTCTTATTTTCTAGAACAAACCTTTTTAGTCTTCACCTTAATGAGATTGGAGTTCTCTTTAATAGAGGAAATCAAACAAGCACTGACCTTTCTGATGTTAGATTTCTGATTTTAGATTTCTGATTTCTGAAGATGATAGCATTCCTTTCCTTCCATAAACTCCAGATAAAGTGGGGAAGGTCCATTTTCCAGGTAGCCATAAGAAAGGGGTACCTGAAAGTACAATCCCATTGTAACCAACATTCCTCAATGGAGTTAGGGCAGACCCATTGCACTTTGAAAATATCTAACACCTTGGAAAACACCGCTTGAGTAAAGGGGCAAGCGATGAGGAGGTGGTTGACACTTTACTCATATTTTTTACAAAGCACACACATGTTGGGGAGGAACATCCCACATTTCCTCAAATTATCTAGAGTGAGGATTTTGTTCTGAGTGTCCAACTAAAAGAAAGTGTTAACTTTAGGTAAAAGGTCCTTCACCCAAAGTTTTCCTAGTAATATTTTTGGCTAGAATTCTTGAAATTTAGGAGGTATGCTGATTTGATAGAGAAATTTCCAGAATGCTCTTCCTTTCATATAATAGAGTCCTCATTATGTTGGAAGAATGGAATATATAAGCTCTTTAAATTAGAGTTGAGATTATCAAAAAATTGATTGTCCCTAATGAAATTGGGAGGGGGATGCACATTCTCCCAAAAAACATGATTATTGGAGAAGTTCCAATAATCTCTAACCCAAAATTTTCCATTGTCTTCATAGAACTGCGCCACAATTCTCCCAGGTTCTTCCTCCACTAACAGTTTATCAGAAAGCCAACAATCCCTCCAAAAGTGAATTCTATCACCTTTCCCAATATTCCATTTAATACTCCTGCTTAGGATCTCCCTAGAAGAGAGAGAATAATTCCAAAAGAAGGATCCCCTAGGGATATTGTCCTTAAGAAAGTCTCTATTCTACTAGTATTCCTTACATATTTCCTTTTGATGATATCAATCCAAATACCTTCTTCCTTTATCACTCTCCAACTAGATTTAGCCACAAGTGCTTCATTCACTACACTCATATTCTTTAATCCCATCCCACCACAATCCTTAGGCTTGGTCACTTTTTCCTTGGCCACAAGAGTAAATTTGAACTTCTCCTCAGTGCTAGCCCACAAGAACCTTTTTTGAATTTTTTCTAGAGCCTCCGAAATGTTGACCGGTATCTGAAAAAGGGACATGACATAGGATGGGACACCTTGAAGAGAGCTTTGGAGAAGTTGAATTTTTCTTGGTTGAGATAGGATAATCCCCTTCCAAGTAGACAACTTATTGGTAACTCTCTCGAGAAGAGTGTTCCAGATGGAAGTGTGTGGTTTTTTGTGAATGAGGGGCATTCCCAAATAGGAATCCAGAAAATTATTAATCTTACAACCAAAAATGTGGGCTAGTCTCACTTGGAATTGCTCTTCCACATTAATGAAGAAAATAACACTTTTGAGGAAGTTGACCAGCTGACCAGAGACCTCCTCATACTCATTCAAAACATCTTTAAAGATAAAGGATTCTTGCATATAAGCCTTCTCCATCAAGAAATTGTCATCAAAAAATTGGTTAAGGAAAGTAGGCTGAAGACCATTAGAAATTTTGAGACCTTGCTATAGATTAAGGGAAACCACCTGGTTGTAAAGTCTACTTAAAGTTTCCGCCAAAATCATGTAGAGGAAGGGGGAGAAGGGATATCCCTGTCCGAGTCCTCTACCAGATTGCAAGAAACCTTATGGTTTACCATTGATCATAACAAAGAAGCTGACAGAAGAAATGGCGACCATAACCATGTTGATAAAAAAGGAATCAAAACCCACCTTGGTCAGAATGGCTTGGAGAAGGGCCCACGAAACTCTGTCATATACTTTATGCATATACAACTTGAAAAATATAACAAATCTTCCCAAAATTTTGAAAAAATGAATGGCCTCTTGGATGACCACAATGTTATCTAGAATTTGTCTCCTAGGAACAAAATCCCCTTGATTAGGAGAGATGAAATTGGCCAGAACTTTCTTGAGCATGAAAGTAGTAATTTTGGTAATCAATTTGTAGCTAGTGTTGTAAAGACTAATGGGTTTAAAATATTTCACATCCTTGGCCCCTATCATCTTGGGAATAAGGACTAGGAAGGTTTTGTTAATTTGTTTGAATATTTGGTTGTTACTGAAGAAAGTCTAGATCATCTCAATGACATCATTCTTAACCACTTCCCAGAACTGTTGGAAAAAGAAGGTTGGGAACCCATCTGGCCCAGGGGATTTATCCGGTTCCATATAAAAAAAAACATATCTGATTTCTTCCTCACCTGTAATGAGCAGAATATCTCTATTATCATTTTACAAGATGACATTCTGGAAGAGTCCTAAAGCCTTCTCCCAAGAAGTTCTATTCAGATCTAACCCAGGGAGAAAGAGGTCCTTGAAATATTTAATAATAGCATCATTGATTTCTTTTTCATCTTCTGTAAGTGTACCATAATTTTTCATGATTTCATTGATCTTGAGATGATTGGTCCTGGAGGTAGCAGAGAGGTGGAAGAATTTTGTATTTCTATCACCCTTCTTTAACCATTTAACTCTAGATTTTTGCTTTCAGTAGACTTCCTCCTTGGCCAAGATATCATGATATTTAATGAGGAGATCTTGCTCTTAACTTTTAAGTGCTAGGCTGAGCCCATCTTCTTCCATCAACTCCTCAATAGTCCTTAAGTCTTCCTCAATTATGCTCTTGGTCTGAAAGATGTTCCCAAAAATTTCCTTATTCTAGATTTTCAGGTTTTGTTTAACCTGTTTCAACTTGAAACTTAATTTAAACATCGGGACACCATGGACCATGACCCCCACCATTCCTGAATTCTCTTGAGGATGTCAGAGTGTTGGAGCCACATTTTTAAAATCTAAATGGTTTGGATTTTTTGGTAATAGCCATACCCAACTTAAGGATGATCAGATTATGGTCAGATCCAATTCTGGGCAAGGTGGATAGAGAGTAGAGTTGATTAAGCATACAAGCATGACTCACCACAAATCTGTCCAATTTGATCTGTATGAGGTCCTATGTAGTTCTTCTGTTAGCCCAAGTGAATTTGGACCCTCCAAGCTTTAGGTCAAAAAGATCATTATTCACTAAAAAATTAGCCAACTTATCCATACTATCAGTATAGGATTGTGTGAGGATGTGAATCTTGAGTAAGAATCCTAATTGTTGTATATAATAGTAACATTTAATTTTTGAACTTTTAGTTCAAGTTTACTAATAATAATCATGTTATTTTAGATGTGAAATCATAATGTAATGTGGATATATGGTAAATTTTTTTGGATCATGAGAATTGACAAGAAAAAAAGTACTTGTAATTGTAATGTAACAACTCCATTTAACCAAGCTAGTTGAGAAAGTGCAAGTGGCAAAAACTTGGTTGAAGGGTGATTGGATTTTGCTGGAACGATTCAAGAAATAAATAATGTGGACTATAAAACTTCTAAAATTATAATTTTCAATACAAATAGTACTCATCCATTGAAAAATTATATATTAGGATTTCTATACTTTATGCAATTCACTTGTCAAATGAGTTGGTAGATTGTAATGATCCTTAATGTTGTCAAAACACTATGATCAAGTATAATGTGTTGTGTTTGTAATTCATTCCTATATTTTATAATTCAATTATTAACAATTTCCAAATGTTTTATATTTACATAGGTTTTCTTTCGTCGTGATTTTGAGATGCATGGATGGGAATTTATAATACATCTTGAGCTAAGGTCAAGACATGTCTTCCAACAAGGTTCTAGGTAGAACATAAAGAAGAATATGAAGATGTTCAGGCTGAAGAACAAGATGTTCATGAATATGAATAAGTATCACAAGATGAATATGTTACATAAGTTAAAGGTAATTAAGAGGATGAAGATGTTGATACAAAATATGAGGATATTATTGAAGATGGATATGAAGAATTTGAAGCACAAGTTATCTTAGAAATAGAAGGCAATGCTCAATAAGTGGGTGAATTAACACAAAGGAAATTTAGGCCTTCTCAAAGATTAATATGAAATAATGTAAATGTGTCTTATGATACATTATATGACATTAAAAATTATAAAATGAATAATCATAATTTTTTGAAATGCCTGATTTTGATGTGTATTGCAATTTTGGTGTTTATGAATGTGTAGTGCATATGCCCTAATTTTTATGTGTATTGTAATTTTGGCGTTTATGCATGTGTAATGGTCACACCCTAATTTTTATGTGGATTGTAATTTTGGTGTATATGAATGTATAATGCATATTCCCTAATTTTGATCTGTATTATAATTTTGGTGTTTAAGAATCTGTAATGGTTATACCTTAATTTTAATGTATATTATACTTTTTGTATTATGAATGTCTAATGGATACACCCTAATTCAAAATTGTAAAGCGACACCCTAAACACAAACACACATAAAAGTGAAAACCTAATTATGTGACACCCTTTCCCCTAATTTGACATAATTTACCTTGATTTAACACCCTACTGTGACATATTAATGTGAAACAATAATGTGATTCCCTAACATGAAACCTTAAAATATAACCCTAATGTGACACCTTGATTTAATACCCTAATGTGACAGACTAATGTGACACAATAACATGAAAACCTAACATGACACCCTAATGTAACATATTGACACAACGCCCTAACATAAAACCATAATGTGGCACACTGACATGACACCCTAACAAAACACTATAATATTACAAATTGACATGCCACCCTAATGTAACACCCTAATATGACACTCTAACACGACACCCTAACATGAAACTCTAATGTGAATCCATAACATGACACCCTAATGTGATATACTAACATGTCACCCTAATATAACATCAAAATGTGACACCCTAATGTGATACCCTAACACAAAACCCTAATGTGACAACCTAACACGACACCTTAACACAACTCCATAATTCAACACACTGATGAAAACTCCTTTTCACTAACTTGACCTAATTCAACATAATTTACTCTAATTTCCACTAATTTGACTGAGTTTTCCCCTATTTTGACCTAATTTAACAAAATTTACCCTAATTTAATGACATTATTTCCCTTAATTTATCCTAATTAGACATAATTGACTCAAATTTCCCCTAATTTGAGATATTTAACCCTAATGTATGCTAATTTAACCAAATAAAACCTGATTCGACACCCTAACATAACACAATAATGCCACACGCTAATGTGATACCCTTACATGAAATCCTAATGCAACACCCTAATATGACACCCTAATGTGACACCATGACACAACCCTGTAACTCAACACTCTAATGTCACACCATAATGCAACACCTTAACATGACACCCTAATGCAACACCCTAACATGACACCATAATGAAAGACTGTGATTTGAAATGATTTCCCATGACTCGACCCAATTTATCGTAATTGGACATACTAACATGAAATCCTAATATGAAACCCTAACATGACACCCTAATGCAACACCCTAACCTAACACTCTAATGTGACATGTTAATGTAACAACCTAACATGACACCCTAATGGGACACCATAATTTGACGTAGTTTCCCCTAATTTGAGCCAATTTATCTTAATTGGAAATAATACAACACCTAAATGTGACACTCTAATGTGAAACCCTAACAAACCACCATATTATTGTGACACATTAACATAACACCATAATGCGACATGCTAACATGACACCCTAATGCAAAACAATGACACGAAACCCTACATGAGACACTCACATGACACCCTTTCCCCTAATTTGACCTATTTCCCCCTATTTGACTTATTTCCCATGTTTTGACATAGTTTACCCTAACTTAATGACATAGTTTGACACAATTTCCCCTAATTTGACCTAATTTCCTTTAAAATGAAGTAATTTATCTTAATTAAACATAATATACCCAAATATACCCAAATTTGACACAAGTTACCCTAATGTCCACTAATATGACATAATGAAACTTGATTCGACACCCTAATTTGACAACTTAACACAACACCCTAATTCAATACCCTAATGTGACACCCTATATAACACACTCACACGACACCCTAACATGAAAAGTTTTCCAATTATTTCCCCTAATTCCACATAATTCACCATATTTTATCCTAATTTGACATATTTCCTCTAATTTTACCTTGTTTTCCCCCTATTTTAACTCATTTCCCCTAATTTGACATAATTTACCCTAATTTAATAACACAATTTGACACAATTTCCCCTAATTTGATCCAATTTCCCCAATTTCCCCTAAATTGACCTAATTTCTCTTAATTAGACACAATTTACCCAAATTTCTCCTAATTTGATATAAGTTACCCTAATGTCCACTATTATGACCTAGTGAAACCTAATTTGAAATCTTAATTTGACACCCTAATGCGGTACCCTAACATGAAACACTAACACGAAACCCTGATGTGACACACTCACATGGCACCCTAATGTGAAACACTAACATGACATCCTAACACGATGACCTAATATAACACCCTAATACAAAACCCTAATGCAACATTCCCATGACACCCTCACATGACAGACTAACATACACCCTAACACGACACCCTAAGAAAATGCCCTATTAATGTGACACACTGACATGATGCCCTATTGTGACACCCTAATGTGACACACCGACACAACACCCTAATACAACACCCTAATATGACATATCAACACTACACCCTTTCCATTACTTTAGCCTAATTTCACACACTTCACCCTATTTCATCCTAATTTGACATAATTCCCCCTAATTTGACCTAGTTTCCCCTATTTTGATTCATTTCCCCTAATTTGACATAATTTACCCTAATTTCATGACATAATTTGACTAAATTTCCCTTAATTTGACCTAATTTCACCTAAATTGATATAATTTCTCTTAATTAGGCACAATTTCTTGAATTTCCCCTAATTTAACATAAGTTACCTTGATGTCCCCTAATATGACTTAATGAAACTTGATTCGATACCCTAATTTGACAACTTAACATGACACCCTAATTCTACACCCTTGTTTAACATCCTAATGTGATACCCTAACACGAAACACTCACATGACACCCTATTAATGCAAAACCCTAATATTACACCATAACACAACACCCTTATGTGACACACTTACTTGACACCATTTCCTCTAACTTCACCTAATTACTAATAATTCATCGCATTTTCTCCTAAGTTAACCTAGTTTTCCCCTATTTTGGCTCATTTCCCTTAGTTTGACATAATTTCTTGTAGTTTCCCCTTATTTGACCTAATTTCCCCTAAATTCACCTAATTTATCTTGATTGGACATAATTTAACCAATTCCCCCTTAATTTAACAACCTTGTGACACCCTAATACGATAACATAACATGATACCCTAATGTGACACATTGAATCAACACCCTATTGTGACACACTAATGAAACATCATTCCCTTAATTTCACCTAACTCCACACAATTCAAGTATTTTCTCCTAGTTTGACCTAATTTCCCCTATTTTATTTAATTTTCCCTAATTTGACATAATTTAATGACCAATTTTCTTGTAATTTGACCTATTTTTCCCTATATTGACCCAACTTCTCTTAATTGGACATAATTTACCCTAATGTTGCTCAATATGACCTAATGAAATTTGATTCAACACCCTAATTTAATATCTTAGCATGACACCCTAATTTGAAACCCTCGTTTTACACCTTAATATAATGAAACACTAACATGACACTTAATATGATATACTGACGTGAAACCCTCATCTGACATATTGAGATGACACCTGTACAAGACACCATTTCCCCTATTTTTTCCTAATTCCACATAATTTACCCTATTTTCTCCTAATTTGACCTAGTTTTCCCTTATTTTGACTAATTTCCACTAATTTGAAACAATTTACCCTAATTTCATGTAATTTCCCCTATTCAAACCTAATTTCTCTTAATTAGACATAATTTACCCAATTTTCCCATTATTTGACTTAAGTTACCTTAATGTCCGCTAGTATGACCTAATGAAACCTCATTCAACACCCTAATACAACATACTAATAAAACAACCTAACACAACACACTGGCATGACACCCTAATGTGACACATTAACATAATACCTTAATATGACACATTAAAGTGATACCTTTCCCCCTAATTTTACCAAACTCTATATAATTCACCCTATTTTCTCCTAATTTGAATTAGTTTTCCCTATTTTGTTTCATTTCCCTCAATTTGAAATATATTACCATAATTTAATGACATAATTTGATATAATTTCCCCTAAATTAACCCAATTTCACCTAAATTTACCTAATTTCCCCAAAATTGAGCTAATTTGCCCTAACTTGAACCATTTTCTCTTAATTGGATATAATTTACCCAAAATTATTTGAAATAAGTTAATGTAATGTCCCACCCCCTAATTTGACAGCTTAGCATGACATCCTAATTTAACACCCTTGTTCAACACCCTATGTTAGACCCTAATTTTGTCTAAACAAAATAATGATTTTGGCTAAGTTGTGCATACAGTACTTGCTCTATGTATACACGTACCATTTTTCTACTACCTAGTTTTAAGTTCCTGTGATTGTATAAGAATAATGGATTTTAGATAATCACACACAAAAATCTTGAGTAGGGTGGATGTAAATATTTTCATCAATGACTATAAAATTCATGCATGTGAATTAATTGGGGTATATTCACAAAGGATTCATGTGTAAGAACAAGATGAATATTCTAGTTAAGTGGAATTTAAGAAAAATGTTACTATTAAGTTAGGCCACATAAGTGTTAAAGTGTAGAACATTGACACACTATAATAAGGAAGATACAATTTAGTTATAAGGAAAAATTGACACACTACAAAGAGACAAAGGCATTGCATCAAAATATTATAATTTTCAAAGAGTTAGAGCCTCCATGTAATGGAAAAAGACCAGGAGTGGTGAAATTTGTCGATGTGTGCAACACTCTTAATTTAGAGGAAGAATTTGTAAACACAGCCCAAGGGCCAATACAATTAATGATGAATTAACAAAGGACAAGATGCCATCAATATAAATACCCCTTAGAGTATTTTTGTAAAAGGGATCATCAATTGAGGTAGTAGTGGTTGTCAATGGATATTGTATTATGTTATTTTGTGTATGGAATTGATAATCTCCCAAATTTTAGGATTAACATGATTTGAGTTATGAGTAAAAGGATACTACTGTAACGTTATCCATTATAATGAAATAATTTTGATCAATATATCATTAAATTAAAAGTTTCTTACAATCATTCGGTATATGTGTAGTGTGAACGTCATTGAGATAATAATAATACTATTATTTGTTTCTACGCATTGATTTAACTACTCTTACCAATCTAATCGTTTCTTGAATGAGTGAACTCCCAAAAGAACGTATAGTAGAATTTGGTAGCAACTCTTCATTCATGCAAAACCCAAAAGGGAACAATTTATTCCTTGTGCGTTGAGTGAGAATGCCAAAAGCATGCTTGTCATGATAGGCTATTATGTGGGTGTTACAAGACCTTGTAAAGTAAAGTAGTAGGAAAGGTTCATGTGTGCAAACCTAGTGTAGGGGAAAAAATTAGGAACACAACATTTTGGTTCCATTACTGAGACCTACCAAATTATGTTCATATGATGGGAGAATGATTTTTCATTTCACTTTTAAGAATATTGAGACTTATATAGATAGAGTAGAAGAAAGTTTTGTGGAGAAACACACTAATCATTTGTACTACTTACTAAGGACTTGGGTAACGAGGCACTTGTATGATGCACTTTCTAAAATTTTCTTTAGCAAAAAATATTCTAATCTATATGATTTTTTTGATGCTTATTTCTTGAATAAAAGTATGAATTTGGGGAAGAGTTATAGGTGGACTCTAGAGCACACTTGAAGACTCATGCAACAAAATGTAATATGGACATGCATGGTAGATTTTTGGTGAAGAGGAGTGCTTCAAAAATATGTTATAAAATACATCATTTCCTCTTTATCTTGAAAGGATGAGGTGGAATACAACTTCTTCCATGATCCATGTATATCCTACATAAGAAAAATTTCCTTAGAGATCAAGAAGCTAATGACCGATTGGGAATTGAAACTTTCCACATGGAGAGATAATATCCTACACGCATGAGCAACACAAGAAGTTGAGGGAGGGAATGAAATTTTAGTCTAAAACATAAATAGTTTAGATGAGAAAATGTTGAGTTAGAAGTGGTATGAATAATCTTGACATAAGGTAATAGCCAAGAAGGGTCTGCATCGAGAGGATTTATCAACCTCAAAAAATTATGTGAAGACCCAAGGTGAATGGGAATAGAAGGAGGAAGATTAGAGTGAAGAGGGAGACATAAGGATATATGTGACACACATTGTAATAGAATGAGATATATAGGATGATGAAATGAAATATAATACCTATGGAATCCTTTCCCAACATGTTGTGCAAGCTCATGTGCCCGAATTTATTAAAATTGACAATCTAGTGATAATAAAAACTGACAATTAGGAAGAGTCAGAAGGAGAAAGGGAAATATGTTCTAGATGGAAAATTTCCGTACATGCTATTTTTTTTTTCTCAATTCAAGAAACTAAGCAATATACCATTCATGTGCCTTTATAATAAATGTATTGTGCAACATTTTGGAATGATGAATATTAGACAAACAAGTCATTATGGTGGAAGTGTGTAAGAAGGAATTGGGAACGTGGTGCCAAACCAATAAGTAGTGGTAACACATATAATTTGGATGTTCATGCACACTATCAATATAAATATTACACCAGTAACTTTAGGAAGTTACGATTGTACGAAAACATTAGGAGCTTAAGTAGTGGACACTTTAGCACAAGGCAGAGTTGTGAATCCCACATAATTTGTTCTTATACCCCATATTTTCTATGAGGTGTCCCTACATCTCCCATAGTGCCATGGAGTGGAGAAAACTATGGAACATGTGCATAAGTGTGAGATCGTTTGGTGAGCTAAACACATCACTAACCCTAGACACAAGGAAATTCTATTTTTCTAATACCTTGTTGGATCATCTGCACACATGGTACTACAAGAATGATCCTTAAAAATTAGTAAATGATTATAAACCTTTTAAGTCAACCTCCCTTAAGGAATTTGATATGCCAAAGTTTTAACGATAAATTATCTCCGCACTGAAGGACATAAGTCAAGAGATTACAAAGAGTGCATGTGCATATGATGCACATTTCAAAACTTTAATATCTAAGTTGTTATATGAGATCCATGTAAAACCTCACACATAATGGTTTTAGGTGGGTTTCTCAAGCCATTTATGAATTACCTATCCCATAAATATTTCATTGATCCACGAGAGGTGCTAAAGGAAGCATTACATGTCAAAGTAGTAGGTAGCACTGATACTGGGATAAGACCACTTATGGAAGTGTAAATAGAATTAATAATAACCCAATTAGAATGAATGACTGCAAATAATGCTAGGGAAACAAAAAGTGACATTTGGTTTTTTTGGTGAAATAATTTATCGCAGCGCAAACTATTTATTTTCACTAATGGTCACGGGGCTAAAACACTCCTTCGGTATGGGGAGGTTACCATTATTGAATGTAAACTAACTAAAGCTGTGGGGTGGCCATTAGGTTGGGGATCACATGAGAAAAATCCACTAAAACTATGGAAAACTACTTGTATAATGTACAAAGGAGGAATTATCTTAAAGATAGGTGAAGTTGACTAGGAGAAATAGGGAGAAAGGGTTAATGTTATGAGTAGGAACTAGCAAATTCTCATCAACAGTAACTGAAGTAGGTCCACATTCAGTTAAAATAATTCAATCATGCAATCAATAGTAAGACTAACAAATTGGAGACACAAAGTTCTTTCTTGGTTATACAAGATTATAGTTTCTTGCAAATTTGGAAAGTAGGGAGTAGGGAAGAACATAAGGAAGGAAAGGAGATAGAAGAATGTAGCTTTTTTGCTTGTAGTAGAAGTGAAATCAACAACTAGTAACAATTACCAAATCCTAACCCTTTGGAATGGAGAATCCATTACAATTTATAGCTTACAAAAAGGAATCTTCCTTTCCCCCATGTGACTTTTCATCTCACCACCATGTGAATTTTCAAATTCCCTATGAATGTAACTATGTCCTTTTATTATTTTTGAAAAGGGAGTTATCCAATGCAGCATTCAGTCACTTAAGTGAATAAGATGAAAGAGTGAAATATTACATTCCCAATGAAGAAATAGAATGTTAGAGAGAGAGGAAAGGGGAGAGAGAAGAAAAGAGAAGTGAAAATATGAGATGGAGAATCTTTTGTTGATGAAGAAATGGTTTTTAATGGACCTTGAATGAAGTTCCTTTCCCTTGACCACATGTTGAGTTGGAATACTGAGATTGCAAATTCATCCTCCCGTGATATTTGGATACACTCCAAGGAATTAAATGAGTTTTTAGAAACACTACTTTGATACTTGCAATGATATGGAAACATGGTTATCCTTTTTGAGCACAATGTTGGAGTTAGAACATGGAAATCATCACCTTTCTCTTCTTAGATTCAAAATTTACCGCCATGCCACAAATGTTTCCTTTTTAAATGGAATCAAACCTACGATTCCCAGAAACTTTCTTTCTCATCTGTTACTCATTGGGAAAGGTCTTCTCCTCCAAACAAAAGAATTGCTCCTTCATTCAACTGAAAGTGCATAGTGTGAAATCATGAATTTGTCAATTCATTATGATGTTCTGCATTATTTCAAACATATCCAGGTGCCCTTCCTTCAACATGAGAGGCTCAACATACTTGTTTCTTGACTAATATCCTAACACTTACTATTTTTAGTAATCCTTATTTTGAGAAGTCCATTTTACTTACCAATTGTTTAAATTGGTCATTTTTAAGTTTTCCTGATGTGTACAGGGAACAATGGAAAATATAAGAATGATTTTTTTTGTAATGCTTACTATTTATAGATAGTGAGGCTTATGAAGGATTAATATTTTTATATTTTGGTATTATCTCAACATTAGAATGGAACGAAATTGGTCTTATAAAGTTTTTTTTATTTCACAAGGAGGCTTTGCTTCAATTTTTAGAGGATTTCAATTGCCACAAATCCTTGTAGATTTGAAAAATGAGTTTTTATATTTCAAAAAAATTTTTCTATCCATTAATAATAATGTAGAACACCATTGGATTCAAGGTTTGATTCATTTGAAAAGGTGTTTTTGAGGAGTTGCTATCAAAATCTCATGGGGATCAGATAAGGGGTTTGGGAGATTTGAGCAACTTTCCAATTTTAGCATATGAGGCCTCTGGCATATTTTTAGCAACATAACATACATAGGAAAGTAATCTTTTGGAGGAAAATTTTAGCTTTAAAACATAAAAATGGTTAAGTGTTTGAATATGTTTTTTTTGTTCTCACTTGCACACCTTCACTCAAGTTTGACTAAAATAGGCTTAATCAGAGTTGAATGAGGGTTAATGTGGAGTTGCGCCCTTAAGAATAGGGGAAAATAGGGACAAAATGGGGAAACAAGGGAACACCAAAGTTGTTACTTGACACCATATTTGGACAAGTGTCACCTTGTATTTTCAAGTGAGTGAGATACAGGGGGCTAGAACTTAGCACTCGGGAGCTGAAATTGGGTTTTGTATATGTTTGGGAGCTAGCTGAGAGAGGGGGGTCACACTTTTTTATCCCCATTTCACCTTGGGGAAAATTTTAGGGGAAATAGAGGGTGAAAAATTGTGACCAAGGGGTCCTAGGAACATGAGGAAATGGTCTAAGGAACTTAAAACACTACATGCACCTTCTAACAATTGGAACACTTGAAGTTGATGATTTTAAGTGATAAAGGTTTGAAAATTAGAAGGGGGGGTCACACTTATGTGTCCCCCATATGCTCCTGTTTCACCTAAATTGGGGACAATCCAATGTGAATATCAAGGGTGATAAATTTGTGACTAAGGGATCCAGCCATCATGAAAATGTGGTTTATTTTTGCATTGTGCTCACCTAACCACTCAAGTCACATTTTTTAAGTGACAGATAACATAACATCCATAGAGGGTTCACAATTTGTATATCCCTCATGTCCCATTGTTCACATCAGATTACAATATAAGGGGACAAAAATAGTGAAAATGTGTAAACAATTTATTTTTAAATGTTGATGTCACCCGCCAAGTGTAAATTGAGGACACCGGGAGAGCTTATTATCCCTCGAGAGCATAGAAAGAGTGTTTTAGGAGTAAAAAATTATATTGAATTTGACTCCAAATAACCTGATTTAGATCATACAATAAATTAATAGGAGACCAATTCTTACTGAAATTTAAATTTTTTCACCATTCACCCTTTTACCACGAAGGAGCAACAACAGTGACTTGAGATATCATAGAAAATATTGAATACTTAGGGAAAAACCTTTATGTTTCATAGCATGTATATAGATTCCAATGAATCTTTACATTGAGTATTTTATGAGATTCCAAACTTCTTTCAAAAATCCTAGAGATCATTCTAGAACAAGTTGACTCTCTTCAGCATTGGAGCCTTCATTCTCTATGCCCAAAATGATACAATTTTTGCTTAACTTGTTCTTGCCAACACAATTTATTCCACAAAATTTTCCTTAAATATTCATTAGATATATTTACTTCATTTCCTATCATACTAAACTATCCAGAATGGTTTGAATCTTCCTGTGTAATCTTTTGAGAGGGTGTTCACCCGCCTGCAAAATTGCCAAAAATGGACCTTTCTAGGCCTTCCAAGGGTAATTGTTTCTGCTTTGGATCTTAGTGACTTATTAAATCACCTTAGGCATACATACCTACACATTAGAAAACACTTTAAAATATTTTTAGCAAATTTCCTCTTGGCCATAATGATGTTGAATAAGACCTGGAAGATGTTACATGAGTTGATAGGATATGGGTGGAGGAAGGGTTCACAATGACCAAGAGAGGAAATTTTCAAGTGGGGGCTTAATTTTCATGGCCAAATTTTTTCAATTTCACATGCTATGACATTTAGCATGAAAACATATGGATTTATCTTAGGGGCATTATACCATAAGGGGTAATGAATAACCTATCAAGTATCTCATGGGGTAGTAGACCGGTAATGCCTTTTCCATTGGGCCATAAAGTCACCATACTGAAAAAAACTAGCAAAGATATAAACACAACCAAGAAAAAAATGAAACATAACACATGAATAAAGAAAGAAACAAACAATGGGAAGGGTAACAATATACTGAAATGGATACGATGATACAACATTCCTAAATCACCTATGGTACATGAAGGGAGACAACCCACTTTCACTATAGCATTGATTCTTCACTAGAATATTTACCCGATGCATGGGTATCACCAAAAGCCTTTGTTCCGTGCAAATCCATTAACTGGCTCACATAAAATATGACCCCTTTCTCAATTTCTTGAGAAATTTTCCATATGATTTTTCTTGCAGAGTGAGGGATTAACTTAGATGACTCATTTACCTTTGTTTCTCTGACATCTTGTTTCCATTGCTTACTCCATTTATCTCCATATGTCATTCCAATTTCTGATATTGTGTTACTGCTATACACATGAGTCTTGATCATACAAAGCTTACTAATTTCATATTGAGGCTTATGATATCTGATGGGAGTTTGAAATTTACTTGTTACCTACTTCATGAACATGGTCTTTATGGTACCTGGTTCTCAACAAGTACTTTGATATTTTGAACGACTTTCACAAATCCTCATTGATGCTCCATGTTTTTCAATTGCTCCAAACAATTAAATTCTTCACACAAATTTTCTCACTGTTTGATCCACTTCTCTCTATGGTGTGGTGTGCACATGTTGCTTCATTTTCTTAGAAATGATAATGAGTGCATAGGGTCGAGTATGCAATATGTAAATTATCTTCTTCCTCTCTCTTGACCATCTTGACATTTGAAATTCATCTCCATAATGGAAACATCCTTCCCTTGAGTAGAATCGACTTTGACAATATTTAAGCAATCTTCTGCATTCATATATTGTTCATTGATAAGGTATTTCATATTCTATGTAATCATACCTTGGGATAATAAAGAACCATTCCATCTATATGTTCTTCACTAAGAAGGTATTTATCTTCTCTCAATGGGAAAAAGAAGGTTTCAAATTCACAATCATCTTTCATAATCACCAAAAAAAAACTTCGTGTCAGACCTTGGGAAGATGCTTAGAAATATATGGGATTCATATTTCTAACAAATAATTTGATGTCATTTTCTTATATCTTGATCTGAATTACTCATTACCTTGGGATTTATTTAATGCAAATAAAAATATCTCAAGTACCTTCATCACCACTAAGTAGAGAATATACATTCATGTTCAATATGAAAGTACACACTATAAAATTATGGCTCTATTAAATCATCATGATGATTTTCAACGTGGATATATCACACATGGATACCCCTCCATCAACAAGGGCAAGCTTCAACATCTTCCTACTGAAGTTATGAAAACAGTTTTCATGCTTTGAATCTTGAAATAGTATGTCCACCCTTAGGTCATTTAGTCTTTGAACAGTGTATTTAATTTTCCTAATAGGAAGGAGATTCTTCATGTCTTATCATTGTATGAGTATGGTGGCATATGAACAATTCTATCTGTATATATCTCCACCAACATACACAACATAAAACTATGGCTCAATAGACATACCATATGAAGACTGGCATGTCTGCCACTAGTATTTTAATCGTGATCTTCTTGTCATGAAAATATGGTAAATGATACTTGAGAATACTTCACTTGGCCAATGAGAGGTATTTATTTGGTTTCCATGTGGAATAATAGTGGTAAAGTAATAAGAGTGAGAGTAAGACTCAAGAGATTTAGAAAAAAAATGTGGGCATGAAAATGTCAGAAGACACTAGAGTCAATAATGTAATTATTCAGTTTATATCCATTGACTATCAAAGCAAGATTAAAATAGGCTCTAATTTCATAGAAGAGGAGTGTGTCGATGCAAATAAGGTTATGAGAAGGAGTGGTACTGAGGGAAGGGAGTGGTTATTTGGTAATGGCATTTTTGGAACATAGAAATTGAAATAATTCCTTTGATTCCTTTGCTAAACTAGAAAAGCATATCCATTTTCTTAGGATGAGTCCTTAAGTACTAAACTCAGAAATTTGAATTTTGGATTTCTTAACATGGTCATTTATGTCAAAATGTGAGGAAGCGGGTCAGGCACATCAGGAACTCTGGTACAGCCTTGACATAATTAGGATTTGTGTTGTTAGGATAAATATAAGTAGAAATTAATTTTTCAAGAGCGAGATGAAAGAGACTCACTCAGAATAGGTAGATGGATTATTGACTGAGGTAGTCTCAGGACTTCTTCTTGGCTGAGCCTACATGGAATTACAAAATGATGATCCTCATTTGTTTTTGATTTTTCATAGAGTCACCATTTTAGGATTCAAGTTGCCTCATCTTGGGTGAGTGGAAGACAGAGGCTTCTCTGTGTCTATTTACAAGTGATTGAACACTGTACACAAGAGTAATTGTCCATGGATTATTCAAAATCCTTGTATCTGGTGAGTATTTAAAAGAGCCAATCTTGGCACATCCTTTTTCTTCTTATTCTCAATTTCTAATTCAGAAATTTATTTTCCTTCATCTTCACAGCTTCCATATATTGCATTAGTTGGTGGAGCTTCCAAGGAAAGCCTTCAGAGAACTCCGATATTTTGATTCATGTTCCTATTTTGATGTAAGGACATGCTAAGTAATTTCCTTCTTTAATATATTCAAGTCCTTGATTGGATTTTGTAGAAATGGATCATCTATTTCATCTTTGAAATTCAAGACCTTATTCTTTGTCCAAATAGTTCTTGATCTTCCCTGACATGATAAGGTCATCATACAATTCAATGGAAAGATCTTGAGCAATATCTAGAGTGTTAGGTTGAGATCTCTGTAGAATCAAACCAACTTTGGGAAATTGGGCATTCACGAAGAATATCTTCTAATTATATATAGTAGGATGAGAAGCACTAGTAGGAATCTTGTTGATTAGCTTATTAAATTTTTCTACAAAATATCTCATAAAATCTTACAGTTCTGTCTTCACTTGAGCCAATTAAGCAAGGAGGGCATGTGCATCTTCCACAGCCTTGAATCTTGCTTCAAATTTGTTTTTCATATCATCCTAGTCAATAATTGAACATGATGGTAAGTATTAAAACCACTCCACAGTGGCATCTTACAATGACTCTATGAATGTTTAAATGTAAAAATCTTCATGTCGTGCTCTAATAATGTCACAGGATGTGATAAAAGCTATAATATGATTATATATATGTCACTTTCCATCTTCATAGAATTTGGGGAAGTTATTTCTTTATCCTTGTGGTAATTCATGAAGTGGAGGATCCAATGCTAGCAGACCTATGTTCTATCCACATGGAATAGATGCAAAAATTTCTTCTTCTTCTTCTTCTTCTTCTTCTTCTTCTAGTGAGATGATATCTAATGATCTTGTAATTGGTTCTCCAATGAGATCTTCAAGTGGATGTTCAGGTGATTGTCTTGGGATTTTTATGGGACCAAGTATGAAATATCTTTGTTCTTACAGCTCGAACATAGGATTATGAAATATTATAATATTACCATCTGCTTGATTTTATTTATTGAATATTCTTTCTACTAGTTTTTCTTAAAGGATTAAAAAGGAATGAAACTAGAAAAATGCATGTTTTTCAATAGGATTACAACAAGGATCTTAAGCATTTAGATAGGATTGTTTTTGGTATTTTTAGTTTTTATGAATTTTATGGATTTTTAGAATATGTATTATATATGGATTTTCCAGAGATCTTTTAAGGGTACACAAAGGGAAAATATTCCTCAGTAGAGCCACAAAAAACTATTGGTGAAATAATTTTTCGTAATGCAAATTATTGGGTTCCAAAAATTGTCATGGGGCTAAGCCCCTCCTTCTTAGGTATGGGGAGGCTCCAATTATTGAATGTTAACTAACTAAAATATGTGGGGTGGTCATGTTAAGCCAAGGTATCACATAGGAATAATCCACTAAACCTATGGCAAAGTGCTTGTAGAATGTACAAGGGAGGAAATTAGCTTAGTGACTCTGAGAGGTCTCAGTGAAGTAATAGACCAATAGGGGAACTAGTAGAGTCTCAATAACAATGAGTAGAGTAACTACCATAGTCTCACTAAAAGTAACCATAGTATGTCCACATTCAATTAGAATAATTCAATCATGCATTATCAACATTAATACTAATGAATTCAGAGACACAAACGTTATCTATGAATTAATCAATCAAAGACACAAAGATCCTTTCTTGGATATACAAGATCACAGTTGCTTGACAAAGTTGGAGAGTAGGGAGGATGGACATAGACATAGAGGGAAGGAAAGGAGATAGAAGATAGTGTAGCATATTTCTTGTAGTAGAAGTGAAATCAACAACTAGTAGCAATAAAAAAGTGCTAACCATTTATAATGGATAAGCCATTCCAATTTATAGCTTACAAAATTATCTTCCTCTCCCCCATGTGAATTTTCATCTCACCACCATGTGAATTTTGATCTCACCACCATATGAATTTTCAATTTTCACATGAATGAAACTAAGTCCTTTTCTTATTTTTGAAAAGGGACTTTTACATTGCAACATTTAAGTCACTTACAGTGAATAAGATGAAAGAGTGAAAAAATACATTCTCAATGAAGAAATAGAATGTATAGAGAGAGAGAGAGGAAGGGGGAGAGAGAAGAAGAGAGAGAAGTGAAAATTCGGAAATACAGGAAAGATCCTTCTGTTGACAAAGAACCTGCTTCCGATTTCTTGAGTGAATGCTCTATGAATGAAGTTCCTATTACCTTTGACCTCCTTTTGAACTGGAATACTATGCTTGTAAATTCCTCCTCCTATGAAATTTAGACACACTCTAAGGAATTGAATGAGAATTTATAAGCATTATTGTAAGACTTGCACTGATATGGAAATATTGATGATTGTTTTTTTAACACAATGTTGGAGTTATAATGTGGAGATCATCACCTTGCTCTTATGGATTCAAAATTCACCTCCATGACATAGATTTTTCCTTTTTAAATGGAATTAACCCTATAATGCTCAAAAATATTCTTTCTCATTTGTTATTCATTGGAAACAGGTATTTTCTCCTCCAAAAAAACTAGAATTATTTTTTCATTCAATGTGAAAGTGCATAGTGTGAAATCATGAACCTGTCAAGTCACTATGAAGCTTTGCACTATTTTAAACACGTCCAAGAGCTCTTTCTTCAGCATGAGAGGCTCAACATATCCTTATTTCTTAACCAATATCCTGGACACTTACTATTTTTAGTAATTCCTTATTTTGAGAAGACCATTTTAGTTGACTAGATTTCCTTAATTTGACAACTTTTGAGTTTCCTTGATGTGCACCAGGAGCAATGACAACTTTGAAAATAAATTGTTTGCAACACTTACTATTTATATGGACAACAAGGCTTAAGGAGGTCTTACTATTTTTGGATCATTTGGTCTTCCTGGTGTCATGGAATGGAATGAAATTGGTCTAAAAAGTTTTTTTTATTTCATAAGGAGGAATTTTTCTATTTTTTAGAGGATTTCAATCAACAGAACTCTGTAGATATAAAAAATAAGGTTTAATTCAGGAAAAATTGTTATTCCATTAAAAATAATGTAGAACACCAATGGATGCAAGGTTAGTTTCATTTTAAAGGAATTTTTGAGAACGTAATATTGTTAAAATCTCATGTTGGGATCAAACAAGGGGTTTGGGAGATATGAGACAAGTTTCCATTTTTAGCATATGAGGCCTCTGGATATATTTATCAATAGTATAGTAGTAAGGAGAGTGAGATTTTGTAGTAAACAAGGATATTTGAAACATAATAATGGTTAAGTGTTTTAATATGAATCTTTTTATTCTCACTTGCACACCTTAACTCAAATTTGACTCAAGTAGGATTAACTAGAGTTGGACGAGGGTTGATGTGTATTTAAACCCTAAAAAATAGGAGACAAGAGGGAAAAATGGGACACAAGGGACACAAAAGTTTTACTCACACCATATTTGGACAAGTGTCACCTTGTGGTTTCATGTGAGTGAGATGCAGAGGCTAGAAATTAACACACACAAGCTAAAATTGGGATTTACATGTGTTCAGGGGCTAGCTGAGAGAGGGGATCACATTTTTGTGTCCCATTTTCATCTTAGGGAAAATATGAGGGGATATAAATGGTGAAAAATTGTGACCAAGGGGTCTTGAGAACATGAGGAAAGAGCTAGGGAACTTGAAACATTGTATGCATCTTCTAAAACTTGCAACACTTGAAGTTGATGATTTTAAGTAAAAAAGGCTTGAAAATGGAAGGGGATCAAACTTTTGTGTCCCCCATGTCCATTTGCACACTAGGGACAAGACATGGTGACATCCAGGGTGAAAAAGTGTGACCAAGGGGTCCATCTATCATGAAAAGTGTTATATTTTTACATTATACTCACCTAACCATTCAAGTTGCAAGTTTTAAGTGACGAAAACATGAAATCCATAGGGGGTCAAAATTTTGTGTCCCCTTTGTCCCATTTTTACCTTAGGGATAATCCAAGGGGAAAACAAGTGTGAAAAAGTGCAACCAATTCATTTTGAAATGATAATGTCACCTGTTGAGTGCATTTGGGGACATCAAGAGTGCTTATTCTGCCCCGAGAGCATGAAAAAGTGTTTTGGGGTAAAACCTTATATGATTTTGACTCAAAATAACTAATTGAGATCATCCTAGGCATTATTGAGAACCATTTTTTCCTAAAATTTTAATTTTGACACCATTCACCCTTTTGACATGAAGGAGAATCAACAATGACTTGAGCTATCACTGAAACTCTTGAAGATTTAGGAAAAACTTTATGTTTCCATCATGTGTATATTTATAAGACATTTTCATTGAGTATTTTATAAAATTCCAAATCCTCTCTGAAATCCAAAAATATTCCAAACAAGTTTCCTTTCTCCGTTAGAGCCTCCATTCCCCATGCCCAAAATGACCTATTTTTACTTAACTTGTTCCCAAAACCAATTTATTCCAAATATTTTCCTTAAAATACATTAGACAGATTTATTGATTTCATATACAACTTCCGAATGGTTTAAATCTTCTCCATAAGATTCTGAAGGGTGTTCACAAGTTGCAACATGGATAAAAATGTCCCTTTCTAGGCCATTTAAGATAGTTGTTTCTCCTTGAAACACAGTGAGTTATTAAAACACATTATGAATACATCCCTGCACATTAAACATACTTGAAAATCATGTTAGCTTATTCCTCTGAGCTAGAATTAGGGTGAAATTGAGGATAGGATGACCAAAGGAAGTATTTACAATTACTGTTGTTAGAAACACACACACTGAGAGGGGAGGGGTGAATTAGTTCTTATTCAATTTTTGAAACCAATTTGAAAATTCTTAAACCATTCAATCATGACCAATCTTCACCATGAGGAAATAAGGACATTCAGACATAAACAAATAACATGCAAACACACATGAACACAATGTTTAATGTAGAAAACCCTTTAAGGGATAAAAACCCACTGAAATCAATGCACTATAAGGACTATTGTCCCATAAAAGGTTACAAGGATTTAAAATTTGTTGAGTACCAACTCAATTTGAAGCACCCACTCCAAAATTTAGCCAAGCACCCACTTATCCTTTAACAAGATCCTACTTGCATGGAAGTAACAACTCCTAAGAATTTAGTCAAGTACCCACTTAACCTTTAACAAGTTCCAACTTGCAAGGAAGTTGTAACTCCCTATTTTTCTAAGAAACAACTTATACTTATAAGAGATTTGATCACTTTCATCTAGTTGTATGATATAACAAATTATGATCTCTTATTCAACTTCTATTCTCTCTCTTTAACACCTCTTTAATCACCTATCTTCTCATCACTTCATACTACTACAAGAATAATTTGCAAGGTGTATTTCACATACACACATTTTGTATCTCATTGAAACATGAATGGTATCACCTTCATCCACTCTTCATCAACTCATTCTTCTACCCATACAATCTTTAAGACATGTACATATGCATTTTTCCTCTCACACACAAGAATGAGTCTCTAACTATACAGTCCACCAAAAGCTATTTTTCATGTATAATTAAGCATACAAATACATGAGGATGTATTCCTCTTACATCTCTTACACTTCATCTTCTGACATTTCATCTTCTTATCTCTTTCAAATCAAATTCAAGAGTCTATATGACATCACTTAAATTGCCATAATGTAATCATTACATCTGCAACATGTCAGTTACACTTTTAGGCCTTTCTCTAGTTTTTCATGGCACCTATGACACCTATGAAGACCAAGAAAACCTCCTTAAGCTTTATTTATCTTTGAAAAAACTGAAAACATATTATTTTTCAGCCCAACATGTTGACATTATAACTATAATATTCCTTTTTTATCTTCTTCCTCACGTTGGAATCTTTTTCTTATTGCTAATGTAACTCATGCTAAGTGTTGTCAAGGTTTGTGCACATTACAATATACATATAATTTCTCTCTAAAGCATTTAAGAGATTCAAAATTTTCCATTTCCTCTTCAATACTCCATTAGAGCTCGTATGCTCAACTAGGTGCATGATCTTTAAAAAACTAGTCTTCAACTTGTATGTATGTACTCACTTAAAGCTTTAAACCATGTAACGAAAATAGGAATGATGGCTCTCCAGAATGTCCAAAAAATCATAAAATTCTTGGGATAATGCAGGTCAAGGCACAAGACTCCATTTTCACTCTTCTTCTCAGGTGGATTCTCACACAGTCATGGAAGCTCAAGAACCAGTCACAAGATTGCTTCACCAACACCAATGTATGAAAATTCAAAACTTCTTAATGCTCAAAGAAATTTTTATGTGATCTCTAGATCACCTTCAAGGAATTGGATCAGCTAAAAGTCTTCATTCTCTCCATACAACAGTGATTAGAACCAAGTCTCAAAGGGATTGTACACATAGAGAATCAATATTCACAGAATGAGTTGGTTCACCCAAAAAATTATCTGATAATGGCTCATATGTTACCTTTCTAGAAATATATTTTCCTTGTGCATATCATCAGGTCAATATATTTCATCATTTCAAGGCATACAACTTGAATAACCTTGATTTTATGAGACAACTCAAACTAAGTTTCAGGACACCAAAAACCAGTCTTATAGAATAGGCTTCTAATACATAAAGTATAACTTTCATGAAAAACCAAGGATTGGAACACTTCAAATGATACCTATAATTCATCTTCAAACACTCACTTGCATTGATTATGCGGAGAAAATGACATCTTCAACCTTGTTTATTGACTGTCCTACAAGGGAAAATTTGATCATTAGAACTTAGGCATAAAATCACTTCACCATATCAGTTCATGAGCTCAAAAATGTCATATAGTACTTGTATCAACTATCCATGACCACCTTGCACCTCCAAAACATGCCTTAACTTCAAAATTATCTCAAATAAAAATGACTGGATTTGCCTTTTCTAGCCTTAAGTAGTAGGCCATCTTGGTTGCCTCAGTTTCATCAAAATTATAAAAATATCCCACCTAAATATATTCATGAGCATCAAGGAAATTTATCATACTTGCTTCTACATTAGTATTTTCAGTATGAAGCCTTGATCACATGACTACACAAGTAAATCTCTAGAAAATATTGATTTATTTTTACTTTCTCACCACACCTGGAGCATCAAAATACCACCAAAATGAGATACAAGGAGTCATATACATGTCCAAGTCACTAAATCAGCCTACCCAAATGATTTGATGACCAATAACTTGATTTATTCTCCATCACTTTAGAGGGAGGGTTTAGACCCACTTCACTTCTTAAGGATCGTTCATAAACCATAGGACATTATTTTAACTCATTCCACTTACAAAATTATCTACACTCTATGCCCAAAAAATGGTGAAAATATTAGACCACCATGAAGATGTTTAACATGTTAATGATCACATGAAAGTCAACCCTTGAGCTAGAAGTGGCCATTCTATGAACTCAATAGGACTCAAACTCACATTTCTTGCATCTCTTTGGGAAAATTTTCCTAAAAATTTGAACAAAACACTAGGAAAACATCCTACACTATATCCAATCATCATCATGTCCTAGAACATTATGCAACTCTTCTACCCATCTCATTTGGGTGACTAGACCTTAGGGTTTTTCTTTGTTTAGGTCATGACCAAGCAAACCAACACTATAACAACTCATGAAATCATTGAAAACCATATCTACATGGTGAAAATAATGTTTCTTACCTATCCTCATGATTACAAGAGCTTTCTCACTTAAAAATGATCATTATGCCTCATTAAGCCTTTAAGACCCAAGAGTTAGGTATGGGTCTAAACCCTCAACCATGCTCCAATCCTCTGAACTAGCACTCTGAATTTACCTTCTTGAAGCCTCTACAACATGAAACCAACATGAATTACCTTCCTGAAGCCTTCATGAGCTCACTTCATACAATTGAACTTCATGCACTATTAGGTCATCACTTACCAATACTAGGTCAAGGTATATGCCTAGAACACATGAAAAAATCATGTGTCTACATATTGAGACCCATGTGAGTGTCTCCACACTCTATGAACATGCTCCAAAACTTACAAAAACATCCTCATGACCCTACATAATCCTCTTGGCTACATCATGCTTCATTTTGTCACCAAGGACCAAGAACAAGGTCTAGGAGAGACCTATCACTCATGCTCAATCACTGAGCCTTCCTCTTGATACCTCCAAGATAATATCTACATCATGTACATATCCTATTATGCACCTCACGAAGCCTTTCCATCACTTGGTGATCTCATCTAGTACACTTTTTCATTAATGACTCTTTATCAATGACTCCTTTGACATCAATGATAACATATGCCAACAATCTCCCCATTTGTGATTGATGGAAACACATGTAATTTATCTCTCCCATTTCAACATTAATGAAAAATGGCTTATACATGATCACATTCTTGAGAAACTATGAATTCAAGCAGAGCTTCAAATAACCATGATGAGATACATACCTTCTTTGACTCTATATTTATCTTCATCATGCATTGAGCTCACTGTAGCTCTCCCTGGACAGGTGCACATTCACATGCCAACAATGTTTCTAAGCATGAATCATGAAAAACATCATATCTAGATTATTTTCCATCTATCTCATCTTGAAGAATATCTCACATACCTAAGTGAGCTTATCTCCATCATACACTGACTTGCTAAACTTTCACCACCTAGTCCCTAAATCATCCTTTTAGTGCATTTTTTTCAAACTTTGTCATGTTTTAGAGGTCAATTTATCACATGAAACTCTGACTTATGACCTCCCCCTGGGAACATAGGTTATACTCCTCTATCTACGTAAACAATTGTAAGCCTTCATACCTAGTTCATGTGTGCCATCATATAGGTTGAACCATCCTTACCACCTCTGCCCTGAATAACTTCTTAACATTGTTTATAACCTTCTTTTATGAGATATAATGATCTTGCTTAGTCATAATACTTTTCTTCCTCTGTCAATGAGCTTACAATCATCATCAACTATGTCATACATAGCTTCTCTTATCACCTAAAACTTGCTTGAAGGTTATAGTCAACTCCCCATGCCTTCAAATATCTCCTCTCATACCTGTATCTCACATTTTAGAACTATAGGTGCTTGTTTCAGACCTCTAACAAACCTTGTTATACTCTGCATCACTATTCAATCTTAAGCAATTCCTTGCAATATTCTACTTTTCTAACATCTCTCAGTATAAAGGGAATTATATCTTCTTCTCAACCTCATTAATCAACATCACACATTTTGAACCTTCCACACACAGGTTGTGACCATATATTCTTACACATACATTACTGATTTGTATTCAAGAGAAATAATTCAATATGCAAACCTCAGAGAATGATATCTTTGCACAACCTTGAATGCATCCTAAAATTGAAGTCTTAAGCTTGGCATCCTAGTTATGTCAAATCTTAGCTCTAATCCACTTTGAAGGCTTCAACTAATATACCAATTGCTCCCATCACTACAGGCCCATGAAAAATGAACCCTCTAAAGATTACAAACTTTAGTTCACAACTGAAACCCTCATCTTTTTTTCTTTCATAGATTTGATATAGCTTCATGCCACTCTATACCTTTTCAATATGAATAGACACTCTAGAGGCATCTCATACTTGAATCAAAGACTATTATCTCAACATACATACCCATTCAACTACCTTCACAACTTGCAACACTGAATAACTACTAAGAGACTCAGTTTTTGTCTTTAAAATCTTGATAGTGCTTTATTCTTACACTTCCAACTGAGTCCTTGCACTTCTTAATATGTTGGAAGAGTGGATCATTACACTTGATGAATTCATAGGTTGGAAACTAACATTTCTAGGAAAACTGCCATGATGATCATAACCAAATACATTAGACATACATGAGCCCTTTTGGTTCTAACTATGGTATCATGTTCAATTTTAGGGATAATTCTTTCCCTTGTAACTCTCAGAACACTTCTTATCCTTTTGAGACACTTTCATTTCTTGAAAACCATAATCTTTTACATCCTTTGGTTGAGCATATATTCATTTCAACGGGATGTAACCCACTTTATCCAACAATATGATAAACTGCATATTATGAACATAAGATTTCCAATTTTCTCAGGTTAATGATAAGCTTCTACACCCATAACCATTTTTGCAACACTTTTTTCAAGACCACGGACTTAATGGATATTATGTCTCCAATACTAACATCATGATTTCACTTTGCAAGATTGTTATCACATTTGAATTACTTTTGCAAACATTTAGTATCAATTCTTAGCGCATATTTGATTGACTGGGACTAAGCTAATGATGCTTTATACACTCAGACTAGACTTGATGAATTGGGTTTCAAGTACCCTTGGACCACTGTGAAAACCTAGGTAAACTTTCATAGATAAACTCTTTAACCACCTTATAGACTTGAATCAACTTGAAAAATAATTGTTTTCAGAATTTCTTCATGCTCAAACTGAGGGGATGCCTGATTTATTCATAAACTGATGTGATGCAATAGATAACTGAGCATATCATGATAATTGACTTCATTACACTCTTAAATTTTCATTTCACACATTTTATTGACATACATAACTTCATTAAGCAATGTAGGATCAGAAGTTTTCTTCCACAAGTAGGTTTTCATTATGATCTTGAACCAAGGAGCTTTGACTTTATGACTTCACTCTTCATAATACAGGTTGATAGATTTATGGACCTTTGACAAAGTTGTCATATGAACCTTTTTGAGTAGATTCAAAATTCTTCACTGATCTCCTAATAGCCTTTACCCTTATCCTTTATTGATGGAATGTACCTTCAACATCTTACAAGCATATAACACTCTCATACATATGTGACTTGACACTAGTTTCTTGAATTTTTAACCAAACTAGTTCTTCTTAAAGACTACTACAATCCTTGTACCATCATAACAAGTCCTTAAATTCAATTCTCTAGGCTAGGAAATTTAGTTAAGACTCAAATATACCTGTTACAGACCCTAAAAGACCTTGATAACCCTGTTTAACATTCATTTCACTTCATGAATCAATACTTGAAGATAGGCCTGGATAGCTTTAGATCATTATGACCATGGACTTGAACAGATCATATATGGAATAATTGAGACATCACCTTCACATAACATAAGAGGCTTTGACTTGATGCCTTTCATCTTCACAAAACCTTTGCTCACTATATTTGAAGGCTTCTCATAACACTTATGAAGATTAGACATGCACACAAACCTTATGAGAGGAGCTAAACAAACATACCTTGGACTGTTCACTCAATTCCAAAATGGTGAAGACTTTGATCAACAACTACAAGTGAAAAGACACCTCCAAGAACCTATCATACTTCCTTATAATGGTACATGTCTCCTATAAGCTTAGAGAAGACACACAATGACCTTGTGACCTTGATCATACCTAAATAATATATAGGTCATTAGAAAAGCTCAAATTACTGTTTGATCTTCCTCTTTTTTCACCTTTGAAAATTCTCTATCTTGTTGGATACACTTTTAGGTGTGATTAATTCATCTCATATATCTTTATATTATTATTTTCTACCTGATAAACATACATGATACACCTCATTCACTTGTTCCATCATAGTTTGTGGTAAAAATTCTTTATGACTAGTACTAGGCTTGCTTTCATCCTTATTGCTTGATCAACACTTTTTGATGCCTTACTTGTACTAGAATCTCCTATGATTTTTTTGATTGCTTATCATATCTACCATCTTCACATGATGTCTTCTTGTCATGATTTTCCTCTTCATTTCTAGATTCAATTTCTTTGACCTTGTACTTGTTCTCAACCACCTTCTTTCCTGTGGATGTCTCAGGCTGTACTAACCTAGATTCACATTTAGGATTTTTTCACTTCTAAACACTCTTACTTTGCATTTTGTAATGTTTGAAACTTGTTTTTGTACTAGGAGATTCATTTAGAGGACAATGCTTGTAAAATGTCCTTTTCCATGACAATTATAACATATAACACCACTCTTTCTTCTAGATTGATGTGGACTGATATTCCAACCATAATTAGCAACCTTATGATCATGACACTTCCTAGAAAAGTGTCCAACCTTGTTGCAATTATATCATACTATATTTTTCATACCTCTTGAGTCTTCTTCTCTCCAAAATTAACTAGATGGTTCATATAGGCAGTACTTAGCAGTGTGTCCCTTTTCTTGACAATTGAAACAAGTGATATTCATTGATTTCTCATCTCTTTCAATCCCTCCATGGATGTTCATTTGTGACAACTTCCTACACTTCCTTAGATATATGTACTAAAATTATTACAAGTATAAGTAATAGCCATTAAAAGATCTTTCATACCTTGATGCATTTGGTTGCCTAATTGATTTTAGACTTCTTAATCTTGGATCCTTGGCCTCCTTCATGTTTGCTTGTCTGACTTGGACCTGCCTTGTCATGTTCACACTTCTCCATATGCTCTCCTGTGAATCCTATACCTATATATTGTCACTTGTTTCTCTTTGAATCTATATAATTTAATCAATAACTTCAGATCTCTTCTCCGACTTTCCATACATCCTTAATATGTTGTTTGCTTCTTCTAGTTCAAATTTCAAGGTTCTCAATTCTTATTCATGTCTAAGGCAAGCATATTATTTTTCTTTTAGAATTTTTGACACATTATCAACTAGAGAATCCATCTCCTTGAGGGATTTACCATGCTCAACTTCCATATGCTTGATTTAATTTTTCAATCCATCAATCAGGGACTCAACAATCTCAAACTTCCTTTTCAGAACTTCTTTATCTAATTTACCCATACTTGTCCTTTAAGAAGATCTCCTTTAAGATGTTAAGCTTGCTCTAGAAGGACCTTTCTTTGACACCAATTGTTGGAAACAAAAGAAATGAGAGGGGAGGGGTGAAACAATACTTCTCCAACTTTTGAAACCAATTAAAAAATTCACAAACCATTCAATCTTGACCAATCTTCACCATGAGGAAACAAGGACATTTAGACATAATAAAATAACATGCAAGCACACATGAACACAATGTTTAATATGGGAAATCATAAAAGGGAGAAAAAAACACTAAAATCAATGAACTATGAGGACAATTTTCCCATAAAATGTTACAAGGATTTAAAATGTGTTTAGCACCCACTCAATTTGAAGCACCCACTTAAAATTTAACAAGCTACTACTTGCATGGAAGCAACAACTCCCAAGAATTCATTCAAGCACCCAATTAACCTTTTGCAAGCTCAAACTTGAAAGGAATATCTAACTCCCTATTTTTAAAAGAAACAACTTAGAATTAGAATTATCACAGTTTTGATCACTTTCATATATTTGTCTTATAAAACAAATTGTTATCTCTTTTTCAGCTCTTATTCTCTCTCTTTCACACCTCTTTCATCACTTATCTTCTCATCACTTCATAATGTTACAAGAACAGGTTTCAAGGCCTGTTTCACACACACACACACACACACACACACAATTTGTCTCTCATTCACACATGAATGGTCTCACCTTCCTCTACTCTTCATCATGTCATTCTTCTACTCATACAATATTCAAGACATGTGCATATGCATTTTGCCTCACACACACAACAATGGGTCTCTAACTATATAGTCCACCAAAAGCTATTTTTCGTGCACACTTAAGCATACAAATACATGAGTATGTCTTCCTATTACATATATTACACTCCATATTATGACATTTCATGTTCTTGTCTCTTTCATCTCGAATTCAAGATTTTATATGACATCACTTAAACTACCATAATGTAATCATTGCATCCGCAACATGTCAGTTACACTTTTATACCATTATTTAGTTTTTCATGGCACCTATGAAACATATGAAGGCCTTAAAAACATACCTCAACTTTCTCAATTTCTGAAACAAATGAAAACATATTATTTTTTAGTTTGACACGCTGACATTGTAACTATCATATTCATTTTTTTTGTCTTATTCCTCATGTTGGAATCTTTGTATTCTTGCTAATGTAACTCATGCCAAGTTTTTTAAAGGTGTGTGAAATTTAAAAGAGACCTATCCTTTCTCTCTAAATCCTTGATGAGATTCAAAACTCACCATTTCCTCTTCAAGACTCGATTAGAGCTCATATGCTCAACTAGGTGCATGATCTTCAAAAAACTAGTCTTCAAATTGCATGCATGTACTCACTCAAAGATTCAAATCATGCAATGGAAACATGAAGGAGGGATTTTTAGGATGTAAAAAACATAATAAAATGATAGATGATAATGCAGGTCATGGCACAAGACTCCCTTTTCACTCTTCTTCTTAGTTGGATTCTCACAAAATCATGGTAACGCAAGAACCTGTCACAAGGTTGCTTCACCAACACCAATGCATGAACATTAAAAAATTATTGATTCTTAGAGAAATTTTTATGTGATATATAGATAAAATTTAAGGTCTTGGATTGGGTAAAACATATTCATTATCTCCATGCAACACTGGCTAGATTTAGGTCTCAAAGGGCTTGTACACACATAAAATCAGTATTCACAGAATGAGTTGGTTCACCCACAAAATCAATTGATCATAGATCATATGGTACCTTTATGGAAATATATTGTCCTTTTTCATCTCATTATGTCCATATATTACATCATTTAGAGGTATACAACTTGAATAACATTGCTCTTCTGAGATAGCTCAAACAACGTTTCAGGACACCAAAAACCAGTCTTGTACAATATGCTTCTAACATAGAAAGCCTCACTTTCATGATAAAATAATTATTTAAAAAATTCACATGAGACCTATAATTCATTTTTAAACACTCACTTGTATTGATTATGTGGAGAAAATAACATATTTAACCTTGTTTTTTAAACATTCTTAATTGTCCTAATGGGGCACATTTGATCATTAGAACTTAAGCATAAAATCACTTCACTATATAAATTCATGAGCTCAAACATGTCATATAGGACTTGTATCAACTATCCGTGACCACATTTAACCTCCACAACATGCCTTCACTTCAAAATTCTCTAAAAGTAACATGTCTGGATTTTCCTTTTCTAGCCTTAAGCGGTAGGCCATCTTGGTTTCCTTGTTTCATTGAAATTATACAAATATCATACCTTAATATTTTCATGAGCATCAAGGAAAATTCTCATACTTTCTTCCACATCCGGATTTTCATCATGAAGCCTTCATCACATTACTGCACAAGTAAATCTTCAGAGAAGAATGGTTTTGATATACTTTCTTACCACACTTGGAGCATCAAAATATAACCAAACAGAGCTACAAAGATTCCTCTACATGCCCAAGTCACTAATTCATCTTTTCCAATTTATTTTATGACAAAAATTTATTTATTCTCCATCACTCTAGAGGTATGGTTTTGGGAGGGTTTGTGCCCAATTCACTTCTTAAGGATTGTTCATAAACCATAGGCCATCTTTTAACTCATTCCACTTAAAAATTATCTAAACTCTATGCACCAGTAGTGGTGAAAATATTAGGTCACCATGCATATGTTTAACATGTCAATGAGCACATCAAAGTCAACCCTTGAGCTAGAAATGACCATTCTAAGAACTCGATAGGAATCAAACTCACATTTCTCACTTCTCCTTTGGAATTTTGTCCTAAAAATTTGACCACAACACTAGGAAAACCTCCTACACCATCTCCAATCATCATCATGTCCTAGAAAATTCTGCAACTCTTCAACCCATATCATTTGGGTGACTAGAACTTAGATTTTTCCCTGGTTTAGGTCATTACTAAACAAACCAATACTATTAAAACTATTGAAACCACTGAAAAAACATATGTACATATTGAAAATAATGTGTCTTACCTATCCTCATGATTCTAAGAGATCACTCACTCAACATATGATCATCATGCATTATTAAGATTTTAAGACCCAAGAGTTAGGTCTAGGTCTAAACCCTTAACCATGATTAATCCCTGAACTAAAACTCCAAATTTCTTTCCTAAGGCCTCTAAAACATGAATAACCTTCATGGATCCTCCATGAGCTCACTTGCTTCATAAAACTGATATTTATGAACTATTAGGTCATCATTTACCAAGACTAGGTCAATGTATATGCCTAGAAAACATGACCAAATCATGTGTCTGCATACTGAGACCCATGTGAGTTTCTCCACACTCTATGAACATTCTCCAAAAATTACACAAAAATCCTCTTTCCCTTGCATACTCCTCTTGGATACAAAATTCTTCATTTGGTCACCAAGGACCAAGAACAAGGTCTAGGAGAGACCTATCAATCATGCTCAATCACTGAGCCTTCCTCCTGAGACCTCCAAGATATTCTCTACATCATGTTCATATCCTCTTATGCACCTCAAGAATCCTTTCCATCACTTGGTGATATCATTGTTTACACTTTTTCATTAATGACTCTCTATCAATGACTCCTTTGAAATCAATGACAACAGAGGGGAAATTTTCAAGGGGGTCTTAGTTATCATGGCCAAAATTTTTAATTTTTCATGCTAGACATTTAACATGAAAACAAGTGTACTAAATATGAAGTTTAAGGTCATACCAAAATGAATTGTCCCTATCAAAGTGTGTGCACCATGATAAAGACATGTGAAATATGTGGAGAAGGCCACAATGTGTGGAAGTGTCCCTCACTATAGAATGCAACCCAAATAAATGTATCACTGTATTTTAAAATGTGTGATGCACATATGTATGAGATAGATGATTTCTATGTGATGGAACAAATACATGAGGCTCACCCTTGGGCTAAGGAAAAAAAGGGGGGAATAATTAAGAGGACCGAAAGGGAAATACATGTAGATATGGTTGACAAGGATATGGTGGGGAAATATTTCCACTAGGGACTTGCTATAGGTGTGACTCTTTAGACCACTACCAAAGAGATTTTCTACCTTTTTGTTTGCACGTATTATAGAGAGGAATGTAAGGTAGAAGGCTACCCAGAACTATATGTCACAATGAAGGAAAAAAGTGAGAAGGTAACATGCATGATAAGGATTATATATTCCTCACCAAATGAGTATAGAGCTCAGCCAAGCATACTAAAAACCAATCATTTCCCCCAAGATCAATATTACTATGAAAGGATATACCATGCATGCACAAGCTTCCGAGTCTCCCTTAGAAGAAATTAGGAACAAAAAAATCAATTAATAAAGGGTTATCCTAATAAAATATATTAGAAATACATTTTTTAGGATTCAAATGTGCTAGTTAGAGAGATTCAAGGAGAAATTAAATTACTTGGGGAATACAAACACTCTAGAAATGAAGTAAAAGGTATCATAGAGTTTGAATAATAAGAGAGGAATGAGTTTATAAAATTATTATGACCCCTCCACATGGAAGGTTTCATCCAACTACTTGGCCAATAGCTCTCCTAATCGATCAAGGACTTGGCCTAGGAAAAACCTTGGTCAAGCACAACGTAAAGATATTAAATCCACAAAGGCCAAAGAATATGATTTAGAGATCTTGGTTAATGCATGTATATAATCTTATAATATCAACAAAATATAGGTAGACATAAGAACATAAGTTAACATAATCATAGTTGATGTGTGGAAAAAGATGGGGCATCCTATGCTTCATCTTTCACGTCATGTCCTATTCATGGATAATAAGACCCACACGCTACCAATAGGGGTCTTGAACAATTCCGTTATCAACATCATGGGATTCTTCTTTAGAGGAGAATTTGAAGTGATTAGGATGGTTGAGGAATATAAATTTCTAGAAATCCTTAGCTGACCTTTGTGTTATTTCAATAATGTAGACTTGTGCTTCAAAAAGTGATATATTATCTTTGAGAATGACACCCAACATGTGATTATTCCAATGGAAACTATCCATGGGGATAGATACATAGAAAATTTTGAGGGGAAAAAGTGGATCATATATAAAATATCATAGCTGAGAGTGTGGGCCATTTTGAGCCAAGTAAGGAAGGCATACTCTAATGGGATGATGCACATTCAACCTCAAACATAACAAACAACTCGTGAAAATTTGGCACATGGGTACTTTAAACTGATTGGATGTGATTATGGCATGGTTAAATCAAATAGTAATGTATGATAATTGTGTAAAAAACCAAAGGTAAAATATGTATAGTAAATTGGCAAGGAAAATAATGCACCTATGCCTCAATGCCATTGTGGGAATACATCCAATATTCCCTATAGAATATGAAATAATATATGCTGCATGAGAAGGTTCACATTTAAATAAAACGGTTTACTAATGGGAACTATAAAAATATAGTGGGAAAAGTATCACCCTTATTTTGAATCATGGGACCAGGTACATGAAGCCATGCATGAAAGGTTTGACTAAATAAACCACACACACAAAATACCAAGTTACAGTGGAGTAACAAATATTGAGTAACATTTGGCCAAATATGAAGTAGTATGGAAAAGGGGTGACATGGTACTTAAACCTTCCTTATAGAATTATGGATTCTACCATACCTTATACATATGGGTGCAAAATTGACATGTGGAAAGTAAGGTGAGAAGAGAGATAACAAAATGGGAAGAAGTTAGATTTCACTTTATCCACACTTTTTCCTTCACATCTCACAACTAACTTGCATCAATCGATATAGTGGATTCAACGTGCAATATTTGGAGATAACTCCATTGGTGAGGAGTGAATAATAATATTATATAAAGATAAGGGAATGTATATGCAAAAAACCTTTGAATATCATAACACCAATAGTGACTTAAGTGAGGAGGATGAGATTGTATGGGTAGAGTGCAATTGGAAGAGAAAATGAAAGGAAAACATGGTCCACCAGATATACGAAGGGACAAGTTCTAATCACCTCAATATTGATAAATATATTGGCCTATGCATGGTCATGGATAGGAAAGGAAAATGGAATGAACCATATAACGAGACCTTAAAATTAATCAAGGTCAACATTGGCCGAGAGGAGGTGCCAAAGATATTAAAAATTAGTGACTATTGGTATGAGGGGAGGAAAAAAAGATAGTATAACTTTTACATGACTATAAATACCTCTTCATATGTAGCTATTAAGATATTAAGGGTATACATCCTTCTCTTGAGAAGATGCACATAAAATTGGTAGAGGGAGCTAGGTCAATGTGTAAAATGCCGCACAAAATGAATCCCAACTTATGCTTGAAATTCAAATAAGAGATTAAAAAAATGTTAACAATAAGGGTGATAATCTAAATGGAGGATTATGAGTGGGTTATTCCCATGGTGATCAATATCAACAAGGTTGGTTGTATCTAAATATGCATGTATCATAGGGAATTGAATGTAATATGTGTTGTAGAGCCATTTCCTGCTCCCTTCACAAAAGAGATATTGGAATGTGTCATCGGGCGGGAAATACACACCATCACATATGGGTTTTTAGGTTATCATCAAGTGTAAATCGCTTAAGATGAATGCTAGAAGACAAAATTTATAACCAAGTGGGGATACTTAGGCTACACAATCATGACCTTTAGATTCAAGAATGTTCTTGCGGTGTTTTTCTCTTATCATCATAGATGCTTTTAAATATTTCATCACGCATTTTTTGCAAGTATACTTGGATGACTAGATGGTATATGGTCTAGTCAAGGATAATTGTGAAATATTGTGCTTGATGTTTGGGATATTAAAACCAACTCCAAATATAATTTTGAACCTCAAGAAATGTGTCTTTGTAACTCCTTTTGGGATGTTTCCTAGGAATATTATATGTAAGTACAAAACATTGCTAGACCCATTGAAAATAGTGGTTATTTTCCAACTTGAGGTACAAAAAACACAATAATATGTGTACACATTCCCTGGGAAATGTGGTTACTATAAAAATTTCATTAAGGGTTATGCTAAGATATCCACGCCTTTGTAAAAAATGTTAAATAAATAAGGGGAGTTTGAGTGGAAGGAGCACAAAAAAAAAGCATTTTAGGAGTTAGGAAAAACTCTCCAACATGCCTATTTTATAATTTCTAGAATGGACAACCCCTTTCCACGTACATATCAATGCATCTAGAATAAGGGTCGATGCAATTCTCATGCAACATGGGAAAAATAATATTGATCATATGATTTTCTTTGCAAGTATAAATCTCAACCCTATGAAAGAAAACTATACCACTGCAAAGTGTGAATGGATCTCCATGGATTGAAAATTTTAGGAAGGAATTGTTAGAAACACCCTTTATTTTCTATGCATACTATATGGCACTTGAGTATCTAGTAAATAAGGTGGTTATACATGGAATAATATCTCAATGGATAATATTGCTCCAATAGTTCCAATTCTCTGTAGTAGTGAAACCTAGAAAGAGTAATGTAGGGTTTTATCATCTTTTACACATCGCCACTAGTGAAGAGGAAAATAATATTTAAAAGGGAATGTAAGGTTACCACGTTCTATGAATCAAGAGCATTTCAGATGAACTAAACAACATCACACTCTTCCTCTAATTTGGTTTTTCTGTAGAAAATTTGAGCACACAACAAAATAAGTAGTTGGCTTTGAAAATTACGCCATATCACCTCATCTAGGAAGATGCGTGATGGACCTTGATCAATAAGGAATCCTAAGGGAGGTGTATGAAGGGATTACATGTGGTCACTCTGTTGGTGATGCCACTACACAAAAAATATCGACAATGGGTCTTTGGTGGAAAACATTGTTCCATGATACCAATGAAAATGTAAGTAAATGTGACCACTATCAATGGGTTGGTAAACCTCGCAAGAATGATGAGATTATATTGTGCTTAGTCATCACAAAATATCCATATGAAAAGTGGGCTATTGATTTTATCATACTCATCAATCCAATTCCATGATGAACCAATACACAATACATAATCATGGTTAAATATTACCTTACCCATTGGTCCAAGGCCACACCAATGAAAGATTACACTGCCACAACAACCATTGGGTTCATATGGGAGAATATAACAAGTATATATAGATTCCCATTGAGTCTCATAAGTGATAGTGGGACTCATTTTCTAAATGAAATGGTGTGCGTATTGTTATCCAAATTTATGATTGTGCATAATTAAACAACACATTACCACTAACAAGCAAATGGAATGATGAAATATTTCAACAATATTTTGAGTAATAACCTCACATAAATTTTTATGGTTGGAAGAAAAGAATGGGATGTCAAGGTTAAGATAGTTCTATAGGCATACAAAACTGTGTATAAAAGGTTGAAAAAACCAACACCATTTTAGTTGGTATTTGGCATGAAAGTAATACAACCTATTAAGTTTATGGTACCCTCACTTAGAATCATGCACATTGTTAATTTTGATGATGAGGATATGATATTAAAGAACTCTTGTCGCCAAATCACTGCACCCTCTGAATGGCCATAATGTGAACAGGAAGTTCGGTGTAATTGAGACACATGGGATCACCTCTCAAGCCGTGGGACTTGGGCTCAAGGTGAAGCTATGGAGAAGGCTGGATTCTTCTTCCTAAACTAAGTGTTGTACTACTCCTAGTGTAATAAAGTGGTTATTTAGACCTATGCTAACATTTTCATGGGTTTTAGGGAAAGAGATTTGCAAGAAATGAAACTATAATAGGGGGTGGTGATGCACCAAATAAAGGGTGTTTCCATAATTAGGAAGGGTTAATTTGAAGAGGGTGTGTGCACCACAAGTCAAATTCACCTATTGCAACTTAGAGAGGGTAAAAAATACCACAAACTGGGAAGCACTCTCTCCCTTTGTTAAAATCGATCAGAAAAACAAGTTATCAGTCTTCCAGTGAAGAAGGATGAACTTGAGAAGGGTGAATAAGCACCAAAACTCAACTACATGCAATAATCCACCACTTGATAAGAAAAAAACTCTAAGAACCTACAATAGGAACATGAACTTGCATAGTGTACCTCTAAGCATGAGAAAAGGCATAAAGAAGTATAGAAGGATGAAAGGATGGAGACTAGTCACAAAAAACACACTTTTATTACTTCAACAACGTGCACAATACATCATACATTCAGAAGAGGAAATGATTGTCATTACAATCTTGGAAAGAGGATTGAAAGTTCCCTCAATATACAAGGATAACTTGTAGAAGAGAGAGGACTCTTGAGAAATTTGCACTTGTCTTAGATATCTAACTTGTCCAACCTGTCTGACCTATTGAACCCCTTGGAATGAGCTTCCAACATACATTTATAGAAGAAGTTGAGAGAGAGGAGAGAAGGAGTCATAAATTCCCTTCCTAAATTGAAGGTACATGATGGTTAATTTATTTCAGTTTGTTGAACCACTTGAGAAGGTTCCATCATGTATCATTAATGCCCAGTTTAACTTCATCCTTTTATTTAATTAAAGTAATATTTAAATAAAATATTTTAATAATAATAATAAATATTATTAATAAAATATTTAAATAAAAATATTAATTTAATTACATTATGGTGGGACCCCCCGTTGACTGGTTTACATTGAAGATGGAGGAGTCCATGTGAATGGGTCAAAAAGGAACCAACTCGGTGGTTGGCTGGCCAAGCCAACTCACTGAGTTGGTCATCAAATTCCTCCACTGTCATTGCATTGACCGAGGTGCTTAGTTTCCCAAATGAGATCACCTCAGATGAGCTCCTCTACCACTTAACATAACTGAGCTCACTTTGAAATGAGATCACCGCCAACTCTGCATGAGCTCACTTGGTATTGGCCTTAACTCACTATGTGCATGGTTCAACTCAGTGAGTTGATATTATGTACACTCTATTGTTATTGAGCTCCTGTCCTTCATCACATTGACCGAGCTTATCAACTCTGCTATCTACTTGGTCTCGGCACCTCTGTTCCTAGCTCGATGCATTGAGTGATTTCTCCATCCACGGTAGCTTGGCGATTCCATTTCATGAACTCATTATTTCTTTTGACTCGATGTCCATGTCATAAGCTCTCAATGAATTGACTGATGCTCTAATTATGAACCGTACTACTTAGCCATATGCTTCCATGACATGAGATCTGGATCCTTACCACAACCAATCTCTTTTGCACTGATCGAGATCCTCTTGTAACCACATAGAGATCGGTATGTTATCTAAGTTCTAATACCACATGCATGAGTTTTTTTAGGAGCTCCATACATACCTTCACTGCCTAGGAAATATGCTGTCAACTCGACTTAATGTGTGGCCATGCGTTTATAATGAGATTCCACCTGTGCGTTTATGAACCCAATGTCAATGAACCGAGCTCCTTAACCTTCTCATGAGCTCTGTGTTGCATTAAATGTTTCTTGCCCAATGTAACAACTAAGTTAATGAAGATTTAGCTCTAGCCACATGAGCTCAACTCTAGGCAACTCAGACTCAGCTTCTATTCCTTTACCTGAGTGAGCACTACTGAACAAAGCTCCATCTATTGAATTTTCCATTGGCTGAGCTATGCATAAATGTTGACTTAGCTTATCTCTGAAACATCGTTCCAAGGTTGACATGGCTTGTAATCTTACACTCGAATGCTTTAAACTAGACATTTACTTGCATGGGCTCATCGAGCCATCGAGCCATGGCATCACTAGGAATTCTGGGATCCTTGTCATATATAGAGCTCATTTTTCTCCTCGCCATGTTGAGCTCCTCCATGCTACAATTTTATCATCAACTTGACCTATTTGAATGAGTCAGTCACTGAGCAAAACTACCCTATGACTCACCATCTCAGATCCTCCTCTTCTACTATCAAGCTCATTCATAGCTCGGTAAATGCACTATGACTTCTAAGTCACCCATGACTCCTTCTGTTACATTGTATCTCTTCTATGTGATCATTGTGGGATTGAACCAATCGATCAAATCCATGTTTGTGTCACCGGGGCCTTTATGTCGAGATCCTATATTCTAGTCACCAAAATTCACATCTTGCATTGTATCGAGAGCTCAATGATTAGACCCAAATCTCCCGATTCCTTAGTCAATATACTTGGGATCTTCCCCTTAACTCGGCACACAACCAATCACCCAAGTTGTGACTCAGCCAACATATCGCCTAACGATTCAGTAACAGACTCAAACTCCCCATGTCAAGGCTCTGAGCATGGGGTTACCAACTTGGCTTGCCATCCTAACATTCCCACTTGGCATTAGGCTTTCGAGATTCACAATTTAAGAAAATTACTCATGAATACTTTTAGTGCAGTGTTGAGGCACCATTTTTCCCACCCGACTAGGCAAAGAGACAAAAATCTCCCACGAGTAGAATTTTCATGTTGGAACTCTATCATAGCACTTCCACCTGGCCATTGATCCCTGAAATTCCCATAGTTTGATGAGCTATGTTTGTCTCACCACAAACCTTAGAGACTGAGAAATTCATTAATCTTTGACACCGAGCCAACTCACGACTTGCTCTTGATTCAAGCTATTCCATTGCTTGAGCAAACCCAAGCATCTCATCCTCCTATGATCAATCTCACTAGATGAAAACTTGAGCCTCTCTATTTTTGACTAGCTTGTCTTGTGAGTTTTAGCTCATCACAAACCCTCCCGAGCTCACTCTTTCTATGAGCTCTGATTAACTCTAAACTTGGATTGACCTAAACATAACTTGAACTATCTCCTACATGATGCATTGTTTCTACCGAATTTGACTAAGCAATTTATGCTTGCTTCAACATACTGCCTAAAATGGCTTGGTGAGCCCATTGGTTTGATCTCCATGCCAAACCTTGCAACCATCCCCGCAAGTTTATGTATGGCCTCAAACGACTTCCAATCTCATTGATATGGTGAGCTAACTCACCTTTTGAACGATTTTCTTGATGATCCATTGATCTGAGTCCCACCTGTTTAGGTAAGTTACTCACTCCATGCATTAATCGATAGAGCTCCGAGTGAGCCAAACTTGTCCATTCAATTGTGACCGCTGAGCTTGTTCTTATTTGAGTCATTCCATTCATTAAAACTAGTGAGCTAGTACTTCATGCTCACATTCATAAGGAATCCCATGTCACTTGACCTCACTCGAGTTTCCTATCTGCTCCTATAATGATGACTACCAATGTTCTTGACTTCGAAGTTAGAACTCCTACTTAATCTCACCCGAGATAATTGAGTTATTCCATATTTAGCACCTACGAGCTCTAATGAATCATTTTTGAACTCATCATGGTATCAATGTCTGAGAAAATCTTAAGCTATGCATTCGTAACTCATCTCAAAAACCAAAGCCTTCACATGAACATTAACTTGGCTCTAATTGAGTTTTTCTGCCAAGTCTACCTTGAATCCTTCTTTTGAATCCATTCTATGCTTTCTATGGGTTCACCCTAAATGATCACTCACGGTTTAGTGTCTTGAAATTGACTCAAATAACCCTCTATGCTACGCTAACCTTACAACTCGAGTCCTACTTCCTCCGAGTGGTCACCATCTATCCCATCCTCGAGCTTGACTTAAAAATATTGATCTGACTATTGTAGCCAACCAAGTTTAGTTTACTTCACCATGATTTTTTATTTATGGGATGAGCTATACCATTAGGTGCGAACTCGATCATGTGCTGAATGCAGGAGCTCCTTAAATAATTATTTTATCCCTTAGATGTGACCCTCCTGGATTTTCATCAACCCTGGAGGAAAATGACAATATAATAAGGCCTTTAAACCTATTTTATCAAATTTGGTTAATTTATACCTATGATGACCACTTTCCTTTCTCTAAGTAAACATTGATCATTCAAGATTAGAAAACAAGAGTAAATAGCCTGAAATGATCCCAGAACCTCTCAAAATACCATAAACACTCTTGAAGCATAAAAAATTACATATATGCCCCAAGTTCTATGAAAGGCATTATCGGTCCCGGGGTTCGGTGTACTATTGTTGTCTATTTTTGCCTTAAGCGTGCAAAAATGGATAACAAGAACCTAATGAATCTCATCAAGATAAATGATTTTTTTTTTCACATGCCTTGAATTCATGGTATAGATAAAACGTGACAAATGGAATGACATATTAGGAATATAAAGAACAAAAAATTCACAAGAGGTGCCTTAGTTCTTATCTACGACTCCAAGTTTGCATGCCACCAAGGAAATTTTCACACTCATTGGTTGGGACCTTATGAAGTCTCTGAGATCTTTCCCATAGGGATATGAAAACTAAAATTTTTTAGTGGATATTTATTTTTAGGTCACTTCAATGGAAGTAAGCTAAAACACTAATACCCATAAAGGTCATTTCTGTAACTTTAATAAGGTGTATGCCAGTAGGGTAGATAAGTTTGTAATTTTTAGGTAATTTGAATTTCCACATTATATTTTGTTGAATAAACATACTTGTGTTCTACACTTGTGATATATGTCTTCCGCAAAACTTTGGTTCCATTGACATTGTGGTTGTCAAGGTTTCAATAATTGTACACTCTCTTATAAAGTGATTAACATACATGTCTTTCACTTATGTTGTAAATATTTACCCATAGATGATTTTTTTGCATGGAGGACCACAAACATGATTAGTTTGGGATAAGATAAAGTAAAATTAGGATACGGTAAAATTCGACACATAGGAAGATAATGTTTTCTAGGTGTCAGGGAAGAACAAAATGTTTGTAAGTTATAAGGTTGAAATGAATTGGTTATAAATATGATTAGGATAAAGGTGGGACAATTGAAAAAGGAATATCATAAGGTTTAAACCATGAGAAATAAAAAATTGGAAGGACATAAGTATTTTAAAGATAGGATATGAGGTTAGAAAGTGCACATAAGAAAGGGATGCGCTAGACACATAAGAAACATGATATGGCTCAAGAATGTAATAAATGAATGTGACTAGAAGCACATGGATAAAGAAAAAAAAGTCCATAAGAATCAAAACACACACATGAAAATTAATTATTTCATAAACCATTAAAGTTTGAGTAAAAAATCATAAAATGATCCAAAATTGAAAGTGGGAAAAAATGGTAACCACTTAACATTGAATGCAAAAGGTGATGAAGTGAGAGTTTACACTTGTGAAAAAATTAATTGTGATGGGACATACAATTTAAAGGAGATATATAAGGAACATATAAACTCATTTACATAACACTTGCATTCATAAACATTTTATAGCTCCCCAAAAACATAATTTCTAGTTACATAGAAAGTCATAGAACACAAACTAGATGCCTTATATAATTATTTGAATGCCATAAGCTCAAAGACACATTGTGAAAGAAAGTAAGAAATAATTAAGTCAAGAAGAGTGTAGGTTGCAATTTACAAAGTTTATAATTACCTATTTCAAATTCCATTAGCATGTGGGGAAATATCTTCCAAAACACAAAGGGTTTTGGGCCCTTAAACTCCCTAGGGTAAATCAACAAGGGTCTAAAAAAAGATGAAAGGTGAACATAGTGTGAATTGTGGAGGCGAGTGATTTAAGTTATGTGTAGGGATGAATATCCTCTAGTATTTCAAAATTTTCAAGAGATTCAAGAGACTCAATTTTGTATGAAGAAGAGAAAATATTCATAATATAAGAGATTGAATGCATAAAAGAGGAGAAACCCACTACTTTCACCACAAGAACGAGAAAAAAGGGCATATGTCATGATACAAAGTAGAAAAGTAAAGAGTAAGGATAGGAATCCCATGCCCATCACAAAATATTATCTAAAATGTAGTATACATACTATGTGGTATGTCGAGAGAATGGAAATCCATGATGATGACGTGTTAAATAACTGACTTCAATCATTGTGCACCAGGATTAGAGGAAAAAATTGTTGAAGAATACATAAAAAATACTAAACAAAATACCATTAATGGTAGGATTTCATATGATGATAGCTTTAAGCATATACTAGATCAAGTGGGGGGCACTACAACTATTTGAGTTTCCATACTTTGGAAATCCTACAAATTTGATCAAATTTCTTGTTTTCTGCATCCATGAGGGATGTTTTTACTTCGTTTGGTGAAGGATGAAGATAATGGCCTCTTTCATAAGCATGACCACTATGTTGGTGAATATTGGGGATGATATTTGGTTATACCTATGCAATGAGAAATAAATATAAAAGACGAGTGATTTGTTGAAGTATAAGCGAGGAGGGTGCACCTTCCCCATTTCCAACATCGCAGACCTAGGCACTATAGTTTGATTGCACCTCATCAATTACAAATTGGTAGGATTAGAAAGATGGGTGGATATGAATAAAAAGTTATTAAACTTAGCATATAAGATGTCCAAGTGAATGCAATACAACTATTCACAATACATTATAGACAAAATATAAGCAAATGTGGAAACAAAACTTGCCATTGGGGGAAATTTTACATGTGGCATAGTCTTACTCTTAGCAGTTTTTAATTACATCAACATACCTAAAGGAGATAGGGATGTGACTTGGAACTTTCCCATTGAGGATAAATCATTGGTCATGCGCTATAAGGAATACATTGGCCCTACCACACTAAAAAAGGAATATAAGGCCAAATAATACAACTAGTTCATACACCTCAAGGTATCCTTTGGGGATGAGTGGTGTGTACTTAAACTTATTCTAGAGTTTGTGAAGGATCAATCCCAGTTAGTAGTGATGCAATATTAATATCTATAGTGCTTGACTTTGAATTCCAACAATGTGGCATCTTAGGCCAATATTCCTTTCAGTTTCACTGCCAAGTAATTTGTGTATGCCTTAAGTATAGCTTAGGTGGTAAAAACATAAAGTGGGTCCTAGAAATAATCCCTGACGAGGTATCCAAGTATAATAAATCTCTCAAAAAGTGGAGAAAAAGGAGAAAACCCAGTAGGAAAAAACTCCCCCCAAAAGAGAGATTAAAACAGTGAGGACTAAGAAGCCTCACTAGAAGATATAACTTCCTGTAGCCACCTTGTATCCTATAAAATAGGTCTTATGTGTGCCTCCAAAAATAAGGTAGAGTGAAGATAAACATGGAATGTTGTGTGATGAATGTTGTAGTAGGTCCCTTTGCAAAAAATAATGTCTCTTTCTTTTGGAATAAAGAAACCCATAGAAATTAAATTGATAAATTACCACTCAAGTGGAATGTAGGTAGGAATGAGAATGTAGAAGTATGGAAAATTCTCAAATGTCTCCTAATGAGTGCTCGAATGTGCTAAAGTCAAATCAAGAAATGCATGTGTAATTGTAGAAGATGGCAATGTAGAAGTATGAAATGAAGGAGGGAGAGTAGGAGGGTTTATAAATACCCTAATTACATCCAAAGAAGAAGGTAAAAATCCATAAGAACTATGAAAGAGAATAAAAATGCCCCCAATGGTTTCATCTATATCCGAAATGTGGGAATCTACAAACAAGGAAGATATATCTAGTAGAGATGTGTCCCGGTGAGGTGAATCTACAAGACATGTGATCTTATTACAAAGGATCAAAGGAGGGTATAAAATGCAAAGGAATAGGTGTAGATGAATCATCTATAATCTCCATAAGTAATGGTGGAGGTGCCACATCCTCTAGAATCATGTCCTCTCAATCAATGAAATTAATATGAGTAAAAACTATAAGATGAGTAATAGGTTCCTCAAACAAACCATCTGAAAGTATGTCCTCGCTAGGAGGAGAAATAAATACAATAGGAGAAGAATTAGGAGAAGAGGAAACCAAAAAATCCTCATGAAAATCACCAAAAATATCATCACAAAGAAGGGAATGAGAAGGAAGAGCAATTGCATGAATAATAAGAGGTGGAGCAATAGTGGGCTCCCCACAATACTCTGTAACTATGTCCCAAGATTCCTTTGGTGGCATGACATGTGCAATGTGAGACAATAGGTAGTATGATACGTTGAAGTGAATACCACAAAGGGCACCAACATGTTTTTCCTCAAACTAGTAAATGTCTTTCTCTTTAGTGAAACTATGAGCATGCATAACACCAATAGTGACTCTCCAGAACCATTCATCATCAAATATAACCTCATTATATCCTTCCATGTTTCAAAGGTAGAGGTGATGAAGGGTTTAATAGACCATGAATCCATGGCATAAGAATAATTTCAAGGAAGAGGATGAATTCCCCCACATATAGAAATCCCTCTATCTCAAGTCACCAAAAACTGACAAAATGGACAAATGTGGATGTTGCGTAAAAGTAAGAATACATATGAGAACATGTAAAAATAAAATAAAAAATGAAGTTTTAAAAATGAGGAGAAACAACACATGCATGAATTCCAAATAAGAAATACCACCATACAAGACCCCTTCCGAAATAAGATTCGATCAAAACCCCATTTTGGCACTTTATAATTTTAGTGCATTTAACAATATATATGGTACTAATGGAAAGAGGACAAACAATTAAATTTTTGAAGAAGACTACACTCAATTCTGAGTTACCAATCAAAATATATTAAGGGAACAATTTTCCACCATTAATGGCCCATTTAATTAAATTGCACTAAAACATTAAAAAATACACTAAGGGATGAAGCAAGGTGGCCTTGTAACTAGAAATTGGGATCAAAAAGAAAAGAGGAGAAAGTTTTTTTTCTTGTGATAGGTTTTTGGCCCCAACCAAACTAGACCTTCACCATTCATCTTTGTTAAATGAAAATACAAGGGGTTTAAACAAGCAATAGAAAGATTTCTTTTTAACTCTCTTCACAATATTCCAATTGTGATGTTATTTTATACAAAAAATAATAAAATATATCCTTGTACCATATAAAAAATAAACAACTATTGCTAAGAACGTTTTATTTTGGAAAAATTAGCTCATTACCTTAACTGTTTGACTGTCATTGAAGAGTTGACCACATGTTTTAATAGGATTTTCTATAAAATTTGTTCACGATCTATAAAATATAACAAATACCCAGAAAGTTTTGTGGGTGCTATGAAAAATACCCATAAACTATTTCTCTTTCTATTGTACATAAGTTGTGAATCTGATGTAAATAAAAAATGAATCTACAAAAAATACCTTGTAGTTATCGGTGGTATGACTGATTTTCCGCTTTAAAGATCTAACATTAATATTTAATAAACTTGCAAATCAACAAAATATAAAAAATTCCGTAAATGGAGTTCCAAGTGCAACCACTATAAAAGAAAAAATCAAACAAAAATATACAAAAAAAAGTTGCTCATACCAAAAAACTGAAAGAAAACCACTAATTTTTTTTACAGAAACCCAGAAAAACCTATATCTTGGATTTTTCAGAAAATAGGTTTCATACAGTTTGACTAGTTTGACCAAAAAAATAGTGTCTCAAATTATGACCAAGTTTACTATCAATCCTATGTATTTTCCACCTTCCTTATCTAAGGGCAGAATCCGATTTGCACAAAAAAGTACCTAAGTAAAAATACTTACAAATAGCTTTGTTAGTTTTCTAGACAAAGAATTTGAATCTACAACTATACTAAAAGTGAACATACATTTTCTCCAGCTAGCTTTGATACCATATCGAAGTATCCTTAATGATCTATGGTAAGAAAAAAATTCACAGGTAGTTGTAGAAAAATGAGACAACTAACAAAAGCATGAAAGTGTAAAAATAACTCACTATGCAACAAAGCCAAGATTCCTCCAATACATTGCATTTTTATTGCTCACAAATGAATATATACATGTAGGAGATTGAATGTGTCACTCCTATATGATTAGTGGACAAAGAACCCAAAAATAGAATTATAACTCATACACTTGACATAGTCAAACAAAGAGTAACTCCCACTTAGCAAGCAATGATGGCCAAGTGTAACTCCTATGATTAAGTACACCCAAGCAAGCTAACTCATAAAGCCTAGGAATAATCCACATAAATAAATAAATGGAATAAATAATATCCTAAACTAATAGTGTATAGTGATGTAATATTTATCTCTAGTGTGCATCAGTTTGAATGCCAATAGTGTGGCATCTTGTACCAAGCTTCTTTTCGATTTCACTGCTAAGTACTTTGTGTAATCTGTGAAATAGATTAAGAATGTAAAGAAAATATATCTAGTTGTGAAGCACATTGATTCCAATATTCATTTTTTGAGCATTACACATGGGCATTTACGAAAAAACACATATATAGAAATGCTGGAAGCTAAGCTCTATGCAATTGATCCACAGTAAAAAATTGTGGTAAACATCCAGGTGTGATGAATGTATTACTTCTTTAAACCAAAAAGGAAGGAGGAAAGAGAAACACAATAAGAGGATGAATAAGATGAAGAATTGTGCACGCCAAAGAAGAGAAAATTGGTAAAAAAAGGAAATAAGACACAAGAAGCTAAAGGAAACACCAAGAATCCTTGGGATAACTGGTGAAGAATAATTAGAGGAAGAAGAAGACCTAGTTGATGTAACAATAAACAAATAGTGGAGAATAATTCTCCAAACTAATGAGAATGAAGGATCTTCTACACACACGAATGTACAACCCATATGGGAAATAGAAGAAACCATCCCCAAGATGACTTTCGGATAAAGTGCAGTCAGAAATCCCCTCTCAAATGCATGCACCTAAATAACTTGCACATGATCAAGAAGAAAAACATAAGTGAAGATGTAGGCCACATGACACATGAAAATAAATATGGGGAGAGGGAGAAAATGTAACAACTACGCCAAGGTAACCACACCATCTAAGTGATCAAGTGCATAAAAAATCCATAGGAAATAATGGAAAAAACATCGAATATTATGGATAAAGGCCAAACTCTCATCATAAGGACCCCCATATGGTAATCAATGTGGGAGATGAGAAAGTGGAAGAGGAGAAGAAGAAAACTGCAAATTCACAAGAAGACATCTAAACCATTGTGGGTATAATGGGAAATAAAATTAGTAGAATTTGGGGAGGAGAAAATTGAATCATCATACAAGAAATAACCTATAAAGACACTTCATTATAGATTTCATAAGGGGCAGGGAATAGTCAAACTTGTTATACTAGGATTACATGGATGATATAAATACCATGACCAAAATGAGGGGATTGGTATCCTTCACAATGGATATGTGTACACATGAACCCTATTTTGAATTCCCAAATTCTAGTATACATTCCCATTGGAAATGTTTTTAGAAGGCATGAAGATAACCTTTGTGGATATGTGGAAGATGATAAAGACATAGAGTATTGACTTGCTATTAAAGATAACCAGAGAGGTTGTTTGGTAAAACATTACAAACAATGAAGACCTCCACACTCACCAAAACCACATGTAAGATGTATATAAAGATTTAAATGTGATGAATAAAAATATTATAATTGAGAAAAGGAACATAAGGAGTTGCTATAAAAGCATATGGTCACAGACCTAAAATATTTGTAACTAAGAAAAAGGATATTGTATAATGTGTCAAATATCTCAGATGGCGTGCTACTCGATACAAGATATGGAATTAATAAAAGTGAGACATTATTCAACCTGCTTCTAAAGGAAAGGGAAATCCATAGAGGAGCTCACACATTAAGTGTGCACCAAAGCTCGAAGAGTGTGGGGATTTAACAACCAAGCTAAGTCAGGTGGTTGTGTTTTTTGGGAAGGTGTGAAAGAGATTTCGCAATTAAAAAATAATAAAATAATGTTCCTTCCCCAAAAAATTTAGAAAAGCCTAGGAATGTAAGTTTGTACCATTCAAAAGGTTGGGGGAGAAAAATTTCCTGAAGACATTGAATATTTGGAGGGGAAATAATAGAAAAAAAGATAAGATCAAGAAATGCCTCAAAAAATTACAAAATTAAACATTTAAAGAGGAAGAAAGGATAAAAAATTCCAATCCTAAGGTGGGGAAGGCCATTCAATTGATGCAAATCCAAAGTTTTGGATCAAAGAAAAATGATAAGGCCTTGAACTGTTTGAGTGCCAGAATAAATAATTGGAAGGGGCGTGAGGACTTGTTTCAAAAAGAAGTCCTATAAAAGTTTGAAGATATTCAAAAAGGGTTACTTGAGGGTGGGAAACCAAGATAATATGAATTAAATTAGGGCCCCAATTTCATCTAAACAACAAGAATTTTTTTTAAGTTATGCATATAGAACTTACTCTATACACGTGCACACCATTTTTCTACTATCTAGTTTTAGTTGGCACATACTTGTATAAGAGCAACATACTCTACAAATGTACATATGGAAATATTAAGTAGGGTGGGATATAAAGGTTTTCATTAATTAATATAAAATTTACACACAAAAAATAATCTAGGTAGATTCATAAGGCTCCACACGTAGGAACATGATGAATAACTCTAGTTAAGAATAATTTAAGGAAAAGGTAACTACCAAGTTGAGCCACTTTTATTTTAAAGTGCAGATCATTGGCATGCTATAACAAAGAAGATATAGTTCAATTATAAGGCATAATTGACACAATACAATGAGAAAAAAATAATGCATCAAAGGAGCATAATTCCCAGGGAGTTAAAAACTCCACGTAATGTAGAAAAATTGGAAGTGGTGTCATCTATCGATGCACACCACTCTCTTGATTTAGGGGAGGAATATGTAAACATGGACAAAGGGCTAGTGTGATTATTGTTGTATTGATGAATGGAAATACCCCTAAGAATATTTTTCTAAAAGGGATCATCAGTTGAGGTAGTAGTGGTCATGAGTAGATATTTTATTATGTTATTTTGTGTATAGAATTGATAATGTCTCAACTTCTAGGATACACATGATTTGAGTTATGAGTACAAGGATATTATTGTAATGTTATTAAGTGTAATGAAAGACATTTGATCAATATATCATTACATTGCAAGTTTCTTATGATCATTTAGTCTACATGAAGTGTGTAAGTCATTGATTTAATAACACTATTGTTATATGTTTCTATGCATTGATTTTACTACTCTTACCTATTTAGTGATTTCTTGAGTGATTGAAATCCTAAAATCACAACACGCATAATTTGGAAGAAAATATTTATTCATGTCAAACTCAACGAGGATTGGTTCCTTCCTCACACCTCAAGTTATCATGCAAAGGACGTGCTTAGCATGATAAGACAATGTGTGGGTGTTGCAAGACTTTTCAACATGTAGTAGCAAGAAATATTCATGTGTGTAAGCCTAGTGTAGGGGACATAGCTTATGTGTGCAACACACTAATAAGACACCATAACATGACACCTTTTCCTTTAATTTCACATAATTAACCCTATTTTCTCATGATTTGACCTAGTTTTCCCCTATTTTGACTCATTTCCAATAATTTGACATACTTTAATGACACAATTTCTCGTAATTTCCTCTAAATTGACCTAATTTTTCTTAATTAGACATGATTTACCCATATTTCCCCCAATTTGACACAAGTTACCCCAATGGCCCCTAATATGACCTAATGAAACTTGATTCAACACCTTAATTTGAAAACTTAACACAACACCCTAATTCGACACCTTCGTTTGACACCCTAATACAACACCATAATGTAACACACTAGCATGACACCCTAATGTAACACACTAGCACAACACACAAATGTGACTCTCTTTCCCCTAAGTCTACCTATTTCCACACAATTCACCCTAGTTCCTCCTGATTTGACCTAGTTTTCCCCTATTTTGGACTCATTTCCCCTAATTCGACATTATTCACCCTATTTTAATGACATAATTGCTTATAGTCTCCCCTAATTCGACATAATTTCTACTAAATTGACCTAATTTATCTTAATTTTCACCTAATGAAATGTGATTCGACACTCAAATTTGACAAACTAGCATGACACCCCAATTTGAAAACCTAATATGATACATTGACACATCACCCTAATGTGACACACTGACACGCCACCCTAATGTGACACACTGACATAACACGTTAATGTAACACACTAATGCAACACCCTTTCCCCTAATTTCACCAAATTCCACATAATTCACCCTATTTTATCCTAATTTAACTTAGTTTTCTCTATTTTGACTTATTCCCATAATTTAACATAATTTACCCTAATTTAATGACATAATTTCCTGTAATTTCCCCTATTTTGACCTAATTTCTCTTTATTGGACACAATTTACCCAAATTTTCCCTAACGTGACATAAGTTACCCTAATGTACCCTAATAGAACCCAATAAAATATTATTCCACACCCTAATTTGAAAACTTAGCATGACACCCTAATCCGAGACCCTCATTTGACACCCTAATGCGACACCTTAATACAAAATTGTAGTACAACACCCTAACATGACACCCTAATGTGAGTGAATGATATGGTAAACTAACATGACACATTAATGTGACACCCTAACATAACACCTTAATGTGACACCCTAATACGACACCGTAACATGACACCCTAACACGACACCTTATCAATGTGACATCATAATAAGAAACACTAACACACCACCCTAACGTGACACCATATCCCCTAATTTAACACAATTGACCCTTGTTTCTCCTAATTTGACATAATTTTCCCCATGCTTGGCCCCATGCTCTTCCCATATAAAAGAGCGTGATTGATCCCATGCTCTTCTCATGTTTCATATTACTAAGTAAGAGTGTGTAGTATGTTGAAATATCAATATATAATGATACCCTAGCCCCAAAACCAACTATATTTTGTAATTGAAATTGAGTATTGAAGTGGAGAAGGAATGAAACATTCATGACTCCTGTAAACTGATTCAAACGGTGTCAACTAACTCTAAGATTATGCCAAAAACTTATATCCATGATAATAAACCTAAAACTGTATAAAAATATGGTGTAAAATTCCCCCATTGTAGAAATGTATGGTATGGCTAGGAATGTCCATAGGGTCGTAACATTTCTCTACAATCCTAAAATTGTGCATTTTTTTTCCAAATTTCGATATCTAGAGCTATTTCTGAGTACTTTTTCCTTGTGAAAACTTGTGTCTGAACCTAGAATTCTTCTTATAAGTGTAGAATATATATTGGTGAAATAACCCTCTTTTGAGGTGTGTATGATAAATCATTTGAGTGTGTGGACCAAAATAATAGATGTGTGTCCACACCTTATGTGTCTAATAATCTATAGGAGAATGTGTAATGTTAAAGTGGTGGTCACCTTTGAGAACATGTACTTGAAAAAGGGGTTGCAGATGGTGGAAATCATGACGTGTAAAGATATAAACCATAGAAAAAAGACAAACGATAGTAGTAATAATAATAAAAATGGTGCTAGTAACAACAATGTATGTGTAATATAACTAGTATAGAGACAAAACAACAATCAAGTGAGTAAACAAAAGTAATAACATGTAGAGAAAAGTCACATCAAAACTGTTTACTAAGTTTTTTGTTTGTAATCAAAGTAATGCACTAGCTACTAAAGAAACTAGAAAACTCAGAAATGGAGGGTTTAAGTTCCCTCAGATGTGTGGTGTGATACAGGCACAAAGTAGAAGATGGATTCCTTCTACAAATTTTATGAAACCTATAAATAAGACCCAATGAAATAAAAAGGATTAGATAATTTGGTACGGGGGTTGCATGCCAAAGAGGACCTGAGAAGTGTTAACTTACTTGGTGGATGTCAACCCCCATTTGTTAAACAAAATTTATATAATACAGATGATAAACTGATAATGTGCAGAAACTGAAGGAATTACAGAATCTAAAAGTAATTACGATTGATTTAAATATTGTTTTGATTGAAATAAAATGTAATGTGAATTATACCTAGTCTGGGTTGACGGTGACCTAGACTATACAGAGGCAGGTCTACGATGACTTGGGATGGTAGATTTGGAAAATGAGAGGAATATGCAGACCCTGCAAGATCTGAATGTAATTCAGATGTAGAAGAGGCTGATGTATGTTAGAGTCAACCTACAGAAGGAATCTAAGGAATTAGAAACTAGGAAAGTGACAGAGAAAAAATATTGAAAGAGAGATATTGGGAATCAAGATCCTGGTCGAAGGTGACTAGGGTGTAAATATACTGATTTTAAATTAGTAGAGAGGCTAGATGGTGATTTTAGAAGATTGGAGAAAACACATAATACATGTAGATGATGGGGATGGATATGGAAGTAGAAAACACAATTACAGAGGGTTGATTTGACGGAGGCTTGGCCTGGGTGATGACGACTTTGGCTGAGTGGAACAACACCAAAGGTAAAAAGAATGAAAAGGTAACTTGCAAGTACATAAAATTGAAGAACAACCTGATAATAGAATCACGACCACTGGTAAACCTATAGAGTGTTAGATTGAACAAGATAGCAATAGAAATGATATAGATAACATAAAAAATGATGCAAAACCTCTCGTAGTTGTGTAAATGATAAAAAAAAGCTCCCAAGGGCTGTGATTGGATTGTTGAGATGTTCTAGTTTGAAGGTTGATTTCTTGGAGTGCAATAAGATCAAAGATGATTCATGCTTGTGTGTTTTATTTGTGTTTTTGGAAAGGAATGAATCCTGTCTTATAGTGTCGATGATGACTGGGCTGGGTCACCACTGACTATGGGGAAACTTTCCCCAATGGGGGTGATTTTTGTGGATTTTGACGTGATTTCAGGATTTTAAGGGTTGGGAAAATGCTTTATAGAATTAGGCGGGAAGAGGATGTTTAGGGATGAGGTGTGAGTGAGTTGGAAGTAGAGATAGGCTAGAAAACATATAAGGATGTGATTTAGAAAGTTCACTAGGGCTAGGGATAGGGCATTAATTAATTAATAATAATTAATCAATTAAATTCAATAAAGATTAATAGGGATGGGATAAAAGGTAATTTTAAATTAAATATAATATGATGGGTTAAACTAAAAGTAAATATGCACACACGGGTGATTAAGGGTATAGATACCAATTTTAGGTGTCTACATTTTGCCCCTTTTTGTTGAGTGGTTTGAGCTAGAACATCATGAGACAAAAATGACAAGAGCTGAATGAAGGATAAAAAGGATTAATGATGAGCTCCCCCTCAAATAGGGGATCAATGATGCCAAGGGAATTTGATTGACGCATTTGAAAAAAGGTAGATGATAAAATGCGGGTGGGTGAAGAAAATATTGGTAGAATCATAACCAAGGCAAGATGCCCCAGGCAAAAAGGATCACAATAACAATAAAAACTATGGCGGTGACTCTGATATCACATCGGTAGATAACAATTTTGGTCTCAATGGAGATGAATGAAAATGTTCTATGGACTTGTGAGTGGGTGGAAACCACTGCAGTATGGATGCAAGATGGGGTAACCAATGGGTCATAGGCGAGACATCAAATTATGTGCAATTATATGTGAAATCCTTCCTACATGAGGAATCGAGTGAATAGGTATGTGTCTAAAAGAGATGAGGATGAAAAGTATGGTGCCTAATGGGACACTAAAAAAAGGCCAAGAGGGCAAAAGGAAAAATCAAGTGATGAAATAGTATGCCCCAAAGGGGAAAGTATGGCCATGAAGGAAAAAAGTTAAAAGTATACCCCAAGAGGGGAAAAGTATGGTTGTGAGGTGGACTTAGAGAGATGCAAAATGAAATAATACGCCCCAAAGGGGAATGAGTATGACCATGGGGTAGACTTTGTGTGTAGGTTGGATAAGATTGTAAAGTAAAATGCCCAAAGGAAGAGTAAAAATGGCCACATAAGTGGACTTTGAAATGAGAAGGAAAGGATTTGGACTACAGAAATAAAATGCCCTAAAAGGAGAATATGAATGGCCACAAAGGTGGAATTTGAAAAAAAAGTATTCCCAAAAGAGGGATAATTTGAATATCATATTAAAATGTGTGAAGGGAGAAAAATAAATATGGCCACCAATAGGTATGGTTAAGGGAAATGCCTAAAGAGGGAAATAGGTATGGCTCGTTGTGACTTAAGATGAGAAAGATAAGACAAGATCATATGAGAAGCAGGATAAGACACAACCTTAATGATAACAACCTATAGGTATGAATGACACTACATCATATCAAGGAACATATAAGGAAAATATGCCTCCAACCACATTGGAGGTAAACAAGAGAGGATCTAGGTAACACAAGGCACATGCGACCAAAGCAGATATTATCAAGTAACCAACAATAGTTAGTTATATCAAAGATCATAAAGGAATGTGGACGTGATAATATTATAAACCTAATGTCAACATGAAAACATGGGTTTGAGATGTAACTTGTATGCGGGAAAAGGGTTCTCCTAAAGTGGTGTTCCTTAATACTATGCCCCAGCTCTAGAAAGGGGAAAGAGCTAACTGATCAAAGTGGGAAGTATGTTAGAAGAAAGATGATCAATACGGGAAGCTTTCTTAGGATGCTAATAAAATGGAAGGATGATCAATGTGGGAAGCCTTCAATGTCATAAAGAGTAGCCATCCTTTGAGGGTATGGTATAATTTATACATAATATAGATGGCAGAAATAATATATGATAGCCATCCTTTGAGGGATCGGTCTATTCTTTTTCTTTATTTTTTTTGACTTTGATTTTGTATGCTTTTGATTTTTTCTTTTGCATGAACAAATGTCCTTTGAGGGATTAGTCTATTTTTAATAACTTTGATATTTATAAGGGCATCCTTGAATTTTGAATTTTACATGGGGAGAGCTGGGAATAGTGAGTAAACCACCTCAGAGAGGATAATGAATGTACAAGAAACACCCTTGGACCCTTTGCATGGTTCTAATAGGTGAACACGAGGGTGATGGATGTAATGATCATGAAGTTCTCACAAAGAAGGGAGAACCTGTTGGGGTGTGGATCCTATTTTTGGTCTTCTTGAATCAGTGTTGAAGTACTGGAGCTTGAACGGTTAAGTTTGGAGACTTTAGGAGCATTCTACAGTCATTTTCTGTGATGTTACTGTGTAGTCGCTGTGCCATTGCTGCGACATTGCTGTTAACATGCTATTAATTGGCTGTCAACGTCGGGACTATTTTTCCAGCCATGGAAAGTTGAAAGATCGTGACTTTCAAACTTCTAGGGTCAGCTTTAGGACTTCTTAAGAGGATAGTAATCATATAAATAGAGGTGTTAGGGTATCTTGAAAATATCTTAAGTGTTCAAGAGGTCTTGAGTCTTAATGATCAAGAGGTGATCAAGAGTGATCAAGGTTATGCAATTGGGTGTCAATTTTGGTTTAGATGTGGTTTAGCATCTTTGGAATTCTATTGTGAGTTCATAATCGAGAGAAGACTGTGAGAGTTGTTTTACTCTTGTTGATAATAAAAATCTGAGAAAGTTCTTGGTGGACGTAGCCCACATTGGGTGAACCACATTAAATCTTGTCTTGTCTTCTTTTGTGCATTATTCATTTATGTTGTTATATTTCTGCAAGTATAATTCTACAATATAGTTTCCTACTGTTGTGGTTTGAGGAATTGTTTCCACATATTTGTTCTCTAATTCCTAACAATTGGTATCAGAGCTTTGGTGGTTTTTTGCTGAAGTTGTAAATCACAGGGAAAGTTTAGCTTGAGTGGGAGCTATGGTAGATGAGGGTAGATTGAGGGTTGAGAAGTTCAATGGGAAGAAATTTGGTTTGTGGAAGATGAAAATGGAGGATTACTTATATCAGAAGGACCTCCATGTTCCTTTGGTTGGAAAAGTAAAGAAACCTACAGCCATGTCGGATGAGGATTGGGAGTTGCTGGATAAAAAGGCACTCAGGGAAATTCATTTATGCCTTACATCTTCGGTTGCTTTCAACATATCGTAGGAGAAGACCACAGAAGGTCTCATGAGTGCATTGGGGAAGTTATATGAAAAACCCTCTGCCTCCAATAAAATATTTTTGATGAAAAAGTTATTTAATATGAAGATGTCTGAGAATGGTTCTGTTGTTGATCATTTGAATGAATTTAATACGGTTGTGTGTAAGTTAAACTCGGTAAAAATTGAATTTGATGATGAGGTTAGGGATTTGTTGATTTTGTGCTCCTTACCAGATAGCTGGGACAACTTGGTTATGGCTGTAAGTAATTTAGTCTCTAATAACTCAAATCTGAAGTTTGAGGATGTAATAGGTGTGATCCTAAGTGAGGAAATGCGAAGGAAGAGCACTAGAGATTCTTCTACTTCTGGAAACGCTTTGACAGTGGAGAGCAGAGGGAGACAAAAGAATAGAGGGAAAGGTAACCGTGGGAAGTCGAATGATCATGGAAGGTCAAAATCCAAGAGTAAGTTAGAATGTTGGTACTGTGGGAAGGTTGGTCATGCTAAGAAAGATTGCTGGGCTCTTTGGGATAAGAAGAACAAGGAGGAAACTAAAGAGGTAAATTTTATAGTAGGTGATGTTTGTCAAGACGCCTTAATTATTTCTTTAGATAATATTGCTGAATCTTGGGTGTTAGATTCAGGGGCTTATTTCCATGCCACCCCACATAGACATTACTTTACTGATTTTTTTCAAGGTGATTTTGGACATGTATATCTTGGTGATGATGAACCATGCAGCATAGTAGGGAAAGGTTGTGTTCGGGTGAAAATGTAGAATGGGAACACATGGCTACTTAAGGATGTAAGGCATGTGCTTAAGTTGAGGTGGAACTTGATATCAGTGGGACAACTGGGTAGTGATGGCTGTACGGTCATTTTTATAGCGGATTCTTGGAAGGTTACCAAGGGAGCTCTTATGGTTGTAAGAGGTAAGAAAACTGGTACTTTGTATTTAATCAGTGGTGTTGATTATTGCAATTTAGTTACTGTAGATGGAGATGCAATTTTGTGGCACCAGAGACTCGGTCATATGATTCATAAGGGAATGTAGATTATAAAGGACAGGTTGGCTGAATTAAAGGAGTTAGATTTGGACTTCTGTGAGGACTATGTTTATGGGAACAAAAGTGGGTGAGATTCCTCAAGGTTGGACCTACCAGGAAGGAGGGTAAGTTGGAGTTAATGCATACATATGTATGGGGGCCAACTAAGGTAAAATATATTAGTGGTTCATGTTATTACGTCACTTTCATTGATGATGCAACTAGAAAAGTTTGGGTATATTGCATTAGAAAGAAATTTGATGTGTTTGAAACTTTCAAAAGATGGAAAGCCTTGGTTGAGAATGAAACAGGTATCAAGTTGAAATGTCTCAGGTTAGATAATGGAGGGGAATATTGCAGCAATGAATTTCTTAATTACTATTTGGTAAATGGGATCCGTAGGCAAACAACGGTTCCAGATACTCCATAGGAAAATGGAGTGTCAGAGAAAATGAACAGGAAAATCATGGAACGTGCTAGGTGCATGAGGTTACATGCGGGGCTGCCACTCATGTTTTGGGTAGAAGTGGTAGGCACAACTATTTATTTGATTAACAGAGGACCCTTTATGGCCTTGGATGGTGGTATACCTGAGGAGGCTTGGTCTGGTAAGAAAATTGATTACTCATTTCTTAGAGTATTTGGATGTGAGGTATTTGTTCACATTGATACAGATGATAGGACCAAGTTAGAGGCTAAGTATGAGAAATGCACCTTTGTTGGATATGGTGAAGATGATTTTGGTTTCCGTGTTTGGAGTCTTAAAGACAAGAAAATATTTCAGTCTAGAGATATTGTCTTTAATGAAAAAATCATGTATAAAGATCAGTTGCAGGAACAGAAAGAGGAATCAAAGAAAGAATACACAGTGTTAGAGGACATTGTAGATAACAAGGTGTCCAAGGGGCTGTTTCAGGTACAACATGTTCCGGCACATCCAGTTCAGGTACCTACTTATCAGGAACCCCAAACTCCTAAGGTGAGAAGGTCTTCTAGGGAAAGAAGGGAACCTGAATGATTTGCTCCATCTTTGAATTATTTATTGCTCACTGACAGTGGAGAGCTAGAGTGCTTTGAGGAAGTAGTGCAAGTGGATGCTAGGAGGAAGTGGCAGTAGGCTATGGATGAAGAGCATAGATCTCTTATGGAAAACTAGATTGGGATCTGGTGGAGCTACTCGAGGGCAAGAGAGAATTGCAGAACAAGTGGGTGTATAGAATCAAAGAGGAAGATGGAGGCAGGAAACGATACAAGGCTCGGTTGGTGGTTAAAGGATTTGCATAAAAAAAAGGTATAGACTTTGATGAAATTTTTTCTCTGGTTGTTAAAATGACTTCTATTAGGACTGTTCTTGGTTTAGTTGCAGTAGAAGACATGCACTTAGAATAGTTGGATGTGAAGACTGCATTCCTTCATGGTGAGTTAGAGGAGGAATTGTATATGTAGCAGCCACAGGGTTATGAGGTCAAAGGGAAGGAGAGGTTAGTCTGCAAATTGAAAAAGAGCTTGTATGGCCTGAAACAAGCTCCATGACAGTGGTACATGAAGTTTGACAGTTTTATGCGGGAGCAGGGTTACTCTAGGTGTCATTCAAACCATTGCATGTACATCAAGAAGTTTCTTGATGGTAGTTATATTATTTTGTGCCTGTATGTAGATGATATGCTTGTTGCAGGGAAGAACATGCAGGAAATAAAGGTACTCAAGAAAAAATTAGGTGGCTCCTTCGCTATGAAGGATTTGGGGGTAGCAAAACAAATCCTTGGTATGAGAATAACTCAAAACAGGAAGGAGAGGAAGCTAGTATTATCTCAAGAAGAGTACATAAAGAAGGTCTTGGAGAGGTTTAGTATGCAGGATGCTAAATTGGGTGGTACTCCTTTGGTAGGTCACTTTAAATTATCAAAGGAGTGGAGTCCCAAGACTGAGGAGGATAGAATCCAGATGTCTAGAGTACCATACTCATAAGAGGTTAGTAGCTTGATGTATGCTATGGTATGCACTAGGCCTGACATTTCCCATGTAGTGGGAGCAGTGAGTAGGTTTATGAGTGATCCAGGTAGAGAGCACTGATAGGCAGTAAAGTGGATCCTTCGGTATTTGAGAAGGACCATGGGAGTAACATTGTGTTTTGGTGGATCAGACACTACATTACGTGGATATGTAGATTCGGACATGGCAAGAGATTTGGACAGCAGGAGGAGCATGACAAGTTATGTATTTACGGTTGGTGATATAGCAGTGAGTTGGATTTCATGGTTACAAAAGGTTGTGGCTTTGTCAACCATAGAGGCTGAGTATGTTGCTTCCACAAAGGCAAGGAAGGAGATGATTTGGCTACAACAGTTGCTTGATGAGTTGGATCATAAGCAGGAAATTAGGATACTTCACAGTGATAGTCAGAGCTCTATTCATTTAGCAAAGAACTACGCTTTCCACTCTAGGATGAAGCACATTCAGCTGAGATATCATTTCATCAAGAAAACTTTGGAAGAAGATAAGTTGAAGTGGGAAAAGATTCATACCAGTCAGAATCCTGCGGATATGATGACCAAGGAAGTCACAAGGGAGAAGTTGAAGTTGTGTTCAACTTTGATTGGGCTTCATGGTTGATAATGAAGGGTTAAGAACTTTGCTCAGTGGAGACAATCTCCAAGTGGGAGATTGTTGGGGTGTGGAGCCTTTTTTTGGTCTTTTGAATCAGTGTTGAAGTGTTGGAGCTCGAATGGTTAACTTTGGAGACTTTCAAACTTCTAGGGTCGGCTTTAGGAATTCTTAAGAGGATAGTAATCCTATAAATAAAGGTGTTAGGGTATCTTGAAGATATCTTGAGTGTTCAAGAGGTCTTGAGTCTTAATGATCAAGAGGTGATCAAGAGTGATCAAGGTTATGCAATTGGGTGCCAATTGTGGTTTAGCATCTTTGGAATTCTGTTGTGAGTTCATAACTGAGAGAATACTGTGAGAGTTGTTTTACTCTTGTTGATAATAAAATCTGAGCAAGTTCTTGGTGGATGTAGCCCACATTGGGTGAACCACGTTAAATCTTGTCTTGTCATCTTTTGTGCATTATTCATTTATGTTATATTTCTGCAAGTATAATTCTGCTATATAGTTTCCTACTGCTGTGGTTTGAGGAATTGTTTCCACATATTTATTCTCTAATTCCTAACAGAACCTATCCATAAGAAATATGCCATGGGCAGAGCCGTGGTGCCCATATTTAAGGTTACATCTATGAAGTGATGGTAGACCACATAATTCCAAATCATCACAATGGAAGATGGAAGAGGTCGAGATAGAGGAATGATCTAAGGATATGACTAAGGGAACAATGGTAAAAGTGCTAATAGTAGAATGGTCACAAGTGCAATATGATAAGTGGTTCCAATTTCAGTTTATCATCAAGGGAGGTCAAATGATAGGCTCCCAACCCATAATTATGTGTAATAATGTATGGTCCAATCCAGTTAGGGGAAAACTTTCTGCATTGGATCCTTTCTAGAGTAGTGACGTTCTAATTTTCTTTGAGGACTAGGTCACTGACATTAGATTCATGTTCCTTATGGTACATATTATAATCACATTTAATGTGCTCTAGATAAACATGATGGTGTTCAAGAGTGAGAAAGTGACGTTCATCTAGCAAATCAAACTGTAATAGACGAGCTTGGCGATAGTCTTCATCAGAGATGAAGTTGGGAAGAGACACACACAAAAATGGAATTTAAACTTCAAGAGGGATGATGAATTTAGAACTACACACAAGAGAAAAATACGTAGCCCCCATGGAGGTATGAATACTAGTGCGATAGGCATAAAGGGTGAAAGGAAGCTGGAGATGTTAGTTCTGACCTGCTTGATCAATAGTCTTAGTGAGGATATTAGGCAAAGTCTTGATGGTGGTTTTGGCTTGGCCATTAGTTTAAGGATAATATGGAGAAGAGAAGATGAGTTGGATGTTGAATACATTACATATTTTCTTAAGATATTTGTTTTTAAAGGACTTTCCATTGTCCATAACAAGTTTGTGGGGAACACCGAAGTGAAAAAAATGATGTGCTAATAGATGAAATTAATGATTGGACCATATTTGATTGAGGTGAGTGGGATTAATTCCACCCATTTTGTGAAATATGCAGTTGTAGTGATGATAAAATGATGCTGTTGTGAAGAGTGAGGATTTATAAGACCAATGAGGTCAAGACCCCATTATGAAAAAGGCTAAAGGTCCTGAGCCGGTTGCAAAGTTTGACTAGGAATGTGAATAAGATTGGAATGGTACTAATATTTTTCACATTTATTAATGTACTCAAAGTATTTATGATTGAGGGAAGGCCAATAATAGCTGAGATAAAGAATGTGCTTAGTAACGGCTAAGCCATTAAAATGTCCACCACAAATACTGTCGTGGACTTCTTGGATGGACCAAGAGGCTTCATGCGATTTAAGACATCGAAGAAGAACACTGTCAAATCCACACTTATAAATAATGTCACCAAGGATCACATAGTAGGTAGCATGCTAAAGAAAATACCGCCTAGCATTCTTGGATAGGTAAGTGAGAAAAATGGGTTGGGATAAATAATCAAAGATTTGAGAATACCAAAGCTCTAATGAACTAAATTCAACAAGATTGTCTTGGGGTAAGTCATGAAATGGTTTATCAAAATGATGAATAATGAAAAAAGCTTGGAATCCTATATTGTCCAAGGAACAAGAGTGGAAAGAGATGTCATCATATCAGTGAAATGATTGGATGATTTGGGAAAAACTTGGATGGTGTAGGAATCGAAGGCTTCAAGGAAAAGATGAAAAATGTTGTGATATTTTTGAAGGGTATAATTTTTACATTGATACTCACCTATGACTTGTTTAATCATGAACTTTGAATCTCCATAGATGTCAATAATTTAAACACCTATAAAGGTAGTGGCTTCAAGACCTAAGATAAGGGCCTCATACTCTACCATATTGTTTGTACACTCAAAATTGAGTTTGTTTGCAAGGGGAATGGGAGTTTCCTGAGGAATGAGAATGACACCGATGCGTCCCCCTTACTGAAACTTAGAACCATCAAAGAAGTGGGTGAAATTAAGAGTGCCATATTCATTATGAAATTGATTAATGGATTCATTTAGAAAATGCTCATGAGGGATATGCATACTAAGAAGAGGGGCTTCCGCTAATTTGTCTGCAATAGCTTGTCCCTTGATAGATTTTTGAGAAATGAACTCAAGGTCAAACTCAATCATGAGCATGATCCAATGAGTGATACGATCATTGTGATATGGCTTGGAATGCATTGTCTTAATAAAATGAAAGCAAGTAATGACATACATCTTATGATTGAGGAGACAATGTCAGAGTTTCAAAGTGGCAAAGAATAGAGCGTAACACAACTTTTTAGATTAAATGTAGCAAGTCTCATAGTCATGAATGATGCGACTAATGTAATAAATGGGTTGTTCATGACCTTGGTCATCACCATGTGCTAACATGGCTCCTAGAGCATGATTGGTAGCAGAGATATATAAATAAAAAGGATCCCCCTTGTGTGGAGGTGTGAGCACTAGTGGAGATAAGAGATATTGTTTAAGATTGTCAAAATCCTTTTGACAATTACAATCCCAATTAAAGTCTATGTCCTTGCAAAGGAGGTAATGAAAAGGTTGGTAACGATCAGAAATATGCAAAATGAAATAATGAATAGATTGAAGGTGACCTTGAAGGCTGCGAAGCTGATTAAGATTGGAAGGATGAAGCATTTTTAGGATTTCCTTAATTTTTTCAGGGTTAGATTCAATGGCCCTAATATAAATGATAAAGCCAAGGAGTTTTCAATTTAAGACTCCAAATACACACTTGGTTGGATTAATTCAAAGATAGAAATGGATAAGGCACTCAAAAAGGGTTTCGAGAACAAGAAGATGGTTGTGTCGATGTTTAGATTTGCCTCAACATAGTATTCTATGGTTTTATGGATGAGATCATGAAAAATATAAGTCATGGCCCGCTAGTAAGTAGCACTAGAGTTCTTAAGACGGAAGGGCATGACGTAATAGCAAAAAGTACCCTAAGGGGTGATGAAAGAATTCTTGTGTTGATCTTTTGGTGTGATGACAATTTGATTGTATCTAGAAAAACTATCCATGAGAAAAAGCATCTCATGGCTTGCAGTAAGATCCACAAGCTGATCGATTTTTGGAAGAGGAAAGTATTCTTTAGTACAACAAAGATTGAGATCTCAAAAATATATGCAATTACAAAGCTTTCCTGACACTTTGGAGATGGGGAAAATATTAGAAACCCATTGAGGATAGTCAATGGAAATTATGAAATTGGCAAAAAGAAGGTTTTGTATCTCTTCTTTAAAAAGAGGGGAACACAAGGATGCATGCGGTGAAGCTTTTGCTTTACCGGTTTAACATTGGGAAAGGTAACAATATTATGTATGACAATAGAAGGGTTAAGACCTGACATATCTGGATACGACCATGTGAATGCCTGGCTATGAAAAGAGAGAAATGCTGTGAAAGATTCAAGCTCGTGTGGATTAAGAGATTGGCCCACTTTGAGAATGTGAGGCTCCTTAGGAGTCTCAATATTGAAATCAATGGTGGCTTGATTGAGAAGAGTGGATGTGTGTGATGGTAAGGTTTTATGAAGATAATAATCCTCAGTCCCCATGTGGGAAAGAGTGATGTCATCTTCAACACACTGAAGGATGTCAATGGTAGAAGAATTTTCTTCTATCATTTTGGGATGGAAAAGGTGAAGGGACCTAGTCTCATTCTCACACTGATAAATAACCAATCCCAAAGTTATGGTGGATACTAAAAAAAATTAAAAGCGATGGAGACGGTATCATTCGTTTCCATTACTTCAAGATTTAGAGAAGATAGAGAAGGTGGAGAAGGCATGTCCATGAGTATGTCAGATGGTGGGATGGGATCAGGGGATGGCTCCTAGTAGCCTAACCTGAAATTTTCATGAGGTTTAAATTTTTTATTGATAATAAGGCCATATGGCCCATGCTCATAACGTCCCATGCCAAATCCCTTCCATGCACAACAATAGAGATAGGTGTGGGCAAAGGAGGGTTTATTGAGAAATCCAAAATAGTCAATATAGGGTTTGGCATTTGGAATGTCATTTATGTGAGAAGAGGGGGTATTGACATGATGAGGAGTGGAAAAGGTGTTAAGTGTGAGGAGACAGTACTCCCCTAACATAATTTTGTCAATTACTTTATCTAGGAAGTAGTCGTTAGGAAGTTTGGATGCAGGAAGGGATGAGCTAGTGGATGGTGTAGAAGGGTCATTCTTGGGAACGAGTATGTCATTTGGTCTATATGTCATGTTACACATTTGAAAGGGATGGGCATCCCCATGAAGTTTCAAAACCTTCCCTTCATGCTCATACTTAAGGGAAAGATGAAGTGTAGAGGGGACACAATACATGGCATGAATCCATGGTCATCTAAGGAGAACATTATACTGAAATTCTCCCTCAATGATATAAATACCTCATGGATGAGCTTCTTACTGACATAGATAAGAAGAATGAATGTTCCCACGGAGGGAGAAATGACTTTTTTGAAAGTGGGGAGGACCACGGGAATTTTGGCGATAGATTCCTTTCGAATCTTAAGCTGATCGAAAGTATGAGATGGAAGGATATTAATGCTTACTCAGTTGTTGATCATGGGTTGTCAAATAAATGTATCATTGATCTTGACTTTGATAAAGAGGGGAAGATCATTCTCTTATGGTTGGATATTTGGAATCTCTATAGCATCGAATGAAATAGCTGCAGAAGCAATAAGTAATCCTACAAGAGATGTGAAGGGATGAGCCTCATCACTGGATGTAGGAATATGCTTTAAGGATTCAGTTAGATCCTGTCGATGGTTTGGTGAGATTTGAATGAGCTCGTAAAGTGACATTTTGACTGTGGCCTAATGAAGGTACCTGAAAATGCTTTGTTCAATGGGCCTGGGGGTGCTAGGACAAAAACCTTAGATTTCAACGATGTGGTTAACTTCGTAGGAGGATGAATGGCTACGAAGGTATTTTCCTTCAGTTAGGATGTTGATTTTGAATCATGTGGGCCGGATTGAGTGGTTACCTGAATGACATTAATAAACAAAGGGGTACCATCCTTAAAAGAGTTAGTGGAATGGTCTGGTTCAAGAAGAGGTCCTTTTTCCTTAATGAGGTTATGGACAATCACCGGGAGATATTTGTAATGCTCATTATCGTGCAGAATGGTATGATGGTAGGTGCAAATGCAATTGGGATTGAACCATGATGGCTTCATTTCATTCGGGTCAAAGGGCTTAATAGGTGGAAGCGTGATGGAAGAGGTTTGTATCAAGTGCAAGATAACCTATATGTATGACTCAACTAAATTACTAGAAGATGTCCTCTAAGATATCTTGGTATTTGAGGAGGAAGGGGATGTTTGGGAAAAATTATTAGTATATTGATGTTTTGGCAACTTGAATTTGATTTAGGTGTTGATTGGTGCCTTAGCATTAAATGGTTTCAGACTGGGGGGCTGAAACGTTCGGGGTCCTAGAAAATACGATGTTGCATTAGATTGTTTATCTTTAGGAGTGATTATAGATTCCATTTGTGAAGATGCACCCTTAATAGGGGTAATAACAATTTTTATTGGAAGGTTGGATGGTGGTGTCAAGGTTGGTGTAGGTGTAGGAAACAACATTTTTTTGATGTAATCTAAGGAGGGTGGATACTGTCTTGATTGTGTTGATGAGGTAGAAGGAAAATTTGAGGTCATTTCAAGTTGAAGTACTTTTAGGAATTCCTCAAATGAATAAGGTGGCATTGATGTGGTTAACTCTATTGATGTAGGTAAAGGAACAAAAGGAGGAACTGGTTGAGGCTCTAAATATAGTATTATAGGTAAAGGTAGAAGGGATATAGGTGAGGTGTTCAAATATAATGAAGCATGTGTACTAAGCAAGGGATTTGATGGAGAACTAGTGTTGGATGTGGAAATAAGCTGGAATGGTTGTTTCATAAATGTCTCGAGAGGCATGAATGATATATTTTCAAATGGGGTTCTAGTGGTTGTAGATGTAGGAGTGGATGTTGAGGTAGATGTAGGCATGATAGGTACAAGGGTAGGAATAACTGTTAGTGAGCTTGTAGATATAGGAATAATATCAAAGGGGTTAGATGTGATCGAAGAAGGAGGGATAGGCTCCTGACTAACTGCGTGAAGAGTATTTATAGTATGAGAATTTGGTGCTTGAGTCGTAGTAGAAGTGGTAGTTTGGATTTTTGGTGTATGATTTGGAATTTTTTTTTTTAAGATATCTACTGGTTGAAGTGGTAGTGAGGCATTTGTATTATTTACTTGAAGATCACCCTGATCAGTGAGTCTTTGGAACAAATACTTGAAATTTCAACATTTTTCTATGCCATGTCCTCGAACTTGGTGATATTTGTAGTAATGGTCTTCATGATACTACACAGGTTTCAGTCTTGACTCATCAACTGGTCGGATAAGAGGAAGTGTGATAAGGTTGATTGCCATCAACCTGTCAAAGATTGTATCGTACAACTCCCCAAGGGGAGTGTAATTGGGTTTTAGTCAATGGGATCATTTTTGAGTCCACGTGCCAGATGTAGATGGAGAAGAGGATTTAACAACCACAACATTGGCCGCTACCTTATATTTTTCATTTTGTGTGGATGATTTAGTAAATTCATGTTTAGGTTTGTTTGATTTTAAATTTAAATGACCTTGCTTGATGGCACATGTTTCAAGTTTGTGAGCCATGGTGAAGGCTTCATCAAAGGTTTAGAATGATTAGATTTGCAAGGTAGATGATATATGATTCACACACGAATGTGAGAAGAGTTCAATGAGGTCAATTTGAGGGAGAGGGAAGAATATTTGATTTATAATACCGTGCCATCGTGTGAAAAAGTCTATAGTGGACTCATCTTTATATTTCAGAATGACATATAGATCATTGATACTTATTTTGCATGTAATGTTAATTAAGAAGTTCTCTAAGAACAATTGCGCAAGTTGGGAGAAGGAGAATATCAAATATTAAGGTATATTATTGTACCAGTCCAAGGCGGTTGTGGCCAAGGACATGGGGAAAGTACGAAGCATTAAATATTAATCATGTGTAATAAGGTAGCATGCATGTTTTAATGCACAAATATAATGTTATATATCCTCTTTGCTGTTAAACTTAGTGAATTTTTGAAATTCCCAATGTAGAGGATATGGTTTAATTGGTGCATATGGGTGAATAGGCTCATTACAATTTTTCTCATATGATAATGAAACTTTGGTTCCTAAAGTAGTAGCTTCAAAGTTGGATAACCTATTCACTAAATCTTGGATAGGATCATTGGAAAGTGTTTGTTGGGGGACGAGAGGTGGTGGTTGCATGTAATAAGTGGTGGCATGAATCTGTTGGTGGTTTTGTGAGTGTGTGGGTGTTTGAGGAATTTATTGAGGGTGAGTGTAGATCATGGGTTGTGATTGAAAGGGTGGTTGTTAAATAGGAACATGGTATGATTATTGGGACTTGGTTGGTTGCTATAGAAAGTGTTGAGTGGAGATGTGGCTGTGAACAGGTTAATACTGTTGATGAAACAAATTTGATGTTGAATAATGCAAAGCACCCATAAAAGGGGGTTGGGAAGATGACATGAGATGTGAGAGGATTATGTTACCCAGGTAAAGGATATGATGTTTGGGCATGTTTATTGGGGATACTAGTAGCAATAATGGATGAAGAAGTGAGAGGGAGAGCAGTGTTAATTGTTGTGTTAATTGGAGGGAGATTGTGAGGAATGGGTGTAACTATCTGAGTATTTTGGTGAGATGAGAGATTAGTAGAAGATGAGGCAAAATCACGTTGAGATGTGGAAATTTTGTTTACTGCAAACAGAGTGGTCTCGAGTTTGGTCTGATAAGAATAAATTTGCTGAAGTGGTGGACCATCTGGGGGAAGCTGAGTTGACTTCCTAAGGAGATAGTCTTAGAGATCCATTGGGTTGGCATCGATGAGTTCTTGGAAATGCACATCATTGCAAGGGATGGGATTAAATCTAACAGATGGTGGGGTAGCTGGCCTAAACAGGATAGAAATTGGTGAAATATGAATGGGTTATTTTAAGCTAAGGTGGAGGTGTGAACAAGGGGTCCTAGGTGAGAGACATAAATGAGAGGTTGAGTTTCCATAAGAGAAGGAATAAAAGGTAAGGATGATGTAACTGTAGATGTTTGTTGGAATGAGGAACTATTAGAAGAAATGTTTTGTTCCATTCTCTTGGCTACTAAGCGAGTAATTACGGGCATGAAACAATTTTTACCCAAGAAATTCAAGAAAATGATTCTTTATATGTTTGATTATTAAGAAGGCGTGAAAAAGAAAAGGGGATGGATAAAAAGGTACATATGAGAAGGAAAACTATGTTTGGTTTCAGGTAAGTTATGGCTAGGGAATATTGAGGTGGTTTCCAAAATGTGGGTAAAAGTCTATGAAATCCCAATCAGCCTACTGGGTAAGGAAATGTCTACCTTAGGATGTGTTTAATTGCTTTTAAGTGAGTTTTAGGTTGTGTGTGATAGAATGTGAGATGAAGTTAACACCTACTTAAACTAAGTGAGTAAGAAGGATGCAGAAAGGTTCATTTTTAAACCAAAACAAAGTGTGACTTTTGAGGACACACATGAAAGGGAAAGTAGGATGCAAAAAGGATAAAATAGGAAAAAATGAGGAATACCTGGATAGTAATTTTCCTATTTATCTACAGTCTTGAGTGATGAGTGAGGCAAGTAATGAACCCAACATGAACACGAGAAATAAAGAAGCCTTGTGCTGCAGTGTTAGTAGAAGACACAAAAATAAGAATATAGAAAGAATATAAAGATATCACCTAAAGGGTGGTTCCATCGGGTGTGCCAGGAATATTTACCAGGTTTCTTGTTCCTAATCAAACTAATGGACTAACTACTAAAGAAAATAGCAAACTCAAATATGATGGAGGGTTTAAGTTACCTCGGATGTGTGATGTGATGTGCGGGTGTAAAGTAGAAGATGGATTCATGTTGTAAATCTCATGAAACCTGCAAATAAAACCCACTGAAAGAAAAAATGATTAGATAATTTGGTGTGGTGGTTTTTCGTCAAAGTGGACCTGAGAAGTGTTAACTTCCTTGGTGGATGTCAACCCCCATTTGTTACAAAAAATGATATAAACGCAGATGATAAATCAATAATATGCAGAAACTGAAGGAATTACAGAATCTGAAAGTAATTATAATTGATTTAAATATTGATTTGATTGAAATAAAATACAATATGCATTATACCAGGTCTAGGTTGATAGTGACCTAGACTATACAGAGGTAGGTCGATGATGACATGGGAGAGTAGATCTAGAAAATGAGAGGAATATCTAGACTCTACAAGATCTGAATGTAATCCAAATGTAGTAAAGGCTGATGTATGCTGGAGTCAACCTTTAGAAGGAATTTGAGGAAGCAAAAACCAGGAAAGTGACATAAAAGAGCGATATTGAAAGTGGAATGAGATTGGGAAACAAGGCCTGGGTCAATGACGATCCTGGTTGAACAACAACTGGAGAAAAATAGAACAAGGGTGTAAATGGATGGAGCGTTGATTTGAGGTATGCAAATAAAGAAACTGGAAGCAGAAAAGACTGATAATGGTGGTTTTAGTAGAGTGGAGAAAACACAAAATAGATGCAGAGGTTGGGGATGGATCTGGAAGTAGAAAACACAATTTTAGATGGATGAGTTGATGGCGACTCAGTCTGGGTGATGACAACTGTTGCTGAGTGAAACAACCCCAAAGGTAAAAATACTGAAAAGGTAACTTACAAGTACATAAACTTGAATAACAACCTGATAATAGAGTCACGACTTTGGGTAAACCAAACATTATTCAGAGCGGAACAAGATATCAATAGAAATGGTATAGATAGCATAGAAAATGATACAAAACCTCCCATAGTTTTGTAAATGATCAAAACAAGATCTCAAGGATTGTGAGTGGATTGCAAGGATGTTCTTGTTTGAAGGTTGATTTTGTACAGTGCGAGAAAATCAGAGATGATTTGCTCTTGTGTGTTTTTGGAAAGGAATTCCTCCCATCTTATAAGGTCGATGATGACAAGGTTGGGTTGCCACTGACTACGGGGAATCTTTCCCCAATGCAGGTGATTTTTCTGGATTTTGAAGTGATTTCAGGATTTTAAGCGTTGGGAAGATGCTTTAAAGCATTAGGCAGGAAGAGGATGTTTAGGGATGAGGTGTGAGTGAGTTGGAAGTAGAGATAGGTTAGAAAAAGTATAGGGATGTAATTTAGAAAGTTCATTAGGGCTAAGGATAGGGCATTAATTAATTAATAATATTTAATCAATTAAATTCAATAAAGATTAATAGGGATGGGATAAAAGGGAATTTTAAATTAAATATAAAAGGATGGGTTAAATTTAATTTAAATATACACACACGGGCAATTAAGGGTATAGATATTGATTTTAGGTGTCTACAAAGACATAGAGATGCAAATATGGGACACCCATGGTGTCACAAGATAATCTATTGGAAGCATAATGGACTGAGGGGGGGTTGAATTAGTCCTTCAAAAACCTTAAACAATTCAACTTAACTTGTATGAATCATTAGCCATTCAACCATACATTAATTATGAGCTTAACAACATAAAACAACCATCCACATGTACATGAATAAGAGAGAGTACAAAAGACAAAATATGTAAGTAGGAAACCCTCAAGGGGAAGAAAAACCACTAAATTTTTTGATTATATTACTCAAACCAAAATACTTGCATGAATATGACTCATCACACAATATATTTTTAGTATGGCACCAACCCCACAAGGAGCACCAACCCCTAGAAACCCTTGTTGATATTAATCACAACAAAGGAATCATGTGAATATGACTCATCACACAATTTTTGAATAATAATACCACTGAATAAATGATACCAACACACACAATTGATAGTGATAAAATATCCAACTCATACACCTTCACCTAACTCGCTCAAACTTGGACTTTAATGAACCAATTTGAACTAAAACCCTTGTACAAAAATTCTTCAAATTTATTTATACTTTCACACACTTTCTCAGCTATGTATTTATGCCCTTAGCTCACTTGCACTCTCTCACCTATCTCGCATTTTCCCCTCTCTTTCCAACTAGTTAAAAAATGAAACAAAATATTCACTTTCTATGAGACTCAAATAAAAAACATAACACATGTTGGTTCTAACCCAAGTGTTAAACCATACCAACATAAAAAAAATAACACCACATTTATACAAACTTCTAACAATGACCCATGTAGGTCGTCCATGCACCAAGACACAATACAAGCCCAGAAAGGCCTAAAACCCCATCACCAAGCTCATCAAAGACCTCCAAAGTCCTCATACATTTAAAAACCATTATAACAACATCATCCATGCTTACAAAATGCTTTGCACTAATAATTTTCTTCATAAATCTCTCAAGTAGGATTGTTTCTTACTCAAAACAAGTACTTCTAGGAACCAATATTTAACAATGATACTCAAGATCACCCAAGAACACCACAACTATACCATGTAACAACTCATTGGAAATCCATTGACATGTAGAAAACATAAATTCTTGTTAAACCTTATGAAACACCGAAAATGAAAACCAAACCTCTTTTCCTCTTCAGCAAAATGAACTGCCCAAAAAGTAGTTTTTGAAACTCAACCGATTTTCACACTTTCTGACGCTTTCAAGACTTATAAATTCCTTAAATAGGAAAAAATGCATCCCCCTTCACTCTCAAATGGATATAAATCATCATCTAAGAAAAATCATGTGCCTTCTACATCCATCTTCTAGCCAAAATAGTCTTGTACTGAACCAGTCAGACTAGGCCAACTTGTGACCTCAACCACGAAAACTCAGTACAATTTCAGAGCTTCACCAAAACATTAAACATGTCACATTGTATGTTTAAAACACCCCCAATTTAGAACATGTCACATACTATCACAAGCTCTAACATACCTATTTAGAAATATGGAGGATTCCTCTATAACCTCCAATCATAACATTTTCACAAACAATTCATTTTTTCCCATACCAAGAAGTTTTCCTCCATCGCTCTCAACCTAGGGTTTCAAAGCCATAAAAATTTTCTTACCTTCTTACCAATCGTTTATAAATTTTTGGGCCTCATTTTACCTCATTCTAACTATTATATATTCTTAAATCCATGACCCAACATCCTTGAAAGGATCATCTCCCCATGCAAACCTTACACATGCCAACCATAAACATTTCTCTCACTTCGAGCTAGAAAATGCACTCTTAAGAACACTGTTTTTATCTAAACCTCATAACTTGCAAAATTATCATCATGGAAACTTGAATTTTTTCCCACAACACCCTTTTATGACATCTCCAATCATCATATTTTCTCAAATAGTTTTGCATATTTTCATCCACCTTGACTTACATTACTAGGTCTTAGGGTTTTACATATTTTAGGCCATAACAAAGTGAATTAACACTACAACCAAGAATGAAACCTCTTATAAGTGTATATAAATGATGCAAACAATGTGACATACCTCCATGAGTGATCTCAAGAGCTCATACACACTTGCAAGTTACTATCATGCCTAATTAGGTCTCCAAACAATACTATTAGGTCTAGTTTCGACCTAGACCAAGTATACCAACCTCATGAATCTACTTCTAATATTTACAAAAGGTCATAACACACTTGATACAACATGTATCACACCCCTGTATGCCTCCATGATCTCACATGGCTCTCAAAGTTATGACCATGCCTCATTAGACCTCCAAGCACTTAGACTAAGTCTAGATGAGCACCTGCAATTGATTCTTCAACATGTACCTACACTCTGAAACTCATCTGAGTGTCTCAAAACTCTATAATCATGATATTTATACCTCTACTATGCTCCTCAAGCCATCATGAAAATCAAACCATCATGGTCCATCACCTAGGCTAGCTAGGTCACCTGATTATTCCTACCAAGCCAAACCATTCTTATTGTGTCCACTCATACAACCATGAATCAACCTAAATGTCCATGCCATCACCATGATAAACATCCTCTAGCACTTATACATCATCCTCTTTGTAATTAATTATCTTTTACATAAATGACAACCTTCAGACTCACTCATGCCAAAAATCTCCCCCTTTATCATTGATGGAAAAACCACCTAATTCTTCTCCCCCTTTTTTCATTAATGATAAATCATACCTGAACATAATTTCTTCATCTTCCTTCAAATATTTTGGATCCCTTATCGAATGGAACCATCACTAAAATCATCATGCAATCATACATACATATCTTACCTTCTTTGACCCTATTTTTGGCTTCATTAAAGCATTTGAGCACTGTAGATCCCCATGAACAGGAGCATACACTCATGCCAACAATCATTCTGATAAGGAATTAACATAAAAACCCATTATTACCTTATTCTTGATCCATTTATACTAATAAAGAACACAAAATTACTTTACTTTACCATATACTGATTGTAAAACAACCTTTAGGAATGATATCCGTAAAACATACCTTTAGTGCATTTTAGACCAACTTCTCCATTATCTAGAGGCCCATACACAACATGAGTTACTTCCTTATAGCTCCCCTTGGTTTTATACCATCCCCCTCTAATTGTAAATGTAAAAACTATCTCACATACCTTGTTTATTTTCCATGAAAATGGATTGGAGCATTCATCACATTCTTGAAGCAATATGTTAGTGTTTTCCATATCCTTTGCATGATCTTACACATGTTTGAGTAAAAAATCACTTACCCTTGAAATATTTCTATAAACCATCATCTAATTTTCCATTTCACCTTATATTCACTATATACACTTGATTTATCATTAAAACAAGATCCTCTTGCCTCAAGAAGCCTCATTTGTCCTGTAACACACAATTTCTACATCCACAAATCTACTGAGCTATGTCATAGTATTTTTGTCTTTTCATAAGCTTTGTCACTATACCTACACTCATTAAGTTCATTTTTCGCTGCGAATCCTCTTCAACACTGAAAAACACCTTTAAAAATCATCTCGCCATGCTTCAGTGATCCACCATAGAACTCACATCTAATCTCAAGGGTAAGAATCACTTCAAGTTCCCCCTCAACTTATGTTTCCATACCAAAACAACATGAAACCTCATGTACAACATGTGTCGATAATTGCAATCCACTGTAACACTGTTACTATTACTTCAAGAAAGATAAATCAGAGTCATACCTATAATCATGACCAACTTCTTCCATATAAGATTTGTTGACATCTCACATACCTTATATACCTAATTCAAGATCAAAACTATCTCCCTTTTCCTCAAGAAGATTTTACTGACATGTAGTATGTTTTTCCACAACTTCTCAGTCCTTATAAACTCATCATCATATAATAGGTTTACCATACTTATTCCTACAACTCACTTGTATTCTCATCTCAAGGGTGATAGTTACTTAAACTCCTTCTCAACACTTACCGTCATGAGATACATCATGAATCATCATGCACTCAATCAATGACATGCCATTATTCACCTTGAAACTCTATAACCTTTGAATGGACTTAAGAAACATACCTCATGATTTGGATTACACAACACAAAATCACGCACTTGGGTACATTTCTAGGTCCTAATCACATACTACTATTCATATGATTCCTAAGTGAGAAAACTAGCAATTGACAACTATATTTGGCCTTTTGTCTATGTTTCTTATTTTCTATTTGTCCTTTTACACCCTACAACAGGGAAAATTTTTAGACCCCACCCAAGAAAACTTGGTATAAATTCATTGGCGAATATGTGAAAATTGACTTTCGTGCTAATGGAAAATATAAAGAAAATGTAAATATGTTGTATGCTGGTACCATTTTTTATGCTACCGGCCGGCAACATATATTATGTTGTCAGATGATAGCATATGATGTCGGCCAAAAATATATGTAATTTTTTCAAAAATTATTTTTTGACAATAGCAGTTAAAATTTCCGGCTCAATGAGAAATTTGTCCTCACAAAATATGGCGCAAACAAAAAAAATCAAAAATGCAATTTTTTGTGAAAAAATACAAATTTAAATAATTTTGTATGGGATTTTTTTGAATTTTTTTTATGTTAGAAGTTAAAATGATCATCTCAACGAGAAATATGTCCTCCTAAAATATGGCACAAGTAAAAAAATACCATACTTTTTAAAAGTCTAATGTCATCAGTATAAAATGCTACTAGATGGTAGCTCTTTTGTATGCTACCAACCAACAACATTGAGGAGAATTTTGAAAATTTCTATTTCACAGGAATGGAGAGTTGACCCCTAAAATTAAAATGTACCTAGAAAATTTTGACGACCCGGTCCTCATTCCTACCCTAAAAATTTACCAATTTCAAATTTCAAAAACCACAATATTCTTGAATTAACAAAGATTCACCACTAAAATTTTCCATGCCCTACAACACAGTTGATACTCTATTACTTTATATTTATTGACTCTGAACATCAACACCCAACCAGGATGCCAATGCCCAGGTGCCCTCGTCCCCTCTGGGTGCCCCCAACCTCTCTGTTTCTTACTCACCCATTTTAGGCCTCTTTTATCTTTTGGGCATCTTGTTTTCTTATGGGTTTTCCTTTTAGTTGTTAATTACGAAATTAAAGCATAGAAATAAAAAACTATGTGACCAAAATAAAGGACCAATCTCTAAGCATATATTATCATCACCTAAGGTTGCATCCAAATGCATTTAATAGCATCAAATACATCCATCTAGCTTTCATTCAAGGGACAAGGGACTAGATTTTTATGCATATACATATAGGATGGGAAGTTCATTTTACCATCTACACATCTATCTACATTGCTACATCTAGCTATCGCTAGTTACCAAGTGTATCTTGCATAAGATCTTCCTATGGCACGATTTCTTCACACACGCACAAGAACTACATGGAGTCTAAGATGTAATGCATCACTTGGTTGTAAGTTCACTCTAATGGGTGACTGTTAGGGTCAATTTGATTCCCCATTTGCATATTTTTTAAAGGATTTGATGTAGTTTGGGGTTTTGCAAGATATCATCTATTTTGCAGGTTACAGGAGAATTATGTGATCATCCTGTGACATATAGGTAACCAAAGGTGAAGGTTAGCGACCACCTTGTGAAAAATGAAAAACCAGTTTTTGAGCTCTTGTACAATCACAGGTGTCCAACAGAGGTCTTTGGCATCTAGGTTCCCTAGCCCCATTCTAGGAACCCTAGTCTAGCCTATTCTGATAGTTACAAAAATTTCTGAGTGCGGTTGTGAGAGTCTCCTCCTCATGTTCATCAGTTTTCTAGGCCATAACACTTCAGGATTTATTGTGAAATTAGTCGAGTCTTCTATTCCCTCTCTTGCCCTAGGGGTTTAAATTTTCATCAGCTTATTACTTACATCAAATCTATTCTTTAGCATTTATTTATCATATATGACTCTACAATATCTAGGGTTTAACATTAATTTAATATTTATTAAATCATTTGGTGAACCCATCACTCGACTCCAACCTTATTTCTAGGGTTTTTTCTTATGCTCGTCACATGTAGTGGTCATTTTAGGTCTTTTTTAGTATATATAGCTCCCTCCATCTACCCATAGGGTTTCTAAATCAATGGCTGAATCTGATAACCCCTTTTTTAACTCTAAAATGTTCCTCTTAAAAAAATTGAAACATCTAACAGTGAGAAATCATATGATGAGGACACCAAAATTGATCAAGAGTAATTAGACAAGCTTACTAATTTTTGACAACCTTTGTGTGATAATCCTACAAATCTTCTACATATTCTCCATGCTTTGATGGCTATTAAAAACTCTTGAGATAATGCTTCTGCACCCTTTTCTGGTTCTTCCTCAGATGTCATGGACTCCACTCAACCCCTTCATATTCCTACTTCCATTCCCACTACTACCACTCCCATCATTCAACCTAATGCTTCTGTTAGTGTGAAATCACAACACCCCCAAATGAGATCTAAAAATTTACTTTTCTAAGGCAGAATCATCTGGTGTGATTGCATAACATTGAAATTTCCCCAAGGTGTGAGACCTTGAAAAAGCGGGAAAGCTCTCCAGAGAAGGTTGGTTCCTCTTCCTAAACTACCTACCATGAGCTACTCTAGTGCAGGAAAACTAAATCTAACCTAATCTAACCATTCTAAGGAACAAAGGAGAGAGAAAGAGGGAAAAATAGAGCATACACTAAAGTGGTGATACACCAACAAAGGAAGCGAGATATTTTGTTGAGGGAGAAAGAAACAGAAAAATGGAGAAGAGGGAGGTCAAATAGAAGTAACACGGCCTAGATCTTCAAATTCGCCATCAAACTCCATGAAACATAACATCCTACACCTACAAATGTGAAATACATGCATAGAAAAAAAATCTGGAAGGGAGAGGCATGAAGAAACAATAAAACGATGTAAAGGGTTGAAAAACACCAAAAAACCTGTTTTTATTGCTCTAGAAGGTGCACAGACCATTACATTTTTGGAATAGAGGCACAAATACATTTTCCCGGTGTAGGATAAGGTTCACTGCTCAAAAATGGCATCGAGAAACAAATTTGACAGAGTTTCTCTATGCCTAGAATATCTTTCCTTCTCAAACAAGAAGTGTTACAGTATATATAATGTTTCACCTATTTCTTAGATCATTTCTTTGAAGCGTTGACGAAACAAATAGGGTAACAGGCGTAGGAGGAATACTTATTCAAATGTTGGTTGATGGGTTATTGCGCGTGTATGACTTCTGAATCCACAGCTGATTGTGAGAACTTCCTTTTGGCTAGGAGGAACTACTTGTAATGTAAAGCAAGACCACCAGAAGGAATTAAAAAATATGGGTAGTGAACTGCCTAGCGTATGCTAGATTTGAGAAGTGTGATACTTCATAGATGGCTGTCCATCCACTATTTTAAACAATTTAATGCTGTAAACAAAGTAAATCCTATTGGAATTTAAAATGATTTAGGTATCTCACTTAAAACACGATAAGAAATAGATCTAATCTAACATGCTAAGCTAGAATAGAATCCAAAGGTCAAATGATTGGTTCTGGGTTCTGCAGGTTTGAAAGAGGCCTCGGGTCGATCATAGGTGGATGAGGGTGAGATGAAATTTGGTGGGTAGGTCTCTGTTCTGGGCTGTATGGGAAAATACAGAGACTGATTTTGGTTAAGGGTAACCGACGGCGGTCAGGTATAACTGGTGCTGGTTACTGTGGAAATCTAGAAATACCACAGAATAAGCTTTGGGTCCCCTTTGTGATTGAACAAAGGACTTTGGTTGGTTGGGATGAGGTATTGGGTGATTGGGGTAGGATTTGGCAAGGTTTTAATGGGTATATGGAGGTGGAAATGTTGGAGAAGGTCAATAGGTGGCTAGGTAAACAATAGATGATAAAATGATGATGAAATGAAATAAACCAGAAAAGTATGACGTTATACTTACTTGGATTCTGGTCCTGAATTCCTGTGAGTGAGGGATGGAGTTTTTGATGAGAGGTTTGAAGGTTACAAGTGATCACCAACTGAAGGAAAGCTTCTATATGGACTGCATGTACATTCCTCTTTGCTTGGTTAGATTAGATCATGGTTGGGATGGTTATGCAGCAAAAGATGTTTGATCTCCTTCCTTGCATGTGGATTATCACTGGAATTCACTCTCTTAAGATGTGTTATCTCTCTGTGATGTGGTAATGCTCGCCAACCTTCTACTTCTTTCCTTCCAACTTCCAACCTTAAGAATAAGGTTTTTTTGGGGTTAAAACGGTAGCCGACAACGGTTCTGGCTTAATCGGCAACGGTTAGGGGTAACCAGCGTCGGTCAAGGTAGGATTTCCTAGGTTTACTAAACTAGGGAGATCCTCCTGATTTCTTTAGATCTCGTGTCATTAACCCATGAATTAGATTGGGAGATTCTTGTGAGCATGTGAGAATGTGGTTAGAGGGAATGTAGGCATTGATTTTTAGGGTTTGGGCAAGTCTTAGTTAGTTATGACAGCTTACTAAGAATAGGCCTTAGGTTGAGTTGGCTTGGTGAGGTGTCTAAGTGAACTGTATGTGTGGATAATATTTAAAATAAGATATTTAAATAATAAATATAGTGAGGATAATGCATTAATTTAATTAAATTAATTAAATTAATATTAGTGGGGTGAAGGGGGGTATGGCTAGGTGAATGTGATGAAGGGTGCTTATTCATCGAGGGACCAAAGGGGAGTGTGACCTAATTTTAGTGTCTACATTTTGCCCCTTTTTGTTGTGTAGTTTTTATTGGTAATTGATGCTAACAAAAATAAGATGTGGTTGCCCCATGTTTGGGTGAAGGTGATCCCCCTCAAACCAGGAACTGACGAGGCCGAAGGCAGAATCAGTGAGTGGTTTGATAAAAAAGTGAATGTGAGGAAAAGATAGGTGGGCATAGGGAAAAATGGTAAAAGGTCTACTCGGGCCATTCTAGGTAATGGGTTGGCATCAAAGGTAGCAATAGTCAAATGCATACACATGTATAAACTGCAGCATGCTACTGGGTTGAAGTGCAAACAAACTCTACATTATCTAAGGTCGATAGGTTTATCCAAACAAGGTTGAAGTGGTTTTGGTATCCAAGGTATAGGATATGGTTAGGAAACACAATGTAGGTTAGGTGCAGGAACATTTAGGCATGTTCCGGTACACCAAAGGTAGGGTTAGGATAAATGGTCACTGCAATAGGCTAGGTAAGGTCATTAGGTCAACAACATAGGCAATAGTGCCACAAGGTATAGCGAACACATGAGGTCAAAGGTCACTCGCGACGGTCTAGGTCAAAATATCGAGGTCATGGCATGGGTAAGGCCAAGGTAGGGGTAAAATAAGGAGTCCCCAAAGGAGGACAAAGGAGGTAGTAAATGATGAGGTCAAGAAAGGTAAGATAAATGGGTTGGGTAAAGGTGGGGTTGGGGAAAGGATTAGGGTAAAGGGTGGGTTAAAAGGTAAAAAGGGAAGGCAATGTGCATGGGACGGTGACCGATGCTAGTTAAGGGTGACCGATGCTGGTCAATGGTAACCAACGCCGGTTAGGTTTTAAAAACAAAAAAATCCACGTGTTTTGTTACTCATTTGTTATTTGCAAAGTGAGAAAATGACAAAACAAAGAGAAAAGAGAGAAAAGTGTTCAGAGGAAACGAGACAGTGAGCTGGCAGTGTGTTTGGACGAGGGTTTGGTTGGTGAGTAGTGGGTCCATGAGATCAGGGCGAGAGATTTGATTGGTTGGAGGCTACAGGTAGCTATTCGGTGATGGCAGAGGCCGGAGAGGGATTGGGTGGACCACTGGTATATCGGCCATACGTGCCACCAAGATGGTGGTAATGCGACAAGGTAAGTGCCCTACTCTACATTGTTGATTTGATAGAGTAGAGGAGTAGATTATTGTTACTTACAGGTTGTTTTTTTTGGTTTATGTGGGTGGGTAAAAATTAAATTTGGGTATGGGGGGAATAGCGGGTAAAAAGAGGAAGGGGGAGGGTAGTAAATTGTATAGGTGGGGTAGGTAGAGGTCTAGGGGTAGTTTAGGTCATTATAGGTGAGGTAAAAGGGGTAGGAGGAAGGTTTTTAGAAAAGGGGGGTTTTGGAAAGTCACGGGTTTTTTCATGACAGTGACTGGCATTGGTCAAGTGTGGTTGACGTCGGTTGGGTGGAACCAGTATCGGTCACCAAACAGGTGACTGATGCCGGTTAAGGGGTAGCCATGGTTGGTAAGGGTGAACCGATATCATTCACCAAGCAGGTGACCAGAGTCGGTTAGGATGAACTGGTACCGGTCAGGATTTTAGGCACAAGGGTGCAAAAATGATGTGGGCTAGGTAGTTGAGATGGGTAGGGTGAAAATAGGGTGGAGGGTAATGATAATTGGTGAATATGGTCATGGTAACGGTAAATTAATGTTGTGTTTTTATTAGATGCAGGGGAGAGCGCAGTTACATATGCGAGACAAGGTTCCACCGCTACTGGTGATAGTGCACTGTGTAGTGACCCCGTTGGAGCTGCAGCATGTGGAAGTAGTATCCCAACTTGATGGTCATGCTCATCGATAGATGAGATCTCGCGACCAACACATTCCACCTGCTGACAGGTGGGATGACTATCACCCTGGAGGACGTGTTCCAGATTTTACAGTTACCCATATTGGGTGCCCAAGTGTACTCTATCTCCTCTAAGGCCTCAAAGGACTTGATTAGGACTATTTTTGCCAAGGGAATGACTGATTTGAGATTCCATAGCACCAGTTTGAGCTATGGAGAGATGTACCTAGCCCATCTAGATGAGACGAGGCTAGTGGTTCTGTTGATGGAGGTAGTGTGTTGCTATGCACTACCAAATGTAGAGGGTGGACACTTTCCCTGATCATTGAAGGGGGTACTCCACGATATGATGGTTCATGAGACATGCTTTGCTTGGGCACCAACATTCTTAGTGCAGCTATACAGAGAGCTGTGGGCATATGGGTGGTTGCACAGGTTTAGCCTGTGCTATACATTTATACTACACTGCTGGGCATATGAGCACTTAGTGTGTGTGCAACCTATGGGGACTCCCTGAGTATATGCATTCCCACCTAGATTTGTGTGGGTGGGATATAGGAGATGGGTGCTGGTGATAGGAGAGCAGAGATCAGATAGGCTGACACATGATGTGGCCCATTTTTGGTTATTACTGGAGGGATTGTCTGGAGTGGACATTATATGGAGGCCATATGTGGGATTCCCCTCATATAGGCATATGCATGAGGAGCTAGTTGAGCTCCAGCTAGAGAGGTGGATACAGGGTCATCGTGCTTGGGAGGATTAGATGATCTTGGTAGACAGAGTCTGACGGTAGTTCGGGATCTTACAGGACATTCCTCCGCCCTTCCCACAATATCAGAGATATGATGTGGAGAGGCCCTTACCTCTACCATAGCCTACAGTGCCCACAGGGGAGGAGGAGCAGCCAGCGGATCGGTGGATAAATGATGTCAGATGTATAGATAGGTATAGGTAGTGGTGGGTGGCTCAGTTATGAACCATACCACATAGACCGAGGTAGCCAGACCTAGCTACCATTACAGTGTAGAGAGACGCCCTACAGGGGTAGGTAGCTATGCTAATTACCCAGTTGGGTATACTACAGACACAACTGGAGGGTTTAGAGGCAGAGGTAGTAGAGCTACACGTACAGGTGGCCAGCCTGCAGGCCCAGATGGTGAATGAAGGAGATGGAGATGTTCAGGGGGGATGGTTAGGTGGCAGCCTTACAGGCTCAGGTGGTAGGTTTACAGGGCCATTTGGCCATAGCCTAGGCATATATTGGGGCCTTACAGGCCCAGATACAGGCATAGGGGTAGGGGGCACCACCACAGGCACCGGGAGCAGGTCCCAGTTCATAGGAAGGTGCATGGAAGGTTGCTGTAGGGTAGGTATAGGGGCCGAGACCTATGGGACCACCACAGACCATGCTTGTATCTAGGTTACGGGATGCCCTAGGTGAGGCGAGATATTATCAGGACCAGCTTATGGTGGCTGGGATAGATTTCATATCCTATGCTAAGTACATGGCACATCAAGTGTCCAGTGAGAGGATGAGATCCCACACTCATAGTGTGGAGAGCACAGGAGGTCAGCGAGCTCCAAGGCCTGATCAGGGAGAGGCCACCAACACACGGTGACCAGCTCTAGGTGAGGTGCTAGCAGGGACACAGGAGGCCGAGGGTATAGGTGACACAGAGATGGAGGACATCCGGCGAGATGCCTGATATGTGGTCACCTGGTTGTTGATGTATACTAGTTATTTTTTTGATAAATATACTGGCCTGCGTGCCTAAGACAGGGAAGATATACGAGTGATTTGTATATTTTGAGCATATACCGGCCTACATGCCAAAGACATTTTGTATTGATTCATTCTTTTTTTGTATAGGTGAGACCAACATGCGTGCCGATGACATTTTGTATTATATATTGGCATGTGTGCTGACATTTTGAGATGATGGACATGACGAGATAGACATGTATATTGAGCCACACATTTATTGATTTATATGATGAGATACATGGTATTTAGTGATTGGTTGATGTGTTTATGAGATATGGATTTGTTGTTTTGATATGGATGGAAATTAGGTGAGTTAGGCATGGATTGAGTCAAGTTGGTTAGGCATGGTTGAGTTAGGTTTGGCTAGGCATGGATTGAGTCAGGTTGGTTAGGCATGGTTGAGTCAGGTTGGTTTAGGCATGGTTGAGTCAGGTTTGTTAGGCATGGTTGTGTTGAAAGTAGGTGAAGTTGTGATTCATTATTTTTTGCAATAAATGATACTATGGGTCATATGTGAGATGTGGTATAATCTATGCATAGTGATGATAGAGAAATGGTAGGTGTAATAAATTTATAAAATATGAAGCAACTTGTTATGTATGTGGCTTAATTTCCAATTTTGTATATAAAAGGGAGACTAAGTGAGATATGGTGTAAATGGTGGGGAACATGGAAGATGAATTGTTTAGGGTAGAGGATGGCTGAGCTAACCTCCAAGGGCCCCATGCCCTTGAAGTGCTACCTATATAGTCCCGACAAAAAGGGACCTCAGGCCGATGTAGTTCTCCCATAAGCCAGGGAAGAAAATGAGGAGGTGTGAAAATGAGTTGGTAGGGATTTGGGCATGTTGTGGGTTTGAGTTTTTTAGGTGTGGGTGGATTATAAGAAAAATGATGTAGGTGGGGGCGATTGTGGCGAAAGAAGGATATTACCCCAAAATTAAGCGCCGAGGACCAAGTCCTGTATAAGGTAATCAAAACGTAAACAAAGATGGTTAAAAAATAAAAGGGGGCAATAAAGCCACCTGATTAGGTAGGATCATACTAAGTAGATCATACCTTGGAGGAGGTGATGAACATAAGACCCTAAAGACATTGCACAATGGACTATTCTACATTGAAACGTAGTCACATGATCACCAAATGTCTAAGTTCTAAGAAGTCCCTTGAGACAATAGGAAATGAGAGTGGGCATGGTTCACAGGGTGAAGAGTAGGTAATTTTTATATGGTATGAGGTAGCATGCACTTCGGGCAAGAGATCTGAGGTCACAATGGGCAAGTCCATGACAAAAAGGTTGAGTGTTTTGACTTATAGTTGAGATAGACTGATCGATGTGGGAAATCTATATGGGAAAAATTGAACTCCTTGAGGTCTTCGTGAAGCTGATCGATGCGGGAAGCTTTGGTTGTTCTCATTTTTTTTAAGAGCTTTACATAGCTATCCTTCAAGGGAGTAGTCTATTTATAGCAACAATTGGTCAAGAGGAAGATGTCCTTTTGAGGGAGTCATCTTTTTATTAGAAGTTTGACTCAAGGAGTTTGGTCCCATTGTGAGGTCTTTGCAGTCATGGACAAGACCAAGGTGAAAGATAGGACTCTTGTTCAAAGGGCAAGGTGAAATGACCATGGGATCTCATCTAAAGGTAGATGAAAAGTATCCATGAGAATCATGCTATGTGCAGTGCTGTGGTACACATATTTAAGAGAAGATAACAAGGGATGGGTACTCATATGATTCGTGTTTAATAGTTAGGGAGGTGTATGGAGTGAATGATGCTCAAGGGATGAGCATGTGAAGAGACTAAGGGTGAGGTAGGACAATGAGTCAACAATAGAATGGCTGAAGATGCAAGGCATTAAGGGGCTTAGGTTTGGGTTTAACCTCAAGAGAAGATAAATGATAAGCACCTGATCCATAGGTATGAGTCACGATGTATGGTCCAAGCCAATTAGGAAAAAATTTACCCCGTTTACTTTTTCCTACTTTGGTTATGTGTTGATTTTCTTTCAGGACAAGGTCACCGACTTGGAAGGTTTGTTCATGAACACATTTTTCATAGGCACGTTTGATACATTGTTGGTAAAATTGAAGGTGATCCAGAGAGTTAAGATGATGTTCATCTAATAACTCTAGCTTTGCTAAACAGTCCTGATGAAAGTCATCAGTAGTGAGCATGTCATGGAGAGAAATATAGAGTGAGGGGATCTGGACTTTGAGAGGCAAAACAACCTCTGTATCGTAGACCAGAGAAAAGGGTGTGGCCGCAGTGGAAGTGTGAATACTAGTACGGTATGCCCACAGGGAAAAAGGAATGTGTGTATGCCAATCCTTCCCAGTATCGTCAACCACTTTCATGAGAATTTTGTTGAGGGTTTTGTTAGTGGATTTGGCTTGGTCATTGGTTTGTGGGTTATAAGGTGATGAGAAACTAAGTTGAATGCCAAAGGTGTTGCAAAGTCTTTGTAATGTTTTGTTTTTGAATTGTTTTCCATTTTCAGTGATGAGGTGATGAGGAACACCAAAGTGACAAATGATGTGGTGATTAATGAACTCACATATTTTCTTGGCTTTTGTGGAGATGAGTGGTATGGATTCTACCCATTTTGTGTAGTATTCGGTAGCAGTAATGATCCATTGATGGCATTGGGAAGAATGAGGATTGATTTCTCCGACAAGATCCAAACCCCATTGAGAGAAGGGCCAAAGGTCGCGAGCGACCTGTAAGGAATTACTGGGTGTATGATGAAGATTGGAAGGTTGTTGGAATTTTACACAACGTTTGATGTAGTCACAACAATCATGGTTAAGGGTTGGCTAGTAATAGCCTAGGTGAAGAATACTCTTAGCAACAGTAAGGCCACTTAAGTGACCTCCACATATGCCGTCATGAACCTCCTTAATGGTATAAGGAATTTTAGAACTTGTGAGGCATCGTAATAGAATACCATAAAATATATGTTTATAGAGGAGTCCACCCAGGATAACATAATGAGAGACCTTTTTAAGGAAGGCGCACTATCTGTTACAGGTGAGATCAGGAGGTAAGATGGAGAGAGAAAGGTAGTCGGAGTATTTTTTATACCAAAGGTCAGTCAGGTCAGGGGTAGTGGTTTCGATTGGGTAAAAATCGTGAGGTAAATAAGAAGGTGATTGGAGTCATTTTATGGTGACAAATATTTTAGAATCGGCGGGTGAAGCGGGTATTTGGGAAGCTAAGTAGGCCATGGTATCTACAAATTTGTTGTTTGAATGTGGGATGATTTGAAGGGTGTAACTATCATAGGTGGCCAAAAGTATGTCTACATGATGTTTATACTTTTGAAGTATCTCATTATGACATTGGTACATACCATTGACTTGGTTTACGACCAATTGAGAATCACCAAAGATGTTGATTGATTTGACATCTAGGGAATAGGCAGCTTGGAGACCTAGTACGAGTGCTTCGTATTTGGCAATATTTTTGGTGCATTCAAAATCTAGTTTGAAAGACAAAGGCATGGGTTCTCCATCAAGAGGAATGAGGATAATACCAGCCCCACCCCCATGCTGACACTTGGAACCGTAAAAAAAGAGTGTCATTTGATAAGGAGGTTCATCCAGGGAAAGGGTAGCAATCGACTCATCTAGAAAGTTAAAATTAGAGGGTTGATCCCCATAAATAGGTGCATCAGCCAAACGGTCAGTGATAGCTTGGCCATTGATGGACTTTTGATGAATGAATTCGAGGTCAAGATCAGCTAAAAGCATAAGCCATCATATGACACATTGATTTTGATAAGGTTTGGAATACATGAAGTGTAAGGGGTCGGTGTTGGTCACAACATAGGTTTTGTGGTTGAGTAGGTAATGATGGAGTTTGGTGGCAACAAAAACTAAGGCTAAGAAAAGTTTTTTGGGATGGGTGTATCAGGTTTTGTAGTCTAAAAGAGTATGGCTGATGTAATAAATTTCCTGCTCCCTATGTTGTTCATCGCGATGAGTGAGCATGGCTCCCAAGGAGTGATCAGTAGCGGATATGTATAGATAAAAAGGTTGATTGTCTTTAGGTGGGATAAGTACGGGTGGTTGGAGAAGGTATTGTTTTAAGGCCTCAAAAGCTTTGTGACAGTCATCATCCCATTTAAAGGAGACATCCTTCTTGAGCAGATGATGAAATGGTTGGCACCGATATGATAATTGTGAAATGAAATGGCGAATAGACTGCAACTTACCTTGTAGGCTACAGAGTTGTTTAAGGTTAGTGGGTGGAGGCATTTCTAGAATGGCCTTGAATTTAGCAAGGTCAACTTCTATACCATGGAGGGAAATGATAAATCCTAGGAGCTTTCCTGAGAGAACTGCAAAGATGCACTTCTTAGGCTGAAGGTGAATGTCATATTTAATGAGGCGGTTAAAGATGGTTTTGAGGAAGGCAAGGTGATTGGAGCGGCATTTAGATTTGGCCAAGAGATCATCCACATAATCTTTTAATATGTGATGCATGATGTCATGGAAGATGTAAGTCATAGCCCACTGATATGTGGCACCAGCATTTTTAAGGCCAAAAGGCATGACTTGATAGCAGAAGGTCCCCCAAGGGGTGATGAATGAGGTTTTGTGTTGATCTTCTGGGGCAAGAAATTTTTTGTTATAACTTGAGAAGCCATCCATGAGTGATAGCATCTCATGACCAGTGGTGAGGTCAACCAGCTGATCAATACTAGGTAAGGGAAAGTCATCTTTTGGGTAGGCTAGGTTGAGGTCGCGGAAGTCCATGCAAATGCAGAGTCCCCCTGTTGCCTTAGTGATAGGGACAATATTAGAAATCCAACAAGGATAATCAATGGGTAAGATGAAGGAAAATAGAAAGAAGTGCACTGAAGTTCTTCTTTGACGAGAAGAGCAATGCGAGGGTGCATTTTCCTCAAGTTTTCTTTGATGGGTTTGGCATCGGGAACAGTTACGATATTGTGGACCACTATGGTGGGGTCAATACTAGGCATGTCTATGTAAGACCAAGCGAAAGTGTGGTTATGATCTCTAAGAAAAGAAGTGATGGCTTCCTGTTCAGCAGCATCTAAAGATTGTCTGATCTTTAGGATGTGCGGGTCATCCTGAGTATGAATGTTGATCTTGATAGTTGATTCATTCAACATGGTTTACATCTTAGAGGGTAATGACTGATGAATATATGAGTCTTCTGCACCAAGGTAGGTGAGTATGGATTCATCATCCTGACATTGAACGGCGTTAATTATAGGTGTGTCGTCATCGATCATTTCAGTAAACAGGAATGAAAGAGTGGAAGGGGCCTCACCCTCGCATTGATAAGTCAGAGGCCCTAAGGAAATGGTGTTTATGACAAATTTTTTTAGGAGGGATAGATTCAAGATCCATCAACTCTGTCGGTGAGGATGGTGATGAAGGTGGAGTGGGTGAAGAAGGTGGAGAAGAGCTAGTGTCCTTAATGAGTTCAATGTGGGCCTGTTTGGTAGGTGGTTTGGGGAAGCCGATACCACTACAGTCATTATGTTTGCGGGTGGTACATGGAATAATGGTATGGTGGCCTTTCTCATAAAATCCAAAACCAAAACCCTTCCATGCACATCGGTGTAGGAAGGTGTGGGAAAAATGACGATTGGTAAGTGATTAGAAGTCAGCAGAAAATGGGTGGGTTTGTGATGGTGGTTTAGGTGTGTAAGTGGTAGTATTAAGTCCCCCATAGGTGAGACTAGTACGAAGGTGAGGAGGACCATAAAGGAGATGTTCTCCTATACGGTGATTGTAGCGAGGGTGTTGGTGAAGGCTTCCATACTCTTATGGAGTAAGAAATGTGTTGACACTATATAGGCGGTACTCCCCCAGAGTGAGGCATTGAAAAACACCTTCCAAGGGATCAGTGGTTGGTATGTAGGTAGCCGGTATGGATAATGTGTCGGAGGTCAATGCGGAGGTGGAGTTAATAGATTGGGAAGTTGATGGGTCAGCCATGGAGGTTATGGAAGCGGTAGGAATGGAGGAGGTATGTGTGGTAGAAGCAGTGGCTGCACTGGTAGGTGGAGGTGTAGGTGAAGCAGTAGTGGTCACAGAGGTAGATGACTTGATAGGTATGAGCACATCATTGGGTCGGTAAAGCATGTTACATGTTTTAAAAGGTGATGGGTTAGCTGGAATGGTATAAGTGTGTCCTTCATGTTCAAACTTTACACAAGGTCCTGATTAAAGTGGAAGGAACGCAACCCATGACATGAATCCAGGGTCTACCAAGCAACAAGTTATATTGGAATTTCCCCTCCAAAACATAAAACAATTCTGGAACAGTGTGGGGGCCCATGCAAATGTGGAGGATGACAGTGCCTAGTGTAGAGGTGATAGCATCATTGAATAAACACAACATGACCGGGTGTTTATGCATGTAATTGTCAGGTATGCACATTTGAGCGAATGCATGGGATGAAATGATGTTAATGCTAGCGCCCCCATCAATCATCAAAAATTGTATATGTATGTCATCGATGTGGACAGAGATGAAGAGGGCTGGGTCCGGGTCATCATTTTGGTGTGGCGCGATCTATTCCTCTGAGAAGCTAAGGGAGGCCACTTGGTGAACAAGGTGGGGTGAAGATGAAGGTGGTAATTTGGTGAGAGAGGCTACATGATGGGGTGTGATAATGGAGGCTACGGGTGTAGGGTCATTAGGTAAAACCTCAATTGATTGAAGAACCTCCATGAGAGCTTAACGATGGGATTCCGAGGTTTGGATGAGGTCATATAAGGAAATTTTGAGGGGAGATTGGTGTAATTGTTTGAGCATGGTGCGATGTGTGATGCCATTAGAAATGGGGTACGTGGGGCCGTGGATAGTTATTTTAGGTATGGGTGCAGATGGTATGTTGGGTATAGGATTGGTTGGTGGGTCAATTGCCTTTTCTTTACCCTTATGCGCACGTGTAGTGACGTGTATCATGTTGATTTGAGGGGAGTTGGAAAATGGAGAAGGTGTAGGGTGAGTGGTATAACGACATGATGGGAAAAAACCTACTGGAGGAGAAAAACCCTGTGAGGTTAGTTGGGTGCAATGACATTTGGGTGGTGGTGTGGCAAGTTCTCTGATGCGAACCATGTTAATTTCAAATCTTGGGGGTGGCTCTAGGAGAGGTGAGGGTGGAGGTTGTGGTTGCTGAGTGGGTAGTGTGGGAATGGGTGTTGGTGAAGCAGGATCCTCATTGAGAAGGTCATCATCGTCAAAGTTGGTTTCTGGTGGACACAATTGGATAAGGACGGTTTTTAAGGCCTTACAGTTCTCCACATCGTGTCCTGGCACATGATGGTATGCACAAATTTTGGTATCATCAAACCCTTTTTGCTTTGGTTTGAGGGGGTCATAAGGTCTGAGTGGTGGTAATGTGATGACAGAGGTCTCAAGGAGGTTGGTTAAAATTTTGGCATAAGACCCTGCTAGTGGATCACAATGGGAAGTAAATGTGGGTTTGGGTGTAGGTGTAGGTGATTGTTGAGGAACAGTCTTTAGAAGAGGAGGGGGTCAAGCCATGGGTTTGGGTGCTGGTGTGGTTTTAGGTGTTGGTCATGTTTTTTTAGGTATGGGTATAGTAGATGGATGGGTAGGAGGGTGTGTGGTCATTTTGACTACCTTATTGTGGGGTAGTGGAGTTTTGTTTTTGGGTTGCACCTTCTTGGGTAAAGGTGATGTGGGTGTACGAGGTCTAGAAGGAAAAGCAGATGGAGGAAGAGGGTGAGTTACCCACGGGGATAACGGGGGTGTTGTGAAGGTAGATGACGTCAGTCGTGCTTAAGGTGTTCGAGACAATGATTGAAGTGTAGTGGGTAGTGAAGCAATAGCTGAGGGTATTGGAGGTATGGGTGGTAAAGAGGTTGTAGGTGTAGGTGTAAGTTGGGTTGGACGTCTGGGTAGGTCAGAAGTTTGTGAGGAAGGAATGGGCTATTGTGTGTTTGGTTTATTGATGGGTGGAGGTTTCTTAACCATGTGGGGAAGCTAAGATCCTAAGATAGATGACATAGGTGTAGGTGCGATTGGTGGGGTCAGGGTATGAGTTCTATGGGTTTGGTGATTCTGTTTGGGTGTTGGAGTAGGTATGGTGTTGACTTTGGAGGATTGAGCTAAATCAAGTTTGATAGGACAACCAATGAGTAAGGATGGTGGTCAGGGTGACCCCTAAAGTGGTGACAATGGGTTTAGTCAATGTAGCAAATGTCTGATAGGTAATGGGTTTGGAATCCATGAAACAGTTACATAGACAATAATTGTTTGATAAAAAACAAGTTATTATACAAATTTTAATTTGTTCATAGATTTCAATACACTCCATTATATAGGAGATGTATTGGTCAACAATCCTGGGTAATAACCTTTGTCTTCATATACAAGGGATATATGGTTTCAACCTTTCACCAATATAATAATAAAACAGGTGCACTAATTGTTTTATTATTCTAACTTACTAACTTACCACATAACTAAGTGACATTTTACATTTACTATTTACATTTACATAGTAAATGTACTTTCACTAATTTACCATAATGAATAATTACAATGTTATTATTATTCACCCATACAAATGAGCATTAAGATATATTTCCTAATATTCCCCCCCTTAGTGCAAACATGGGGAAAACTTTCCTATAGGATACTTGGGTTACTGATGAGATAATTTTATAGGATGATCACAAACATAAAGATAGTTCTTAACAGGGTTATGATAGGCATAAGTGGAAAGATGATGGTTTTGCAACTATGTTCTACCACAAACGAAAACTGGTGATGGTTTTACATAGGGTTTACCAACATCCAAAAATGTGGTTTTACAAGTGGTGTACCACAAACCAAAAGGGTGATGGTTTTGCATAGGGTTTACCAACACGAGGTTTGTGTGAGAATTTTACAACTGAGTGTACCACAAATTTTTGAAGGTTTATTCAATGGGTTACCTACAGGTCACATCATGATACAAAGTGTCTATTATTGAGCCCTGATGACATCTCATGCATGGGAACAGGTGCATAAGATTGGCATAACATGATCTCTGTATAAATTCTCATTGCTTATATAGAAATTCGTTTGGGTGTAGAGTAGAAATGGTCTTGAGATCATTTCCCCCCTGTTTGAAATCCTTTATTTTTCATGAGTAAGGCACAATAGGTGGTTACTGCAACCCTAAATACAAAAAAACAACAGGGTTTAGTACAAACAATAATGTAACTGTACGGCCCCGTCGTTGGTGATTAACGAGAGGTCGCTAATGTAGGTCCAACTTCATGTGCAGGATGTTTCTCCAAGAAATTCAATGTATATGGAAAGGGTTGATAATTAGAGGTCAATTTCATTTGGTTTATTTGTTCATCCTCTAGTTTCCCACTACAATTTCTTACAAATATTAATGTGGAGGTATCGTTTCCATCTAAGGGATCCTTGAATAGATTGTTATTGAGATTAACTGGAGTAAATGGATTTTTTCCCATGTATAGAATTTTAGCCCTATCCACATAATTTAAGTAGCATTCAACCAAATCCATTTTTTTGAATGTAAATATAGAAAAAATTGAATGTAGGACCTTGAATTAAATTTGATTCTCTATCTTCAAAAACAATAGTGATCAATGGCTAGCTTCAGTAAGTTTGCACTTTCATCCCAGAGAGCCAAAGTGGGTTCGGCTGAAATTTTTGATGTAGGTGCCTACATACAATATCGGTGCACATGTAAAATTGTGGAGAAACCTAGATCGTGAAAAAAAAGTTATAAGATCTTATTCGAGACATATTTAACCTGCTGATGGTAGATGATGTAGAAATTACTCTCTAATGCAAAGAATGGATGAAATAGCTACACAGACAATAATGAACATCAACAACTCTATAGGTTTTAATTTTTATTTATTGAGATTTCAATACACTTCCATTATATGGGTATGTCATAGGTTTGTGACAAAGGAAACAATTGTGTTTTTGGTTTATTGATGGGTGGAGGTTTCTTAACCATGTGGGGAAGATGAGATCCTAAGAAGATGGGACATTGGTGTAGGTGTGATTGACGCAGCTAGGGTATGAGTTCTATGGGTTTGGTAAATTTCTATTTGGGTGTCAGAGTATGTAATGGTGTTGACTTTTGAGGATGTAGCTAAATCTAGTTTGATAGGTGGATGAGTAAGGCTGGTGGTCAGGGTCACCCTAGTGGTGGAGGTTTAGTTGATTTCCTAACAGTTTAGTCGAGGCAAATTTGTAGGTATGGGTTTGGGTTTAGGTGTAGGTTGAGTTATGGGTAAGGGTGTGGTTTGAGCTATAACAAGTGTCGTGGAAGGGGTTGTGATAGAGGTGGTTGGGTTTGGTTTGATTGGTCAAAATATTTTTGGGTAGATAATGGAGGTATCAGTAAGGGATCTCTACATCTGTGTTGAGACGGGAAGTAAAAGGTGCCCCCATAGTAGAGCCCTATCCACATAATCTAAGTGATCAGCCAAACATGAGAATGGAAATGTTTGTAGGTGGAGTTGGTGAGGACCTAATGGAAATTCCCGTAAAATGTGTCTTAGAGACGGGGAATTGGCTAGCTTCAGCTTCCGTGGGTAAGAGAGCCGAAAGTAGGTCTGTAGGATTTTGGGTAGCTGATGGAGAATGCTCGCCAAGAGGAAAAGGTATCTCAACTGGGTCTATGATAGGTATTGTAGCTAAAGGCTCTCTAAGTGGTGAAGCTAGGGGTGAGATGGTATCAATATTAGCAAAATATTCCTTCGTAGGTGATGAAGGAGATGAAAGGTATTCCTTTGTTGGTGAAGGAATAGGGGAGGTTGGTTCCGACTCGGAAGGAGGATTTTGGGCTAGGATCTCCTCTATGGAAGGAATATGGGGTAATTGGGAGGTGATAGGTACATCATTAAAGATAGCATGGACCTCGTGGGTATGGGTATCTTGAGTTGAGGTCTCACCGGTTTGATTAGACGAAGGGGCATGGTTGGGAAATGGTTTCTTGAAGATGTGTAGGTTTTGGTTGGCAGGTGCATTAGGATTATCCATGGTTAACTCACCTTTCTCGAGCATTTCTTGGACAATATTTTTGAAAGTGATGCAGTTGCTGTCACTATGACCGTTTACTTGATTATAATTATAGAAATCATGTTCTTTATACCATGCGGGCCTGGGGCAAGCAGGGTCAAAACTAGTGTGTGGTTTTATGGGTGGAAGAGTGATGGATTTGGCTTTGATAAGCTTTTCTAAGACAGAAGAGTAAGGCTCCCTGATTGGGGTATATTTCCGCTGCTCTTGTCTAAATTGAAAATTTTGGACAAGTGAGAGATTAGATGAAGGGGTAGCCTGATTTGATGGATGTGCTGGGCTAGCCTTGAGTACCACTGCATTAGTGGTGCCCTTAGATTTTGAATAATTGGTTTGTGGTTTGGAAGAAGAAGAGGTATCATTCAACTTGAATGCTAAATTATTATTGCATAATTGGATTTTCTTCTCTTCAATGGCCTGAATCTCTAACTTTCGTGCCATAGTGAATGCTTCATCGAATGTTTAGAAGGTTTGGACCTGTAAGGTTGGTGAGATATGCCTAGCACAAGCCCATGTGAAGAGCTCAATGAGTTTTGTTTGCGGCAGTTGGAAGGTAAGTTGGTTGATCAGGCTATGCCAGCGAGTGACAAAATCTACGATAGATTCGTCCTCATACTGACGTGTGGAGTATAGATCGGTCATGGTAACCTTCTTGATGATATTGATAGAGAAATGATCCAAGAAGGCTTGGGCTACCTAATTGAATGAGAATATAGAGTGTCTTGGTAACCCACTATACCAATCTAATGCAGGTCCAGTGAGGGAGATGGGAAAGGTCCTCAAGAGCAAGGCATCATCATGAGCAATTAGATAACACCCGTGTTTGAACAACTGCAAATATTGTTGTGGGTCTTCTTTGCTATTGAAATTATTGAATTTAGGAATTTCCCAATGCACGGGGTATGAGTGGATAGGAATGGATGGGTGAATGAGATCGTTGCAAATATCGTTGTAGGTGAGAGTGTTACGGGAGCCAGAAACAAATGTCTCCAATGTCTGCATCTTGTCCAACATCAATTTAATTAGGTCATTGGTGGGTTGCGATGATTAGGTGTCTCCTGTAGCGTGAGAGGGTTGGTTTTGGGCATATAACAGGGGTGGCGCTCTAGTGTATGGGGATGCCACGTAGGTTGATTGAGAAGAAGGTAGTGAAATAGAGGGTACATACTCGGAATGTATAATGGATGAAACGGGAGGTTGTTGGTAGTATGTATATGGGGGTTGAAGGGTTGTGGTAACCCTAGTGGCAATAAGGGCTAATGATTTTGGAATGGAAAGGACCACGTTCTGAAATGGGGTAGGGGTCATTGACACTTGAGGTTGTAATGTAGCTACGGGTATGTGTGAGGCATTAGGGGTAGATGAGGTTGTGTTTGGGGTAGTTTTTGCGGGTATGGTGGATGTAGCGGGTGCCACAGAGGTAGTAGATGTGGTAGTTATAGCGGGTATAAGACTTGGATGTGAAACGATTGGGGGTAAAGTAGATGCGAGAAACACGGATCTAGATGGGGCTGATGCGGGAGTGGAACTGAGAGTCAAGGGGATAGATATGGGCATGAGGTATATCAACTGACCCGAGGCATCTCGAGTGGATGAGTGGGAAAGGTAGAATTGTAAGGCGACAGAGTTTTGGTCAAGGAGTAATGTGAACTCCTCATCTTTGGTAGTGATAGTAATAGGTTGGATGGGATCCATGGCTGGTGATAAAATGGAAGGTGGTGAAGGACTATGTGGGAGTGGTTGACAATTGGTGTGAAATATGAATGCGCTTGCTTGTTTTCAGGTCAACACCATGTGAAACAATACTAATCAGGTAGGGTTGTTTCTCTGTAAATGACATAGAGAACAACAAAAACAGGTGAATCTGGTGGCAAAAAGTGGATTAGGTACCAATTGGTGGTTGTAATGTGAAATAGGAAAACGGATGTCGGTTATAGAAAACCGATGCTGGTCAGGGGTAACCACTGCTGGTCACTGTAGAAAATGGACAATGAGTGAAAACCCAGGTAGGGTAAAATCTGACAGGTATGCCAAATCTGATGATGTTTACAACGTCAATGGGTATGATGGTAGTGACAAGGACTGTGAAAAGTGGAAGAAAATGAATAAAAATTTCCTTTTGAGTAGGTTAGAAAAAGGACTTGGAACCAATGTTGGTTGGGTATAACCGATGGCAGTCAAAGGTATTCGACGACGGTTACTGTGAAATTGAAACAATGATGAAAGAAAAGTGGTTGTGAATTAAAATATGGTGTGGAATCAGACCCAAAATTTTGAGAATGATGGTGATATGGCCCAAGAACACTCAGGTGAAGTCGGAATACACCAGTTATGATGAGAAGCATGTAAGGATGAACAAAAAAAGTGAAGAATGTGATCTCTCACCTCAAAACGTAAACCAAGTAGAAACACTAAGAAAAATGTGATCCTAGGAGTGCCCTTTTCTATTATGTTTGTTAGCTTATGCTATTTAGGGACTGATACATGAATTGTGAAATATTTTTTTTTGGTGAGGATGGCTTCCTATAAAGAAGGAGATCTAAAAGGTGAGGTTTCTGGTATGTTATGGTGGGGGTAGGCTTCGCTCTAAATTATGACTCGACAGAGCAGTGAGCTGGGCGCCCACTGTGTTGTGATCATGTGATCACCTACAAATTCTTCCAGGTAAGATGTTTTTTAAGAATGTGTGTATTTTGAAATTTTGTGAGGTTTGGTAAGACTTAGAGAAATAGAAAAGGAAAGAAGTACTTTTCTACGATTCATTTGTCAACCATCAGTTGGGCATGACTTCCAGCATATAGGTTGACCTCAATTAATGTGAGCTAATGTGATAAATCAGAATGCAATGCACTTATTTTTAAGCCCAAATCAAGATGTGAAATTGGATGACATGATAAGATGAAGAGAAAGAGGGATGCTCTTTCACTACAATGCAAAAAACACGAAGAAATGGTTCTTTTTAACTACACCAAAAGAAAAGTTTCCTTTAGAGAAAATAGAAAGAAGAGGTGGGTTACCAAGGAATAAAATTAGTGTGTATGATTTTTATAAGGGAAACAAATACACAATTTTTCTTAGGAATGAATGAAATGCAAGGAACCCCAGATGGGTCCCACCGGGCATGCCAAAATGTTTCACCTGTTTCTTAGATCGTTTGTTTGAAGTGTTGACAAAACAAATAGGGTAACGGGCGTAGGAGGAATACCTGTTCAAATGTTGGTTGATGGGTTGTTGTGCATGTATGAATTCCGAATCCACAGCTGATTGTGAGAACTTCCTTTTGGCTAGGAGGAATTACCTGTAATGCAAAGCAAGACCACCAGAAGGAATTAAAAAATATGGGCAGTGAACTGCCTAGCGTATGCTAGATCCGGGAAGTGTGATACTTCCTAGATGGCTGTCAGTCCACTGTTTTAAACAATTTAATGTTGTAAATAAAGTAAATCCTATTGTAATTTAAAATGATTTAGGTATCTCACTTAAAACACAATAAGAAATAGATCTAATCTAATAGGCTAAGCTAGAATAGAATCCAAAGGTCAAATGATTGCTTCTGGGTTCTGCAGGTTTGACAGAGGTCTCAAGTAGATCACAGGTGGATGAGGGTGAGATGAAATTTAGTGGGTAGTTCTCAATTCTAGGATGTATGGGAAAATATAGAGACTGATGTTGGTTAAGGGTAACCGACGACAGTTAGGTATAACTGGTGCCGGTTACTGTGGAAATTTAGAAATGCCACAAAATAATCTTTGGGTCCCCTTTGTGATTGCACAAAGGACTTTGGTCAGTTGGGATGAGGTATTAGGTGATTGGGGTAGGCTTTGGCAAGGTTTTAATGGGTATATGGAGGTGGAAATGTTGGAGAAGGTCAATAGGTGGCTAGGTAAACAATAGATGATAAAATGATGATGAAATGAAATAAACCAGAAAAGTATGACGTTATACTTACTTGGATTCTGGTCCTGAATGCTTGTGAGTGAGGGATGGAGGTGTTGATGAGAGGTTTGAAGGTTACAAGTGATCACCAACTAAAGGAAAGATTCTACATGGATTGCATGTACATTCCTCTTTGCTTGGTTAGATCAGATCATGGCTGGGATGGTTGTGCAGGAAAAGATGTTTGATCTCCTTCCTTGCATGTGGATTATCACTGGAATTCACTCTCTGAAGATGTGTTATCACTCTCAGATGTGTTAATGCTCGCCAACCTTTTGCTTCTTTGCTTCCAACTTCCAACCTTGAAAATAATGTTCTTTTAGGGTTAAAAGGGTAACCAACGGTGGTTCCGGCTTAACTGGTGGTGGTTAGGGGTAACCAGTGTTGGTCAAGGCGGGATTTCCTAGGTTTACTAAACTAGGGAGATCCTTTTGATTTCCTTGGATCTCATGTTGTTAACCCATGGATTAGACTAAGATCTTCTTGTGAGCATGTGGCAATGTGGTTAGAGGGAATGTAGGCATTGATCTTTAGGGTTTGGGCAAGTCTTAGTTAGTTATGGTAACTTACTAAGAATAGGTCTTAGGTTGAGTTGGCTTGGTGAGGTGTCTAAGTGAACTGTATGTGTGGATATTATTTACAATAAAATATTTAAATAATAAATATAGTGAGGATAATGCATTAATTTAATTAAATTAATTAAATTAATATTAGTGGAGTGAAGGCGGGTATGGCTAGGTGAATGTGATGAAGGGTGCTTATTCGTCAAGGGACCAAAGGGGAGTGTGACCTAATTTTAGTGTCTACATATAGAAAGAAAAGAGAGAAGAGGGAAAAATCAAATCCTGCTCCAACCACCATGAGATATGCATTGAATCCCACTTTGAAATTTCAACCACTGAATATCAATGCCTTCTACAAATCTGCCCATAATATGTCACTTTTGGTTCCCCAGCGGATCGAATCGAATCGGATCTGGTAGGTGAAGAGCAAGAAGATCCTACATTAAATATCCATAGATGATTTCTCAAATTTTCACCTACCAGGTTATGAAAAATAATTTTTTATTTTTCCATGGTGTAGAGGATGTCAAGACGCTTCTAATGGTGTAAGATTTGCAATATTTTGAGCCCTGAGTCGAAAGATATGCCCCTTCGAAGTTTGTATCGAGTTTGCACAGGAGGGCAAGAAAACAACTTGAAAAATGGGTCCCCTTTTTTATATGAGACATGTGGCAGCCAGATTAGAGAAAAAATCAGGCTTGCTGGTCCGTAATTTACCTTTTCACATTTTCATGAAATGCAAAGCTCAGAAACCCCCGCGGCCTTGAAGCTCCACCTTTTGACTCTGTTTGACCATTTGCCCCTGCGTCTGTTTCATCCTGAGACACGTGGAGATGTGGCGCTTGTTTGAGATTCTCTTTTTTTGGATTCACCTTTAGAGTAGTTCCGTTAGGACACGTGGTTCCCTCTACTGGCTCTTCCATACTTAGTCGATTCCAGATTCTTTCTTGAACAATTTTGAGCCCAAAGACCTTGAAAATTCACCACTTCTTTTCCTTCTTGCTCCTGGCTTCTCTGCGACACTGCTCCTTCATTTCTGACCCTGCTATTTCATTTCCAAGCCCATATGTAACCTGTTTGATGAATTTAAGGCACGGGTTCTCTTGACAGATCTGTTTTTTCTCTTTCTTCTTGCATAGGGTCATTTAAACATTCGTAGGCCCTGCCATTCCATTGTAGAGTCTCCCTGCAACCTTGTTTATCATCCTAGAATGTGAGCTCATGGGTCTGAGTTGTTTCCTTCATAATTTCCTTATCTGCAGGAGTTATCTTGACTAATTTTGCTAGGGGTGAATTTGCGATAACAATTTGGCAACTCACAGGGACATCTGCATGCTAGATGAAGAGACCAGTGGCCTTGGAGCATCCATTGGGCATGGAGTCTACCTGATAAACATGAAACTGATCTGAACTTTTGAAGATCTGATCCTTGAGCCACTGTGAGCCTAACTGTATGCCTTTTCTATGTTTTGTTTGTCCCTGAGTCTGCACTCTCAATTTTCATAAGGAAATCTTGGAAATGGAATTTCTAAGAGTAGAAAATTGTTTTAACTCTAGGGATTTCATATGTCCCTAAAATGGACTATTTTGAAACAAATTTAGTTGCTGTACATTTTTTTAATTTGAAGATGGAAACTATTACGGGTAACTATGAGTTTCCCTACTATGAATACTGAAGATCTTGGATTTATGCACCTTTGGAGCAATGCGAACAAAACTTATATACAGAGACCAAATCATACATGCCTCAAATGAGACATGAAAAGTGTACATAAGAACTTCTTCTGCTGGAAACAAAGTCTACTCCTACTCCTACACTAACCAAAAAGAAATAATGCTAAACAAATATTGCTACAGGAATGGAGAAGTAGCTTCCCTTTCGCAAGATGGGCAGCCATGCAAATGATTTGACACTAAATATAGTTGCTTGTATGAGTGAAAAACTAACAATAAGCCGGTCTGCCACCCAAATCATCAAGGTATGAACATTAATGGAAAATACCTCCTCAAGTTGACTTGCATTCGAATCCTGGAGGTAATGATGATGACCCTTGGTGCTTTGGTATTTATCTGCATGCCCTGAAGTAGGCACGACTAGTTCTGGTTTCTCCTTTTGCTCCAATGAAGCCAAGTCCCTGATTGGGCACAGTCTGATCCTTTGGATGTGCCCATTTCTCTAAACTTCAACTCCAAAAATGGAGTCTTCTTGTGGACCTTCTTGGATGAATGACATGGGAGAAATGGTGATATCTTTTTACCCTTTCCTTTCTTCCTCCTGTGAAGAGCATGGAAGGTTTAAGTCTCCCAAACTTGATTCTAGAGGGATGCTATAAAATATAGGCTACTGTAATTGAATGCTCTCCTCCATGACAACAAGTTCATATGCTTGGAAGGTGGATGAAGGAGGAAAAAATGATGTTATCTCCTTAGTCTCCTCTTCATTAAAGTAATCTTCTAATTCTGATAGGAAGTCTTCCTCCTTGTTGTCCTGTTGCATGTGCTCTACCTCCTCCATGGTGTTTTCCTGATCTACAACTTGATCACCATGGCTCCCTTCACTCTTAAATATGAATTTTTAAAGATCAAACTCTTCTTCAACATCAGAACTTGAAGGGGATAAAGTCAGAGGAAGAACTGAAGGTTCTTCTGTAGCTTGCTCTACTCTTGGGGCCTCTTAAACTGTATGGTCCTCCTCCTCTATTGAAAATTCAAACTTAGCCATCACTGGCTCTTCAACTTTGACCTCCTCCATTGGCTTGACCATCAAGGAGATCTTTGTAAACCCAAATTTAGCAGCCCAACTCATCAGATTGTTTGTTATTTCATTTTTGTTGTGCTCCTCTTCTTGCTGTCCTTGACTGGATTCTTGAGTATCTTCCCAACATGGACTTGGGAAAGTAAGAGGAGTGGTAGGTTGGGGTTCAACCAGCTTTGTAATTGTTTGTGGTGGGGAGGGAGGTGGAACTTCTTGTTTGTTAAGAGGGGATTACTGTTTAGAAGGGGAAAAGGGAGAAGAACTGAGATGAGGTGAAAGATCAGGGGATGGAGAAGAGAAACTAATACTTGGGGCAGAAACTAAGGGTCTTGACTCTTGATCATGTTGAAATGATAAAGAACGAGGAAGAGAAAATGAAGACCTAAGAGGTGGTGGAATTACCTATCAATAAGGTTGTCTTGACTCCAACTCATAAGCCCCAATCTCCTTAGTCCATTGTACAAGTTGGGGAAACATTTCAACCATGAAGTCTAGCTTCTCCTTAGGGCTGTAATGTCTTGGAAAAAGGCCTTCCCATGGACAATGTGCCTTGCAACCAATCTTGAATGCCTTATTTTGTGCTATGGCCCTTGACTAAACCATGCCAGCCTCCATTTTTTGAATTTTCTCCAATAAACCAGCATTCCCCACATAGCTATCACCATTGTATATGCCCCCTTATTCTTGATAAGCTCCATGGCCAAACTGAATTTGACTTTGCTCATATGGGTAAGCATAATGGTCCTGGATCTGATCATAATGTTGATTTATAGGAGTTGGGAAATGCATTGGAGATGTATTGCATTGTTGTAAGTGTGAGTTCTATGAAGGGAATGAAGTCATGATGGCACAACCGCATGGAATAGGAGAAAATGAAAGAGATGGAAGAAGAAATTGGATGAAATGAGTGGAAATGGATGGAAAAGGTTTGCAACTCAGAGAATGAGTTTTTGACCAAATGGAGTCGTCAGATGTGCTTTGAATGTGCCTCTAAAGGAGGAATCTCACGAAGAACACATCAACTTAATGAAATGAAATGAAGACCTCTTGGTCCCATCGGCATGCCAAAACTGTTAGTGTGAAATCACAGCACCCCCAAATGATTTATGGATTTGATTTTCTAAGGTAGGGTCATTTGGTGTGATTTACATAACATTGGATCATTCCCCAAGCTGTGGGACATGCAAATGGGAATGATCCTCTAGAGAAGGTCGGTTCCTCTTCCTAAACTACCTGCCACGAGCTACTCCAGTGCAGGAAAATTAAATCTAACCTAATCTAGCCATTCCAAGAAACCAAGGAGAGAGAAAGAGGGAAAAAATAGAGCCTACACTAAAGCAGTGATACACCAGCAAAGGAAGCAAGATATTCTGTTGAGGGAGAAAGAAACAGAAAAAATGGAGATGAGGGAGGTCAGACAGAAGTAACATGGCCTAGATCTTCAAATTCTCCATTAAAATCCATGAAAAACAACATCCTACACCTGCAAATGTGAAATACATGCACAAAAAAACAAATCTGGAAGGGAGAGGCACATAGAAACAACAAAACGATGCAAAGGGTTGAAGAACACCACAAAAACAAATTTTTTATTGCTCTAGAAGGTGCACAGACCATTACATTTATGGAATAGATTCAAAAATACATTTTCCAAGCATAGGAGAAGGTTCGCTACTCAAAAATGATGTCGAGAAACAAATTTGACAGAGTTTCTCTATGCCTAGAATGTCTCTCCTTCTCAAACGAGAAGTGTTACAGTATATATAGAAAGAAAAGAGAGAGAAGAGGGAAAAGTCGAATCTTGCTCCAACCACCATGAGATATGTATTGAATCCCTCTTTTAAAGTTCAACCATTGAATATCAATGCCTTCTACAAATCTGCCCACAATATGTCGCTTCTAGTTCCCCAGTGGATTGAATTGAATTGGATCTGGTAGTTGAAGAGCAAGAAGATATTACATTAAAGGCCTGAAGATTCTTTCTCAAAATTTCACCTACCAGGGCCTAAAAATGATTTTTTATCTTTCCATTGCATAGAGGACATCGAGACGCTTCCAACAGTGTAAGATTTGTAATATTTCGAGCCCCGAGTCGAAAGATATGCCCCTTCAAAGTATGTATCGGGTCTGTACAGGAGGGCGGGAAAACAACTTGAAAAATGGGTCCCCTTTTTTATATGAGACACGTGGCAACCAGATTAGAGACAAAATTGGGCTCGCTGGTCCATAATTTACCTTTTCCCCTTTTTGTGAAACGTAAAACTCATAAAACCCCCGCGGCCCCAAAGCTCCACCTTTTGACTCTGTCTGCCCATTTTCCCCTGCCTCCATTTTTTCCTGAGACATGTGGAGATGCGGTGCTTTTTTGAGATTCTCTTTTTTGGATTCACCATTGGAGGAGAGTCGTTAGGACACATGGTTCCCTCTGCTGGCTCTTTCATACTTAGTCAATTCTGGATTCTTTCCTGAATGGTTTTGAGCCTGAAGACCTTGAAACTTCACCTCTTCTTTTCCTTCTTTCTCTTGGCTTCTTTGCAACACTGCTCCTTCATTTCCAACCATTTTATTTCATTTCTAAGCCCATATGTAACCTGTTTAATGAATTTAAGGCATGAGTTCACTTGACAGAGTTGTTTCTTATCTTTCTTCTTGCATAGGGTCATTTAAACTTTCTCAGGTCTCACCATTCCATTGTAGATTCCCCCTGTAACCTTGTTTATCATCCTGGAATGTGAGTTCGCAGGTCTGAGTCGTTTCCTTCATAATGTCCTTATGTGTAGGAGTTTTCTTGACCAATTTTTCTGGGGGGGGAAATTTGGGATAACAACTTCTACTGCACAACCTAACTCTTCTTCAAATACTTCTTATTTAACTTCTTTATATCAATATTTGCAGACTCAAACTCATCAAATTCAAATGGCCACTTCTTGTGCATCTCCATCTCTTGATTCCATTTTACTCCTTCACACTCTTTTCACATCTACTATTTCATCCAATCCACTTCCTCCAAATTTCGTCACCCTTAAGTTGTCCACCTTCAAAGGCTATGGTCACCCTCAAGAGCATCTTCAAGCATTTCATGTGGCATGTCTAGATTATGTGAATGATCATACTTTACTAGCAAAGATCGTTCCTAGAAGCCTCCATGATTATGCTATGAGTTGGTTCTATGATATACATGTTCATTTAGTAACATCATTTACTCATTTAGTTGATGATTTTCTCACTCAATTTTCAATCAATATTGGATCTAATATATCCTATGGTAAACTTGCATAAATTAAACAAGGATCTAATGAGCACCTAGCGAACTATGTTTTACGATATAATAACAACCCAACTAGGATGACTAATGTGCTCACTGACTTGAAACTTCAATATGTATTTTTCCAAAGTCTCTTACCACTTCTAAAAGAGAGTGTAATATTTGAGAAATTTCCTTCATTTGGTCAATTATTTCATACTCTTAAATTATGTGAAGGAAAACTTATCTCTATGGGAAAAATCAAGTATCATGATCAACCTTCATTGTCTTCTAATCGGTTTCAAATAAAGTCAACATTCAAGCCATCTACTAAACCTACTAATGAAAAATATACTATCAAATTTGTCTCTACTCCTGAAAATCTTCAATGGAAACCTCCAAAGTGTACATTCAAAAAATTGCCTTATGTTCGACATATTCTATTGTCACAACTTATTAAGAGAAATCTTAATACACTTCCCCCTCCACTTAATCTAGATCTATCTCACCCTAAAGGCTGCAATTATATCAAAAAATTTAGATGTGACTATCATCAATGCATTGGGAATTCTACCAATCGATGTTTCAAACTTAGGCATCTCATTCAAGATCTTATAGACAACAATGTAATCGAGCTCCTTGAGCCTTCTACATCTATTTCATTCAATGAAAACAAAAAGATAAAAATATTTAATGATCCTTTCCCTAAGCATGACAAAAAATCTTCTGACTCTTTAGCTAATCATACATATCATGTAGAACCTCCTCCTTCATCTGGGGCTAGTGATTTATCTCCACCATTCATTACATTCTTTGATCATGATTATCATACTACCTTTTCTAACACATTACATATTAACTCTTCTATCATGACCATGCTATTAATAATACAATGATTGATCCATTGATTCATATGGGTGTGTTGTCTATTGTACTTCTTGTCATTATCAACTATCCATTCTCTCATATTGTATATCAAATTCCCAAATATTATGGTTACGTCAAGCTTCTAGTTATAGCTAGGAATATTACCATGATTGTGTCATTCATTGTGGCACATTCAATAAAAGGGTGTGACATGATCTTAGGTATTCCTTGGCTTTGTACCACCGAATATATCATTTCCATAAATCACTAATGTCTAAAGTTCATTCATAACAAGAAAGTTATCACCATCAAAGGTGTTCCGCCATTCACACCGTGGTCGCAACCTCCTCTTGAGGTTTCCATTGCACTCAATAGAGCATCTAGGTCCCCTGGACCTCTCAAATATAAGGCAAAATATTTTCCTAGCTATCCTATTCACACACGACCTACTCAGTCTCATCGGTGCACTAGTCCATCTCATCAGCCTAGATCCACCACTCAAATGAATCCTTCATAGTGTACATCACCTCTTTAGTCTCCTTCACATATTTTCACATCACCTCATCAGTCTCCCTCACATAGGTGTATATCACCTCCTCATTCTCCTTCATATATGTGTTCATCACCTCCTAGGTCTCATGCACATAGGTCTCATTCACCGATACATCATCTATCTCATACATCACCGATCCCATAGCATGGTCACATATATTTATCTCCACAAGAATCGGGTGGAGGAAAATTTCCCTTCACTCTTGTTAGATAGATTACTCATCATCGTACACTTGGGGGACATCATGCTTACTTCTCCCCCCTCTTAGTATTATCAGGTTCCTGGAATTTCTATTATTACACTTCGTGCTTTGGATCTAGTCTTTCTCATGCATCTTACACAACTCGATACTAAACTTGTATCATCACTACCCTATGAACCACTCTAGTTCCATGTTTCATACTTGAGTGTTGAGGGTCTAAATCTGAAATGAACCTCACTACATTCACACTCTTTACACTTTATGCTTCATGATCTATCTTTCTAGCACACATTTTGAAACCATTTCCCGATGATGCAATCTTGTTCTATGGTTCATTGTTGACTGTCATGGGGTATCTTATAAATGAGCCTCATCTCATACATATTCATCCACATACAATTAGGGAGCATGTTGTTCTTATCATACTCACGTTACATATCATTCAATCTCACTAATTCACATCATAATGCATATCTTGGTTGCACATATTCTTATTTGCCTATACTAGTTACATTTACACTTTGTTTCACATGTTAGACAGATACTTCGTATGTCATTATCTTTCCATATATACACATGCACGTTCAATTTTTCTCTAGTTGTGAATGCAACCGTTATACAAATATTTACACACAACATGGATGCTTGGCACTATACCTTTTACTAGTCCCACCGAGGCTTCTTGGGACATCTACTTTCTTACACACTACATGTGTTATTGTTTCATTTTGTACTACTTCCTATTATTACTAGCACACTACTCTATATCAGACCATACATGATTTAACATACTTTTTATCTTTCTAACATGCTAATGGGTGCATCATTTGCAACATTTTCTTTGCAGTAATTATTTTCTACCAAATTTGTTTGATACTTTGCTTGATATTGTTTTCCATTGTTTGTCATTGTATGTTATTATTTTCGGGCTATGACCTATGTCTTGTATGTTCATTGTTTGTATGATTTTGTACTTTTTGTCCCTGATTGTCTTGCGACATTGTGAGTGATGTCCCATGTTTTCAACTGACTTTTTGCGGTCTACATTGTCTTCTTGCTTTCTAGATTACACTTTATCTTCTATATGCATACTTATATTGTTTGCACTAACACATGTTACTAGCCACTTTGTTTATATGTGCCTTGGTTTATACCATGCAAATTCCCTCACCCTACATCCGATCCTCTACTTTGGGATGCATCCTCCTAGAAATGTCACATGCACCCTAAACGAGGGGGCCATACATTAGGTGAATCATTCACCCCATATAGCATCTCAGAAGTTTAGTATAGTCCTACACAGTACATGAAAATAATAGAGTTACAGTTACATAATGACCCAGATTCTGACTTGGGTCATCAGTTCAACACAAAAACCCACACCCAGATACAAACACTAGTTTTTGCATGCTCCAGACATTTCTTGGGCTCCTATGAACTTGGGGTAGTTACAATCACTTTCTCATATCAACACAATTTTTCAGTAGTTCACATAGTAGTTATCATGATACATGCATAGTCCTTTAGCAATAGAATGTATTTTATCTCCTTTTCTCTATTTTCTTGGATCAAACTATAAAAAGCACAAAAAAAAGAAGGATCACACCATCTGTAGTGGTGTATAAATTTAGGAATCAGTCATGGATGGAGAATGACACTAGACCTTTCTCCCCAAAACTCTCATTCCATGTCATGAGATTACCCAAAAACTTGTTCTTGGCATGAGATCGCCAAAAAAACACACTCTTATACAACAAATCAAGACACTTTCTATCATTTTCACTCATCACAGATCGTGTGCAAATGTTCCTTTTACTATTTTTTTGCATTTTTTACATTTTTCTACATAATTTTAAAAAGTTTTTAGAACACATAACTTTTACTACTATTTCACTCTTATTTTTCATGTTCGTCCTTAATACGCTTGAAGAAGCAACCCCACATTGAGCACAAGAGAAAAAAAAGGAACAACATGACACAACACATACGCTTCACCCATAAGATCACTTCCTTTTTCTTATCTTCCATGCTTCATTGTTATCACTTCATGCTTTTTATTGTCTCTTTGGCACACTTTTGCCATTGATCTACATGGTTATTAGGCATACATCTCTTATCTACTTTATGTTATCAAGTATTCACTCAACAACAAAAATTAGGGGCAAATGTAGACACAAAATCATGTAATTGGGTACATTTCTAGGTCATAATCACATACTACTATTCATATGATTCCTAAGTGACAAAAACTAACAATTGATAGCTATATTTGCCTTTTGTCTTTGTTTCTTATTTTCTATTTGGCCTTCTACACCCTACAACCCAGTCGGTACTTTATTTATTTTCCTTATTGACTTGGGACACTAACACCCAACTAGGAGGCTAGCGCCTAGGTGCCCTCATCCCCTCTAGGTGCCCCTAACCTCTCTATTTCTTACGTGCCCCTTTTGGGCCTCTTTTATCTTTTAGGCATCTTATTTTCTTATGGGTTGGCATTTTAGTTGTCAGTTATGAAATTCAAACAAGGGAATAATATAAATGCAAAGGTATGTGAGTAAAATAAAAGACCAATCTCTAAGCATTTATTATCATCTCCTAAGGTTGCATCCAAAGGCATCTAAGAGCATTAAAGGCATCCATATAGATTTCATTCAAGGGACAAGGGATTGCATTTTTATGCATACACGCATAAGAGAGGAAGTTTATTTTTCCATCCACACATCTATCTACATTGATACATCTAGCTATCACTCACTATCAAGTGTATCTTGCACAAGATATTCCTAGGGCACAATTTCTACACACACACACAAGAACTACATGGAGTCTGAGATGTAGTGCAATGCTCGGTTGTAAGTTCACTCTATCGGTGACTGATGGGGCCAGTATGAATCTAAATTTACATATTTATTATTTAGGATTTGATGTAGTTGGGGGTTTTATAAGATATCATTTGTTTTGCAGGTAATAGGAAAATTCTATGATCATCCAGTTATATACATGCGACCAAATGCGAAGTTTAGCGACTACCTTGCGACATAAGAAAAACTAGTTTCTGAGCTCCCGCACAATCACATGTGTCCAACAGAGGTCTCTGGTGCCTAGGCACCCTAGCCCCATTCCAGACGCCCTAGTCCAGCCTATTATGGAAGTTACCAAATTTTATGAGTGTGTTTACGACAATATCCTTCTCATATTCCTTAGTTTTCTATACCATAACACTTCAGGATTTATTACGAAATCAGTTGAGTCTTTTATTCCCTCTCTTACACTTAGGTTTTCAATTTTCATCATCTTATTTCTTGTGTCAAATTTTTTCTTTAGAATTTATTTACCATACGTGACTTTGAAATATATAAGGTTTAGCATAATTCCAAATTTGTTAAATCACACTCCTATAACTACTCTATCTCATCTTTGAAGTGCATACACATGTTCCAAATTCCATTATTAAGAAAAAAAACTCCATGTTAGACTTCTATAGCCTTTTCCAACTACATTAACTCTTCAAGCCTCTATCTGAGGCCACCTTGTAGGCTTCAAAAAATCATACATAGGATTATAATTATGATTATTCTATGAGAAATTGATCTTTCTCTCTCACAATCATGACAGTGTTTTGTACTCCTTACCACTATATTCATGGTGCATAAACAATATATAGACACCTCAAACATGTCTCATATCCTAAAAAATCATCATAAATCATGAAAACTTGGCTCACATACTTGGAAAAATCAAATTTATTTACATTTGATGGTCTGATTAAGCCATCATGAATGACTTGCCACATGACTCTTCTTGACTTTCACTGTATACATCATGCCTCAAGATTCATCATGTTACCTTCATGATGCCTAAGCGTGCTTAATTAATAACAAACATGATTCATATGCCAAAGGATCACCATTACAATCTTTAATAATCACACTCAGAACTGTAATCACACTTTTTCTACTTCACAAATCTAGATATGCACTAAATTTTCATTCTAGGCATAAATGGCCTCCTAAGACCTCTTGATAATTTTCACCCCTTGCTTGATGAGGTACAACAATCCTCATACAACAATATACTATCTTGACACAAGCCTAATCAACTAAAAGACTCATTTCTTACACTTCATAGTCTTGATAGTATTATGACCTTCCTCTATAAAACCTCCATGGAGTATGAACATACTTTTACATCTCAATCATGAGTCATGAGTCAAAGAAGCAACCTAAAAAATCAAACAACACCTGAACTTACTTGATAAACATCAAATCACCTTGATTCTAAACGTCTAATCATGTCATTATACAAATAATTGACTTGCATCATGCATCACTACCTAAATCAATTTCTTAAAGCCCATAGAGATCATCTTTTGCTACTGTGATAATATATATTCCTATTTAAAACAGGTTGAAGACCTTTACTCTCATGAGGAACAACTCTTGATTTCATGATCTCACTATTATAATGTCATTCCTCAAACTACATATCCCAGAAAATAATGTTTAGGTCTGAAACCATATTCAACATCCAAAAGACTTATCTATTTGATTCTCACATATCTAGTTAGACTTCATACTTATTCATATTTTCACCCTTGGAAGCATGATAAAACTCCTGCAACAACATACCTTAGACTAATCATCTCCCCTTTTTACAATGCTTCATACATGTGATTATGCCTAGTAGAGACATATACCACCATGATGAATCTAGAAGAGTGACTTGAAGACGTCCGAAGAGATCTTAGATACCTGAAACTCAATTTTTCCATATTGTTTCTAACCTATACCATGATTAACTCCTTATTGTGCATTCATATCAGCTCTTGGTGGAGCATTGTTGTTCACTTTAGGCTCCCATGTCTTATTTTTCCTTCTAACATGCATATTAGGACCCTGAAAACATTTGATTTTCCTTGTCGACTAATAACATTATCTTACACCATGACTAAATTCATTTAAGTTAAATCATAAAACACTTCTCTTACCTTTGAAGTATTCATCTCTCCAAAACTGACTAGGTGAATCATATAGGCAGAATCTAGCAATATGTTCTCTCTCATGACAATTATAGCACAACACATTATTTAATTTCTCACTCCTACTATCTCTCTAGGGATTCTCATCCTTGGCTAACCTTCTAATCTTATTTACCCTATGAAAAAAGTCATTACAAGTGAAATAATAACCATTGAAATATATTTCATACCTTGAAGCATTTGGTTGCCTAATTGACTTTATCTTCACATTATATTTGAAACTTCTCTCCTTTTTATCCTCTTTGATGCTTGGTTCTCCATAATCGTTTCTTGGAATACAATCCCCATACATTATTTATTTACCTTTGATTTCTTCTTTATGTCCCAAACATGTCTTTTCACTTGTAGTCCTTTGAATAACAAGAAGATTGTCAAGATCCTTTCTTCTTTTCTCAAATTTCTGAAAGGTCTTAGCCTTATTGATAGCCTCAGATAAATCTACCCTTAGAAACTCTATATCTTCTTTAAGTTTTGTGCACCTACTCTCTTTGTATTGTAGGGTTGTGATTAATAATTTTACCTTTTCTTCTAGCATCATGACTGTCTCATTTAGTTTGCTTGTTTATGAGCAATGCTTATTTTAAAGGTCATGGATCTTTTCTTCATATTATTTGATTAATGCATTCATATTCTTGTTTTTATTTTCATCATGCTTCAACTCAGTATGAACACACATAAATTTAGTCTCATAGTCATTGATTTCTTCTTCATCTTCAGATTGTAAGGAGTCGCCAAAAAGTATAGGACCATTACTCATAGATCTAGCAGTATCCTTGGTCATGAACAAGACCTCATAAACAACATCTTCATGCTCTGATTCATATTCAGAATCTGAAACACCATCACAACTACTTGTTCATGATGAGCAAGCCTCTTCCTTTGGGTAAAAACTCTTCCTTCCCTTCTTCTTGCATTCAAACTTCTTGAAATCCTTCTTGCCTTTTCCATACTTTTGATCTTCCTTGTCATTATCATATTTATGATATAAATCACCTTATTTTTCATTCCTATGAGGAAATTTAGAAACAAAATGACCTAGTTCACCACAATTAAAACATTTAAAAGGAAGCTTACTTTTATATTTTCCAGAGCTAATCCTCAATCTCCTAGCAACCATTGCAAATAGTTCTTCATCATCAATATCAGGAGCATCATCATCATTCTTCACTTTCTTTCCCTTGGTATTCATCTCAAATTTGAAGTCAATATCCTTCTTAGCTGGTTTAGAATTAGTAACCCTCATCTCATAAGAAGTCAAAACTCCATGTAATTCCTCCTCTATCAAGAGATTCAAATCATTGGATTCTTCAATGGTAAGCACTTTGGATTCAAATCTAGGATTAAGATACATCAATACATTTTATACCACAACCTCTTCCTTCACTTATTCACCTAGTCTTTTTATGGTGTTGAAAACCTTGTCAATTCTAAGTGCATATGTAGAAATAGACTCATCATCACTCATTTTTATCCCTTCAAACTGATTTCTGAAAGTTTGTAGCTTATCTATTCTTACCTTGGAGTCTCCTTCACAAAGGACCTTAAGTTTCTCCCACATTTATTTTCTTGATGTGAAATGCAGCACCTTCACAAGTTTAGGTTCAGATAATCCACACATGATTGCATTCATGGCCCATGAGTTGTCATTACTTAGCTTCTTGTCTATAACAGTTGTTGGGGGTGTTGCAGGAGTTGTATAACCATCCAACATAGATTGCCAAATATAAAATCATAAGGACATGATATGAGTCCTCATCCTTAGACTCTAAAAATCATATTTAACTCCATAAAATAATGGTGCTTTGATATAAGAAGTGCCACTCTGCTGACTCACCACTTTTTTGCTTCAAAGGATCTCTTTTTAAGTGATTAAACTTTTCAAAAAGGACATGTTCTGATACCAATTTTTGGAATCACAGTGGACTAAGGGGGGTGAATCATTACATCAAAACCCTTAAACAATTCAACTTAACTTGTATGAATCTGTAGACACAAAATCACACAATTGGGTACATTTCTATGTCCTAAACACATACTTGCATTCATATGATTCCTAAGTGAGAAAAATAGTAATTAATGGCTATCTTTGGCCTATTTACTTTGTTTATTCTCTTCTTTTTGGTCTTACACACCCTACAATATAGTTTGAACTTTATTTCTTTATCTTTCATGACTCTCGACACCAGCGCCCAGGTGCCCTCATCCTTCTGGGTGCCCCCGATCTCTTTCTATATTACTCACTCTTTTTGGGCTTCTTTTATCTTTTAGGCATCTTATTTTCTTATGGTTTGACCTTCGAGTTGTCAATTATGAAATTAAAACAAGGAAATCATATAAATAAAAAGTTGTGTGACTAAAATAAAGGATCAATCTCTAAGCACCTACTATCATCACCTAAGGTTGCATCCAATGACATCTAAGAGAATTAAAGGCATCTATCTAGATTTTATTCAAGGGACAAGAGATTGGATTTTCTAAATACACTTCATATGAAGGGGAAGTTCATTTTTCCATCCACACATCTATTTAAATTGGTACATCTAGTTATCACCCTATATCACATGCACTTGTACAAGGGTTTCCTAGGGTACAATTCTATCACACACACACACACACACAAGAACTACATGGATTCTGAGATGTAGTTTAGCGTTCGGTCATAAGTTCACTCAGCTGGGTGACCATTGGGGTTGATTTAACTCCTCATAATTTCTTTGTAGGTTACAGGTAAATTTTGTGATCATAGTGCAACATATAGGTGACAAATAATGACCATAATCGACAATTTAGTGACACTAGAAAAATTAGGTTTTGAGCTCCTATATAGATATAGGTGCCCATAAGCATACTCTAGCACCCAGGTGCCCCTGAACCATTTTAGGTGCCCTAGTCTAGCCTCATATGATAGATCCAAAATTTACAGTGCACATTTATGATGGTCTGACCTTCATGTTCATCAATTTTCCAGTCCAGATCAGTTCAAGGAAAAGTGAAAAATAAACTAAGTCCTTTACTCTCTCTCTTGCACTTAGGGTTTCATATTTATTATCTTATTTATTTATGTAAAATATGTAATTTAGCATTTATTTATTATACATGACTTTGAAATTAGGATTTATACAAAAATTATATTTTTGTTAAATAATTTGGTGTACCCATCACTTGAACTCCACCTTCTTTCTATGGTTTTCTTCTTATGCTCGTTACCCGTAGTGGTCGTTATAGGTCTTTTGAGTAAATTGAGATCCCACCATATTCCTGTAGGGTTTATAAATTAATAGCTGAATCTGATAACAACTTTTCCAACTCTCAACATGTGCCTCTTGAAAACATCGAAACATTTAATAGTGAGAAATATTATGATGAAGACACCAACGTTGATCAAGAACAACTAGAAAAGGTTAACAATATTTTTCAAGATTTGCATGAAAATCCTACGCATCTTCTGTGTATTCTCCATGCTTGATGGTTGCTAAAAAATATTGATATGTTGTTTTTGCACACCTTCTAGGTTCCTCCTCAGATGTCATGGCCTCCACTCAGCCTCTTCATATTCCTACTTCCATTCCCACTATCACCGCTCTGATAATTCAAACTAATACTTATATTGCACAACTTGGATATTTTTAAAAAACCCCTTATTTAACTTTTTTATATCAATATTTGTAAACTCAAATTCATCAACTTCAAATAGCTACTTCTCGTGCTTCTTCGTCTCTTGATTCCACCTTACTCCATACTTCTTTTGCACCTACCATTTTCACTTATGCACCTCCTCCAAATTTTGTCCCTCCTTAGCTTCCCACCTTCAATGACCATGGTGATCCTTAGTAGCACATTCTATCTTTTCATGTGGCATGTCTACATTATGCAAATGATCATACATTATTAGCTAATCTATTTCCATGGAGTCTTCACGAATATGCTATACATTGGTTCTACAATCTAACTATCCATTCGGTAACATCATTTATGCATTTAGCTGATACTTTTCTTGTAAACTTTTCAATAAATATCGGTTCTAAAATATCCTATGCTCAACTTTCACTAATTAAATAAGGATCCAATGAGCATCTAGCAGACTATGTCTTACGATATAAGAACAACTTAGCTAAGATGTCTAATGTACTCGCTGACTCTGAATCGCCATATATTTTTGTCCAAAGTATTTTATCTCTATTACAAGAGAGTTTCATCTTTGAGACATCTCCATCATTTGATCAACTATTCCATACTCTTAAGTTACAAAAATAAAACTCTTATCTATGCACAAGCTCAAGTATCATGACCATGTTTCATCTTCTAATTGGTTTCAAAGAAAAGCTATTTTCCAACCATATACTAAGCACATTGAAGCCAAAGATATTGTTAATGTTGTTTCTAGTTATGAAAATATTCAATTGTAACCTCCAAAGTGTACATTTACAAAATTTCCTTGTGTTCCTCGACTTCTATTGCCACAACTCATTGAAAACAATCTTATCACACTTCCACCAGTGCTGAATTTTGATCCATCTTGCCCTAAGGGCCACAACTATAATGAAAATGATAAATGTGACTATCATCAATGTGTTGGGAATTCTACTGATCAATGTTTCAAACTTAGGCATCTTATTCAATATCATATTGACAATAATGTAATTGATATCCCCAAGCCTTTGGCATCTAAGTTGGTCAATAAAAAACAAAAATCTCAAAATATTCAATGATCCATTTCCCAAGCATGGAAAGAAAGTTGTTTATTCTTCAAATAATACATATCATGTGGTTCCCCCTCCTTCATCGGGGGATCTTGATTCTCTGGTTGCTAACACTGATGCATCTCCACCAATCATCACTTTATCTGACTATGATTATCATGTTGAATTTTCTTCTAATACACTACACATCAATGCTTTTATTAGATATTATGATGTCAATAACATAATGATCAATTCATCGGATCCTATTGGTGCATGATCTATTTCAATCCTTATTGCTATCAACTATCCACTATCTAAAATTTCATATCCAATTCCTAAATCGTATGGCTTCATCAAGCTTCCAGTTATACTTGGGCCTCTCACAATGTTTGTGTCATTTGTTATGGCACCTTCAGTCGAAGGTTGTAATATGATCTTAGGTCTTCCTTAGCTCTGTGCCGCTAAGGCTATCTTTTTCACCATACACTTAGTTTCCTTTTCCTCCTCTTGAGGATGTACTCTCACTAGCTACAACATTTAGGCCTCATGTGCCTCTCAAATCTAAGGTATCTTCTGCACCTAGTTCACCTATTCGCATATGACCTACTCATCCTCATTGGTCTACTAGTCCATCTTCTCATCCTAATTCCCCTACTAGGGTAGCCCTTTTACATAGGATTTCACCACCTCCTTCACCTCCTAGGTCTACTTCAAATAGGTGCTCCTCACATCCTCAGTCTCCTTCACATAGGTGTTCATCACCTCCTAGGTCTACTTAACATAGGTGCTCATTGCCTCCTCAGTTTCCCTCACATAGGTTTTCATCACCTCCTAGGTCTACTATCCATAGGTATTCACCACCTAGGTCTCCTTCATATATGTAGCATCAATATCATATTCCACTGATCTTAGATCATGATCACACACCTTTATCTCCTCACACATCGGATAGAGGACCCTTGCCCTTCACTTTCATTGGCTAGTTTACTCATCATCAGACACTTGGGGGCATCATGCTTACTTCTCTCCCTCCTCCTAACATCATCAAGTGTCTACTATTTCTATTATTATGCTCTGTGCTTCATATTTCATCTTCCTAAGCATCAGTATGCAACTAGGTAAACTTTGTATCATCACTACCCCATGACACACTCTAGTTCCATAGTTCATACTTGAATGTCGATGGTCTAAATCTGAAATGAAGCTCACCTCTTCTACTCTTTATGCTCTATGCTTCATGATTTATCTTTCTAGCGCATATTATCAAACCATTTCCTAATAACACACTCTTGTTCTATGGTTTATTCTTGATTATTGGGGGTATTTTATAAATGAACCTCATCTCATACTCATCCACATCCGCTGGGGGGAACGCTGATCCTTTCACATTCACATTGCATACCATTTCATCAATATCATAGCATATTTCATATCTTGGTTGCATCTATTCTTTCTTGTTTATACTTACATGTATAATTTTCTTACTGTATTAGACATATATCCAGTATGTCATTATATTTTCTATATACATGTGTGCATTCACTTCGTATTTAGTTGTGAATGTAGAATTCCTACAGATATTTACACACAAAAATGATTTTTGACACTATACCTATTACCGGTCCCACTGAGGCTCTTGGGGGCATGTACATTTCTACTTTTATACATCATAGGTGCTATTGTTTCATTTTATACTATTTCATATTCTTACTAGTAAACTACTTATTCCATTGGTACATACATGTATTGACATACTTATTATATTTATAACATGCTAATAGGTTCTTCATGTGCAACATTTGATTTGTAGGAACTATTTGCCACCATGATTGGCTGACACTTTTCTTGAGACTATTTCCCATTGTATGTTATTGTTTTCAACCTATGCCCTTTGTCTTGTATGCACATTGTATGCTTTTGGCCACTTTGGCCCTGATTTTCAAGTGACATTGTGAGTGATGTACCATTTTTAAAACTCAATTTTCATAGTCTCTTTTATATGTACATTTTATTGTTTCACTACTTTTCTATGACATGCTTGCTTCCTTTTTCTACTAACACACGTATCTATCAATTTTGTTTTCACGTCCCTTGGTTTCTACCATGCACATCCACCCCCATGTAGGGTATTTAGTTCATATCAACATTCAATCCTCTCTTTGGGACACATTATCCTAGCAATGTCATATGCACCCTAAATGAGGGGGGCATACATTGGGTGAATCAGTCACCCCATACAACAGCTCAAAGCTACAGTACAATACAAAATCAACACAAGCTATAGTTACAAGCATGGCCCATAATCCGACTTGGGTCATTAATTCAACACAAAATCCAACACCCAGATACAAACACTAGTGCATGGACCCTCCTAGCCTCTCCTGGGTTCCTATGTCCTTGTGGAAGATACAAAAAGTTTCTTAGATCAACATAGTTTTAAGTAGTTCACAGATCAATTTTCACATAACAAGCACAATCCTCCAACAAACAAAATGCATTCTTTCTCCATTTTCTACACAGAATAATAAATAACTAAACATGGGATATACCATCTACAATGGTGCTTATTTAGAAAGAATTCATGGAAGGAGAGTAACACTAGACCTCTCTCCCCAACACTCATCTACCATGGCGTAGATCACACTTGGCGTGAGATCTCCCGAAAAACTCATTCTTGGCATGAGATCACCCTAAAAACTTTCTCTTCTACATAATTTCACAACATTTTCTATCCTTTTACAATCATGATCATCAGGTGCACACTTTCCTTTTACTACCTTTTCACATTTGCATACTTTTACATGCTTTTACAGAGTTTTCATAATACATGACTTTGTTTATTTTTTTTCTCTTCTTTTACAAGTCTGTCCTTAATACACAACAAGAAGCAACCCTACATCAAGCACAATAATAGGTAAAACATTGTACAACATAGTACACTTCACCCCTAGGGTCACTCCCTCTTTCTTAGTTTCCACGCTTCATTTTTATCACTTCACACTTTCACTTGTCTCTTCAGCATGCTATAACCATCACACTATACATGGTTATCATGTATGCATCTCTTATATACTTTATGTTATTGAGTATTCACTCAAAAACATAAAGTGGGGGAAAATGTAGACACAAAATCATGCATTTGGGTACATTTCTAGGTCCCAAACACATACATGCATTCATATGATTCCTAAGTGAGAAAACTAGTAATTGACAGTTATCTTTGTCCTATTTACTTTGTTTCTTGTCTTCTTTTTGTTTTTACACACCCTACAACCCAATATGAACTTTATTACTTTATCTTTCATGAATCTTGACACCACCTCTTAGGCACCCTTGTCCTTCTTGGTGCCCATGACCTCTTTCTATCTTACTCGTTCTTTTTGGGATTCTTTTATCTTTTGGGCATATTATTTTCTTATGGGTCAACCTTCTAGTTGTCAATTACAAAATTCAACCATGGGAAGCATATAAATACAAAGCTATATGACCAAAATAAAGGACCAAGCTCTAAGCATTTATTATCATCACCTAAGGTTGCATCCAAAGGCATCTAAGAGCATCAAAGGCATCCATCTAGCTTTCATTCAAGGGATAACAAATTGCATTTTATACATTCACTTCATAGGAAGGGGAAGTTCATTTTTCCATCCACACATCTATTTACATGGGTACATCTAGCTATCGCTTGCTATCATGTGCACTTACACAAGGGCACAATTCTATCACACTTGTAAAATAACTACATGGATTTTGAGATGTAGTGCAACACTTGATCGTAAGTTCACTCAGTCATGTGACCATTGAGGTCAATATGACTCCTCATATTGCATCTTTATTTTTTGGGATTCGATGTAGTTTTAGGTTTTTACAGGTCATCATTTGTTTGCAAATTACATGTGAATTTTGTGATCATAGTGTGACATACAGGTGACCAACAATGACCATAAGAAACAATCTAGTGACACCAGAAAAAATCATAATTTGATACCCTTCATAGACACGGGCACCCATAAGCATACTCCGGTGCCCAAGAACCCTTGACCCATTTTAGGCGTCCTATTCCAAACTCATCCAACATTACTAGAATTTACAGTGCATGTTTGCGATGGTTTGAACTTCATGTTCATCAATTTCTAGTACAGATCAATTCCAAGAATTTGCTTGTTTCAAACATGTAATTTAGCATTTATTTATCAAACGTGACTCTACATTCATGGTTTATACAAAATTATTTTTTTGTTAAATCAAAATCATTAACCATCGAACCATACATTAATTGTGAGCTTAACAACATAAAACAAACATCCACATGTACACGAATAAGAGAGAGTACACAAGACATAATATGTAAGTGGTAAACCCTCGAGGGGAAGAAAATCCACTGAAAATTTTCATTATATTACTCAAAACAAAATACTTTCATGAATATGAATCATCACACAAGATTTTTTTAGTGAGGAACCAAACCCACAAGGAGCACCAACCCCTAAAAATGTTTTTTTATATTACTCACAACAAAGGAATCATGTGAATATGACTCATCACACAAGTTTTGAGTAAGAAGACCACTGAAGAAATGTTACCAACACACATAGTTCATAGTGATCAAAGATTTATCTCATACACCTTCAAACCCTCATCAAATTCACCATCATCTAACTCACTCAAACTTTGAATTTCATGAACTTATTTGAACTCAAACCCTTACACGAAAGATCTTTAACCTTCTTCAGACTTTCACGTGCTTTATCAGCTATCTTGATGCCATTAACTCACTTGCAATCTGTCACCTAGATTTCATTTTTCCCTCTCTTTCCATATAGTTAAAAATGAACCAAAACATTCACTTTATATGAGACTCAACTCAAAAACATAACATAGGTCGGTACTGACCCAAGATTTCAACCATACCAACATAAAAACATAACACCAAACTTATAACAATGATCTTGTACTAGATATTTTTTTCTTTCCTATTTTAAATTAATAAAATGAAATAACAAAACCAACTGACCTCATAATACGACAGGGTTTATTGATACCTACGATGATTGATGTTGATACTTGGTGGATGGATGATGTCGAATAAGCGCTCCTTCTTTTGCCAATGAAGAAACATGCAAATCAGAGATAGCTAAACAAAATATATTATATAACATGGGTATACAAGATGCTCCATAAAGGTTGATTCCAGGAATCCAAAGGGACTTCCTTGGAGGATGTCATCTCGCTTTAATATAATTAAATAGATTTACGATAATGATAAAGATAGATAAATGGTAGACATGAAGCTAGAACTCAAGATCAAAAGGTAAATCCTTCTCAACTTCAAATTTGTCCCAGGCTAATGTGGAGGCTTTTTGGATGGCCACGAAGTATTCATACTAATAATCCTTTGTTTTTTGTCAGATATTGTGGAGGAACTGCAACTGATCCTCGATGTCCTCAATGTTGGTCGTGAATCATATAGCACACAATGTAAGTTCATGCAGGATGTCAAATTGTTCCCAAAAGAAGGGTTGTTGAACAATCAGAAGGTCATAGATGCTTGTAATAGGATGAGACTATCATATAACTGTCATCTAGAACAAAGCCATGCTTGCACAAGACAAGTTAAATCAAGAAATGATAAAAAATGATTTAAGAAAAGGCTATGATTAATTGAAAATATGCTGAAAACAGGAATTGTGGGTGATTCAAAGGAATCGCAAGTGATTTTTTATAATCATGGGCAATTCAAAGGAATCATAGGTGATTCAAGTAATCATTAACAATTACTGTGAAAATGATTATTATTTCTAAAAAATGATAATTTGATTTAAAAAGAGAGCTAAGTTGATTGTTTTTTGTTAGTTTTTTTGAATGGATAAATTTGTGCCTAAGTATTAGAGGGACATAAGGATGGGGTGCACATAAATGGGGCATGTAGGTGCACACATAAGTTTGGCAAGAAAGGGAACACCTGAGAAAGTCAAAGTTCAGGACTTATTTGTTTTGCATGTTACAGAATAAGAATAAGATTGAGTACAGAGCACACATTGGATAAGAACAAGAAGACTTGTAGATGTACCAATGCCTATTTTTGGATAAAATGGAAGATTAAGCATCATGTGAAGCTAGAGATAATAAAAGGATTGGATCTAGAGTTAATTATAGGTAATCTATTATTAGGCAAATTTTTCATTATTCTTGATTACCTTTTTAAATGTCACATGGCTATTTTGAGCATGTAACCTATTTTGAGAGTGCATAGGTGGTGAAGGGAAATTTCCCACCCCTATATGTATGTATTGATTTGCATGGGTTTATATATAAGACAAAGAAATGAAGTTATGCTGCTGGTATGATGTTGCATGCATGAATTTGTATTATTACTTTTGGGTGTATTCAATTACTATGTTTTATGGTGGACTAATATAATGGATCATTTTGGATGGTTATTTATTATTGATGTCTATGTTACTTGTTATTGTATGGTAAATATGATCTTGATCCTTGTTTGATTCATTATACAATATGGTTGTGAGTTGATTCTTGTTATTATTTACCTTTGATTACTTGCTATGGATATGGACTATATGAATTATCATGATAACATCTTGACAAAGCCGGTATAAAAATAGGGACCTGGTACCTTTGTGCACATTGGGTGAGTGCTCAGATATGTCTAGGTAATGTGCTAGCGTGATTAGGGTTTTAAGTAAGAAATAGAGACTACATTTTGGTTTTATTGTTGGGACCTCTTTTCAAGTTGTTGCAAGGATGTTGCATGATGAATACGTGTCAGTTGACTTTAGAAAACATTGAGAGTTGGGTTGTGGACTTAGAAGACCAGTTTTCTCATAGATATAATACTCAACTTGATTTAAATGCTCATGTGTGGGTTGAAGAACATTTGTATCATGAACTCTATGAGAAATTATTTTGTTATTTTCCTATAGAGCTATATGAGTGGTTGGTAACATATAAATCAAAGTGAAATTTGAGGTACAAAACAATTTTTTGGACACAAGAAGATTACCAGACTCTGTATGATGTTGATGTGACTTGGACATGCACTATATATCATTGGTGGAGTGGTGTTTTGTACAGTTACATGTTAGAGTACAATATTTCTACTTATTCTTGTCTAGAGGTTGTTGAGTTTTAGTTCTTGTGCCAACCCAAAGGATCTTATTTGCACACTATAGCTTTAGCAATTAATATATTATTGGTGACTATGGATTTGGAAGAACAACCTATGGCTAGCTAAAACCCTAGGGCACACAACGGCAGGAGCAGGTGTGGTGAAATATGGCATACCTTACAGCAGAAAAGGAGAAAGAGGGAAAATGGCTTAAGTATAATGAATCAAGGGAAAGGGAATTAGCAAAGAAGCGTGGCATTGAGGAGTTTATGGAGTTATCGAGACAGGTGATGCATAAAGTATTTGAGGTTCACACGGAGGACATGGAACTTGAGCATTCGGTACTCCCCCATCTAGGCAAGTGCAAAAGAGAAACCCCTTTAACTTCATATGAGAGTGCATTTGAAGAGGAAAGAATAAGGACATTAGGAACTCATTTGATCCCACCTGGCAACCTTGCACTTGCGTTTGGTGTTCTAGTTCCTAAAATAGTTATTAAGAAACAAGCCAGTGTTGGTGATAGAGTAATGACAGGTAGATTTCATTTTTTGTTGAGTACATAAGTTCATCAGACGAAAAAATCATCTATGGCTACACAGACATATTTTTTATTTGGTGGTATGATTGGTGGTATATTTTTTGGCGCGTCATCAGGACAGAGTGTGGGAGTGCAAAATGTTGGTAATACATCAGGAAATAACACAATTTCATAGACTGTGGGAGTTTAATTTAGTACAATAGTAGGCACACATAGTAGTTCATCCTATGGTTTGGTTCCGGTTACAGGAGGTGGATCTGGAGGCTCAGGATCTAGTTGATCTTGTGGCTCTAGAAGTGGAGGAAATAATGGGGGTAATACAGGTTCTGGGTCTAGTGGGCATGGTCTGCACCAGCTACATAAAGTTTATTATGAGATGTCTCTTCACCTCCCTGATTACATAGACATTGAGGATGCATCGGATCATGTGCATATGTGTGAGATATTATGGTACGCTAAGGGAATCATATCTCTTGAGTGTAATGCAAGTCAATTTTCTACTTCTTTATAAGGGTGCATGCATAGTTGGCATAAGAAGTATGACTTGAACTGGACTATTGTAGATTACAATGCGTTGTTTGATGCTTTCTTGGATAAGTTTCATATACCTGAGTTTGAGAAAAAAATCATCCACGTGTGGAAAGAGATTAAGCAGGGCATGACTTAGAGCATAAGGGAGTATGATGCATGCTTTAAAAAATTTCTATCAAAGTTTTCTTATGATATTCACCCTAGGCAACATGCATAGTGGTTTTGGTAGTTTGATAACACCTTTCAGAAGGGTGCTCTCTCATAAGACGTTTACATATCCACGTGAGGCTTTGGATGTAGCTCTGCACACTGAGGTAGTTGGAAGCTTAGACATTGTATTTATCCCACTCTCGGAGGAACAATTACATCTATGGAGAAAGATTTGGAGAGACTATCAGCCAATTTGGCACATGAGATGCGCATTAGAATATGGTGTACATATTGTGAGGTTGAAGGACACACTAAGGATAGTTACCCTTGTAAATCCGTGCACTCCATGTTGTTGGATTGTGAGATCTATCATTTGGATCATGATATGAGTAGGTTCCCGTTGTTGTAGCATGTGATTTGGAAGAACGTATTTTATCATTATAAGATTTGTAAATCTCATACTCATGATACAGAAAAATATAGATTGATTGATCAGATTCATGAAGATATTGAGATAGGTGTATGTCTGACCAATGTTGAAAATAATTCTAAAGAGCAAGAAGGATAATATCAGGAAGGTTGCTTTGATGGAGGTGGTAGAGGTAGAGGTTAGTGAGGTGGATATAGAGGATGTGGTCGCAGCGAAGGTAGAGGTGATTTCCCTTGAGGAATCTGTTACACATGTGGATCCCTTGATCATTATAGGCATGAATACCAGCATAACGTAGTCTACTCATGGTGTGGGAAGAAACACAAGTTTGAAGAATGTCATAAGTTATATGAGAACATGAGTAAAAAAATATAAGAATAATGATAAGGGTGCGGGGATGATTAAATTGCATTATGTTATAGAATACCAGTGGATGCCTAGGATTACACTTGATCTTGAGATGTTACATGTGTTAGTGATTACACACATTGAGGTTGCACATGCTCGTGAGATCCTGAAGAAGAAACTTGTTATTCCAAAGTAAGAGGTGATAAATGTGAAATATCTAGATCCTGCCCACTAGAAAGAGGTATACCAAGAGACTATGGAGGTTATTAGAAACTTTCAAGGTGAGATATAATGCTTAGAGGAGTAGTCGCGGAAGATGGAGTGGGAGAAGATAGTTAAGCTTCCTCATAAATATGTTGATGACTTGAAGGAGGTATGTAAGATGTTGCGCCAGGAGAATATCATTCCATTGTTTGGGGAATGGCTGAGGGAGAAGATATCACATGTTGGATCTGAGTGCAAGAGACAAATATTGCATGCAAAATTACCCCCTCACAACCTTGAGTATGATAAAGAGATCACTTTGAATGCAGTTGTTGATGGGTGGTTGTTGAGTAGAATACTGATTGATACAAGTGTAGAAGTTAATGTACTCACTTTGGATGCGTGGAATTAGATGGGGATACCACCACTACAACCTTCTTCGAATGTGTTGTATATGGTGAACAAGACTAGAGCCATACCCATTAGGGTATTGAAGTATGCTACTATTAGTATACAAGGGTTCAACTTTACTGAGGACTTTGAGGTCTTGGCGTTTGCAAAATAAAATAGTTTTCCATAATTTCTTGGGCACCCTTGGTGTTACACAAATAATGTTGATCTGCACTTTAATAAAGGTTATATCAGTTTTGAGAACAAGTGGAGAAGCTGGCTGAGGGGCAGAGGAAGGAAAACGAGAAGAGGTAGCAGATTCTAGATTTTTTGGTAGAGTAGGGAAAGGAGGTTATTGACACATATCCAGACATAAATAAACAAAAAAAGCATACATATCAGTCCTATTTGCACTTCATGCATGATTGTGTCCATCTCTTGATCAAGAAGTAGTTGGGAATGCCACGAGAGACCACAGAGACAACTGCATAGAAAGAGAAAGAAGCTATAAAATAGAAGGAAAAGATAAACAATCACACCACGTGGAAGATATTTGATTATGATGGCCTATTGCAAACCATTAAGGAATAATTAAAAAAGGTAGATTTGATACTAAACATGTGCGCAGACCCAGAGCCAATCATTAAGACAGATAATTTTGTTAAGGAGAATGAATTCCTTGCTGTAAAGAAGAATGAAACTCTTAGACAAGAGGAGAGGCTGACATTGTTAGTAGAGAAGCGTGATGTACTCACAATAGCCCAGGATCCTCAAAAGAAGCAAATAAAGAAATTTGGAAAGATGATAGCATGAATAATGGATGTAATGGACTATATGATTTCATCCTTGGAAAATATTCTCATATTTTTAAAGAACAAGGGGGAAGACATGACATTCATGTAACACTCTGAAATCTTGTTACTTCCTCCTGAGCATTCAAGTGTTGATATATGATTTCTTCTGTAAAAAGGGACATGTTCCTTTGATTGTGAAGTCATGCTTGATAGGGATTGTATCTTCTTTGCTCTTGAAGATTTTTGACTGAGCCAGGATATGCTTGGACTCTTTTATATCTTTCATTTTTGCACCTGAGTTTAATCTGATTTCGGAATAAATTTTGGATTTACCTGTCTATATGACTTAGCCTTGGATCATTGGCATTGACCCAAGAGATGTTTTAAGTTTATTCTGGATTAACAAAAATTATAGACCTTACAAGGTTACAAGGTCCAAATGTGTGGAATAAGGAATTCCGGAGTTAACTCAGGCTGATCTTGTTAAATGAATTGGTTCCCGATATCATAAAATCAGGAAGGTCTTGATCTTGAGCCAGGGAATAAATTCAGATACATTTATTCAACTAGCTTATTAGCAGTGCTGGAATGAATCCTTTTCATGAATGTATATTTGTTGGTTCTTATACTGAACGATTTTAATTGTTAAGACCTAAGCTGGGTTTATTAAGGTTAATAACCTAAACCTAAACTATAACCTATGGGTTAGATTAGTGCTAATCTAACCTAGGCCTAAACTATAAACTAAATGTTCTAAGGTTAGTGACCTAGTGCTAAGGAGGTTAGACTAAGTATCACCTTAAATTCTAACCTATGTTTCTAACCTAACTAATGAACATGGAGGAAAGGGACCTATGAAGGGGTGCGAGCCATGGGCGGTAGTTTCTATGGCATTAAATGGGATGGATAAGTATGAAGGACAAGGGATTTGGTGGAAGTTTCAAACGGCTAGTGAAATCTGACGTGGCAGAGTCGCCAAATCTAGAAATGGTCTTTGATTTGTTTTTATCCATCGCCAACTATGGCGATCGGTGGCAATGGAGATTGAGTGGGAATTTTGGAGTTAATGCAATTAATGAACTTGGTCTCCGAGCTCAGATTTCTCGGGAAGACATGCAAAATGGAAAATTGGTAGTTTGTTTGGTTTTTCATGCGCTCTAGTTTTCTCTCTGTTTGATCACTGGTTCTTCGAACCAGTCTACTTGGTGTTGCATGGCAACTATGAGAATAACTAGCTCTTTTCTCTGTCGAGGAAAGTTTATAAGGCATGGAAATAACAAATTATTTTTGTTGAATCTAACGTGGAAAAAGAGGAGAAGGCTCGAGTTCTTTCAGTGGTCTTCTTCAGATTTTTAAGCAACATTACCAGGCATGTTAGGCCCTAACTTTTAAAAATCTTGCTTTCCTTCCAATGATTTCATTAGAACAACTCTGTTCAGATGATTTTTGGGTTCAGTTGGTTTTTATGGTAGCTTTGTATGAATTAGTTTGTTGTATCTTCTTACTGGCTCGATTTTGCAAGTGAACCCTTGATGGGTGTGCATTGTGTTTCGAACGGTTGTACTATCTTGTTGTGTTTTGCATTTCGGTTAGATTTTGTAGAAATGCTTACAAGGGTAATGTTTGAAACAGACACTATTGGAGTCCATGAAAATTTTTCTTGGTAGATATCGACTTCTGTAGAAGCCTTGCTGTTTATACTTCTTGAAATGATAGTATGTTTTGGCTTCTGTAGAAGCTTTGTCGTGAATACTGTATGTTATTGGATATTGTGGGAATCCTTGAATAGATAGTATTTTTAACTGTTGTAGAAGTTTAATAGAGAATACTATATGGGTTCGATTCCTTTTTGAGTCCTGGAAAGGTAACATACGTTTCTACTTCTATAGGAGTTCAGTCATGAATACTGTATGTTATTGGTATAGCTGGAATTCTTGAATTTAATATTTATCTTGTATCTTTCTACTTCTGTAGAAGTTTAATTGTGAATACTGCACGTGTTCAAATCATTTTGAATCCTTGAATCGTATATTAGGATTTTCCCTTCAGTATTAAGCTCAGTTGTGAATACTGTGCTTATTGACTCAGTTGGAGATCTGGATATGTAACCGGTGTTTTGAATTCTGTATAAGCTTGGTTGTGAATACCTATTGATATTGGCTCTGTTGGAGTCCTTAATATGTATCTTGTATTTAGAATTCTGTAGAAATTTAGTTGTGAAGACTGCTGGTGTTGAATTAGTTGAAAACCTTGAATGTTTTCGTAGGAATTCGGCTACTGATCTTGTCCACACTGTGTTTTCTTTTTAAACTCGACTCTGTATGAGTCCTTGCTATATTCGCACTATCTCGGCTTGGATGAAACTTTGTTGAAAATAATGATTTGATGATGACCTTTATGAAGATCTTGTTGAGGTTATTATTTCCTGAAAGTGACTTCTAATTTACACCCATGTTGTATAACGTAGGGATTTGTTTCAGTTGAATGAAGCTGTGCAGGTTTGTGTTAGATTCAGTGTGAATGTCACTAGGTATGCATATGGAAACATCATTTGTTTTAATGCTATCTAGCCTCTTGTTTGACTGTGATAAAGAGGTTATTCATTTGATTTCGGCTTTTGATTTAAGTCCTTGTTGTGTTTTAGTAGGGATTAGATTGAGTTGTATGTTGATGAGTGTTTCGACTCAGTGGGATTGTTCTTGTGTTTGAGCATGATTACGTCTTCTGTTATCGTGAATATCTAGTCGTGTGCTTGACTGAAGTAAAGAGCTATTAACTGTACCTTGACAAGCGATGGCGTTGGATATTTTCTCGTTTGTTGAATAATATGGAAGGTTATGTGGAGTCTATTTGATGGATTATTCATCACTGCCTTGTCACGAGAGCTACTGTGTTGTTCAGTAAGTTACAGGTAATTTTTATATTTGTATTTTGACGGACTGTAATTCTTCCTGTGGTCTCGACTGGCTTAGTCGCAGGCATATAATGTGAATGCATTACTCTTGAGTGGACGGTACAGTCATGAGCATGATTGGAAGGGACATCTGAATGTCTCGGTTTCTTTCTCTTCTGCTGTAAAGTATATGTTGATATATTTATATTTAATTGTTGGAATTGTTAATACATACTGATGGATTCATGAATTGTTAGGATATTCATTTTTGTTGAATGTAATGGTCTGTCGGATGTTTGTTGTCCTTGGGATTCAGATGGATAGTTGTTTTGGATACATTTGTTCTTCTTGGTCACTAATATTTATGAAGAAATATCTGAAAAGTATCTAGGACTATTTAGTAACTATAATATGAGTTACGCGTTTATAGTCATGTTTGTATTACAAAAGAGCATAGTCTGAAATATGTTTACATGTTTGGTGAAATGATTTCATTTAAACAGGTTGTTTAATGAAAACAATTGGTGGATTGCAATTGTTTTAAGAATTAGTGCTTATCATGCTCAGTTCACCGAACTGACCCATGTTGACAATTTTTGCAGATGATTGCCGTAAGTGGTAAAGGCACGCAGATCTGATAGGATGTTCAGATTGTTTAATTTGGTTTTATGATGAATTACAGCTTGATTCTCTAAATGTACTACTTGAAGAAAGATGTTCTTTTTCTGTTGAGTATTGTATCAAATATGCTGAATGCATAAAATGTATTTGATTAGCTTTGAAAGGAATGAAAAGAGGTATTTGTTACTTATGTGTTTGCATTCGTATCTTGATGGTTTGATCTTCTTCGGTTCGAATGATCTTAAGAGCATTGTTATTATTGTATAACTTGGAGACTTTTGTGATTATCTAAGTAAGCTTGCAAGGTTATGTGACTGAATACTTATGATTGTTTAGTAGTTCTATTATGTTCTATCTAAAGCTAAATTGGAATTCTAGATCACTGTCTTTTGGAAAGCTAAGGTTAAAATAAACCTGAGCAGGAGCTAAACGAGCTGAATAAATCATTACTTCCTAGTCTTGATCTAAGTCAAGACAACGTTTAATTGGATTCTTAATCACTATATCTCGATACTAACAAGTAAGATATAAATTCAGTTATGAGAACTGATATAAACCAAAAAAAAAAGGGTTTGGTTAGCAATCTCATGTGAAGATTGAGGGTTAGTGTCCAGTTTCGTTGATTTAGAATTATGTATATTCTATGAACTCCTTGATGGGACCTCTAGTCTTAATAACTTCTCTTGTGTAATGGGTTTTATTAAGAAAGGTAATTCTAAGGTGAGGAACCCAGGGATTGGGAAAGACTACCCTTAAGGGAGCGTCTTATAGTATAATTTTAACTCAACGTATGTAACACTTATTAATAAGTAGATCTTTTCGAGGTGGATTTAAAGGTTGACGGCACAAGTCAACTACAGGGTTGTACCTTCGAGAAGATTAGGATCTTCTCGAAGATACAACAATGCAGGTGACTTATGACGACACCCTTTGCATTGATCGTTAAGATTTACACCTTAAACTCGAACAAGTTACTCTGGGACTGATTAGGAATGTGGTCACGTTATAAGGCTGCCCTAGGAGACTCAGGGTATCTTGACACACTGGATTAACTAGGGTTGACCCAGTATGTCAGCGTATCCCTAGTCCTCGGGAGCATCCCTATAACGTTGTCATCTTACTAATCTGTTCCTGAGTGAATAACTTGGGACAGGAGAGTCTGACAGAAGTCAGTATAAGACATTCTACATAACATAGGAATGGGGTGAAGGACATATTCCAGATTGACGAGTATGCTGTCAAGGAATACGAGACATAAGCAGTATGTTTCAAATCTTTGGCCAAAGTATCGCAAGCTGCTGATTGCGTTGTCCTAAGTCACCTAGTCTAAGGGATGAGATGCCGATGAATAATGGTAACAATTATTCAGATAGGTTCCTTGGACAGAGCATTCTGAATCCCAGATTAGGGAAGAGAACCGCAAGAGTGATGTGTTAAATAAAAACGCCAACTCTTAATACTCATGAATAGATCGGTAGATTACCGAGTCATGGAATGAATAGATCGGAGGTACTCCGAGTCATTACAGCTGCATATGGTTATCTGTTATGAGAATGGTTGTTTTGATTTGTGAGTTCTAAATTATGTATTTAGAACCAGGAAGCATTTATCAAAAAAAAATAAAAATTACTTGTTCTAATGTATAAAAATGAGGATGTTACATCTTGGTATCAGAGTAGAAGGTTACAGCTCTTGGACCTATTGTGTCCATAATCTGATAAAAACCTGAATTTTCTTGTAACAGAAAATGGTTAGAACAAGGGGGAATGTTGCGAATAATGCTCCACCTGAAGGAGGGGTGGCAACAACCCAAAAACTTGATGAGATCCTTGCTGCCCTGTTGGACACAAGAGATCGTTTAGCTGTACTTGAACAGCAGGTGATGGGAAATGAGGAGGATGAAGAAGCTGGTAATAACAATCAGCAACCTCCTGAGGACAACCCCGATTTGGGTGTTGATATTAATGTTGGAAATGCACCTGTCCAACCAGAAAACAAAAAGGCCAGGTTGGCAGCAGAACTCACTAATGATATAAAAAGGATAAGCCCACCTAAATATGATGGCACCACATTAGGAGATGGAGCTGAGAACTGGCTCAGTGAAATGGAGAAGTACTTTGCAATAAGAAACTTCTCAGAGGAAACCAAAGCTATTTGGGGAGCCTATCAGCTTTCCCACGAAGCATCTTCGTGGTGGGATAGCCGTAAAGCAGAGCTAAATATTGATGAGACCAATATTACTTGGGATCAATTTAAGGGCTATTTTAGGCAACGATGGCTGCCACAACTTTTCTATGATCAGAAAATGACAGAATTCTAGAACTTAGCTCAAGGGAAGCTAACGGTAACTGAATACTGGGAGCGGTTTACAAAACTCCTCAAGTATGTACCGCAGTATCAAACTGACGAGAAGTTCAGAATATGGAAATTCATCATGGGATTGAATCCCGTGATAGGGGGAGAGGTCGATGTTCACAGTCCAACCACTATGGAAGGAGTTGTTGAAAAGGCCATAAGACAAGAACAGAAATTAAAGGCTATTTCTGCTCATAAAGAGGAAGTGCGGAAGAAGATTGCAAACCCTTCTTCAACCTCTCTTGCACCCAAAAAGGGACCATGGAAAAAGTTTGGAAACAAAAGTAAGTTTCCAGGGGATAATAGTAAGAAAGCAGTAGCAAATAAGCCTGCTGGAAATGTAAGGGATAATTTTGCCAAAAATTATAACAATGGGCAGAAGCCCTATGGAGGACAACGTGATAATTACAAGACTGGAGGCAATTTTGAGCCTAAAAAGGGACCTGTAGGAGGCTGCTACAATTGTGGCAAAGACCACTATGCAAATCAGTGCCCTTTGAAGAAGGATGATCGTAATCAGCAGCATAAGATACATGCTGCAGTAGCAGACAAGCAAGCTGAAAAGCAAGTGACACCTATAGAAGTTCCGGGTAAGTTATTTGGCATACCTGTCACTATTCTTTTTGATACAGGAGCTACTGAATGTTTTATTTCTAATAAACTTGCTTCTAAACTTAAGAGAAAAGCTGGAAAAATGGATAAATCTTGGACTGTACAGTATGGTAATAACTCTGTTCATACAGTGAGTATGTGTCTTTTTGGGGCAGTCCTTGACTTACCTAACTTTTCCACGGAAGTTGACCTCTATGTTACACCTTTGGGGTCTTACGACATTGTCATTGGTGTCAATTGGTTAGCTGAACATAAAGCAAAAGTAGACTGCTATGAAAAGAATATAAGATGTTTAGATGATCAGCTGGAAACAACAGAGATTCAAGGGGTTAAACGGGAAATTTCAGTTAGAAAACTGTCAGCTATGCAGCTTAAAAAGGCTAAAAACAAAGGATGTACCCTTTATGCAGTAAAGATATCTGAATTTTCAGAAGAAGATGGTGATTCCATGAAACGATTTCCTCTGCTACAAAGTTTCAGGGATGTTTTTCCGGAGGAATTACCAGGGTTACCACCCAAGAGGGAATTTGACTTCACCATCGAAATCAAACCAGGAACGGAACCTATTTCCAAAGCACCTTATCGGATGACTACTACAGAGTTAGTCAAGCTTAAGGCACAATTGCAAGAACTTTTGTCTAAAGGTTTGATTAGACCAAGTGTTTCACCTTGGGGAGCGCCTGTAATATTTGTGAAAAAGAAGGATGGAACACTTAGGTTGTGTATTGATTATCGGATGTTGAATAAAGCAACAATCAAGAACAGATACCCACTTCCAAGGATCGACGATCTATTTGATCAGATGCATGGGGCAGCGGTTTATTCTAAGATAGATCTTCGATCTGGTTATCATCAGTTAAGGATTAGAGAAGAAGATATTCATAAAACAGCTTTCCGAACAAGGTACGGACATTATGAATTCACGGTTCTACCCTTTGGATTAACTAATGCACCCGCAACTTTTATGAACTTAATGAATAATATCTTTCAAGAATATTTGGACAAGTTTGTACTTGTATTCTTGGACGATATTCTCATTTATTCTAAAAGTGTTGAGGAGCACAATGAGCATTTGAAGATAGTTTTGGGAATTTTGAGAAAAAGAAAGTTGTATGGTAAGTTATCCAAATGTTCTTTCTTTGATTCAGAAGTTCACTATTTGGGTCATGTCATTAGTAAGGAAGGAATTGCTGTAGATCCTTCAAAAATAGTGGCAATAACTGAGTGGCCTGCACCAAAGAATGTGCACGAAGTAAGAAGCTTCATGGGTCTTGCTGGTTACTATAGAAAATTTGTTAAGGATTTTTCTAAAGTAGCTGCACCGATAACTTCATTGCAGAAGAAGGATAAGAAATTTATTTGGAATGATAAGTGCGAAGTGGCTTTCAAAAGTCTGAAAAGCCAGTTGACTTCCGCACCTATATTAGCTGTACCAGACCCTAATGGGAGCTTTACTGTTGTAACGGATGCTTCTGGGGAAGGCCTTGGAGGTGTTTTGTTACAAAATGATCAAGTCATAGCATATGAAAGTAGAAAACTTAAGTTACATGAGCTGAATTATGCTCCTCATGATTTGGAGCTTGCTGCCATTGTTCATGCGCTTCAAGTCTGGAGACACTATTTACTTGGGAAACCTTTTGAGTTGAAAACTGATCACTTAGGACTGAAATATATTTTCACTCAGCCTAATCTAAATGCCAGACAGAGAAGGTGGTTAGAATTTTTATCACAATATGATTTTGATATTAGCTACATCAAAGGGAAGGAGAATAGAGTAGCAGATGCTCTAAGTCGTAGGAGGCACATTTCTGCTCTTATAACATTAAGAACTCAGTTTAAGGATGAGGTAAAAAGTGCCTCAGAATCAGATACATACTTTCAGCAAGTAAAAGCAGCGCTTGCTGCAGAACCTAATGATGAAAGGTATAAGGGTTTTCATTTTGATAATGAAGGAATCTTACGTTATGAAAACAGGGTATACGTACCTATGCTGAACGATTTGAGAAAGAAGTTGTTAGTTGAATTTCATAATTCACCTTTCTCTGGACACCCGGGTATCACAAAAATGCTTGCTGATCTGAAACAACAATACTTTTGGAAAGGTATGAAAAAGGATGTCATTGATTTTGTGACTCATTGTCTGGAATGTCAGCGGGTTAAGGCAGAACACATGCACCCTGCTGGACTGTTATATCCTCATAGCATACCGCAGTACAAATGGCAAGTAATAAGCATGGACTTTGTACAAGGGTTACCTATGTCCAGGAATAAACATGATGTTATCCTGGTAGTTGTAGATAAACTAACTAAGGTAGCTCATTTCATCGCTGGAAATCTAAAGGATGATTCACCAGTGCTGGCCAAAAGATTCGTACACGAAATTTTCAGGTTACATGGTGTACCAGAATTGATTATATCTGACAGGGATCCTAGAATGACGTCAATATTTTGGCAAACGCTTAATACAGCTCTTGGAACGAAACTAAACTTCAGTTCTGCATATCATCCGGAAACGGATGGACAAACTGAGAGAGTAAATCAGGTGTTGGAAGACATGTTGCGAATGTATTGCATGGATCAACAGTATAAATGGGAAGAGTATCTTCCATTAGTTGAATTCGCATACAACAACACTTATCACTCATCTCTTAAAATGGCACCATTTGAAGCACTTTATGGAAGGAAGTGCAGAACCCCTGTTAGCTGGGATAGTGTTGAGGATAGAGTGGTAATTGGACCAGAGATCCTCACTGAAATGGAACAGCAAGTTAAGCTGATTCGTGAACGATTAAAGGAAGCAGCAGATAGGCAGAAGAGCTATGCTGACCTTAAGCGGGTTGATCGAAGGTTTGAGCTGGGTGAGAAGGTTTTTCTTCGAGTTAAACCCAGAAAGAGTTCTATAACTTTTGGCAAGGCTGCCAAGTTGTCACCTCGTTTCGTGGGACCTTTCGAAATTGTCGAAAAAATCAATCCTGTAGCTTATCGATTAGCATTACCACCTACTTTATCTCGCATGCATGATGTTTTCCATATTTCTTTGCTTAAGAAATACGTTTCAGATCTGTCACATGTTTTAAATTGGAATTCCTTGCAGGTCCAAGACCCAGGAATAATCGTGGTTAAACCCACACGAGTGCTGGAAACTCGACAATTGCATTTGAGAAATCGTGAAATACAGCAATGTAAGGTCCAGTGGGACCAGTTTAACGAAGAAAGTGCAACTTGGGAAAATCTGGAAGAGATGAAAATTGCTTTTCCTTTTCTTTTTCAACAGGATGAAATCTGTTGACAATTTTTTTTTTACATGAACTTATCTTTTTCAAGTTTATATGAAAGCCAGATTGAGGCAAACATTATTCAGGCTGAATAAAATGTATCGTGACATTGATTTTTGGAACTATTCAAGTTGGAAATAGTCACATTGTTTTGTGAACTAATAAATTGGTTGACCTGAAGGTTAATCAAATATGTAATCATCGGGACGATGAATCTTTTAGGAGGGAAGCATGTAACACTCTGAACTATTGTTACTTCCTCCTGAGCATTCAAGTGTTGATATATGATTTCTTCTGTAAAAGGATGTGTTCCTTTGATTGTGAAGTCATGCTTGATAGGGATTGTATCTTCTTTGCTCTTGAAGATTTTTGACTGAGCCAGGATATGCTTGGACTCTTTTATATCTTTCATTTTTGCACCTGAGTTTAATCTGATTTCGGAATAAATTGTGGATTTACCCGTCTATATGACTCAGCCTTGGATCAGTGGCATTGATCCAAGAGATGTTTTAAGTTTATTCTGGATTAACAAAAATTATAGACCTTACGAAGGTTGCAAGGTCCGAATGTGTGGAATAAGCAATTCTGGAGTTAACTCAGGCTGATCTTGTTAAATGAATTGGTTCCCGATATCATAAAATCAGGAAGGTCTTGATCTTGAGCCAGGTAATAAATTCAGATACATTTATACTACTAGCTTATTAGCAGTGCTGGAATGAATCCTTTTCGTGAATGTATATTTGTTGGTTCTTATACTGAACGATTTTAATTGTTAAGACCTAAGCTGGATTTATTAAGGTTAATAACCTAAACCTAAACTATAACCTATGGGTTAGATTAGTGCTAATCTAACCTAGGCCTAAACTATAAACTAAATGTTCTAAGGTTAGTGACCTAGCGCTAAGGAGGTTAGACTAAGTATCACCTTAAATTCTAACCTATGTTTCTAACCTAACTAATGAACATGGAGGAAAGGGACCTATGAAGGGGTGTGAGCCATGGGCGGTAGTTTCTATGGCATTAAATGGGATGGATAAGTATGAAGGATGAGGGATTTGGTGGAAGTTTCAAACGGCTAGTGAAATCCGACGTGGCAGAGTCGCCAAATCTAGAAATGGTCTTTGATTTGTTTTTATCCATCGCCAACTATGGCGGTCGGTGGCAATGGAGATTGAGTGGGAATTTTGGAGTTAATGCAATTAATGAACTCGGTCTCCGAGCTCGGATTTCTCGGGAAGACATGCAAAATGGAAAACTGGTAGTTTGTTTGGTTTTTCATGCGCTCCGGTTTTCTCTCTGTTTGATCACTGGTTCTTCGAACCAGTCTACTTGGTGTTGCATGGCAACTATGAGAATAACTAGCTCTTTTCTCTGTCGAGGAAAGTTTATAAGGCATGGAAATAACAAATTATTGTTGTTGAATCTAACGTGGAAAAAGAGGAGAAGGCTCGAGCTCTTTCAGTGGTCTTCTTCGGATTTTTAAGCAACATTACCAGGCATGTTAGGCCCTAACTTTTAAAAATCTTGCTTTCCTTCAAATGATTTCATTAGAACAACTCTGTTCAGATGATTTTTGGGTTCAGTTGGTTTTTATGGTAGCTTTGTATGAATTAGTTTGTTGTATCTTCTTACTGGCTCGATTTTTCAAGTGAACCCTTGATGGGTGTGCATTGTGTTTCGAACGGTTGTACTATCTTGCTGTGTTTTGCATTTCGGTTAGATTTTGTAGAAATGCTTGCAAGGGTAATGTTTGAAACAGACACTGTTGGAGTCCATGAAAAGTTTTCTTGGTTGATATCGACTTCTGTAGAAGCCTTGCTGTTTATACTTCTTGAAATGATAGTATGTTTTGGCTTCTGTAGAAGCTTTGTCGTGAATACTGTATGTTATTGGATATTGTTGGAATCCTTGAATAGATAGTATTTTTAACTTCTGTAGAAGTTTAATCGAGAATACTATATGGGTTCGATTCCTTTTTGAGTCCTGGAAAGGTAACATACGTTTCTACTTCTGTAGGAGTTCAGTCGTGAATACTGTATGTTATTGGTATAGTTGGAATTCTTGAATTTAATATTTATCTTGTATCTTTCTACTTCTGTAGAAGTTTATTTGTGAATACTGCATGTGTTCGACTCCTTTTGAATCCTTGAATCGTATATTAGGATTTTCCCTTCGGTATTTAGGTTTTGCTTATTGACTCAGTTTCTGTATAACCGGTGTTTTGACTTCTGTATAAGCTTGGTTGTGAATACCTATTGATATTGGCTCTGTTGGAGTCCTTAATATGTATCTTGTATTTAGACTTCTGTAGAATTTAGTTGTGAAGACTGCTGGTGTTGAATTAGTTGAAAACCTTGAATGTTTTCGTAGGAATTCGGCTACTGATCTTGTCCACGCTGTGTTTTCTTTTTAAACTCGACTCTGTATGAGTCCTTGCTATATTCGCACTATCTCGGCTTGGATGAAACTTTGTTGAAAATAATGATTTGATGATGACCTTTATGAAGATCTTGTTGAGGTTATTATTTCCTGAAAGTGACTTCTAATTTACACCCATGTTGTATAACATAGGGAACAGTTGAATGAAGCTGTGAGGTTTTGTTTTCAGTGTGAATGTCACTAGGTATGCATATGGTGTCATTTGTTTTAATGCTATCTAGTTTGACTGTGATAAAGAGGTTTTCATTTGTGGCTTTTGATTTAATGTTTTAGTAGGGATTAGATTGAGCTGTATGTTGATGAGTGTTTCGACTCAGTGGGATTGTTCTTGTGTTTGAGCATGATTACGTCTTCTGTTATCGTGAATATCTAGTCGTGTGCTTGACTGAAGTAAAGAGCTATTAACTGTACCTTGACAAGCGATGGCGTTGGATATTTTCTCGTTTGTTGAATAATATGGAAGGTTATGTGGAGTCTATTTGATGGATTATTCATCACTGCCTTGTCACGAGAGCTACTGTGTTGTTCAGTAAGTTACAGGCAATTTTTATATTTGTATTTTGACGGACTGTAATTCTTCCTGTGGTCTCGACTGGCTTAGTCGCAGGCGTATAATGTGAATGCATTACTCTTGAGTGGACGGTACAGTCATGAGCATGATTGGAAGGGACATCTGAATGTCTCAGTTTCTTTCTCTTCTGCTGTAAAGTATATGTTGATATATTTATATTTAATTGTTGGAATTGTTAATACATACTGATGGATTCATGAATTGTTAGGATATTCATTTTTGTTGAATGTAATGGTCTGTCGGATGTTTGTTGTCCTTGGGATTCAGATGGATAGTTGTTTTGGATACATTTGTTCTTCTTGGTCACTAATATTTATGAAGAAATATCTGAAAAGTATCTAGGACTATTTAGTAACTATAATATGAGTTACGCGTTTATAGTCATGTTTGTATTACAAAAGAGCATAGTCTGAAATATGTTTACATGTTTGGTGAAATGATTTCATTTAAACAGGTTGTTTAATGAAAACAATTGGTGGATTGCAATTGTTTTAAGAATTAGTGCTTATCATGCTCAGTTCACCGAACTGACCCATGTTGACAATTTTTGCAGATGATTGCCGTAAGTGGTAAAGGCACGCAGATCTGATAGGATGTTCAGATTGTTTAATTTGGTTTTATGATGAATTACAGCTTGATTCTCTAAATGTACTACTTGAAGAAAGATGTTCTTTTTCTGTTGAGTATTGTATCAAATATGCTGAATGCATAAAATGTATTTGATTAGCTTTGAAAGGAATGAAAAGAGGTATTTGTTACTTATGTGTTTGCATTCGTATCTTGATGGTTTGATCTTCTTCGGTTCGAATGATCTTAAGAGCATTGTTATTATTGTATAACTTGGAGACTTTTGTGATTATCTAAGTAAGCTTGCAAGGTTATGTGACTGAATACTTATGATTGTTTAGTAGTTCTATTATGTTCTATCTAAAGCTAAATTGGAATTCTAGATCACTGTCTTTTGGAAAGCTAAGGTTAAAATAAACCTGAGCAGGAGCTAAACGAGCTGAATAAATCATTACTTCCTAGTCTTGATCTAAGTCAAGACAACGTTTAATTGGATTCTTAATCACTATATCTCGATACTAACAAGTAAGATATAAATTCAGTTATGAGAACTGATATAAACCTAAAAAAAAAAGGGTTTGGTTAGCAATCTCATGTGAAGATTGAGGGTTAGTGTCCAGTTTCATTGATTTAGAATTATGTATATTCTATGAACTCCTTGATGGGACCTCTAGTCTTAATAACTTCTCTTGTGTAATGGGTTTTATTAAGAAAGGTAATTCTAAGGTGAGGAACCCAGGGATTGGGAAAGACTACCCTTAAGGGAGCGTCTTATAGTATAATTTTAACTCAACGTATGTAACACTTATTAATAAGTAGATCTTTTCGAGGCGGATTTAAAGGTTGACGGCACAAGTCAACTGCAGGGTTGTACCTTCGAGAAGATTAGGATCTTCTCGAAGATACAACAATGCAGGTGACTTATGATGACACCCTTTGCATTGATCGTTAAGATTTACACCTTAAACTCGAACAAGTTACTCTGGGACTGATTAGGAATGTGGTCACGTTATAAGGCTGCCCTAGGAGACTCGGGGTATCTTGACACACTGGATTAACTAGGGTTGACCCAGTATGTCAGCGTATCCCTAGTCCTCGGGAGCATCCCTATAACGTTGTCATCTTACTAATCCATTCCTGAGTGAATAACTTGGGACAGGAGAGTCTGACAGAAGTCAGTATAAGACATTCTACATAACATAGGAATGGGGTGAAGGACGTATTCCAGATTGACGAGTATGCCGTCAAGGAATACGAGACATAAGCAGTATGTTTCAAATCTTTGGCCAAAGTATCGCAAGCTGCTGATTGCGTTGTCCTAAGTCACCTAGTCTAAGGGATGAGATGCCGATGAATAATGGTAACAATTATTCAGATAGGTTCCTTGGACAGAGCATTCTGAATCCCAGATTAGGGAAGAGAACCGCAAGAGTGATGTGTTAAATAAAAATGCCAACTCTTAATACTCATGAATAGATCGGTAGATTACCGAGTCATGGAATGAATAGATCGGAGGTACTCCGAGTCATTACAGCTGCATATGGTTATCTGTTATGAGAATGGTTGTTTTTGATTTGTGAGTTCTAAATTATGTATTTAGAACCAGGAAGCATTTATAAAAAAAAAAAAAAATTTACTTGTTCTAATGTATAAAAATGATGGAGAGACAAGGCATGATTACTCATTCCCAGGGTGGCAATGAAAATAGTGTGGGGTAATGTTGATTGGAAAAATTTGTGCCTAAGTATTAAAGGAACATAAGGATGGAGGCACAGAAATGGGGTGTGTAGGTGCATGCATAAGTTTGGCAAGAAAGGGCCCACCGGGAAAGTCAGAGTTCGAGACTTAGTCGTTTTGTATGTTACGGGATAAGAATAGGATTGAGTGCAGAGAACATATTGGATAAGAACAAGAAGACTTGTGGACATAACAAAGGCTATTTTTGGGGGAAGTGGAAGATCAAAATTCATGCAAAGTTAGAGATAATGATAAGATTTGATCTATAGTTAATTATAGGTAATCTATTGTTAGGAAAATTTTACATGCTTCTTGATTACCTTTGTATGTGGTGGATGGCTATTTTGAGAATGCAACCTATTTTGAGAGTGCATAGGTGGTGAAGGGAAAGTTCCCACCCCTATATGTATGTATTGATTTGCATGGGTTTATAGATTAGATGGAGAAACAAAGTTATGTTGCTGGTATGATTTTGCATGCATGAATTTGTATTATTACTTTTGGGTGTATTCAACTACTATGTTTTATGGTGCACTCATATAGTAGATCATTATGGATGGTTACTGATTATTGATGTCTCTATTACTGGTTATTATATGGTAAATATAATCTTGATCCTTGTTTGATTCATTATGCACTATGGTTGTGAGCTGATTTTTATTATTCTTTACCTTTAATTACTTGTTATGGATATGGAATATATGAATGATCATGTTAACATCTTGACAAAGATAGTATAAAAAGAGGGACCTGGTAGCTTTGTGTGCTTCGGGTTAGCACTCAGATCTATCTGGGTGATGTGTCAGCATGCCTAGGGTTTTGAGCAAGATATAGAGACTATATTTTTTGATGTTTTATAGAATAAAAACAACAAAATTCCTTGTGATTGTGGGATAGGATGAATAATATTTGTAGATGTTAAATGAAGTTGGTGGCACTGATTATTGAACTCAGGCCACAAAATTTGATATGTGAGGACTTCTTGAAGAAATTTTTGGTGTTGTGGATGTTGCTACTTGTCTTGAGGATCTATGGAGTGATAGGGATTCGATACTTGACAAAAAAACAAGATGCAAGAATGTGTAAATGAATTATGAATATCTCCAAAAGAAGAGTGAAAATTGCTTTCTATAATCACTAGTAATTTGTTAGAATCGTCGGTGATCTGAATATTAAGGGGAAAATGTTTATAAGTGGTTAAAACTACTTCCTAACCGGGGTTTTCAAGTAAATTTGTAAGGGAATATTATTAGGAAGAGATAATATGAGTTTGGGAGGTTAGGAGGTTGGGGTAAAATGGGCTAGGGATGATTTGAAAATGGTTGGGTAGTTTTAGAGGGGGTTAAGGTAATTTTCGTGAGTAAATAGTAATTTATGAGGGTGTAAAAAGTTAATTTTACGATATGAGGGAGATGACTTAGGATAGTGATATAATGATAGGTTTACTAGTTTAATGTGTGTATGTAATAGGTATGAGGGAAGTAGGCATGTGATAAAAACTAGGTGTCAACATTTTCCCCTTTTTATCGAGTATTTTTTTAAGGTCAAATTGCTTGGATAAATATAGTTTGAGATATCTTAATTTTTGTTTGGATAGGTGACCTCCAAAACTGGGGGTGATTGTGACAAAGTGTAAGAATCACCATTTTTATTGATTTGATTTGATAGTTCTGACGTGTGTGTTTCATTTTAAGTTTCCCCAAGATGAGGTATCAAAACAAGATGGAATCAAGTGATAGGGGAACCAAAGGTTCGTGTCCTATATACATATGATTTGTATGGATCAAAGGTATGCTACAAAGACTAGTGAGCCAAGTGATAGGGGAACTAAAGGGTTCGTGTCCTATAGATGTATGAATTACCAGTGCTAAGGTTATAAAACAAATCCATGAAGGATTTGTTGGTTGCAAGGATTTTTGGGGTCCTCAAAATGAGACACACTCTGGATAAATGTGTTATGCAAGTGTGATAAATTTTTTAAAGTATCTTTTTATGTTAATTTTTTTGTGTGTTTTTGATAGTTAAGAGGAATCGTGGGTGATTATTAAAAACCGTAGCTGATTTGACACAATCTTTGGAGATTATGGGAATTGTTGGCAATCATAGGAATTACAAGCAATTCCAAGGTGGATAATCAGTGCCCTATAAATAGTCAGTTTGATCACAAAAATTTCATTTGTATCATGTGATTTTTGAGATTTAGAGTCCTCATTGAGTGATTTGTGATTGATAATTGAGTGATGGAGGTTGCAGAAGCATTTGGAAGGTAGAGGAGGCCCATCCAGGGGGAGGTAGGTACCTTTTTTGGATTTTTTATATGTTTTTTATTAGTTTTAAATTTGTTTTGTTTATGAGGCCCGTATAGCGGCATGTTTATTGAGTCACCAGAATCACCGGTGATTTCATCAAATCACGTATGATTTGGATGAAACATCGGTGATTAGGGGGAATCGATGGCAATTAGTGTTTTTTATGCAAATTTGATTGAAATCTTGTGCTAATGAATGTTTTATATTTTATGGATGCATGTGAGGGATAAATTGACTATCAGAGATAAGATTCCTGTGATCCTGAAGGATGTGAGGGTTGATTAACTAAAATTTGGGTTTTAGTAATAATTTAATATAGTACAACAATGTAATAACTAAAACATGCTGAAATATAAGAGCTAGATAATTTATTAGATATTTTAAATGAAATGAAATAAATGAGATAGGAGGGAAAGGGTACTAACCCGAATTAGAATTAGCTCTCAATAATTTGGGACTGGACAGAGTGATGTGCTGGAGGAATTGAGTTTCGTAACGAACTTACAAAATTATAGAAGTGGAAAATCTGGGCAGACTGGGGTGCTTAGGGATGAACAGGGGCACCTGTGGGTGCCCTGGTTTGAAATATGGGAACCCTGGTCTGCGGAGTGACCGACAAATAAGCACCCTTCATCACATTCACCTAGCCATGACCCCTTTCACCCCACTAATATTAATTTAATTAAATTAATGCATTATCCTCACTATATTTATTATTTAAATATCTTATTTTAAATAATATCCACACATACAATTCACTTAGACACCTCACCAAGCCAACTCAACCTAAGACCTATTCTTAGTAAGTTGCCATAACTAACTAAGACTTACCCAAACCCTAAAAATCAATGCCTACATTCCCTCTAACCACATTCCCGCATGCTCACAAGAAGCTCTGATTCTAATATGTGGGTTAATGACATGAGATTCGAGGAAATCAAGAGGATCTCCCTAGTTTAGTAAACCTAGGAAATCCCACCTTGACCGATGCCGATTACCCCTAACCATCGCCGGTTAAGCCAGAACCACCATCGGTTACCCTTTTAACCCCAAAAAACCTTATTCTCAAGGTTGGAAGTTGGAAGCAAAAAGGTTGGTGAGCATTATCACATCTCAGAGAGATAACACATCTTCAGAGAGTGAATTCCAATGAGACCATGCATGCAAGGAAGGAGATCAAACATCTTTTCCTGTACATCCATCCCAGCCAAGATCTGATCTAACCAAGCAAAGAGAAATGCACATGCATCCCATGCAGAATCTTTCCTTCAGCTGGTGATCACTTGCAACCTTCAAGCCCCTCATCAGCACCTCCATCCTTCACACACAGGCATCCAGGACTAGAATCCAAGTAAGTATAACATCATACTTCTCTGGTTTATTTCATTTCATCATTATTTTATCATCTATTGTTTACCTAGCCACCTATTGACCTTCTCCAACATTTCCACCTCCATATACCCATTAAAGCCTTGCCTGAAGCCTACCCCAGTCACCCAATACCTCATCCCGACCAACCAAAGTCCTTTGTGTAATCACAAAGGAGACCTAAAGCTTGTTCTGTGACATTTCCAGATTTCACAGTAACTGGCACCGGTCACACCTGACCACCGTCGGTTACCCCTGACCGACATCGGTCTCTGTATTTTCCCACACAACCCAGAACAAAGACCTACCCACCTAATTTCATCTCACCCTCATCCACCTGTGATCTACCCAAGACCTCTGTCAAACCTACAGAACCCAAGAACCAATCATTTGACCTTTGGATTCTATTCTAGCTTAGCCTGTTAGATTAGATCTATTTCTTATTGTGTTTTAAGTGAGATACCTAAATCATTTCAAATTACAATAGGATTTACTTTGTTTACAACATTAAATTGTTTAAAACAGTGGACTGACATAGCCATCTAGGAAGTATCACACTTCCCGGATCTAGCATACGCTAGGCAAGTTCACTGCCCATATTGTTTAATTCCTTCTTGTGGTCTTTCTTTGCATGTACAGGTAGTTCCTCCTAGCCAAAAGGAAGCTCTCATGATCAGCTATGGATTTGGAACTCATACATGCTGCAACAACCCATCAACTAACATTTGAACAGGTATTCCTCCTGCACCTGTTACCCTATTTGTTTCATCAAAACTTCAAAGAAACAATCTAAGAAAAAGGTGAAACATTTTGGCATGCCCGGTGGGACCCATCTGGGGTTCCTTGCATTTCATTCATTCCTAGGAAAAGTTGTGTTTTTGTTTCCCTTCTGAAAAGCGTACACACTAATTTTCTTCCTTGGTAACCCACCTCTTCTTTCTATTTTCTCTAAAGGAAAATTTTCTTTTGGTGTAATTAAAAAGAATCATTTCTTCATGTTTTCTGCATTGTAGTGAAAGAGCATCCCTCTTCCTCTTCATTTTATTGTGTCATCCAATTTTACATTTTGATTTGGGCTTAAAAATAAGTGCATTCCATTTTGATTTATTGCATTAGCTCACATTAATTGAGGGCAACCTATACGCTGGAAGTCATGCCCAGCTGATGGTTGACAAACAAATCATAGAAAAGCACTTCTTTCCTTTTCTCTTTCTCTGAGTCTTACCAAACCTCACAAAAATTCAAAATACATACATTCTTAAACAACATCCTACCTGGAAGAAGCTGTAGGTGATCACATGATCACGACACAGTGGGCACCCAGCTTACTGCTCTGTCGAGTCATACTTCAGAGCGAAGCCCACCCCCACCATAACATACCTGAAACCTCACCTTTTAGATCTCCTTCTTTGTAGGAAGCCATCCTCACCAAAAAATCTATTTCACAATTCATGTGTCAGTCCCTAAATAGCATAAGCTAAACAAACATAATAGAAAAGGCACTCCTAGGATCACATTTTCTTAGTGTTTCTACTTGGCTTTGTTTTGAGGTGAGAGATCACGTTCTTCACTTTTTTGTTCATCCTTGCATGCTCCTCATCACAGCTGGTGTATTTTGGCTTCACCTGAGTGTGCCTGGGCCATATCATCATCATTCTCAGAATTCTGGGTCTGATTCTACATCAGATTTTAATTCACAACCACTTTTCTTTCATCATTGTTTCAATTTCACAGTAACCATCATCGGTTACCTCTGACCGTCGTCGGTTATACCCAACCGACGTCGGTTCCAGGTCCTTTTTCTAACCTACTCAAAAGGACATTTTCATTCATTTTTTTCTAATTTTCATAGTCCCTGTCACTGTCATCATTCCCATTGACGTTGTAAACATCATCAGATTTGGCATACCTATCAGATTTTACCTTCTACCTTGTTGTTCACTCATTATCCATTTTCTACAGTAACCAACAGCAGTTACCCCTGACTGGCATCAGTTTTCCCTAACCAGCATTGGTTAGCCTGTTTCACATTCCAGCCACCATTTGGTACTTAATCTACTTTTTTTCACCAGATTCACCTATTCCTGTTGTTCTCTGTGTCATTTACAGAGAAGTAGCCCTACCTGATCAGTACTGGTTCACATGGTGCTGACCCGAAGACAAGCAAGTGCACTCATATTTCACGCCAGTTGTCAACCACTCCCACCTAGTCCTTCACCACCTTCCATTTTATCACCAGCCATGGATCCCATCCAACCTATTACTATCGCTACCAGAGATGAAGAGTTCACATGACTCCTTGACCAAAACCTGCCACCTTATAGTTTTACCTTTCCCACTCATCCACTCGAGATGCCTCGGGTTAGTTGATATATGGCATGCCCATATCTATCCCCCCAACTCTTGCACCCACTCCCGCATCGGCCCCATCTAGCTCCGTGCTGCCCGCATCTACCTTACCCCCAGTCATTTCACAGTTAGGTCCTATACCCACTATGACTGCCACGTCTGTTACCTCCATGGCACCCGTTACATCCACCGTACCCTGAACAACTACCCCAAACACAATCTCATCCACCCCTAATGTCTCACACATACCCGTAGCTACATTACCACCTCTAGTGTCGGTGACCCCTACCCCATTTCAGAATGTGGTCCTTTCCATTCCACAATCATTAGCCCCTATTGCCACTAGGGTTACCACAACCCTTCAACCCCCATATACATACTATCAACAACCTCCTGTTTCATCCATTATTCACTCAGGGTACGTACCCCCTATTTCACTTCCTTCTTCCCAATCAACCTACATGGCAGCACCATACACTGGAGTGCCACCCCTGTTATATGCCCAAAACCAACCTTCTCATGCTATAGGAGGCATCCAATCATCACAACCCACCAACGACCTAATTAAATTGATGTTGGACAAGATGCAGACATTGGAGGCATCAATTTCTGGCTCCCGTAACACTCTCACCTATGACGAGATTTGCAACGAGCCCATTCACCCATCCATTCCTATCCATTCATACCCGTGCATTGGGAAATGCCTAAATTCAATCATTTCAATAGCAAAGAAGACCTACAGTAGCATTTGCATTCGTTCAAACATGGGTGTTATCTGATCGCTCATGATGATGCCTTGCTCTTGAGAACCTTTCCCATGTCCCTCACTGGACCTGCATTAGATTGGTATAGTGGGTTACCTAAACACTCTATATTCTCATTCAATCAGGTAGCCCAAGCCTTCTTGGATCATTTCTCTATCAATATCATCAAGAAGGTTACCATGACCGATCTATATTCCACATGTCAGTATGAGGACGAATCTATCACAGATTTTGTCACTCGCTGGCACAGCCTGATCAACCAACTTACCTTCCAACTGCCACAAATAGAACTCATTGAGCTCTTCACACGGGCTTGTGCCAGGCATATCTCACTAACCTTGCAGGTCCAAACCTTCCAAACATTCGATGAAGCATTCACTATGGCACGAAAGTTAGAGATTCAGGCCATCGAAGAGAAGAAAATCCAATTACGCAATAAGAATTCAGCATTCAAGTCGAATGATACCTCTTCTTCTTCCAAACCACAGACCAATTATTCAAAAGCTAAGGGCACTGCTAACATAGTGGTACTTAAGGCTGGCCCAGCACATCCATCAAATCAGGCTACCCCCTCATCTAATCTCTCACCTGTCTAGACTTTTCAATTCAGATGAGAGCAACAGAAATATACCCCAATCGGGGAGCCTTACTCTTCTGTCTTAGAAAAGCTTATCAAAGCCAGAGCCATCACCCTTCCACCTATAAAACCACACACTGGTTTTGACCCTGCTCGCCCCATGCCCGCATGGTATAAAGAACATGATTTCTGTAACTATCATCGAGTAAAGGGTCATAGTGACGGAAACTGCATCACTTTCAAAAATATTGTCCAAGAAATGCTTGAGAAAGGTGAGTTAACCATGGATAATCCTAATGCACCTGCCAACCAAAACCTACATATCTTCAAGAAACCATTTCCTAACCATGCCCCTTCATCTGATCAAACCGGTGAGACCTCCACTCACGATACCCATACCCACGAGGTTCATGCTATCTTTAATGACACACCTGTCACCTCCCAATTACCCCATATTCCTTCCATAGAGGAGATCCTAGCCTGAAATCCTCCTTCCGCATCAGAACCAACCTCCCTTGTTCCTTCACCAACAGAGGAACACCTTTCATCTCCTTCATCACCTACGGAGGAATCTTTCGCTAACATTGAGACCATCTCACCCCTGGCTTCACCACTTAGAGAACCTTTAGCTACAGTACCTCCTCCACCCATAGAGGAGCACCCGTTACCTCCTCCACCCATAGAGGAGCACCCATCATCTCCACCACCTATCATAGACCCAGTTGAGATACCTTTTCCTCTTGGTGAGCATTCTCCATCAGCCACCCAAAATCCTACAGACCTACTTTCAGCTCTCTTACCCACGGAAGCTAAAGCTAGCCAATTCCCCATCTCTAAGACACATTTTATGGGAATTTCCATTAGGTCCTCACCAAATCCACCTACAGACGTTCCATTCTCATGTTTGGCTGATCACTTAGATTATGTGGATAGGGCTCTACTATGGGGCACCTTTTACTCCCCGTCTCAACACAGATGCAGAGATCCCTTGCTGATACCTCCACAATCTACCCAAAAACATTTTGACCAATTGAACCAAACACAATCACCTCTATCACAACCCCTTCCATGACACCTGTTATAGCTCACACTGCACCCTTACCCATAACTCAACCTACACCTAAACCCAAACCCATACCTACAACATTTGCTTCGACTAAACCCATTACCACTTTAGGGGTCACCCTGACCACCAGCCTTACTCATCCACCTATCAAACTGGATTTAGCTACATCCTCCAAAGTCAACACCATACCTACTCTGACACCCAAACAGAAGCACCAAACCCATAGAACTCATACCCCAGCTGCGCCAATCACACCTACACTTGTCCCATCTGTCTTAGGATCTCAGCTTCCCCACATGGTCAAGAAACCTCCACCCATCAATAAACCAAAAATAAAAAAGCCCATTCCTTCCTCACAAACCTCTGACCTACCTAGACACCCAACCTAACTTACACCTACACCTGTAGCCTCTTTACCACCCATACCTCTGATACCCTCAGCTATTTCTTCACTACCCACTACACTTCAGTCGTTGTCTCATGCACCTCAAGCATGAATCGTGTCATCTACCTTCATAGCACCCTCGTTATCCCCGTGGGTAACTCGCCCTCTTCCTCCATCAGATTTTCCTTCTAGACCTTGTACACCCACATCACCTTTACCCAAGAAGGTGCAACCCAAAAACAAAACTCCACTACCCCACAATAAGGTAGTCAAAATGACCACACACCCTCCTACCCGTCCATCTACTATACCCATACCTAAACAAACATGACCGACACCTAAAACCACACCAGCACCCAAACCCATGGCTCGACCCCCTCCTCTTCTAAAGACAGTTCCTCAACAATCACCTACACCTACACCCAAACCCACATTTACTTCCCATTGTGATCCACTAGCAGGGTCTTATGCCAAAATTTTAACCAACCTCCTGGAGACCTCTGTCATCACATTACTGCCACTTAGCCCTTATGACACCCTCAAACCCAAGCCAAAAGGGTTTGACGATACTAAAATTTACACATACCATCATGTGCTCAGGACATGATGTGGAGAACTTACAAGGCCTTGAAAACCGTCCTTATCCAATTGTGTCCACCAGAAACCAACTTTGATGATGACAACCTTCTCGATGAGGATCCTGCTTCACCAACACCCATTCCCACACTGCCCACTCAATGACCACAACCTCCACCCTCACCTCTCCTAGAGCCACCCCAAGATTTTAAATTAACATGGTTCACATCAGAGAACTTGCCACGCCACCACCCAAATGTCATTGCACCCAACTGACCTCACAGGGTTTTTCTCCTCTGGTAGGTTTTTTCCCGTCGTGTCATTATACCACTCACCCTACACCTTCTCCGTTTGCCAACTCCCCTCAAATCAACATGATACACGTCACTACACGTGCTCAGAAGGACAAGGGAAAAGAAAAGGAAACTGACCCACCAACCAATCCTATACCCAACATACCATCTGCACCCATACCTAAAATAACTATCTACAGCCCCACGTACCCCATTTCTAATGGCATCACACATCACACCATGCTCAAACAATTACACCAATCACCCCTCAAAATGTCCTTATATGACCTCATCCAAACCTCAAAATCCCATCATCAAGCTCTCATGGAGGTTCTTCAATCAATTGAGGTTTTACCTAATGACCCTACACCCGTAGCCTCCATTATCACACCCCATCATGTAGCCTCTCTCACCAAATTACCACCTTCATCTTCACCCCACCTTGTTCACCAAGTGGCCTCCCTTAGCTTCTCAGAGGAAGAGATCGCACCACACCAAAATGATGACCCAGACCCAGCCCTCTTCATCTCTATCCACATCGATGACATATGGGTACGCCATGTGATGATTGATGGGGGTGCTAGCATTAACATCATTTCATCCCATGCATTCACTCAAATGCGCATACCTGACAATTGCATGCATAAACACTTGGTCATGTTGCATTCATTCAATGATGATATCACCTCTACAGTAGGCACCATCATCCTCCACATTCGCGTGGGCCCCCGCACTATTCCTGAATTGTTTTACATTTTGGAGGGGGAATTACAATATAACTTGATGCTTGGTAGACCCTAGATCCTTGTCATGGGTTGCGTTCCTTCCACTTTGCATCGTTGTGTAAAGTTTGAACACGAAGGACACACCTATACCATTCTATCTGACCCATCACCTTTTAAAACATGCAACATGCTTTATTGAACCAATGATGTGCTTATACCTATCAAGCAGTCTACCTCCATGACCACTACCACTTCACCTACACCTCCACCTACCAGTACAGCCACTGCTTCTACCGCACATACCTCCTCCATTCCTACCACTGCCATAACCTCCATGGCTGACCCATCAGCTTCCCAATCTGTTAACTCCACCTCCGCATTGACCTCTGACACATTATCCATACCAGCTACCTACATACCAACCACTGATCCCTTGGAAGGTGTTTTTCAATGCCTCACTCTGGGGGAGTACCACCTATATAGTGTCAACACATTTCTTACTCCACAAGAGTATGGAAGCCTTCACCAACACCCTCACTATGATCACCGTATAGGAGAACGTCTCCTTTATGGTCCTCCCCACCTTCGTACTAGTCTCACCTATGGGGGACTTGATATAACCACTTACACACCTGAACCACCATCACAAACCCACCCATTTTCCACTGACTTCCAATCACTTACCAATCACCATTTCACCCACACCTTCCTACACCGCTGTGCGTGGAAGGGTTTTGGTTTTGGATTTTACGAGCAAGGTTGCCATACCATTATTCCATGTACCACCCACAAACATAATGACTGTAGTGGTATCGGCTTCCCTGAACCACCTACCAAATAGGCCCGCATTGAACTCATTAAGGACACTAGCCCTTCTCCACCTTCTTCACCCGCTCCACCTTCATCACCACCTTCACCGACGGAGTTGATGGATCCTGAATCTATCCCTCCTAACTTTTTTTTTTCATAAACACCATTTCCTTGGGGCCTCTGACTTATCAACGTGAGGGCGAGGCCCCTTCCACTCTTCCCTTCTTGTATCCTGAAATGATCGATGATGACACACCTACAATTAACGTCATTCAATGTCAGGATGATGAATCCATACTCACCTACCTTGGTGTAGAAGACTCATATATTCATCAGTCGTTAACCTCTAAGATGCAAACCATGTTGAATGAATCGACTATTGAGATCAACATTCATACTCAGGATGACCCGCACATCCTAAAGATCAGACAATCTTTAGATGCTACTGAACAGGAAGCCATCACTTCTTTTCTTAGAGATCATAACCACACTTTCACTTGGTCTTACGCAGACATGCCTAGTATTGACCCCACCATAGTGGTCCACAATATCGTAACCATTCCTGATGCCAAACCCATCAAACAAAAGCTGAGGAAAATGCACCCTCGTATTGCTCTTCTCGTCAAAGAAGAACTTCAGTGCCTTCTTTTCGTTTCCTTCATCTTACCCATTGATTATCCTCATTGGATTTCTAACATTGTCCCTGTTACTAAAGCAATAGGGGGACTCTGCATTTACACGGACTTTCGTGACCTCAACCTAGCCTACCCGAAAGATGACTTTCCCTTACCTGGTATTGATCAGTTGGTTGACCTCACCATTGGTCATGAGATGCTATCACTCATGGATGGCTTCTTGGGTTATAACCAAATTTTTTTTTATTTCCCTAAAGATCAACATAAAAACTCATTCATCACCCCGTGGGGGACCTTCTGCTATCGAGTCATGCCTTTTGGCCTTAAAAATGCTGGTGCCACATATCAGCGGGCTATGACTTACATCTTCCATGACATCATGCATTACATATTGGAAGATTACGTGGATGATCTCTTGGCCAAATCTAAACATCGCTCTGAGCACCTTACCATCCTCAAAACCATCTTTGACTGCCTCATTAAATATTACATCTGCCTTCAGCCTAAGAAGTGCATCTTCGCGGTTCTCTCAGGAAAGCTCCTGGGATTTATCGTTTCCCTCCATGGTATAGAAGTTGACCCTGCTAAAGTCAAGGCCATTCTGGAAATGCCTCCACCCACTAACCTTAAACAACTACGTAGCCTGCAAGGTAAGTTGTAGTCTATTCACTGTTTCATTTCACAATTATCAGATCGGTGCCAACTGTTTCATCATCTGCTCAAGAAGGATGTCTCCTTTAAATGGGATGATGACTATCACAAAGCTTTTGAGGCCTTAAAACAATACCTTCTCCAACCACCCATACTCATCCCACCTAAAGATGATCAACCTTTTTATCTATACATATCCACTACCGATCACTCCTTGGGAGCCATGCTCACTCATCGCGATGAACAACACAGGGAGCAGGTGGTTTATTATATCAGCCATACTCTTTTGGACTATGAAACCTGATACACCCATCCTAAAAACTTTTCTTAGCCTTAGTTTTCATTGCCACCAAACTCTTTCATTACCTACTCAACCACAAAACCTATGTTGTGACCAACACTGACCCCTTACACTTCATGTATGCCAAACCTTATCAAAATCAGTGTGCCACATGATGGCTTATGATTTTAGCTGATCTTGACCTTGAATTCATTCATCAAAATTCCATCAAGGGCCAAGCTATCACCAACCAATTGGCTGACGCACCTATTTCCGAGGATCAACCCTCTAATTTTGACTTTCCAGATGAGTCGATTGCTACCCTTTCCCTAGACGAACCTCCTTATCAAATGACACTCTTTTTTGTTGGTTCCAAGTGTCAGCGTGGGGGTGGGGCTGGTATTATCCTCATTCCTCTTGATGGAGAACCCATGCCTTTGTCTTTCGAACTAGATCTTGAATTCACCAACAATATTCCGAATACGAAGCACTCGTACTAGGTCTCCAAGCCACCTATTCCCTAGATGTCAAATCAATCAACATCTTTGGTGATTCTCAATTGGTCGTAAACCAAGTCAATGGTATGTACCAATGTCGTAACGAGATACTTCAAAAGTATAAACATCATGTAGACATACTTTTGACCACCTTTGATCATTACACCCTTCAAACCATCCCACGTTCCACCAACAAATTTACAGATACCATGGCCTGCTTAGCTTCCCAAATACCCGCTTCACCCACTGATTCCAAAATCTTTGTCACCGTACAATGCCTCCATTCACCTTCTTATTTACCTCACGATGTTTACTCGATCGGAACCAATACCCCTGACCTGAGTGACCTTTGGTATAAACAATACTCTGACTACCTTTCTCTCTCCATCTTACCTCCTGATCTCACCCGTAACGGACAACGTGCCTTCCTTAAAAAGGTCTCTCATTACGTTATCCTGGGAGGACTCCTCTATAAGTGTGGCTTTGATGGTATTCTCTTACGATGCCTCACAAGTTCTGAAATTCCTTATACCATTAAGGAGGTTCATGATGGCATATGTGGAGGTCACTTTAGTGGCCTTACTGTTGCTAAGCGTATTCTTTGTCTAGGCTATTACTAGCTGACCCTTAACCATGATTGTTGTGACTACATCAAACATTGTGTAAAATGCCAACAACATTCCAATCTTCATCATACACCCAGTCATGCCTTACAGGTCACTCGTGACCTTTGGCCCTTCTCTCAATGGGGTTTGGATCTTGTCAGAGAAAGAAATGCAATCCTCATTCTTCCCAACTACCATCAATGGATCATCACTGCTACCAAATTTCCATGAAAGCTGAGAAAATGGGTAGAGTTCATAACCACCACTCATTTCCATGAAATTTGAGAAAATATGTGAGTTCATTAACCACCACATCATTTGTCACTTTGGTGTTCCTCATCGCCTCATCACTGACAATGGAAAACAATTCAAAAACAAAACATTGCAAAAAACTTTGTGATGCCTTCGGCATTCAACTTAGTTTCTCATCACCCTACTACCCAAAAACCAATGGCCAAGCTGAATCCACTAACAAAACCCTCAAAAAAATTCTCATGAAAGTGGTTGATGATACTGGGAAGGATTGGCATATGCACATTCCTTTTGCCCTGTGGGCATACCACACTAGTATTCGCACTTCCACTATGGCCACACCCTTTTCTCTGGTCTATGGTATAGAGGTTGTTCTACCTCTCGAAGTCTAAATCCCCTCATTCCGTATTTCTCTCCATGACATGCTCACTGATGATGACTTTCATCAGGACCGTTTAGCACAGCTAGAGTTATTAGATGAACGTCGTCTTAACGCTCTGGATCACCTTCAAGTTTACCAACAATGTATCAAACGTGCCTATGAAAAATGTGTTCACGAACAAACCTTCCAAGTTAGTGACCTTGTCCTGAAAGAAAATCAACACATAACCAAAGCAAAAAAAAGTAAATGGGGAAAATTTACTCCTAATTGGCTTGGACCATACATCGTGACTCATACCTATGGATCAGGTGCTTATCATTTATCTTCTCTCGATGGTAAACCTGAGCCTGAGCCCCTAAATGCCTTGCATCTTTGACCATTCTATTGTTGACTCATTGTCCTACCTCACCCTTTGTCTCTCTCCAGCTCATCCCTTGAGTGCTACCCACTCCATACACCTCCCTAACGATTAAACCAGAATCATGTGAGTACCGTCACTTGTTATCTTCCCTTGAATATGTGTACCATGGCACTACACATAGCATGATTCTCATGGATACTTTTCATCTACCTTTAGATGAGATCCCATGGTTGTTTCACCTTGACCTTTGAACAAGAGTCCTATCTTTCACCTTGGTCTTGTCCATGACTGCAAAGACCTCACAATGGGACCAAACTCCTTGAGTCAAACTTCTAATAAAAATATGACTCCCTCAAAAGGACATCTTCCTCTTGACCAATTGTTCCTATAAATAGACTACTCCCATGAAGGACAGCTATGTAAAAAGCTCTTAAAAACAAAACAAAAAAAAAATGAGAGCAACCGAAGCTTCCCACATCGATCAGCTTCACGAAGACCTCAAGGAGTTCAATTTTTCCCATATAGAATTCCCACATCGATCAGTCTATCTCAACTATAAGTCAAAACACTCAACCTTTTTAGTCATGGAATTTCCCGTTGTGACCTAGGACCTCTTGCCGAAGGTTCTGCTACCTCATACCATATAAAAATTAAGAATTACCTACTCTTCACCCTGTAAACCATGCCCACTCTCATTTTCTACTACCTCAAGGTAATTCTTGGAACTTAGAAATTTGGTGATCATGTGACTACTTTTCATCATAGAACATGTCAATCATGCAATGTCTTTAGGGTCTTATGTTCATCACCTCCTCCAAGGTATGATCTACTCGGTATGATCCTACCCAATCAGGTGGCTTTATTTCCCCCTTTTATCTTTTAACCATCTTTGTTTACATTTTGATTACCTTATATAGGACTTGGTCCTTAACGCTTACTTTTGGGGTAATCTCATTCTTTCACCTATCATCCACCCACACCTAACAAACCTAAACCCACAACATGCCCAAACACCTACCGACTCATTTTCACACCTTCTCATTTTCTTCCCTAGCTTATGGGAGAACTACATCGGCTTGAGGTCCCTTTTTGCCGGGACTATGTAGGTAGCACTCCGAGGGCATGGGGCCCTTGGAGGTTAGCTCAGCCATTCTCTACCCTAAACAATTCATCAACCATGCCTAACTCACCATTTACATCACATTTCACTTAGTTCCCCTTTTATATACAAAATTGGAAATTAAGTCACATACATAACAATTTGCTACATATCTTATACATTTATTATGCCTACCAATTCTCTATCATCACTATGTATGGATTATACCACATCTCACATATGACCCATAGTATCATTCATTGCAAAAAAAATGAATCACAACTTCACCTACTTTCAATATATCCATTCCTAACTCAACCTAACTCATCCATGCCTATAACTTGACTCAACCATGCCTAACCAAACCTAACTCATCCATGCCTGTAACCTAACTCAACCATGCCTATAACCTGAATCCTGACCTCAACCATGCCTAACTACCTAACTCCATCCACATGAATAAATCCATGCCTCATCTAACCTGCCATAAACCAATATCTCATAAACACATCAATAAATCACAAAATACCATGTATCTCATCATATAAATCAATTAATATGTATCTCAATATACATGCCCATCTCATCATGTCCATCATCTCAAAAAATATCAGCCCGCATGACGATATACAATACAAAATGGCATTGGCACGCAGGCTGTTCTCATATATACAAAAAAGAATGAATGAATGAATACAAAATATCTCTTTTCTCTCCTTTTGTCGTTTTCTCACTTCATAATAACAAATGAATAATAAAAATGTGGATTTTTTTTTTAAAACCAACCTGACCTAACCGACGTCGGTTACCCTTGACCGGCATCACTCGCGTGCCCTACCTCACTGTCATCGGTTTCCCTATACCGACATCGGTTTTCCATGACCACCATTGGTCATCCACACCTACACATTGCCCTCAATTAAGCCCCTTTCACCCCACCCCTCACCTTGATCCTTTACCCTACCCATTTACCTTACCTTTCCTGACCTCCCCATTTACTACCTCCATTTGTCCTCCTTTGGGGACTTATTATTTTACCCCTACATTGGCCTTACCCATGCCGTGACCTCGATATTTGGACCTGGACCATCCCTAGTGAACTTTGACCTCATGTGTTTGCTATACCTTGTAGCATTGTTACCTGTTTTGTTGACCTAATGACCTTACCTAGCCTATTGTTGTGACCGTTTATCCTGACCCTACCTTTGGTGTACTAGAACATACCTAAACGTTCCTACACCTAACCTACATTGTGTTTCCTGACCATATCCTATACCTTGGATACCGGATTCACTTCAACCTTGTTTAGATAAACCTATCTACCTTAGATGATGTAGAGTTTTCCTACTCTTCAACCCGGTAGCGTGCTGTAGTTTATATGAGTGTGTGCGTTTGATTGTTGCTACCTTTGACCTTGACCCATTACCTAGATTAGCCAAGTAGACCTTTAACCCTTTCTCCCCCATGCCCACCTACCTCTTCCTCCCATTTACCTTTTATCAAACCACTCACTAATTCCCCCTTCTGCCTCATCAGTTCCTAGTTTGAGGGGGATCACCTTCACCCACACATGGGGCAACCACATCTTATTTTTGTTAGCGTCGCTTACCAATACAAGCTATGCAACAAAAAAGGGCAAAATGTAGACACTAAAATTAGGTCACACTCCCCTTTAGTCCCTCAACAAATAAGCACCCTTCATCACATTCACCTAGCCACGACCCCCTTTACCCCAGTAATATTAATTTAATTAAATTAATGCATTATCCTCACTATATTTATTATTTAAATATCTTATTTTAAATAATATCCACACATACAGTTCACTTAGACACCTCACCAAGCCAACTCAACCTAAGACCTGTTCTTAGTAAGTTGCCATAACTAACTAAGACTTACCCAAACCCTAAAAATCAATGCCTACATTCCCTCTAACCACATTCCCGCATGCTCACAAGAAGCTCCGAGTCTAATCCATGGGTTAATAACATGAGATCCAAGGAAATCAAGAGGATCTCCCTAGTTTAGTAAACCTAGGAAATCCCACCTTGACCGACGTCGGTTACCCCTAACCATCGCCGGTTAAGCCGGAACCATCGTCGGTTACCCTTTTAACCCTAAAACAACCTTATTCTCAAGGTTGGAAGTTGGAAGTTGGAAGAAAAAAGGTTGGTGAGCATTATCACATCTCAGAGAGATAACACATCTTCAGAGAGTGAATTCTAGCGAGACCACACATGCAAGGAATGAGACCAAACATCTTTTTCTACACAGCCATCCCAGCCATGATTTGATCTAACCAAGCAAAGAGGAGTGCACATGTAGCCCATGGAGAAGATTTTCTTCAGTTGGTGATCACTTGCAACCTTCAAACCTCTCATCAGTACCTCCATCCCTCACTCATAGGCATTCAGGACCGGAATCCAAGTAAGTATAACTTCATACTTATCTGGTTTATTTCATTTCATCATTATTTTATCATCTATTGCTTACCTAGCCACCTATTGACCTTCTCCAACACTTCCACCTCCATATTCCCATTAAAACCTCACCGAAGCCTACCCCAGTCACCCAATACCTCGTCCTGACCAACCAAAGTCCTTTGTGCAATCACAAAGGAGACCTAAAGCTTGTTCTGTGACATTTCTAGATTTCACAGTAACTGGCACCGGTCACACCTGACCGTTATCAGTTACCCCTGACCGACATCAGTCTCTGTATTTTCCCACATAGCCTAGAACATAGACCTACCCACTTAATTTCATCTCACCCTCAACCACCTGTGATCTACCCGAGACCTCTGTCAAACCTGCAGAACCCAGAACCAATCATTTGACCTTTGGATTCTATTCTAGCTTAGCCTATTAGATTATATCTATTTCTTATTGTGTTTTAAGTGAGATACCTAAATCATTTCAAATTACAATAGGATTTACTTTGTTTACAACATTAAATTGTTTAAAACAGTGGACTGACAGCCATCTAGGAAGTATCACACTTCTTGGATCTAGCATACGCTAGGCAGTTCACTGCCCATATTATTTAATTCCTTCTTGTGGTCTTGCTTTGCATTACAGGTAGTTCCTCCTAGCCAAAAGGAAGCTCTCACGATCAGCTGTGGATTCAGAAGTCATACGCACGCAACAACCCATCAACCAACATTTGAACAGGTATTCCTCCTGCGCCCATTACCCTATCTGTTTCATCAACACTTCAAAGAAACAATCTAAGAAAAGGTGAAACACCTACAAAAACCCACACAAAAGCATCAAACCCTAAAAAAATAAATATGCAAATGAATGGGTTAGATTTTCCCCAGCTGTTAAATGGATGGACTTATGATTGAGTACTGCAATACATCTCAGACCCTATGTAGTTTTATGTGTGTAATGGTGAGCCTAGGTTTCCCTAATGCCAACTACACCAATGTAGCGGGAAATAACTAGATAAAGATGTAGAATGGTGGATGAAATAGAATAGAATCCCCTTCCTATGTAGTGTGTGATGCAAAATAGTGTTCAAATGTAGTCCCTTGTCTTATGTAGATAGCTAGCCCTTAGTAGAATTAGTCCACCCATAAGGTAGTATGTATGTTGTGTTTATATAGGGAAATCTTGCTCAAATTTTGACACTAATGACCCGAAATGCCAAATAGTACCTGGGGGAATGGGAGGAAAAATCATAAAGACTGGCCACGAACATCTAAATGATAATAACCAAGTATGACTGGGACTAGGGTGTCTATAAATGAGGGCCATGAAACTCGATGTGCCATAATCCCTTCTTAGGAACCCTAGTCAGATACCAAAGATGAAAACAAAGTGAATAATGGCATCTAAGACTCCCTAAGTGATGACCAAAACTGTGCAAGTAGGTGACGACTGTGTAAGAAAAACAATGACGATGATAAACTGAGCTGATTATAGGACTAGGGGATGGGTCATTAGTGAATACTTTTCTTACGCAATATCCATATATAAAACGACATACTTGGCGATATAATTATAGTAGTAAGTGCATGATTTCGTGACTACATTTTCCCCCAGTTTATGTTGGTGAGAGAAAGACTGGTAACATAAAGTCGATAGAGATACGTACCTGGGAGAAATACGGAGAAGCCCATGTTGTAGTAGAAAGTGAAGATGTGTAGAAAATCGTGTCGAATGAACCATATAGCATGTCAAACCATGGATCAATGTGTTAATCCATGTAACATAGAGAGAAACGTAATTTCATGATAAATTATACTAAATGAAAGTGATGATTATGATATTAAATGATTGATAATTTTGCATGTTGTATGATGATGATGAGATGGGGTGGGGAGTGATCAATTCCCAACCTAAATGCGTGAATACGAATAACCAACCGGAGGATTTGGGCATCATGCCGCCAGAGGAAGAGTGTAGGGATAAAAGTGTGTTATTATCCAGCCTGTAACTATGTTCTCAAGATCTAGCCACTATAGACAGACTCAGATAAAACATTTTGTGGTTTTTGGATCCAAATAATTTTGATCAAACAGTTCACGCATATATGAGTGGTATAGGAAATGCACTCTTGCCCCCGTTCCATGGGTGTCACCAAAATGTGTGAAGGCTTCCAAGTTATGTCATCTAGAAGCAAACATGAAATGTATGATGGCTTCCAAGTTAGGTCATCTGAGAAAGTAACGAATGTAACTCCCAAGCTAGGTCATCTAGGAGGCTGCATGTGTTGTATTATATTGATTGAGTGGTATGATTTTGATTGTTAGAGACTTGAACGTGTTGATGAATTAATTGATTTATTCCTTACTACTAGATATATTTTACACTAGTTTCTCTCAAGTTAGGTCATTGATGAACGATCACATTGAAATATTTTAACGCTTGTTGCCCCTAGGTTAGGTCATTAGGGGGAATAGATGAAATGTCGCATGGTGCATTAGTAAATTTTTAAAAATTATGGATTAATAGTGTTGAATGATCGATTGAAAATGCAAGGGGAATTTTAGGATGACCCCAATTATATGCCCCCCTTTCGGTGAAAGGGGAAGTGATGAAAAGAAAAAACAGTGAGCCGAAAGTAAGCATGAAATAGATAGTGTATGATGAATATCGCCAAAATGTGTATAGATTGAGTAAAATATAACGTTGAGGATAAATAACATGTGTTTAATTTTCATGATACAATGGTAGGAGGAAATCTGAAAGAACACCACAAACAGGGTGTAAATCAGAGTAGAAACACTCAAGATATGGAAAAAAACATGTAGTGTGTATTAATAAAGGAAATGATCATGAAATAATGACTATAGTAAAATGGGTAGGTACAAGTAAATATAAATAAGGAGGTGAAAAATTGATTCGTCACTTAATTTTTCATTTTGAATGAGTTATATTGAGCTCTAAGTGTGGAAATATGCCGCAAGAGAGAGCAACATGTCCTAGACGATTTGAGATGGTAGTGACCATCGTAGTATCGTGTACAAAGGAGGAGTTGGTAAGTGTGTTTTTTTTTTTCAAAAAATGTGTGTGGTAGTCATTTTTGTTGAATTTTTACAAAATTTTCATTATGAAATTTTTAAGATTTTAGACCTGGACAAGAGCGGTGAAGGCGCTAATGGTCTTGAGGACAGGAGTGCCTAGATCTAAGCACTAGTGTCCTACTTTCAGGTGCCCCAATACTACTTTTAGGTGCCCCAATCCATAGAGGGTGTATCATTATAGAATGGTGTAAATGTGATTTTGGATGTGTAGTAATGTCATAAATGAGTGATTTTGATTTTGTATAGTGTTCTAACACTGCATTTGGTGTCATTTTGTGTTGTGCAGAGGGATATTCACTTGAGGAAGTTTTTTGGGGGTTGTCATTTGAGTAATTTTCTTGGGCTAGGTTTTTTAGACAATGGTTTGGAGGTTATGGACCGTGTCATCTTGTGAAAAATAGTGTGAATGGGGGATGTGCCCCATAATATGCCTATGTTGACAGCTTTATGTGAGAGGTGGTGTGCAGATACTTGTACATTTTGGTTGCCTACTGGTGAGATGAAATTCACATTGGAGGATGTGTATTGCATACTATAATTACCAGTTGTTGGGAAGAGAGTACATGTCGTGCCTTAGGAGGATATGGAGAGACATATGTGAGCTATTAAATGGTATTTTGTGGGGACTCGAGTACCTACCGAGGACCATATTATTTTGAATGTTATTTAGAGGTCAGAGGTTTCTTGCTTGTGGAATTTTATAGTTGTGGTCATTTCTTCATCTATTTCAGTAGATGGGGGAGGTGTGGGCATCTTGTATAAGATGCATGACATATGCCACTGGATAGAGGAGGAGAGTACCAAATATGTGTGGGTGTGGTGTGTCATGGCCCACCAATATCTAGACCTATATAGATTCACACGGGAAGAGCATGGAGCTGGGAGAGGTGATATTATTCCATTGCATGTAGGAGCCTATGAGCACATAATAGTTTTGAGGCCATTTGGAGGTCCATGAGTAGAGTGGGCTAGACCGGATATATATGTGTGGAGATGTGTTGGTGTGTGTGGGCGTAAGATGGACTTTGATAACTATAGAGCACTGATAGATATGATGGGACTTGATCCAATGATATGGAGACCATACCGATACTATGAAGGATGGCTAGAGGATGTTATAGAGCTATGGTGCATACAGAGGACTATGTGGTTAGAGGATTGATTCCCAGGCATGGAAAATTTATTCCAGGTAGAGAGGATATCACAATAGTTTGGTATGGCTCAAGATGTGACCCCATATATTTATATATGGTTGAGAGCTATTAGAGAACCTAGGAGGACTTGAGCAAGAATAGGGCCCATAGGAGAGCAGTTTTCACCTCTTGGGCCAGATGAGGTAGACACGGAAATAGAGCCAATAGACTCAAATGATGTAGGGTGTATAGAGGAGTACCATGCATGGTGGGAAGCACATCGATGGGTATTATTATTTCCATTGTTTGTAGATGCAACAGGATTGCCACAGGGAGGAAAGGGGGAGGGGGAAGCACATTCCCCTAACAATGTGGCAGTGGTGATCGTGGAGTGTGAATCTCTATATATAGTTGCATTATGTGATTTATTACTTTCTTATGTAATACTGATGGTTATCTGATGGTGACACATACTGGTCCTTGATGGTAGAAACCTCCATTCATACATTGACACAGAATGTGCCAATTGATGTATTGGTGGGTGACGGGATACTAAAGCATGTGGATGACATTGCAAGTGAGAATGCCCATTTTTTGAGCTAGTTTTTATAGTAGTAGAAACATGTATAGTGTTACTGAGAGATAGGAACAAGGCACACAAGGAGACACAACAAGTGAGAGAGGTGGTGGGTGGTTATCCATTAGCATAGAATGTGTTTGTGTAATTTATTAAACTACAGAGTTGCTTCGCTGAGTAGTCTACAGAGAATACCCTATTACGTAGGCAGGTGGAGATATATTGAGATCGCAACCAATGACGTAGAGTTAGTGGTGAGGCATCGAGTTCTAGGGTTCTCGCAGTACTCAAGAGTGATAGTGATGATGAGATTTGATTTGTATTATTTTTATATGATGTATGGAAGTTACCCCCAGTGATGAGATGTTTTATAATGATGATTGTACTCGATATATAAACATATTTTATTGGTATATGATGAGTTTATTTCATTGTGTATTGATGTCATAATGTGATTGATGATATATGATTCAGTGATTATTTCCGTAATGTATGTAACATGTTGGATATCATTCACGTTTATTAACGTAGACTTGTACTATGATTTTGATAATGATATAAAAAATGTGTAGTGTGAATGATGATAGATAACATATGTAATTTGATTTGCTAGATATGATGCTTGATGAGGTGAAAGATGTGCATGTTTGTTTCATGGAATTTTTTATGAATATTTAGTGTAATAAGTACATTGGAATATATGTAAATATAGATAATGTATGATTGTCAAACTAACGTGTTGTGATTAACACATGTTGACATAATAATGTAATGTGACCGTAACATGTTAGTGTGATGAATGGGGGGAAGATTAGTGATGCCCTCCAGCATATGGATGATTAGGTTCATTTAGTTAAGACCCCTCGGGAATCAATAATGAACTATGTAAAACAAGAGTGTGTGATTGGGAAATGATTGAGTGTGCTAGATGAATCGACAAAGCACGAGATGAAAGGTTACTATAGAAAAACCCTCAACAGTCATGTAAGAACCATAAGAACACAAGTGCAACATCAGGAGGTAAGGTGATAGTAATCACCTACCAAATACCAAGGCAGCATGAAGCAGTGGAAGCATGTGGCATGGAAGCAGTGTGAGCATATGAACAAAACTTAATATCATGTGGAGGATCGGTGGGATGGGAGAATGTGGAGGATTGTGGTATTTGATGAATAACATGATGTGGTGGATGAGATGGATGAATTGGATGTGGTAGATGTGATGGTGCAATGATGGATGTACATGATGGAGAGTGCGCACGAGTGACAACTTGTGGCAGTGGTCGAATAATAACCTTAGCATTAGATGGAGGAGACAACTCAACCTGAGTAGAAACATGCCAATGAGGTACATGAGAGATGGGTCACTCACATGAGTGGGAGACAAAGGAAATTATGCCCTTATGCTCTAATTGTTACAATCTATCATGAATGGGAAACCAATCATTGTCCCTATGGCCATTGATGTGATGATAATTACAATAGGTTTGATCACGTTGACGTTGTAGATGATTTTTTGGATGATGATTATTAGAGGGAAAGTGAATTAGACACTCATTACGTAAAATACGTAACACATCATGTGGTCTAGTTTGATGAGATAAGTGTAATGGTTCACGTGAAACATATGGAGTAGATGGCAAAGTAGTCTATTGCAAAGGAGGAGGAGAAGGATTCTTTTTTGATGTAGTAGGTTTGGATGAGTCCTAGCGTAAAGTAGGTATCTGATCATAAGTAACTCTAGGTCCATTTTTGATGATAAAACATCAGAGGAAAGCATCCTCCATATCATATTAAGTACTAATAGACCCAAATGGAAGATGAGTGTACCATTGTAATGCATCATCAGTAAGACTATGTTGAAATTCCTTAAGCAATAATCTATCATTAGAATAGGGAGTCATAACCATGTAGTAATGTTGAAGGAGTAAGTGAAAGTCATCAGTACCATCAAAGAATGTGAATGTAGACATGATAAAGTCTTTAGGAAATGCAAAGTTGTGAATTTTATTAGGAATAGGGTTGCCATGTAATTAATTGTTATCAATTGAAGCATAATAGGCCCTACTTTCTAAGGTGAGTGACTGAACCTTAGTTTGTAATTGACCTATGGTATACATGAGAGACAAAATTTCCTATGAAGGAATAGTAGGAGATTGTAATAATGTATTAAGGGGTTGTAACTTACCATTATGAGTAATCATAGGTATCTAAAGAGAAGATAGAGGAGATTTAGATGAAAAAGACACACTAGGGGTAGGTACTAGAGAAGCAATAGTAGACGAAGAATATGGAACATCCATAGCAGTGGTAGGACTAGCATCGTAAACATCCCTAGGAGGTAAAGCAATCGATGGAGATACCTCGATAGGAGAATATGAACTAACAAATGTAGGTGAAGTGTTAAGAGGAGATGAAATGGTAAGATAATAAGAACTAATAGATAGAGGTGACTTGTGCATGATGTTAGATATAACTTCAAGAGAAAGTGGAGTAGGAGATTCAGACTCGATAGTATGAAAAGTAGTAGAATCATGACTATCAATTGTATCATCGACATCAAATAAAGACTCAAATATGAGAATGTCATTAAGTTTACTATCAATAGGATCATAAACATAATATGAGAGAGTATGTGAACTAGTATGTGATGGATTAGGAGAAGTAGTATAAAAATAGGAGAGTCATGATATGGAGCCATAATAGTGGTTTGACTAGGAGGAAAATCAATATGTTAGTTATTTTCAAGACCTAACATGTAATCAAAAAGAGAATCATCTAGAATTTCCTTAGAAATATCAGCAAGAGGATCACTAGTAACCGTATAGCATGGTATACAACAAGTGAAGACTATCGTATTTGAAATGATACTAATGCCGATGGGGGAGTTTTCAAAACTAGTTTGTACATATTGTTGATCATCTAAGAGTTGTTTTTGAATATGGTCTAGTATAATAACATTACTATAGAGAGTCATGAGTTCAGCGATGACAATCTCATCATATATTGGATTGACACTAAAGTGTGACATGATGGAAAGAGAAGGAGAAGAGCTATCCTTAGCCATTAGGGTTTGAAGTGGATCCTAGGGGACAAAAAAGAAGTACGGGTTCACCAAAATGATCAAATAAAATCTATGTTATAGTAATAATATAAGAAAGTACATCAATGTAATAATTGAAATATAAGAGCTAGATAATTTATTTAATAATTTAAATGAAATGAAATCAATGAGATAGGACTAACCTGAATTATACTTACCTTGCAATAATTTGGGACTAGACAAGGTGATGGGTTGGTAGAATTGTGCTTCATAATGAACTTAAAAAATTATAGAAGTGGCAGATCTGGCTAGACTGGGGTGCCTAGGGAAGAATAGGGGTGTCTGTGGGCGTCCTAGTCTATGGAGTGACTTGGAAATTGGATCTGATATATTCATTAAACCTTCACAATACTTCACCTTTGATCAAGTTGGTGTTACACTTAGTTTTCCGGTGTCGTTATAAATCTCCAATGAATAATCTCTTACAAAACCCCACAAAAAAGCATCAAACCCTAAAAAAGAAAAATGCAAATGAATGGATCAGACTGTCCTCAACTACCAAATGGATGGACTTATCACTGAGCATTGCACTAGATCTTAGACCCTATGTAGTTCTATATGATTTTTATGTGCAATTGTGTGTCTAGGGTACCCTAACGCCAGCGATGCTAAAGTAATGGGCAATAGCTAGATAAAAATTTAGAATGGTGGATGGAATAGAATAGACTCCCATTCGTATGCAATGTGTGATGAAAAATAGTGCCAAAATGCAGTCCCTTGCCTTATGTAGATAACTAGCCCTTAGTAGAAGTAGTCCGCCCATAGGGTAGTATGCATGTTGTGTTTATATAGGGATCTCTTGCTCAAATTTTGACACTAATAACCTGACATGCCGACTATTACCTAGGGGAATGGGATGGAAAATCATAAAGACTAACCTTAAACATCTAAATGAGAACCAAGTATAACCGGGACCAGGGCACCTAGAAATGAGGTCTAGGAAGCCCGGGGTGCCCTAATCTCTTCATAGGCGCCCTAGTCAGAGACTAGAGATGACAACTGAGTGAATAATGATAGCTAAGACTCCTTGAGATACGACTAAAAATGTGCAAGTAAGTGAAGATTGTGTGAGACAAATAATGATGAAAACTAACTAAATTGATGATAGGACTAGGGGATGGGTCATTAGTGAATACTTTTCTTACACAAGATCCATATATAAAACAACATACTGCATTGTATAATTATAGTAGTAAGTGCATGATTTTGTGACTACAAGGACTTGGTTTTCATATGAGGATTGGTTGCATTTGGAGGATGTAGGGTTACGGGATTTGCATTATTATAGACTTATTCACAGGAAATGGGGATTAGTAATTGCATTGTTGGAGAGATGCAATCCCACTACTTGTAATTTTTTGTTGTTGACGAGTGAGATGAAGATCACCTTAGAGGATGGACACAGGATTATGAAATTTCTTATACATGGAGAGGGGATCTATTTGATTGATGAGACAAAAAGGGATGGGGTGATGAGGAGATTATTCAGTGATGATGCTGATGGTGTATAGTTTTTGTTGGATGGATTCTCATACGAGGTCTTATACACTCTTGAGATAGAGGTTTGGGAATTGATGACCCTTGCGATGATAGGGATCATATGTTATTCTGTTCCTGACTCTGTTGGGGGTCATTTTCCTTGGATAATGACTGGTTTTTTGGCTTATATGATGGATCAAAGGGTTGCATTTTCATGGGCCCCTGCATTGCTAGCCTAGACCTATAGAGATATTTTTTCATGGAGTATCAAGAATAGGTTTAGGATTGATGTTGGTTTTACTACAGTTTTGGGCATATGAGAAATTGTAGTGGCTTGTCCTTGAGGTTTTTTGTGGGGAGACCTTTAGTTTTTAGAGAAATTAGCTAGATTTTTCTGGTAGCACTCTGACAAGGGAGATGGAGGGCCAATACAGAGTGAGTAATATTACAGACATCTCCTATCAAGGTTACAGGTAGGTGATATCAGGTGGAGACCATACATTGGTTTTCCAGTGTGGGAGGGAGAGGAGGGTGAGCTTAGGGCCACCCAACAGGATCTATGGGTATAACTCTGATGGCCAACAGAGTGGGAGTTGATATGATTGAGTCATGTCAGGTAATAGTTTGGATTTATCTAGGATGTTTCAGAGGTAGAAATGGTGTATAGGGACAAGGATAGAGATGTAGAGACACCATTTCTAGTGGTTACGATGCCTCATTTTATGTCTGAAGAGGAGGGAGATATGGGTGTGGATGATCAGGTGGCATCGGTGGATGTAGATGATGTTGGGGTCATGGAGGTATTTGATGCATGGTGGTGAGCTTCACCTTCTTGAGGAGATAGATGGGTGCAAGCTCATGTGGAAGGGGCACACCAGGGAGGTGATGTAGATGGTGTTGGTGCTGACAAACAAGCTCTTGATGCTAATATTGCATGTTTTGAGGTCGAGAAGGCTGATTTACAGGCTGAGTGGACTACTTTGACTATGGAGAGGGATGGCTTGAGGGTGGAGTGTGATGGTCTAAGATTTGAGAGGGATGGTCTGAGAAGTGAGAGAGATGGTTTGAGTCAACATCTAGTAGGTGTATATGTAGATTTAGTGCAAGTCGTAACTGACTGAGATAGATATAGACAACAGTGAGAGACCTTAAGAAGGGATCTCAGGATTATAGGTACATCTATGTTAGGGGATGAGCTTCAGGTTGCCAGAGCTTAGGCTCGTGGATAGATGAGTCCACCTAGTAGTGTTAGCATTGATAAATACTAGTCATTGTGTGAGGATCTTGGTTATTATGAGGGTATTTTTCGACAAAGGCTACTTGAGGAGCCTCGTTTCACTATTTATCAAGCTTGGACATGAGCAAGACCTAGTGTTAGTTCTACGAGTGTCACCTCGGGGTCCAGATGAAGGTGGTCTGAATAGAGGGCCTAATGGAGGCAGACCAAGTAGAGAAACTAATGGTGGTGATGGTGGCACTCAAGGGAGGAGCATTCGAGGGTGTGCCTTATTTACAGGTGTTCATCTCACCTAGTATCACCTCGGGGTCCAGATGAAGGTGGTCTGAATAAAGGGCCTAATGGAGGTAGACCAAGTAGAGGAACTAATGGTGGTGATGGTGGCACTCAAGGGAGGAGCATTCAAGGGTGTGCCTTATTTGCAGGTGTTCATCTCACCCAATAGATGTTATATTTTTGATGTACACGACTCTTTGTTAAGCCTATTTTTTATGTATATTTTTTTATATATGGAGATTTTTAGACTGCAGATGATGTATAGAGACATTTTGATATGATTATAGATGATTTTGATTCATGATTGGTTTTTTATTTTACTTTAATGTGATCTAATATGAGATGTGTTTATGATAGATGTTTTGATAAATTTTATATGGATGTTTTGATAGATGATGGTGTTATATTGATGTGATGCATTATGGATATTTTGAATTTTATTGTGATCAAAATGTAAATCAAAATGTATCTTAAATATTAAATAATAAAAAACATGAAATGATTGCTTCATACAGGATTTGATACATATGCAATGGGAATCAATATAGTGAAGGCTCTTACACTTTTTGGCCTTACAACAAATGTTAACATATGACAAACAATGGGTAGTCACACGTAGGATCTTTAGATAAAGATGGAAGTGAAATGCATACCTTCCTAGGACATGGGAAGGGTTGACATATGTAGGTTATGTGGGAGATTAGGTTATCCTTTCAATGGTTTCAGGGAGAGATGCCCCATTTATACATTTTATTTTTGAAAAAAAATGATTGATGCGGAAAGTTTGTAGTAAAGGGAAATATGATCGATGAAGGAAAATTTCTGAGGATGCTTTTTGATATTTTAACTTTTTGAATCTTGATCGATGCGGGAAGCCTTTTTGTATAGGTAGCCATCCTTTGAGGGAGTGGTCTACAATTTTGACTTTTTGATTCTTTTTATAACCGTCCTTCGAGGGATCGTTATATGATTTTGATAGGTAGTTGTCCTTGAAGAGATCAGTCTACTTTTATTTTTGATACTATGATTTTGATATTTGATAGATTTCCTTCAAGGGATCAATCTATTTAGTTTGATAAGATCCATCCATAGATATTTTTGACTTTATTTTATGTTGAGGGTAAGTCCTAATAGACCATTTCGAGGAGGGGAAGAGATGTGTGCACATACTACACATGTGGGCCCCATGACATGTCTTTGGTTGCTAAGAAAGGTAGGTGGGTGTCATGATTATGGGGTTCCATCTATGGAGAAAATTTTCCATGTGAAATATGTGATTAATAGAGTTGTGGTACTCATCTTTAAGGTTTTGAGGATAATGAAGGAAAAAAACACATACTTTCAAATCATTATGATGATAAGATGAATGGTTGGTGGTGAAATAAGATCTTTGATGTGACTACAATCATGATGATCAATGTGTTAATATGTAAAAGACTACAAGTGCAATGCATTGAAAGGTTCCTTTTTAGGTGTACCATTAAGGGAGGCTAGATGATAAGATCCCAACCCATACTTGTGAGTGATGACATATGGACCGATCTAGTTAAGGGAAAACTTTCCTTATTTACTCCTTTCCAAAGTAGTGACATTTTTATTTTCCTTGAGAAAAAGATCACCTATGTTAAAGTCATGTTATTTTACATGATTTTTATATGCATGCTTAATGTTCTCTTGATAGATAGGATGATGTTTAAGATTTGTTAAGCATTTTTCATCTAATAATTCTAATTGTGCTAGATAGTCTTGTCGATAGTCCTCATCAGGGATGAAATATTTGAGGGATACACATAGTGATGGAATTTGAACTTCAAGGGGTAAGAATTCCTAAGATCCATAGACTAGAGAGGAGGTAGCACTCATAGGACTATGGATGCTAGTTCGATAAGCCCAGAGAGTAAACGAGATTTAGAGATGTCAATTCCTACCTACTTTGTCGACAATTTTCATGAGGATTTTGTTAAGTGTTTTGTTAGAAGCCTCAGCTTGTCCATTTTACAATGGATAGTATGGTGATGAGAATCTTAGTTTTATGTTGAATGTGTCACATAATTTCTTAATGTCTTTGTTTTTAAAGGATTTTCCATTATCAGTGACTAGTTTGTGAGGAATACCAAAGTGACACATGATATGCCAATAGATAAATTCAATGATTTTATTAGTTTTAGTATATGTTAAAAGAATTTCTTCTACCCATTTAGTGAAGTATTAAGTGGCTGTGATGATAGAGTGATGTTGTTGTGATGAAAAATGGTTGATAGTTCCAAAGAGGTATAACCCCCATTATGAGAAAGGCCATAGGTCTTGAGTGGGTTGTAAGGCTTGATTAGGGATGTGAGTGAGATTTGAATTTTTTTAACATTTGATACACTTATTAACATACATGCAACAATCTTGGTTAATAGTAGGTTAGTAATATCCCATTCAATGGAAATGATTAATGATAGCTATACCGTTGAAATCTCCACCACATATACCATCGTGGAATTCCTGAATGGATTTATTAGACTCATGAGATTTAAGGAATCATAATAAGATACCATTGAATCCATGTTTATATAGGACACCACCTACGATGACATATTGGGTAGTGCGTTGAAGAAAATATTGTTTATCATTTCTCGATAGGTTGGGAGGAATTTTGGATTATGAAAGATAGTCAAATGTATGAGTACGTCAGATTATTTTAAATGGTGTTGATGGAAGGGAGTTCATTGTTATGGGATGGTTGATCAATTCTATGCACAACAATGAACAATTTAGAGTCATAAGTTAATAAAGGGATGAGGGATGCTAGAGAGACCATGGTGTTTATGAATTTTTTAGAGGATCATGTAACTGTTTAGATGGTGTAATGGTCAAAATATTCCAGGAGGAATTCAACAATGGCTTTATATTTTTGTAAAATTTCATTTTTGCGTTGATAAATTCCTTTAATTTGGTTGATGACAATTTTTGAGTCTCCATAGATGTCCAAGATTTGAACACCAAACATGAAGGCGATTTGGAGACCCATGATAAGAGTTTTGTATTCAGCCATGTTGTTAGTACATTTTAAATTTAGTTTGAATGATAGAGGGATAGGATTCCCCTAGGGAGGTGTGATAACAATATCGGCACCTCCCCCTTGCTAGAATTTAGATCACTCAAAGAAGAGGGTATTTTTGAGAGGGGCATATTCGTGATCCATAGTGTTTATAGATTTATTGGTGAATTGTTCATGAGCTGGTTGATTGTCTGTAAGAGGGGCCTCGATGAGCTGATCGGTAATAAATTGTCCTTTGATAGATTTTTACAGGACAAATTCAAGATAAACTAGGTCATAAGCATAAGCCACCGAGTGATGTGGTCAATTTGACATGGTTCAGAGTGTATGGTTTTAAGAGGATTAAAACTAGTAATGACATAAGTTTTGTGGTTAATTAGATAATGACAGAGCTTGGAAGTTGTGAAGTGTAAGGCACAACACAACTTTACATCTTTTTTATAATAGGTTTTGTATTTATGGAGGGTGTGTCTTAATAATAAATGGCTTGCTCATGACCTTGATCATCCCTATGAGTGAACATAACACATAAGACATGATTAGTAGTGGATATATAAAGGTATAATGGCTCCCCCTTGCATGGATGTGTGAGTACAGGTGGCGATAGGAGGTATTTTTTGAGGTCGTCGAAGGCTTTTTGACAATAGTGGTCTCATCTAAAGTTTACGTCTTTTCAAAGAAGGTGATGAAAAGGATGAAAATGATATGAAAGTTGTGATATAAGGCAATGGATTGACTTAAATTACCCTGGAGGTTGCAAATTTTTTTAGGTTATAAGGAGGATGCATCTTGATGATAGTTTTGATCTTGGTGGGGTCCACTTCAATGCCCTGAATAGTCACAATGAGCCCTAAATTTTTACTGGTGAGAACACCAAAAATGCACTTAGCGGGGTTGAGATGAAGAAAGTATTGGATAAGACAAGTGAAGATTGTGTCAAGGAAAATGAGATGATCTCTACATTTCTTTGAATTCCTTGAAAGATCATCAACGTAGTCTTCTATGGTTTGCTGGATAAGATCATGGAAGATGTATGTCATATCGTGTTGATAAGATGGTAAGTCTGAATGGCATACACAGTGTAACAAAAATTCCCCCAAGGAGTGATGAAGGAATTTTTATGTTTTCTTTGGTGGCAATGAGGATTTAGTTATAGCTAGATAAGCCTTCCATACAGGAGATCATTTCATGGCCAATGGCTAGGTTGACGAGCTGGTCGATGTTTGGGAGAGGGAAGTTTTCTTTAGGACAAGCAAGATTGAGATCTCAGAATTCGGTACATATGAGTAACTTTCATGAGGCTTTGGTTACATGTATGATGTTATAGACCAATTTTGGATAGTCAATGGGTATAAAAAAATTAGCGGATAGAAAACATTATAGCTCTTATTTGATGAGGAGATCTATGCAAGGGTAAATCCTATGTAGCTTTTTATTGACATGTTTGGCATTATGATAGGTGATTATATTATGGATGAAGATGTTGGGGTCAATATCTAACATATAACTATATGACCAAGCAAAGGCTTTACTATATTTATATAGGAAGGTGGTGAAGTCTTTTAACTCATGTGGATCTAAAGATTGACTGACTTTAACTATATGAGGTTCCTATGGAGTCCCTATATTAATGTCGATAGTGGATTCATTAATAAGTGTTGAGGTGTCAGGTGGTAAGGTTTTTCTGAAGGAAATGATCCTCTACCCCCATGTGAGAGAGGATGGCTTGATCATCTTGGCATTGAAGAATTTAAACAGTGGATGAATCATCTTCTATCATTTTAGGCCAAATGAGAGGAAGGTTTTCAGTACCGTGATTAGTTTGATAATTCAGTGGTCGTAATGTAATAGTATTGACTAAAAAACATTAGGTGGGATGGAAATAGTGTCATTATTATCCATAGGATATTTGTGTGTAAATGAGGAGGATGGTTCATGTTCTATGATGGCTTTATATGTGATACATGTGGAGGATTCAAAAATTGGTTTCTCATAACCTAGTCCTTATTTTTAATGTGGTTTGAGGGAATGTTTGATGATCAAATCATGGACACCTTGTTCATAATGTCTAAATCCAAATCCTTTCCAAGAACAACAATGGAGATACATTTGTGTGAATACTTGGTTGTATAAGAATTTGAAATTTGATATGAATGGTTTGGCATACCGTTGATATGTAGGTTGTGTAGAGGTATGGTTGATCCCTTTGTAGGCAAGATTTATTTTTAGGTGTGGTGGGAAATAGGATATGACATATTTGATGTTGGGTTCATACATGGGATATTTTTTAGGCCTTTTATATGCCTTTTGTGTACTAATTTAATTAACCATGAGGAGACGATACTCCCCCAGTGAAAGACATTGCACAACATCATCAAAGGAAGTATCATCTGATAATTTTGATGATGGAATGGAAGAACTTGTGGAGTATTTTTTAGAGGAGCTCGAGCTTGATTCAGGAATGAGCACAACATTTGGATGATACATCATGTGACAAGATTTGAAATTATTTGGATCCATGGGAACTATAAATGTCTTATCTTCATGCTCATATTTGACACATCAATGGAGTTTTGATGGGATACAGTGCATAACACATATCTAAGTTTGGCCTAATAGCAGGTTATACTCAAACTCTCCTTCTACCTAATAGAAAAGATTTCAGGGAGATTTTTAATGCTGAATTTGATTGGTAAGATGACTGTACCCAATGTGGGGGCAATGGTGTCATTGAAATATCTCAAGCACATGTTGGTGTCTTGGTGACAATGGTGTTAGGTAATTGAATTTTATTAAAGGCATGTGATGAGATGATATTAATATGAATGTCTTTATCAATCATGAACCGTTTTTTGAGGGTATCATTGACTTGGGTGGTGATAAAGAGTGGAAGGTCATGGTCTTTTGGTTGTAATGACGTTATTTCAAAACTGTCAAAAGAGATATCATTAGACGTTTTGAAGGTGCCTACTAGATTTGTGAAAGGTTGTGGATCATATGAGGGAACTGATATGTATTGGAGTACTTCGATCATGGCTTGTTAATATGAAGGTGAGGTTTACACCAGCTCATAAAGGGACATCTTTACTAGAGCTTGGTTAAATTATTTGATGGCAACATTTTTACTGTGGTGGTGGCTTTTGTATGAGGAGTGAAAAGGATGGAAACATTAGCCTTTGTAGGAGATTTTAGAGGAGATGACTCAGGGGCCAGTGGAACGGAGACTTTGGACTTGTTTTGATTAGTATTTTTGGGTTTTTGGGTATGTGCTCTAGTGGTGATACGTACTGCATCAATTTCATGAGGAGGAACTTTCATAGAAGAAACCCCTCTTTCAGTAGTTGTGAGTGTAGATGATGGTTTATATGTAGTGGTTGTAGATATTTTGTGAGGTGTTTTTGATGTTGCTAGGTTTGGAGGGAGAAGGCCTTTATTTGCAAGTATTTCGATAGTGACATGGAGGGATTTGAAATCTTCTATATAATGTCCTATGTGCGATGATAATAAAAAAAGGCTTCAAAATTATACCAGGAAGGATTCCACCCTCGAGATCCAAATGGCTTAAGAGGGGGTAATGTTATGATGGATTGTAGGATGATCCTTTCAAGGATTAGTGCATAATGTCCTTTATAGGTAGAAGTTGAAGGAAGTGATGATTCTTTTGTTTGTGAAAGTTTCGAAGGGGTCACTTTTGGTGTAGTTTATTTGGATGTGTGATAAGGGATGGTTCTTGATTGTGTGATAGTAATGGGTAATTTGGATGAGGGATATGGCCCTAGAATGGAAGGAAAGGGTTTTTTTTTTGCATTGAAGAGGTGATATGGTGATGTGTTATGATTGTTTCCTTCTTATATGAAGGTGTATGTGTTCATGTGATAGGTTTCTGAAGGGAACCTAGATAATGCTGAGGAAACATGATCATCATAGGAGATTTTCACAATTTGCAAGATGGGTTTCTTTTGTGGGGTTTGTGAAGAGATTGAAGATGAATTTGAAGAGGATGGAGCAGATATGGATAGGAGTACTATCTTTTCAATTGTAGGATCTAGAGATGTGATTGATTCAGATTTTTTATTTATGTGGTAGAACTATTGATGGATGGTTTGGATGTGGATTCTATGATGGGGGTATCAGATGTTATTGGTGACTGGTCCTTAACTATATTGATAGTGTGGTGTGAATGAATAACATTAGACTACGGATGACTTGATGGATGGGGAGTGATTTGGGAAGGGTTGTTTAAAAACATCCAAATTTTGATTTTGAGGTGTATTCAGGTTATCTAGTTGTAATTCACCTTTTTCAATGAGATCTTGAAGGAGGTTATAGAATGAATAACACATTTCAATATCATGGCCTTTGACCCTATGGTATTTACAATAATCAGTATCTCTATACCAAGAGGGATTTGAGACAAATATATCGATGGGACAGATGAGAAGAAGAGTGATCATATTGGTAGCCAAGATTTTGTCAAAGAATGCACCATAAGATTCACCGATAAGAGTGTAGTTTTGTTAAGGATAGAGAGTGTTCAGAGGTCAACCGTTCTTTAGGTAGTAGTCTTGATGATGACCACATTGGCTGATGTTTTGTATTTTTTGTGACTAGAGGATGGTTTGGATGAAAAATCCAGGTTTTGGTTTCTTTGATCTCTAATTTTGACCCTACCATATTTGAGAGCGCAAAGCTCAATTTTAGAAGCCATAGTGAAGGTTTTGTCAAACGTCTAGAAGGACTGGATTTGTAATGTATATGAAATGTGCTTAACATAGGAGTGAGAGAATAGCTCGATTAATTCGGTCTATGGTAGGGAAAATGATATTTGATTTATGATACCCCTCCAATGGGTGAAATAAAATTTGATAGATTATTTCTTCAAATTGTTTGATGACATGTAAGTCATGATGGTGATTTTACATGTAATGTTGATTGAAAAGTGTTCTAGAAACATTTGTGCCAGTTGTGCGAATGAGAAAAGTGAATACTGTGGAATTTCGTTATACCAATCTAAGGCATGGCTAACTAAGGACATGGGGAATGTCCTCAACATGAGGTCTTGGTCATGTTCTATGAGGTAACAAGCATGTTGGAAGGCCTAGATGTGTTGTTGAGGGTCTTCTTTGCTATAGAATTTGAGGAACTTAGGAAGTTCCTAGTGCGGATTATAGGCTTTGTATGGTATTGATGGATTAATGGGTTCATTGCATATTTTTTCATAAGAAAATGTGTTCTTAGGACACATAGAAGTGGCTTCAAGGTTAGATATTTTGTTCATTAATGCTTGCAAAGGGTTGGTTTGTGATGGTTGTTGAATGTTAAAATGAAGGACCTGGTTGATTGTATGCAGATAGGTTTGACTCGTGGTATGGTTGATATTGTATGATGTTATTTGTTGGAGGGGGTACTCATGGGAATTTATATGTAGGTTGTGAAACTATGGGTTGTGAAGGTTGAATATAATCATATTGAATGGGCATGGATGTGTTCATAAGAGGTTGTGATTATTGTGGTATATGTTGAAAGGGAATTGACTTGTGAATGAAAGGTTGAGATGGTTGTGGTATATGTTGGAAAGGAGTAGAGGAGTGGATGAGTGGTTGAGATTGTTGAGGTATGTTATGAATGAGAGGTTGGGATGGTTGAGGTATGTGTTGGAAAGGAATGGAGGTATGAATGAGAGGTTGAGATTATTGGGGTATGGATTGAGAGGAAGTAGGGATGGTGGATGATTGTTATGAGGAGGGATGAATAGTAGAAATAGAACTTGTGTTAATGGATGGTGTTGATGTCAGGATAGACATAACTACATTTTGGATGGTTTGATGTAGGTTGTTGAGAGGAGATAGTCTGAGATATTTTTAATGGGATGGATGTTGAACTTACATGGGGAGTTTGGATGGTAGAAGAGACTAAAGGGTTTGATGTGGATGATGATATGTTGGTGTTTATTTGGAATGAAGTGGAACTGGATGAAGGGTTTGATGAAGATGATGATTTTTTATTAGTAGTATCCTAGGAGGACACCACATTGAGGTTGAAAAGTGATGACATGAGGAAAATACGTGATATTAGATGTTTCTGATTCATTGGTTTTCAGATAAGGATACACCTGTTGGATGAATGGCTCATGGTTAAGATCCACAAGCTAGGAGAATTCATATGAGGTGTTGGATATAGGGGTTTTTGGTTTAGGTGTGAGTAATTAAATATGGACAACCCAAGCAGCAAGATATGTGTTGATAGAAATGGGATTTGACTCTAAAATTTTAGAAAAGACTGGATCCCCACTATTAAATAAATGAGGACTAGGTGGATTAGGTATTTTGGATGTGGAAGATTGACTGTAAGGGTAATGTGGAGGTTCCTGATCATGTGGTTGAAGTGATAGAGATGCTCTATGTTGATCAATTAAATGTGTGGCATTTTCAATTCCGGATTGAATGTTTTATATAGTTTGTTGAAAATTTTCTGCCATGTTTTCAGAGTTTTGGAGATGGGATTGTTGTCTAGTAAGAACCATGAAATAAAACAATCACCTAAAATGAAAAATGGATCTAGATTGTTGATTACAAACAACAGAAAAATAATTCAAAATAATTTTAATTACCTTGATTAATTAAAAGAAATATGAAATGTGAAAAACAAATTATAGGGTCCTAGGAAATGGAAATCTATGGATGGTTTCAAGTGATGTTAAAGTTCGGAATCCTCAATATACCCAAGGGTACGTGAGGCCCAAATCTATGTTGGTGTTAGTACCAAAATTGGTATTGGGGTCTACCCCCTCACTTCACGGTCCCAGATCGATAAGGGAGTCAAGTTCTTAGCCAATATACCACCCACCAAATTATTTATATTTGGTAAGAACATAGAGTTGACTTATCCTCTTGGTGATAAAATCCAAGTAGGTCCATCTGGGAAGGAATTTTTTTGATGCAAATTGTATTTGATGCGGTTTATTTATGTATGGGGGAATTTAAGTGAATATAATCTGTTAACCTCCTAATTAGACTATGTGATCAAACAGAAATGAGAGGTTCATTTTAAACCCAAAAAAAATGTTAGTTCGATGAGGATAGCAAAAAAATGCAATGCTTTGAAGGAAAAATAAAAGAAGAAGACGTACCTTGTAAACACTTCATTTTTAATTTTTTAGATTTTTTTTAGCACGGCTATAATGCAACAAGTAGATGTTCCCAAGACAGAAACATACCAGGGTTAGATGAAGAAATAAAACAGATGGAAAATAGATGTTAAAGGCTGAATGACTGAGTAATTAGAAACAATCTACAGATATCGTTGATGATTTATTGGAATCGTGTTTGATTCACCAAAATTGTTGGTGATTTGATTGGATCGCTAATGGTTACAAAGTAGAAAACCTAAAAGTGAATATTAATCGATTTAAAATGAAAAAAGGGGGACAAGGGTCCTACTAGGTGTGCCAGAATATACCAGATAGTTTTTGTTTTCCTATTTTAAATTTTTAAAATGAAATAAAAAATTGTATTCAAAAAATCATGCACTTTAGACATTTATTTATCCCAATTTCATACTACTATTAAGAAGGTTCTTGAGTGAAGAAAGTATTAATTAACCCCCACCTTTTGGCCATCTTCTTTTATTTTATTTTCTCATTACTGCCCCTTTTCAGCCACATGCCAAGTCTTTTTTGGCCGTTTCTCGTCATTTTAGCCTTGACTGGGGCGCCCATGGGTGCCCTGGTCCCACCAGGGGCGCCCTGGCCCTTTTTGCACTTTCCCACCACTTTTTGGTCCTCTTATAGACATTTTACATCTTTATCTTTCTTTTGGTTAGCCTTTTCAGGGTTAATTACAAAATTAGAGCAAGAAAACCCTATAAATATAAAGTTATGAAACCAAAATGAGGGACCTGACATCACTAACTACTATCACTCCACCTAGATTTGCATTCATCTATTACATTGGAGATTACTTGCATCAACATGGCTCTATCATCAACGTTAGGAAATTTGCATCACACTTCATAGGGGGGGATTCTATTCTACTCCATGCACACATTTTATTACATTTTCTACACATAGTTATTACTCGCTACTTCACAAAGTGTGACTGGAACAAGAGTAACCTAGGGCATATTCACACACACTTGCACATATAACTACATTGGGTCATGCAATACTTAGTAAGTCCACCATTGTGGCCGTTGAGGACAGTATGACCCCTTCATATGCATTATTCATTTTTAGGGTTTGATGCTTGTTTTGGGGTCTTATAGGTCTTTTATTCAACTTAAAGTATTGTCGACATTCAACGTAGGACAACGAAGTTGATGTGACACATAGTGAGGGTTTTAGACCACCTTCCAACCATGTAAAAACTAGTTTTAGAGCTTTCACACAAACCAGGGCACCTAGATTTCATATTAGAATGCTTGTAGGTTCCCTAGTCCTCTTCCAGGTGCCTCAGTCAAGAGAAATAGTCAATATCCACTCTTTTTGATACTTTTGTACAGTCGTTCTTGCTCCTAATTTTTTGATAGTCACCTGTTATCAGATGATTTCTTTCCTCACTCTCTTTAGCATATCCTTTTACATATTTGTTTAGCTTGTTTATACACTTCTTTACTACATTTATTTACTTTATTTACAGGTCTTCGTAGCTTAGATTAACTATTTATATATTACTTAGTCCATTTTTAGCTAATAAAAAACTAATTGACCTCATAAAACAGTGGGGTTTACTGATACCCACAATGACTGATGTTGATACTTGATAGATGGATGATGTCAAATAAGTGCTCCTTCTTCTTTCACCAATGAAGAAAAATGTAGATCAGAGACAGTTGAACAAAATATATTAGATAAGATGGGTAGAAAAGATGCTCGGCAAAGGCTGATTCCAAGAATCCAAAGGGACTTATTTGGAGGATGTCAACTCATTTTAATACAATTAAGTAGATTGATTATAATGATAAAGATAGATAGGAAGCTAGAGTTCAATATCGAAAGGTAAATCCTGCTCAGCTTTGAATGTGGCCCAGCCTAATGTGGAGGCTATTTGGATGGCTTAGAAGTAGTTGTACCAATAATTCTCTATTTCTTATTGGATCTTGTGGAGGAACTTGAACTGGTCCTTGATTTCCTTATTGTCGGTCTTGAATCAGATAGCACGTAACTTAAGTTTATGTAGGATGTTAAATTGTTCCTAAAATAAGGGTTGTTGAAAAATAAGATGTTCGTAGATTCTTATAATAGGATGATATTGGCCTAAAATTTTCATCTAAAATAGAGCCATGCTTGCATAAGACAAGTTAAATCCATAATATTGATAAAAGGCTATTATTAATTGAAAATATGCTGAAAAAATAGGGATTGTAGGCGATTCAAAGGAATCACAGGTGATTTGGAAGAATCGTGGGTGATTCAAAGGAATCGTGGGTGATTCAAGTAATCACTGACAATTACTGTGAAAATGATTAATTCTTCTAAAAATGATAATTTGATTAAAACAGAGAGTTAAGTTGATTATTTTTTGTTCTTTTTGATGTTTTATAGAATAAGAACAATAAAATGATGACAAAGGAATAACTTGTGATGTTGGGATAGGTTGAATAATATCTGTAGATGTTGAATGAAGCTGGTGATGTTGATTATTGACCTCAAGCCATAAGATTTTATTTGTGAGGACTTCTTGAAGAGATTTTTGGTGTTATGGATATTGCTACTTGTCTTGAGGATCTCTGGAGTGATATGGATTCACTACTTGACAGAAAAAAAAGATGTAAGAATGTGTAAAATAATTCCAAATATCCCAAAAATAAGAGTTAAAATTGTTATTTATAATCACTAGTGATTTGTTAGAATCGTTGATGATCTAAAAATTAAGGGGAAAACGTTTAGAAGTCATTGAAATGATTTCCTAAATGTAATTTTTAGGTAAATTGGTGAGGGAATATTGTTGGGAAGAGGTTATATGAGTTGGGTAGGTTAGGAGGTTTGGGTAAAGTGTTCTAGGGATAATTTGAAAATGGTTGGGTAGTTTTAGAGGGGGTTAAGGTAAGTTATGTGAGTAAATAGTAATTTGTGAGGGCGTAAAAAATTGTTTTTATGGGATGAGGGAGATGACTTAGGATAGTGATATAATGATAGGTTTAATAGTTTAATGTTTGTATGTGAAAGGTATGAAGGAAGTAGGTAGGTGACAAAAACCTAGTGTCTACAGACCCATGTAGGTCTACCATGCACCAAGACATAATACAATCCAAAAAAGGCATAAACCCCCATAACCAAGCTCATCAAAGACCTCAAAACACATCACCCTAATTACTTAATCCTCCAAATGCATTACACATGTCAAAAAAATTATAAAAACATCATCCATGCTCACACAATGCTCTTCTCCAATCATTTTCTTCATAACTTCTCAAGTAGGATTGTTCCCTACTAAAAACAAGCACTTCCAGGAACCAGCCTTCAACAATGATACTCAAGATCACCAAAGAACACCAAAACTATGCCATGTATCCCATTATTTTAAATTTTATGATCTATAGAACACATCCATGCTTTCTAGACCTCATGAAACATCTAAAAAATTAAACCACAACTCCTTTCCTCTTCAGCAAAATGAACTGCCCAAAAAGTAGTTTTGGAAACTCAATTGGTTCACACCGTTTCTAAAACTTTGAATACTTATATATGTATTCAATAGGAAATAAATTAATCCCTCTTCACTCTCCAATGGATAGCAAGCATCAGATAAGCCAAATCACGGGTCTTCTACATCCATCTTCTAAGCCAAAACAATGATGTCTTGAACTAGTCAAACTAGGTCAACTTGTGACTTCAACCATGGAAACTAAATAAACTTTCAAAGATTCACCAAAACATGAAACATGTCGAATTTTATTTTTAAAACACCCCCATGGCCATTACACTCATTCACCATGCTCATAAGCTCTCAAGATTTTCCATTTTCCAACACTGTTAAACTACCTTTTAGGCCTAAAAACCAGTATTCAAAGATAGGGAACACTTTCCACTATAGGAAATAAACCAAGACATTAAACTATCATGGAAATGTATTAAATATCACATTCTTCCATAAATGTTCATTTATTCAATAGCTTCAATGGATAACATTTGCACAAACTAAAATTATTCAAAAACTAACCTTTTTGAGTGGGGTCCACATATTATCACAAGCTCTATAATACATCTTTGGAAATATGGAGGATTAATAATCAACTTAAAATCATAAAATTTGAAAAAAAAAAGTCATTTTTTTCCCATACCAATAACTTTTCCTCCATCACTCTCATCCTACGATTTTATAGCCATAAAAATCTACTTACTTTCTTAACGATCATTCATAAATGTTTGGGCCTAATTTGACCTCATTATAACTCTATCATCTTTTAAAATCCATGACCCAATATCCATAAAAGGATAATATCCCAATGAAAACCTTACATGTATCAACCATAAGCATTTCTCCCACTTCAAGCTAGAAAATGCACTCTTAATAACCTTGTTTTGGTCCAAACCTCATAACTTGAAAAATTCTCATCATGGTAACCTGAAATTTATCCCACATCACAAAAAAAACCTCTTATAACATCTCTAATAATCATGTTTTTCCCAAATAGGTCTGCATAATTTCAACCAACATGACTTGCATGACTAGGTCTTAGGCTTTTACATGTTTTTTGTCATAACAAAGTGAACTAACACTGCAACCAAATATGAAACCTCTTATAAGTACATATACATGATGAAAACAGCCTAAAATACCTCCTTGAGTGATCCCTAGATCTCATATACACTTTCAAGTGATTATCATGCCTAATTAGGCCTCCAAACACTAGGATTAGGTCTAGTTTAGACCTAGACCAAGTAGAAAAACCTCATGAATCTACTTCCAAGCTTTCCAAAAGGGCCTAACACACTTAATACAACATGTATCACACCCATGCATGCCTGCATGATCTCACATGGCTCTCAAACTAATGATCATGCCTCATTAGGCCTCTAAGCACCTAGACTAGGTCTAGATGAGCACCTATAACTGAGTCTTCAACATGTACCTACATTGTGAAACTCATGTGAGTTTCTCAAAATTATCTAATCATGCTCTCTATGCATCTACAATGCTCCTAAATCTACCACACAACTAAAACCATCATGGTCCATCACCTAGGCTAGTGTAGACACTAAATCATGCACTTCGGGTATATTTCTAGGTCCTTATCACATACCACTATTCATATGATTCCTAAAAAAGAACAGTACTAATTGACCACTGTCTTTGGCCTCTTTACTTTCTGTCTAGTTTCCTTCTTGGTCTTACATACCTTCTTTCCTAGTATGACTTTCGGCACTTTACTTTTTTTGAGTCTGGACATCAGCGCCCAACCAAGACACCAATGCCCAGGTGACCTTGTCCCCTCTGGGAACACCCGAACTCTTTGTATCTTTCTTGCATATTTTGGGTCTTTTCTAGTTGTTGGGAATATTATTTTCTTGGTGTTCATTGTTTTAGTGGTAAATTACAAAATTCAAACAAGGGAATCATATAAATACAAAGCTATGTGACCAAAATAAAGAACCAATCACCAAACATCTACTATTTTCACCTCAGCTTGCATCTAATGGCATTAAAAGAGCATTAAAGAATCCATCTAGCACCCATTCAAGGGAAAAAGGACTGTATTCTTATGTATACACTTCATAGGAGGGGAAGTTCATTTTTCCATGCATGTATCTATTTACATCTTCTACATCTATTTATTGCTCGTTATTCAAGTGTGTTTGGCACAAGAGCCACCTAGGGAACGATTCTACACACACACACACACACACACACACAAAACTACATGGATCTGAAATGTAGTGTAATGTCTATTAATGTGAAATCATAGCACCCCCAAATGAGTTATGGATCTACTTTTCTAAGGTAGGGTCATTTGGTGTGATTTTCATAACATTGGACCATCTCTCAAGCTGTGGGAATTGCAGACTTGAGATAGCCCTCCGAAGAAAGTCGGATTCTTCTTCCTGATCCTAATGCTAAACTACTTCTAAGGAAGGAAATGTGATTATCTACTCCTAATCTAACAATTCCAAGGGACCAAGGAGAGAGAGCATGAAAATAAAGAAATCCTACACTACAGAGGTGATAGCACCAAGAAAAGGGAAGTGCTGGTCACAATCTTAGCTAATTGAAGTGGAGAGAGGTGAGCAGAGGAGAGGGTGAACAAGATGCACCACATACCAGAGATAGATTTGACACATAATAACACTTCAAAACCCATTAAACACAGCTCTCGGGACCTGTAACAAACATCAGAATATGCATAGGATATCCTGCAATGATGAGAGTCAAGGAGAGGCAATAAAATAAGCAAAGGATGGAAAGATGCATCACAAAACATAATTTATTGATCCAAAAGTTCACACAGTACATCGTTAGTGGGAAAGAGGCAAGATAATGTCATTACAGATCCGTGAAAGGAGGTTCATACTCCATTTTTGATCATGGGGAAAAAAAGAGAGAGGGGGTAGGGGAGAATAATGAACAACAACCTTTTACAATGAATCCTATCCCTATATTTGTAGATTTGATTAGAGAGAAGAAAGAGAGAGGGAAGCAAGAAAAGTACGTCAGAACTCAACCACTATTGTTAATGCTTCTGATAAAATATGCCCCAAATTTGTCTTTACTACATCAATCCTTGGTTCAGTGCCTTGAAAGAAGAGGAAACAGTGAAAATAGATTGAATCCGATCTAATTGTTGAGACACATGGATCCTACATTGAAGGCACGAAGACATTTCCTCCATTTTTCTTCACCTAACCTCCTCAAAATTAAATTTTTAGACCTCCGTGGCATGGGTGAGGCCGAGATCTTTTCAACAGCATCAAATTTGCAATATTTCAAGCCCTAAGTTGAAAGATATGCCCCTTCGAATTTTGTATTGGGTCTGTACATGAGGTAGGAAAACAACTTGAAAAATGGGTCCCCTTTTGATATGGGACACATGGTAGCCAGATTGGAACAAAATCTGGCCTACAGGTCCATAATTTATCTTTTTCCCTTTTTCCGCGAGAATCAAAAAATCCAAAAAACTCCCGTGGCCCCACTACTCCGCTTGGATACGTGGCACCCTTTGGTTGGCCAGGGGATGTGCTTCACCTTTTGTCTTCGACTCCCAATTTTCATTTGACTCAGGTTAAAACTTTAACTTTTTCCTTTGCCTCATTCTGGAATGTGAGCTCGTAGGTCTGAAACATTTTTACTTCATATTTTCTCTATGTGCGGGGTTATCTTGACTAAATTTTCCGGGGGTGAATTTGGGATAACAATTTGGTGACTCACAGGGACATATGCCTACTAGATGAAGAGATCAGTGGCCTTGAATCATCCATTGGGCATAGAGTCTTCCTGATAAACAAAAAAATGATCTAAACTTTTGAATATTTGACCTCTGAGCCTCTTGGAAACCCGCTGAAACTTGAATCTAGAATTCACCAAAAGCCAATTAAATGCACTGTGTAAGAGCAATAGCACCAAAAACTATGTACAAATTGAAAATCATACATGCTCCAAATGGAACATGCAGAGTGTGCAAAAGCACTTCTTCTGCTAAAAACAAACCTACCTACACTACTCTAACTAAGATAAAAGGGAGCTTAAACAAAGCCTGCAACTAGCAGGGAGAAATAGCTTCCGTTTCTCAAAATGGCAGCCATGCAACTGATTTGGAACTGAACATGGCTGGTTGTATGAGTGAAAAACTGACAATAAGTCAGTCCTCCACCCAAATCACCAAAGTATCAACTGGAGAAAAATCAAATACCTCTTTTATTTGTTTTGCATTTGGATTGAAGAGGTATGGCAGCTGATACTTGGTGCTTTGCATATCATCCTCATGCCCTGAAATGGACATGACTGGTTGTGGCTGCTCCTTTGGCTAAAATGAAGCCAAGTACCTGATTGGGCACAGTATGATCTTTTGGATGTTCCCATTTCTATGAAATTCAACTCCAAAAATGGATTTTTCTTGTGGACCTTCTTGGGTGGATGGTGTGAGAGAGACGATGACATCCTCCTGCCTTTTCTCTTCCTCCTCCTTTGAAGAACATGGAAGATCAAGATCTTCCAACCTTAGTTCCTGAGGGTCGTTATGAAGTGTAGGCTGCTATTCCTGAATGTTCTCCTCCATGGCAGTAGGCTCGTGTGCTTGGAAGGTTGAAGATGGAGCCAAAAATGATGTTATCTCATCAGGATCCTCTTCATTAAAGCAATCTTCCAAGTCATACAGGTAATTTGCCTCCTTGTTGTCCTGTTGCAAGTGCTCAACCTCCTTCATGGTGTCCTCCTGATCTACAATTGACTCGCTATGGTTCCCTTCATCCTCAAACATGAATTTTGAAAGCTCAAACTCTTCTTCAACATCAGAGCTTGAAGGGGATGAAGTGGGAGGAAGAATTAAAGGTTCTTCTGTGGCCTACTCCGCACTTGGAGCCTCTAAAATTATATGGTCCTCCTCCACAGGTGGAATGTACTCCTCTCCTTTTGGATTAGGAGTAGCTCCTTCTTACCCTACGTTTGTTGTAGCTAGAGCTTCCACCACTTATGGCTTGACCTCATCCTCTTTTATAGGCTTAACCAAAAAGGGAGCCTTTGAAAACTCAAATTTAGCATCCCAACTCTTCAAATTTTCTATCATTTCTTCTCTGTTTGGTTCCTCTATTCGATGTTCTCCTTGGCTGGTTTTTTGATTCTTTTCTTCCCAACATGAGTTTAGGAAAGAAGGTGGAAGGATGGGTTGATTTACAATAGAATTTACAATTGTTTGTGGTGTATGGGGAGGTGTTGCTTTTGGCTCTTGTAGAGGGGAATTGGATTTGGGAGGGAAAAGGGTAGAGAAACTGAGGTGGGCTGGAAGACTAGGAGATGGAGAAATGAAATCAACACTTGGGGCAGCAAGTGAGGGGCTTAACTCTTGCCTCTACTGAAATGATAAATATTGAGGGATAGAAAATGAAAGGTAGGGAGTTGGTGATTGACTTACCCATTGACAAGGTTGTCTCACACTTTTCTCATAAGCCCTGATCTCCATTATCCATTATGTAAGTTGGGGTAGCATTTCAATCATAAAGTCTAGCTTCTCCTGAGGTCTGTAGTGTCTTAGAAAAGGGCCTTCCCATGGACAAGCTTCCCTACAACCAATGTTGAAATCCCTCATTTAAACTGTTTCCCTTAATTGAACCATGCCAACCTCTATTTTTTGAATCTTCTCTAGTAGATCAACATCCTCTACATAACTATCTCCATTATATGTGTCCCCTTGTTCTTGATAATCTCCATGGCCAAACTAATTTTGACTCTACTCATATGGGTAAGCATAGTGGTCCTATATTTGATTATAATGTTGATCTAGATGAGTTGGTAAATACATTGGAGGTGGACTGTATTATTATAAGTGTGAGTTCCATGAAGGGAATGAAGTCGTGATTGTACAACCTCATGGAATGGGAGAAAATGGAAGAGATGGAAGAATAAAATGGATGAAAATGAGTGGAAATGGATGGAAAAGGTCTGCAACTCAGAGAATGGGTTTTTGACCAAATGGAGTCACCAGATGTGCTTGAAAGTGCCTCCAAAGGCTGAAATATTCACCAAGAGCACATCGAACTTGATGAAGTGAAGTGGTAAGGTGCTTTAGACCTATCCCACCAAGCATGTCAAAACTGTTAATGTGAAATCACAACACCCCCAAATGAGTTATGGATATACTTTTCTAAGGTAGGGTCATTTGGTGCCTTTTGCATAACATTGGACCATCTCTCAAGTTGTGGGACTTGCGGACTTGAGATGGCCCTCCGAAGAAAGTCAGCTTCTTCTTCTTCTTGATCATAATGCTAAAATACTTCTAAGGAAGGAAATGTGATTATCTACTCCTAATCTAAAAATTCCAAGGGACCAAGGAGAGAGAGAGCATGAAAATAAAGAAATCCTACACTATAGAGGTGATAGCACCAAGAAAAGGGAAGTGCTGGTCACAATCTTAGTTGCCTAAAGTGGAGAGAGGTGAGCAGAGGAGAGGGTGAATAAGATGCACTAAAGACGAGAGAAATATTTCACATAGAACACCACTTCAAAACCCATTAAACACAACTCCCAGTACCTGTAACAAATATCAGAATATGCACAGTATACCCTGCAACAATGAGAGGTGAGGAGAGACAATAAAATAAGCAAATTATGGAAAGATGCATCACAAAACATAATTTATTGCTCCAAAAGTTCACATAGTACATTATTAGTGGGAAAGAGGCAAGATAATGTCATTACAGATTCGTGAAAGGAGGTTCAGACTCCATTTTCGACCCTGGGGAAGAAAAGAGAGAGGGGGACATGGGAGAAGAATGAACAACCTTTTATAATGAATCCTGCCCCTATATTTATAGATTTGATCAAAGAGAAGAAAGAGAGAGGGAAGCAAGAAAAGTAGGTCGGAACTCAACCATTGTTATTATTGCTTATGATAAAATATGCCCCAAATCCATCTTTACTACATCGATCCTTGGTTTGGAGCCTTGAAAGAAGAGGAAATGGTGAAAACAGATTGAATCTGATCTGGTTTGTTGAGACACATGGATCCTGCATTGAAGGCCCGAAGACGTTTCCTCCATTTTTCTTCACCTAACCTCCTCAAAATTAAATTTTTAGACCACTGACGCATGGGTGAGGCCGAGATCTTTTCAACGGCATCAAATTTGCAATACTTTGAGCCCTGAGCCAAAAGATATGCCCCTTTGAAGTTTATATCAGGTCTGTACAGGAGGGTAGGAAAACAGCTTGAAAAATAGGTCCCCTTTTGATATGGGACATGCGGCATCCAGATTGGAACAAAATCAGGCCTACGGGTCCATAATTTATCTTTTTCCCTTTTTTCGCAAGAATCACAAAATCCAAAAAACTCCCGCGGCCCCGCTGATCCGCTTGGATACATGGCACCCTTTGGTTGGCCGGGGGGATGCGCTTCACCTTTTGTCTTCGACTCCCCGCTTTGGTTTGACTCAAGTTCAAACTTTGACTTTTCCTTTGCCTCATTCTGGAATGCAAGTTCATAGGTCTGAAAATTTTTCCCTTCATATTTTCTCTATGTGCGGGGTTGTCTTGACCAAATTTTCCAAGGGGTGAATTTGGGATAACAATGCCCAAATCATAAGTTTACTTAATCAATTGACTGTTAGGGTCAGTCTGAATCCCTGTTGCATCTTTTTTTTAGGATTTGACATGTTTTTGGGTTTTGCAGGTGCTCTTTTTATTTGCATATTACAGGAAAATCTTGCGTACTTAGTGCAACATACAGGTTATCAACAATGAAGGGAAGTGACATAAAAGTGACATAGAATAAATTACTTTCCATCAATTTTCATAGACTCGGGTGCCCAATAATGGTCTACAATGCTCAGGTGCTCTTGACCTGATCCAGGCACCCTAGTCCTAGCATTTCTGACGATCTCACAAATTTCTAGGCTCCTTTATAACAATTTTCCTTCCTGTTTCATCTATTTTCCAGCTTGACACAGCTTCGGGATTATTGTGAATCAGCTAAGTACTTTATCCCTCCTCTCACACTTATGGTTTCAAATTTATTAGCTTACTTGCTTGTGTCAAATCTGTATTTTATTGTTATATCATTGTGTTGTAACTTAATTAGGATTTTAGCATTTATTTTCCAATATTTACTAAATCATTTGGTGAACACGTCTCATTCGAACACACTTGGATCCTGATTTTTCTTTACTCATGGCTCATAAGGTCTCTCAATTCTCTTTGCTTCAATTGCTTTAAATGCACCCATCTTGTAAAGATTCTCTCCACAAAACGCTTACCACTATTTATCTCCCTATCAACATGTTGCCTTCACAAGTCAGTGACATCTTAGATCGACTCTCTGATGACTCTATAAGTTCTAATTCCAATCAATAAATTTGCAATTCAATTCAAGCTTTACATTCTTTATTTCAAGATAAATTTTAGGCTATGGAATCCATGATTACATCTCTCAAATCTGAAATTCAACATCTCAAGGATGCTTCTCAAGCTCACAGTAGTTCTTCTTCACATCCTCATTCTATGTCTTCTACATGTGGTCATATCATTGAACCCCAAGTATTACTACTCCCCACGCCTCTAAAGTTTGCTTTAAATTATAAGTAACAAGATATCCTGCCACATCTCATAACTCATCGATTAATCAGCTTGCCATCTACTCATACCTATCCTCATTATCAGCTTGCTAGATATCATGGCCATCCATATTGTAATTATCATTGCATCAATGGACATAATGACAATGATTTAAATGCTTTACAATGAAAAATTGGACACCTTAAGCACTATGGTATCATTTAATTTTCTACACAAAAGGCTCATACATGTTCATCTCCAAATGTTGCATCTAAATGGGTTCCTAAATTGGATTCATCTATGTCTAATGAGCATCATGTTATCACTTATAATGTCCCTTCTTCGGTCACTCAAGCGTCACCTATGTAATTCACTCAAACTAAGAAACTACCTCTCAAAATTAGTCTCACTCTACCTCCTCTCAAGTCATCTATGGCACTATCAAGTCAACCTAAGAAACCTCCTCTACAAATTCATTCAACACCTCCTTTTACTGAGTCTTCTATAGCTTTACACAATAATCCACCAATTCACCAACTGATTGTTCTTCTCAAAGAATCTATTCCTTATTTTGATCCTCAAGACCCATTTTAAACTCCACCAATATGCGATGGTCCTATTGTTGCTTTTACATACTATTGTGTTGGTCATATCTCTTATCATAACACAGATGATGATCTCCCATAATGGCATAGTACCTCTCATGTCACCACATAGATATCCATCATTGGCACACTTGGGGGGCATCACACTTATTATCCCCCCTTCTAGCACTATCAATTATTTCTAACATGTCCTATCACACTTAACACTCTGCACTTCATTATTCATCTTTCTTTGCACTTTCAAACCCTTTGATACACACATTGTATCATCATTACCCGATGACACACTCTTGTAGTATGATTCACTCTTAATTTTTGAGGGCATACTACATTCATGAACCTCACATCATACCCACAACACATTTCACACTTGGCGCATTCATGACACATCTTTCTCGCGCACATTCAACACGACACACTTCCCTATGATGCACTCTAGTTCCACAGTTCATACTCAATTGTTGAGGGTCTCAATCTGAAATGAACCTCACCACACTCAACCACTCTCTATGTTATATGCTTCATTGATCTATCTTTCTAGCACACAATTCAAACCATTTCCCAATAGCACACTCTTGTTCTATGGTTCATTATCTACTGCTAAGGGGTATTTTATAAATGAACCTCATTTCATGCATACTCATTCACATTCACCCAAGGGGTACGCTGCTTCCATCACACTCACATTACATTTCATTCCATTTCACACTGACAACATACTGCATATCTTGGTTGCACATTGTTCTTGCTTACTTATAATAGCATGTAAACTTTATTTACTATGTTAGACAGATATTTTATTTGTCATTATATTTATCATATACATATGCGCGTTCACTTTCCTTCTAGTTGTGAATGTATAATTTACACATATTGTTACATGTAGCATGGATGTTTGGCACTTTACCTCTTACCAATCACACATTATAGGAGTTATTGTTTAGTTTTATACTACTTCCTATTTTTACTAGCACACTACTATATCATATCATACACGCTTTGACATAATTTTAATCTTTCTAACATGCTAATGGGTAAGTAGTTATAACAGCTAAGTAAATGAAATAAATGACCCAAGAACCTAAGTAAGTAGAAATATGAAACCCTAATGTGTAAAGAGGGTTAGGAAGATCTTAACTGATTCGACAATTGTTAGGTACTATGTTTCAGTAAAACCCAGATGAGCAGAATCTAGCAACAACCACATAGGGGCTCGGAAAAGAACAAACCCAATCTTTCTTAGTAGACTAGAGTCTTGGAAAGGTATGGGGGTTCCTGGAGTACCCTAGTATGAGATTTGGGTGCCCTGGTCTGTGCAAGAGGTCTAGAAACCAAATTTGTAGGGTCACTAAGTGATGTGAAACCTTCATTTCCTATCATGTAAATATCTTTACACTGTGTTAGATGTCGTTGTTGATAAATGATGAAGAAGAGACCTGTAAAACCCCAAACCAAACATAAAAACCCTAAAAAATAAAGATGCATATGAAGGGGTCAGATTATCCTTATTGGAAACAATGGTGGACTTACTAACTGATCATTACTCTACATTTCAAACCCAAATTTAGTTCTAGATGTGTGTGTGCAAATTGTGCCCTAGGCATTCTTGTGTCAATTATACTTTGTGAAGTAGTGAGAAATAACTAAATGTATAAATGAGATATATGGTTTATGAAATAGAATAAACTTCCCTCCTATGTAGTGTAATGAAGATGAACCATCCTTGTCCCTTGTGATGGAGTTGTATGGATTCAAATCGAGCTCTAGATGCCTAGGATGGAATGAAACCTTAGGTGATGATAGTAGTGCCTAGTGCTTTCTCCCTTATTATGGGCTCATAAGTTTATATTTATATGGTTCTCTTGTTCTAATTTGATAATTAACCCCAAAAAGATTGACTGCTAAAAATATGGAAAGTTCAAACGGTTAGAAAGTGCCCAAAAAATGAGTGCAACGTGGGAAAATGATCAGGGTGCCCTGAACGGGACCAGGGCACTTGGGGGACCCCAATCAGGGATAAGAACAATGTAAAGTGATAAAACTGACTGGGTGAGTACATGTGGGATGTCGGCAGTGATGACAGAAAGAAAAATAAAATGGCCAAAGGACATGAGTTAATTAGTACTTTCTTCACTCAAAAACCATATGAATAGTAGTATGATACCATGACTAAATAATACCGAAAGTGTGTGATCTTGTGTCTACATTTTCACCCACTTTATGTTGGTGAGCAAAAATCTCGGTAACATAAAGTAGATAGAGATGCGTACCTGATGTCCATGTAGAGTGATGTAGAAAACATGTCAATGGACTAGACAAAAAATGGAGAGAAAAAAGATGAAGCGTGGAAACTAAAGATGCAAAAGAGCAAAAAGTGATGAGAGTGAACCTAGGGCGGAAATGCGTGTGTAATTTCCAATGTGTGTGAGGTACCTGCATGTTAGTATGAGGTATAGAATGTCGAATAATAAAAATTTTTACGGTTTGCTTCTCATATGGTTGGACCTGCAAAGGAGAAGATGATCAAGTAGTCAAATATGCATGTATATGTGTAAAACCTACATGTATATAGTAAAAATATTATAAATGGAAGTATGAAAAAAAAAATCAAAAGGAACATGTGCACCTGATCCGTGATGAGAAAAAGGGTGTAGAGAGGATATCATGTAACTGTGATTTTTTCGGGAGATCTCATGCCATTGTGGCCAAAGAAGTGTAGGGATAAAGTTACGTTATTCTCCAACTTGTAAGTTCTTCCCTGAGAATGTATGATGAGATATCTGTACTTCATAGTTTTTTATGCAATCCAACGCCACTGGCCAAAGTAATGTAGGGAGGAAATCCGTTGTATCCTCCAACCTGTAATTTCTCCCCAAAAATGCTAAGGACAACATGTCCTGTAAAAGCCTATTTTTACGGAGTTTGTAGACTAGTCTGAACCCACTCGCTATATAAACCATAATTTCAAGGATGGAAAATTGAACTGAATTATACTAGTAGAGATCGTTGTGTAGTGTTTAATTCCTAAATAATGCCCCCCATCTTTGGGGCGCATACAACATCGCAGATGGGAGGATGCGGCCCTAAAAGAGGACCGACCATGTAAATTGTGTCCTGTAGGGGGAAGAGAATACACTTAGTAGAGACCAAGGCACACATAAACAAGTGTCTAGTAAAACAAGTGTTAGTACAAAAAAGCACTCATGTACAAATCAAGTGTAAGCTACGCAGACAATATATAAGCCTTAAAGCAAGTAAACACAAAAGAAGCCAATCATAGACCATGTAAATCTGGTTGCAAACATGGGACACCACTCACAATGGTGCAAGAAACTCAATCCTGCAATGGCTGCATGTAGGAAAACAAGTGTACACACCAAACAAAGGGAAATTCCCCATATAATAGCAAACAAGAGACAAACACTAGAAGAAAAACAAACAAATAGCCATGGAAGCGAGTAATCCTACAAAAAATGTTGCACATGAAGCACCCATTAGCATGTTAGAAAGATAACCAGTATGTCAAAAGTGTGTATAAGAGAGTAATGTAAAGTGCTAAGTACAAAATGAAATAATAACACTTGTAAGAGATGAATTTGGATGCCCCCAGCAACCATTGTAGGACAGGTAGGAGGAAATAATCCATGTTGTGTGTAAAATATCAGTATCTGTAATCACAAGTAGAGAAAGACGTGAATGTGCATGTGTGGATGGTTAATATAAATGACATACAAGAGATATATCTAACATAAGTAATAAAGTGAACATATACAAACAAATGTAAGCCAGAGTAAAAGCAATAAAGATATGCAATATGTTGTGGATGGATGGAATGGAATGCAATATGGATGATAGTAGTTGCGTGCCCCCCCCCCCTCGAGTGAATGGAATTGTATGCAAAGAGGTTCATTTGGTTTTCCCCCTCCGCAGTCAAGAATGAACTGTAAATGAGAGTGTGTCATTGGGAAATGGTTAAATCATGTGTTGTGTGTAGTGCATTGTGGTGAGTGTGTAAGTGTAGTGGTGATGATATGCGACCTAGAGATGATGTGTGTGACCCTATATCCAGAGCATATATCATGACTAGATGATTAAAGGAGTGATGATTTATCCTAACACGCATATCACTACAAGATGAATATAGGGAGTGGTGATGTATCCTAAAGCGTATACCACTACAAGATGAAGGAATAGTAGACCATTTAGCCTATAATGTATGTCATTAACCTAGTATTGTCACATGATAAGAGGTAGAATGATGAACGCATAAGTATGATGAGGTCCACTTGATTTATAAACCCTCGGTAGTTAAGTATGGACCAAGAAACTAGAGTGTGTCATAGGGTAGTGAATGCAACACGTAGAAGAAGATGTAGGATGTGTGAGGATGATATACGACTATGTGATGTGTAAAATGTGTAATATGTGGTATATGCAATACAAGATTTGTAGATAGACAGATAGTGGAGTATGTAGGATGAGTAGTATATGATGTAGAATTATAGACAAAAGGAGTATGACACAAATGTGATGAATAATAGTAAGGTTTGTAGATTATGCATAATGTGTAAATGTGTTAATGGTAAAAATGATGTAAATTAAATGTAGAATATAGTATGTAAGACGTAGGACATATGATGTGAGATGTGTGAAGAGACACAATGTGTGGGGTTCATGTGTAGTATTCCCTAAATAATTAAGTGTGAACCAAAGCACAAGAGTGTGTCATCGGGTAATGATGATTCTATAGTGTATATGACAATACCTATGCTAAGGGGTGGATGTATGATCATGTAAAAATGAAATATGTGTTTGTGCTAGGGTGGGGGATTGAATTTTATGCCCCCCAAGTGTGTGGTAGTGAATACAATCATGTAGCAATGTCTAAAAGATCATCATTGTCATGATCGAATCCTACTGGAGCAGCATTGGAGACATGATAAGTGATAAAAATGAGGTGGATCATATAAATAACCGTTGTGACACAATGTGTAGACACTCATAGCATATTCTTCATCAGTGAAGGTTACAGGTGGACAGTCATGTGTATACCAATGAGAAATATTCAAACAATAATTCAAAGATGGTTCATTACCTATGGAGACACTACCGAATGGCATAGGAAACGTGAGAGAAGTGTGGTTTACGTCTAAATTACTGTCATTATATTCAAGCTAAGATTTCCCAAGTGTTAGTGGAGAAGTGTGAGGAGAGTGTGCAACAAAGATCGTGAAATGAAATGCACAAAGGCTATAAGTTGTCGTAATGTGACAATAGCCATGATAAAGATGAGGTGAGTGGCTTGGTAGTAAGATATCATTAAGTGTTAAACCAATCCGAGTTAAACCCTCAAGTGTGAACATAGTATCTAAGAAAGTGCAATCAATTGGAATGTTATGCCAAAAAGATTTTTTAACGAGTAGTGTGCATGTGAAAGGAGGTCCCCAAGGTGTAGACTATGTGGTAGAAGATGAAATAGTCTCGATAGTGTTAACTGATCCCTGATAAAGTATCATAGAATTGGTAGAAGGAAGGGTCTTGAAATTTTATTCACCTGGGCCATCGGCCATAAAGGTGTCCTTGAAATAAGAGTCATCAAAATCTATAGGAGTGAAGTTAAGTTGGCCTAATTCTTCGTTAGTAAGCTTGACTGCATCAAATTCATCATCAGAATTCTCAGAATTATTGGTGTTAATATCATCATATTGTGTTGAATTATTGAGCATGTTGGTAGGTGGCACACCAAGAAGAGGAATGGAAGGTTCCTCGATAGGTGGAGAAGAAACACTGATAGGAGATGATATTGTAGGTGAAATAATATTTTTCACTTGAATAAAAATAGCTGGATTATTTGTTGTGATAGAAGAAGGATACAAAGTGCTAGACTGGAAAATTTCATATGTGTCAAGGCTAATATATGGAATATGTTGCGAAGGTGGGATGGGCATAGCCATAATAAGGGCTATGTAATAATATTTAAATGTCTCTAGATCTACAGTGATAGTATGTTCATAGCCATCATACAAAAATTTGACACATTCATGAATGGTAGATAGAACTACTTACATTGTGTGAATCCAAGGTCTACCTAACAAGAGATTGAATTAAAATGAGGTATCCATGACATAAAATTTTGTGAGAATACTATTAGGCCCAACCCTAATGTGTAATGAAATAGTCCTTAAACATGTATGAGTGGTAGAGTCATAACCTCAGATGATAGTAGAATTCCTAGAAATGAGATTATTACTAATACCCAGTTGCTTCAAAAGAGAATAAGCACATAAGTTGATGGATGATCCATTATCAATAAGCAGTCATTTAAAGCAAGTGGTGCTAACAACAATACTAATGAGTAAAGGAACACATGAGTCGCTTTTAGCAAAAGGTGACAGATCCTCATCCGTGAAAGATATGGCATGTGGAAAATAGGAAAGGGACTATATGAGATGTGTTAAGGCTACCCCTGAGTTTTCAATTTCTATGTGAATATCACAAAGGGATGCTTCTAGTGTTTGGTGAAAGTTAGGAACATTACGTGATAAGTCATAAAGAGAAATCTTAGCAGACATATTTTTAAGTTGTTCAATAATGTCATAGCCTTTAGAAGCAGTAGGAGGAGCCGCCGAAGTAGTGGGTGGAGGAATAGAAGCAGGTGGAGCCATAGGAGGATTAGGATGAGTATAAAGATTAGTAACTACATTGATATATGGGTCAGCCCTAGGCATAACAAAGAAATGAGGGTGTTGAGTATGCATTCGCATGAAATCTACAGCAGTAGAAACTAAACTAGAGACTTTAGTTGGTGTAAAATAAGGATAAGATGATTGAGTCATGACTTGAGAAGGAGATGACATTGTTAAAAGGAAGGGTTGGATCAGTTAGGTTCACCAAAATGATTAAACTAAAATGGGAAATGGGGTCCTAATTTAGTATAATCTAAATGTTATGCAAAGCTATAAAATAACAGCTAAATAAATTAAATAAATGACCCAAGCATCCAAGTAAGTAGAAATATGAAACCCTAATGTGTAAAGAGGGTTAGGAAGAACTTAGTTGATTTGACGATTGTTTGGGACTGTGTCACTGTAAAACCCAGATGAGAAAAATGCAGCAACGACCACACAGGGGATCAAATAGGAGTAGACCCAAGTTGACTGAGCAGACTGTGGCACTTGGAAATGGACGGGAGCACCTGGGGCACCATGGTCTGAGATCTGAGTGCCCTAGTCTGTGAAGGAGGTCCAAAAAAAACTTGCATGGTCACTAAGTGATGTGAAACCTTTGTTGTCTATCACGTGAATATATCTGCATTGCATTCGATGTCGTTGAAGATCAATGATGAAGAAGAGACTTATAGAACCCCAAACCAATAAACAAAACCCTAAAAAAGAAAGATGCATATAAATGGGTCAGACTATCCTCAGCATCCTCTTGGTTGGATATTTTGTCAGACTAAAATATGAGGTTCAACCACAGTACACGGGATTAAATCCCTCCTCAAAGACAGGTGACGTAGCCTATTTATTACTAATCTAAAACACAGTATAAATAATATATACAATATCCACATTATTCTAACCATTGGGGTTGGGATACCATCCCAAAATCCATATCAACACAAGATGGAGATGTTATAGCTTTAGAAATAGAATTGGTTAGAAAGGAAACTATTATAGACGAAATAGAGCGGGAAGGGAATGAGAGGAACATATTTTCTTTCAAGCAAACACAGATCAAGAAATACTTATACGAGTTTTAGATAATGAGTGTAATATTTGAAATGATTAAAATAATCAAAAACGCTAAAAAAAGAATAGCTTAAGATCTTGGACGTAAGAACAATCTCTTAAGATAGATGAATCCCACAACACAAAGTTTGCAAAATAACACCTGTTTCTATTCCTCAATGATTAAAAATAAAATACAAAGTTTTTCTTCTTCTTCACAATAGCCCTTAATATTCTAAAAATCTTTCACTTTGGAATGCACAAGCATCCCTTATTTATAACGGAAAGAGTAGAGGAAAATAGGATAAATCCTAGAAAATAGTCATTTAACAAGAATCCTATTTTGCTTGACTCTCACATAGGAGAGCAAGTTAAAATTTGCTTCCTGTGTGACAAACCAAAAATGAAAAAGACATGTCAATCTCTGGATGAAAATGACATGAAACATTATGCTTATTTTGTTTCATCGTCCTTGTCTTCCTCCAATGAAGCCTGCTTGTCATGAAATTCTTAGAACTTTCAGATTATGTCCTACATTTCAGCTTCATCTGGTGCACTAGAATAATCACTTAGAACCTTGCAAGTTTCTTGAGTTTCATTTGTGTTTCCAAGAAGCTTCTTCAATCTCTTGTTGATTTTCCTCAGTGATTCCAAAAGATTATCAATCCTTATGAACTTATCAATGGTTGTTAGATCGAAGACGGAAGCTAGTTCGTGCTGAATTGATTCTTGAATTTGTTTATAGAGATTGTCAGTAGGTAAAATATTCGAGATTTCATCCAACACCTTAGCGAAGATCCTGGACAGCTCCTCTTCTATGTCGTTGGTGGCATTGACCAACTGATCTCTATATTCCCTCAACTTGCTGCAAGCTTCACTGAGAATCTTTATCTTGAATCTGATGGCTTTGGTTAGCTGGAAATGCTTATCCCCATGCAAAATGATTCCTTCTTCGATAAAGATACGGGATGGAACCTATTTTAGTGCATTGAGAGCCTCAAAATTTAACTCAAGGTTCCTGATTTCCTGTGAAAATTTGTCATCCATTTTATCACCATTTTTCTTTACTTCCTCCATAGATTTATAAACCTCCACTGTGTCATCAATGACCTCTCTTCCTTGTAGGAGTAGCCTATGAATTCATACATCAACCATTCTTCCCTTCTCGTTGATCTTTTCAATCATAGGTACGGGTGAGAAATCAAACCTGATAGGAGTAGGGGTAGAAGATGATGGTGTTGACTAAGAGGCCTTTGAAATCTTGAGCAATACTTTTGTTAACTGCTCAACTTTCTCCTTTAGCTCATCTATCCTCACCTTCGTTTCCCTCAGCTTCTAGCATAGCACGTTCATGGCATCCTGTGCATCTTGTTGTGCTCCTTCTGTTGTTACCTTTCCTAGATCAACCCTTGTAATCTAATAATCAGTAACTGCTATATCCTCCTTGGTTTTGTTGGCCGCGGGAGTGGAAATATCTGCAAACTTATTCCCTAAGGCATCCACTAAAACCCTTGAAACCATTTTGGTTTTCTTCATAGATTTGACAGGAGAGGCCTTGAGTGAACTGAATTCGAAGATTGGTAGGGGAAGTACCACCTTCCTCTTCCTTGGAGTCTAATCAACTAACCATTGAGGTACAATGGAAGAAGTTTCTCATATCAGAGGTGTTATGGTTGTATCTATAAGTGGAGGAAGGTTTACTTATGGAGTAGTGATGACTCCAAGTGTGGTGACTATGGGGATAGATTCAGGGAATGAAGGTGTGGAATGAGGAGGAATATCTATGGCCATCTTAGGTCCAAAAGAGAGAGGTGAGAGGTCAAAGAAGATGTTGGCCATGGATGATGAAATTTGCATAGAAATATGAGGTGAGGAAGATTGGGAGAGAGGAGGTAAATATTCTAGAGTCAAAGCTTGAGAAGCAAGAGAGAGACTTACTTCTGATGAGCAATCATCAAAAGGAGAAATAAGAGGTTGACCAACCTCATCTTCTGAAGGAATTTTTCCCTTGTTCTGGTGGAGGAGGTGAATCTAGTACCTCAACTATTTGTGAAGGAGTGGCAGATGATTCGGCTCCTTGATTTTTTTCCCCTTCTAACAAACTTAAATTTAATCTACCTCTTGGTAGGGCTTTTATCCTCTTCCCTCTCTCCCTTGGAGGGTCTCACTTCTAAAGTAGATATTTTTGAAAATATATTTTCCTTATAGCTCATTCCCCAAGAAATGATCTATGCCTTGGTACAGACAAGAGTCTGAGCAGCTATTTCAGTGATAGAAGCTTTTTCAGCAACAGACCAATCAATGGCTAGGAATCCATGTTGGTCTCCATTCAACTATTCGTACCTAGTGTCCAAGACACTTTCATTGTCCACGGTTCCTTCAGGGATATCAGTAAGATCTAACATCTAAATTTCTTCTAGCGTCAGTATGTTGTTATCTTTTCTTCGGATGACAACTTCATCTCGAAGATCAACCCATATATATTCCACATTGGGCACATATAGGTACAAGGTTCCATATGACTTAAGGACTCCTATAATGTCAAATCCCTCCCTAAGATTCATATGTTTATTAAATTTGTGCTGAAGCTCATGCACCACGTTCGTGGCCTTAACCATGGTAGAGCATGTTTATCTTCTAATGTAAATAGGGAAGGAGACAACGGTTTTGTGCTTGCTTTGTTGGAATTTGTGAAAATCCAACAATTGTTTGGCTAACCCCATGAGGATCAATTTTTCACTCGGGAACCTGGGAAAATGGAAAGGGTTACCCTGGAACCTCACCACCCAAATATAAGTAAACTTCTTGAATTGCAAGAAAATGCAACCCCATTTTGAAACTTCAGCCCATGCTTCGTCAGAAACCCTTCTCTTCCTCAGATCAGGACCCAACATGCAAATGTTTTCATAGAAGAAGGTGTCATTCACTCTTCTATATTGGTCTTCAGACCCTTTTATTATCAGTTGAGGGAAGTATCTATATATGTGTTCCATTGCTTCATTTCCCTTTGCATCTAGCCCTAGGTAGTTCCTCATTCCTATTACTACATAGGTGACATATGAAATCATATAGAACTTGCTGGTAGACAAGATTGTTTTCATTTAGGAGTCTATTTCGTCACTTATTAGGCTACCCCAATCAATCCCTTGGTCATTCTTATTTATGATGACCATGAACTGGTACATCCATCCTTGGAATTCTTTTGACTCTGAGAGTCCAAATAATCGACTCAGCGGGGTGATGATATCACTGATCTCAAGAATAAAATCACTTCTAGGAACTGATTTGGGAAACCTAGAACCAACTGGCTTAGCCTTGATCAAGAACTTCTTGTTTACATGCTTGATGCAATCTTCCTGATCTTTGTCTCAGGCCTTTTATGTTGATTTAAGGTCTAAATCAACATACTCCATAAAGTCACGCAACTTTAGGAGTTGATCAAAGTAACCTCCATTCAATTTTACTATAGACTCTCTTGCTTGATTTCTTACTGAGCGGGAGGCTAAGTCATAGTATGAAGCGCAGGCCAGGATGAATTCAAGGCATTGAGCTGATGTTGGAAATCTTGTTGTGAGAGGGACACCACTTCCTGCTATCGACTTATCCAAGAATTCTAAGAAGAATTCTCAATTCTCTTCCAAAAGTCCTCCATATCTATATTACCAAGCTCTGTGTCCCGAATGTCATAATTATAGTTTATGTAGGAGGAAAACTCCATCTTTTGATACTTATACTTCATATTTTCTGACTTATCCTTAGATTTTATGGGGTCTAACATGAGGAGTCTAGAAGAAGAAATTCCTTGATGATTTCTGGAAGAGAAATCAAGCTTGAAAGATTTTTCAACAGGTGTACAGACCTACCACACTGTTTGGATTTTGAAACTTGCAAAACACCTTCAGAAACCTGACAGACTGAAGTGTATGTTGGAAGTCAGGACATGTTGAGCATCAATGAATACCCGACATATTGCAGAAGTGAGGAAATGTCAGACAAGTAGGAATCCCTGACAAAATGGCAGAAACTGGAGGATTTCGAGCACCTAGAAAAACCTGACACAAGGTGGAAAGAGTGAAATGTTAAACACCCTGCAAAACCCGAAACAAGTATATTGGGTTTCTGACATGTCATAACATGAAAAATTCCCACCCCATTATTACTTAGGAATTTTTAGAATCTTGAAATCCACAAGTTACAACCTAGGGGTCAATTTCGAACAAGAGCCCTCATAAAAAAGACAAGAAATAAGAAAAACAACCCAAAACCCTAAAATAGTAATGAAGAAGGAAAAGAAATGGAAACCCCAAGAAAACACTTCACAAATAACCCAAAAATCTTCTAAAAATAAAGAAGAGAAGAATACCTTAAACTAGATTGAAAATGATCAAAAATGGCTGGCGAAATCAAACGGGAAGCTCGAACGGGTTTGGAGGTAGAGGGAGAATCAATGAAAATACAACGCAGAAAAAATGAATGGTAACAAATGACATGAAAAAACTTGACTATTTATAATAACCTAGCATTAAGTACACCTCACTTGACACGTGTGCCAACTACCAAACAACTAGAAATTAATGACATGTCATCATGCTTGAAGCATCTAAAAACCTGATACAAAGGTTTTGATTCAATTTGGGTTTCGGGTTTCAGGAAACAAGCGACATAAAACATACATTGGATAAAGCATGTTCTAATTCTTAAAAGTTCTAAAAACCCGACACACTACTAAGGCAATTGGGTTTCGGGTTTCAAGGAACATGAGGCATAAAACATGCTTTGGGCAAAGCATGTTTCGATGCTTAGAAGTTCCAAAAACCTGACATAAAGGACTTAGATAATCAGGTTTCAGGTTTCGAGAAACATGAGACATATAGCATGCAAGAAACATGTTTTCATGTAATGAAAACCTGGAAACCCGAAAATATCTTTCAAAGGGAATTTTTAAGAGTTTTGTCCAAAATTTTCCTATGGTTATCTCATTTTTATCTTGAATCACTAAAACGAGATAACAGTTGGCTCCAGTTGGGGACTTTCTTTGAGACATCAAAGGAAGAGAACTCATGTATCAAAAATATTTATCCATTGGGATACTGAGTCCAGAGAAGAAAAACCAAAAACAAATAAAGAAAGAAATAAAGAAATAAAGTAAACACACAACAGAAGATAAATTATAATACAGTGCAAGAGAGCATCTTGCATTACTGGTGGAACAACTTCAGATGTTGACCATTGAAAGTTAGAGGGAGAAACTCTCCATCAAGATATGATAGACAGAAGCTATTTTCACCATTCATCTGATGGATTTTGAAAGGACCTTTCCATAAAGAATCAAACTTGCCATGCATCCCTTTCTATTCCCTTCTCTTATCCCAGAGAAGTACTAGATCTCCAATCTGGAAATCACGTTGCTTTGATTTTTTGTCAAATATCTTTTTGAATTTTCTCTGATGATCTATAATGTGATCCACCACCTTGCTTTGTTCTTCTTCTAGCCTGGCTAGGTACATTATCCTTTTCTCAATGGAACTTTGAAAAGTTTCATCCTCAATTTCTTTAGCCAATCATAAGGCTCACAATTCTACAGAGATAGGAATTTAGCATCAATTCCATACAAAACCTAGAATGGGGAAATTCCAATAGCTCACTTAGGAGTAATCTGATCTTCCCATAATGCATCATACAATGCTTTGTGCCATGTCCTCTGATTCTCATCGACCAACTTTCTGATTATGGTCACCAGGTTTTTGTTGCTCGATTCAGCCTGACCATTGCCTTGGGGGTAATAATAAGATGAATGAGCCAATCTGATCCCAAATCCATAGAAAATTTCTATCAACTCATGTGATGAGAAATTGGAATCATTGTTAGTAACAATCTTTTGAGGTATTCTGAATCTAACAATTATATTCTCCTTGAGAAAGTTGCACACAGCTTCAGAGGTTACCTGCTTGATTTGCACAGCTTCCACCCACTTGTTGAAATAGTCTATGGTAGTGAGCACATAATTATGACTAGTACTTGAGGTAGGATTTAGTACTCTGATGAAATCAATTCCCCATTGGAAAATGGTTCTTCAATTATCACAGGCTTCAAGGGAAGAGCTGTCAGCTTAGGATGGCCAACAAAATGTTGACAAGCTTCACACTTAGCCACCCATTCTATTGAATCTCGAAAGAGAGTAGGCCAATAGTACCTGGCCTATAAGATCTTGTAAGCCATCATGGAGGAAGAGAAATTTCCTCCGCATGCTAGATTGTGGAAGGATTCTAGCAACCTTATCTATTGAGACTTATCAACACAATGCAGAAATACACCATCAATGCCCTTCTTGCATATACCATTATCCCATAGAATGTATCTTGTGGAGCTTAATTTAACTATCCTCTTCTCTTTTTGGCTCAAATGTGAGGTACATTCACCATAATTTTAAAAGAAAGTGATATCTGCATACCATTCATCGATTGTGCTTACAAAAAGCACCATGGGTAATTCTGAAGAAGTACCTTCAGTTTCTTCGCATTTTGTCTCAGAATTGTTTTCTATGATTAATTGGCACAAGCCTTTTCCTCGTACCAACTTAGTAGGTTTGATTTCCAAGTCATATTCTTGGAATTTGGCTATCTAGTTACCATGTTGACTACCCAACTCTTGTTGAATCAAAATGGACTTAACTGCAGTATCAGGAAAAGGAACAAGAGTATGAAAACTCAACACATAATACCTGAAATGTTTCACTTCTCTCACCACTGCATAAGCATGCTTTTCAATTTGTGACATATTCAATCCATGTCCCTTTAGGGGGGGAGCTCATGAAATCAATGGGATCTTCAATTCCTTCTTCATTCTCCTACATCAGGATGGCTGATACTGTATGTACGGAAGTGTAGTTGTACATGATGAAATCCTTCTTGAAGTCTGGGCATACTAAAATAGGAGCATGAGAAATTGCTCTTTTGACTTCTTCAAAATAAAGCTTCCCTTCAGTGCTCCATCGAAATGGATTCTTACCTTTCATCATCCCAAGGATATCCTTGGTTTTATCAGCAAAGTCAGGTACAAATATTCTTAGGAAATTGACCTTTCTGAAAAATGAGTGCACCCCAGTTTTTCTTGTAGGTAGGGTAAGGCTTTGGATGGCCTTCACCCGCTCTGGGTCGATATTGGTTCCTTATTTAGTCATGATATGACCCAACAACTTTCCTTCTATTACTCCGAACATGGAATTTTTAGGATTTAATGAAATCCCATGACACCTGCACCTTAAGAGTACCTACTCCAGGTGATCATAATGATCACTTCACTTCTTAGAAAAGACCAACTAGTCATCCAAATATACAACTATGAATTTTCCCATCAAATCTCTGAAAGCTAAGTCTATAGCTCTTTGAAACGTGGCTCTAGCATTAATCAAGCCAAAAGGCATCCTCTTGTAAGCAAAGGTGGCCCATGGGGTGGGGAATGTTGTTTTATTTTGATCTTCAGTGGCTACCTCAACCTAATTATACCCATAAAATCTGTCAAGCATGGATAACATTTCTAATCCAGTGACAGTCTGCAATACTTGATCCATGATAGGCAATGGGTAATTATCTTTCAATGAAGACTGATTAAGATTTTGGAAATAAACATAAATCTGAATATCACCATTCTTCTTTCTGACAGGGACGATGTTAGCAACCCAGGTAGAATGATGGATTGGGAAGATAATCCTTGCTTCTAACATCTTTTGAATTTTTGCAAGGATAGTTCATGAGACCTTTGGGTTGTAATGCCTTTTCTTCTGCCTGTAGGGTTTGACATTAGGTTTCAAAGGGATGTTATGTTGCACATCCTTGGGCTTGAAAGATTTTAGATCGGCATAGGACCATGTCAAGACGTCCATATATCTCTTTAGGATTGAAGTGAATCTTCCTTTCTCCTTAGGAGAACAGCATTTTCAGATGTTTACCATCTGGGGTTGGTCAAAAGAGCCTAGATTAACTTGATCTATTACTGACGAGGAAGCACCTTCATCTTTCCTTTTATCCTGAATAAAACATTCATGTTCTTCAAACAAACCTTCCAGAGAAACCAATCCCTTTAGAATCTTATTGCCTTTGAGTTGGATGAATTCACCATCGATCTCTTGATATGAATTCAAGATGGACTCATGGAAATCTAATTCTGATCCTTCAAAATAGAGCTTGCTAAAATTATCAGTTTTCTCAATAAAAGACAATACCTGTTGATCATCATTGAACACTTTCCAGTGTGCTGAATTATCTGGAACACTTGGACGATATATAATCTCAATGGTATATGTGTCATGTTTGAACTTTGAGTGAGGAAGGAGAAGAGATGCAGACATAGCTAAAGAATTAGCTTTATCATTGTAATCTCTCAAAACTACCTTAATGGAAAAAGCATCAAAGCATTCTATGTTGTCCCACACCTTGTTCCTGTAATGCCTTAGGCAATCATTTTTTACCTGATAGATCCCCCTTACTTGATTTACAATCAACTCGGCATCTCCATGTACTTTAAGATTTCATATTCCCTTTTGCGCATCCATTTCTAATCCTAATAACAAGGTTTTGTATTCGTTCGTTTTATTAGTATTATCAAACTGCAGCTTAAAGGTGAAGGGAAAGAGCTCTAAGTCTAGAGATATGAGAACCACACCAATGCCTGATCCAATAGTTGAACAGCTCCTGTCGAAGTCAACGGTCCAAATAGCATTAGGATCCTCTTCCTTGATTTCTACAAAAGGCACCTCCAATGTCATGAAATAATTTCCCAAACCTGCATCTTCAAAGAGAACTTGGGCTTTGGGATCATCTGACTTAGTGACTAGGTACTTTGCTTGTGCTTTAGAATGGAGGACATGAGGAACTCCATTCACTGAAATTTTAACTTTGGTTCAGTCCATATTGATTTCTCCTCCGACATCATTGCATAAACCTCTTCCTAAGAGAATACCATAAGCAGCTAGGATATCAACAACCAGGATAGTCATTTTTACTCTCTTTTCAGGGAATGTGACAAATGCAAATTGTGCATCCTTAATTTGACCAATCAAAGGGAGTTGTTTGGTTTCCATGGAGTAACACCGTCCATAATATTTAGTCAAGGTAAGTCCAAGGGTGTGGGATACTTCTTTGGGCATCATGTTATCGGAGGCTCCTAAGTCAATTATGCAATTGTTAAGTTTAAACCCGTTTATAAGTAAGGATAAATAAAACGGTTCAATCTTTCCTAAAGAAGTAACAGAGGTCATATTATTCTAAGGTAAAGGCTGAGTGGGATTAGGCAACATGCCTTTTGAGGATGAAGGGATAGTATCCTTTCTTCTAATGAATATAGCAAGTTTCTCAAATTGCTCGGGATTTGACTAGAGGTACTTGGCTTCCAAAATTTGGATTTTAGTTTTCTTTGCATGATCGATGATGTCGAAATTAGTATATGAAGGAATGATGGTGGGCTTAGTTATGGTTATATTGGTCTAAGCCGAGGCACTGGTCTTGGGGGTAGGAGAAAGAGAGTTAGAAAAAGAAGTTACCTTTTTAGTTGTCTCCTTTTCAGTTTGCACTGAGATAGGAGAGCCTCTTTTAGCCATAACCATAGGAGCTTGTTTACCCTTCTCCTTAGAGACTTCAACCGAATTTCGGGGGTTCTGAGATTGAGCTCAAGTGAAGACTACAAATGACTGACCATCATGTTCACACTGGTCTTCCTCGTATTCCAAGTACCCAATGTTGGAGTCACCAGCTGAATCATCAAAAGACTCATTAGCATATCCTAAAGCTTCAAAAGCTTCGTGAGAATCTTGATCTTTTGGTTCTTCATCTTCCTCAACTATTTCCACTGTTGTGTTGACAGGAGGAGCTTTGATGGCTAGCCTTGTTGGAGCAGCAGTCAACTGATTCCTATCTCTTGTGGGAGCGCCATTACTATTGTTGAAATTCCGTCTAGGAATATCCTGATAAGGAATGTTGGTCACCTGTTGAGACATCTTCTTCTTCAAAGTGATTAAGTCGTTGGCCATCTTCTGAATCATAAGGTCAATAGTACTTTGAGAAGAACTCTAATTTTTAGGCTTAGATGACTCTCTTCTGATCTTCCCAATCAGAATGAGATCATCTTCTATTTCAGTGGCTATAGCTTGAGCAGTGGCCAAATCAGGGATAACAGACCTTCTTAATAAGAAGCTCACATAAGTGGGCTGAGCGTTGATGAAGAAACATTTTTTATTTTCAAGAGTGGGAATGGCTAGCACCATAATCTTCCAAATCAGCTTGTTGAATTTTGCCACGAAGTCCCGCATAGGCTCATAAGACTCCTTCTTCATATGTGTAAGTTGTGCTAACAAGTCATGAGAATCTTTAGCTGGTTTGAACCTTGCTTCAAATACAGATCTCATGGTAGCCCAGTTGGTAATGCATGCATTTGGAAGATGGTAGAACCATTCTGCTAGCCACACCCTACAACGTTTCAATGAAAATTCGAACAGAGACATCTTCATGAGCCACCCCAAGGATGTCGCATGTGACAAAGAATGAAGCAATGTGTTCATCAAGGTGTTGCTTCCCATCATCATTGAACTTAGGAATATTCTTACAAGATCCATGTGGTAGATCATGCAATGGTGGATTTAGGGAAAGAGGACCAATAGCCACACCCCAAGGCATAGGTTGTGCTGCCATTCTTCTGAATTAAGTGTGCATAGGAATCTAAGTATTAGAAAAGAATAATGCATGGTAGGTTGTAGAAGCTTCTTGTTCTTGAGGAACCTGAGTTCTTTGGATAGGCAAAGAACTTCTTGCTCAGCTAGATGTAAACACTGTTGGGGGAAAGTCTAAAATTGTGTTGTTGAAGCAGATCAAAGAACGGATTCAGTTTCACCCCTGGCTTGGCTTGACCAAGTGAAGATTTTTCTAGCCATCTTGAACCGGAAAATGGATCTACCAAAAATAAGGCAAATACGGAGTCGTCCAGACACCAATAGGATAAGCTTAGTCTTATCAATCCATATTCCCCAGTGGAGTCGCCAAAAACTATTGGTTGGATATTTTGTCAGACCAAAATATGAGGTTCAACCATAGTACATGGGATTAAATCCCTCCTCAAAGACAGGTGAGGCAGCCTGTTTATTACTGATCTAAAACATAGCAGAAATAATATATACAATATTCACACTATTCTAACCATTGGGGTTGGGATACAATCCTGAAATCCATATCAACACTGAGATGGAGATGTTACAGCTTTAGAAATAGAATGGATTAGAAAGGAAACTATTATAGATGAAACAGAGTGGGAAGGGAATGAGAGGAACGTATTTTCTTTCAAGAAAACACAGATCAAGAAATACTTATACGAGTTTTAGATAATGAGTGTAATATTTGAAATGATTAAAATAATCAAGAACACTAAACAAATAATAGCTTAAGATCTTGGATGTAAGAACAATCTCTCAAGATAGATGAATCCCACAACACAAAGTTTGCAAAATAAAACCTGTTTCTATTCCTCAATGATTAAAAATAAAATACAAAGTTTTTCTTCTTCTTCACAATAGCTCTTAATATTCTAAAAATCTCTCACTTTGGAAAGCACAAGCATCCCTTATTTAGAACAAAAAGAGTAGAGTGAAAATAGGATAAATCCTAGAAAATAGTCATTTAACAAGAATCCTATTTTTCTTAACTCTCACGTAGGAGAACAAGTCAAATTTTTCTTCCTATGTGACGAAACAAAAATGAAAAATACATGTCAATCTCTGGATGGAAATGACATGAAACATTATGCTTATTCTGTCTTCATCGTCCTTGTCTTCCTCCAATGAAGCCTTCTTGTCACAAAATTCTTGGAATTTCTTGGATTATGTCCTGCATCTCAACTTCATCTGGTGCACTAAGAATAATCACTTAGAACCTCACAAGTTTCCTGAGTGTCACTTGCATTTGCCAGGAAGTTTCTTTAATCTCTTGTTGAGTTTCCTTAGTGATTCCAAAACATTCTCGATCCTTATGAACTTATCAATGGTTGTCAGATCAAAGATAGAAGCTAGTTCGTGCTGAATTGATTCTTGAATTTTTTTATAGAGATCGTCAATAGGTAGAATATTCGAGCTTTCATCCAACACCTTGGCGAAGATCCTATTGACAACTCCTCTTCTATGTCATTGGTGGCATCAACCAACTGATCTCTAGATTCCTCAACTTGCTACAAGCTTCACTGAGAATATTTATCCTGAATATGATGGCTTTGGCTAGCTAGAAATGCTTATCCCCATGAGGAATGATTCCTTCTTCCATCAAGATATGGGATGGAACCTGTTTCAGTACATTGAGAGCCTCAAAAGTTAACTCAAGGTTCCTGACTTCCTATGAAAATTCATCATCCATTTTGTCACCATCCTTCTTTATTTCCTCCAAGGATTTATAAACCTCCACTGTGTCATCAATGACCTCTCTTCCTTGTAGGAGTAACCTCTAAATCCATTCATCAACCGTTCTCCCCTTCTCGTTGATTTTTTCAATCATAGGTACCAATGAGAAATCAAACCTGACAGAATTAGGGGTAGAATATTATGGTGTTGGCTAGAGAGGGCTTTGAGAGCTTGAGCAATACTTCTGTTAACTGTTCAACTTTCTCCTTTAGCTCATCTCTACTCACCTTTATTTCCTTCAGCTTCTGGCACAACACGTTCATGGCATCCTGGGCATTTTATTGTTCTCCTTCTATTGTTACCTTTCCTAGATCAACCCTTGTAATATGATAATTAGTAACCACTATATCCTCCTTAGTTTTTTTGGTCACAGGAGTGGAAATTTCTGCAAACTTATGCCCTGAGGCATCCACTAAAACCCTTGAAACCATTTTGGGTTTCTTGGTAGATTTGGCAGGAGAGGATTTGAGGGAACTGAAGTCAAAGGCTAGTAGAGGAACTACCACCTTCCTCTTCCTCAGGGTCTGATCAACTAACCATTGAGGTACAGTGGAAGAAGTTTCCCCTATCAGAAGTGTTATGATTACCTCTGTAGGTAGAGAAAGGTTTACTTGTGGAGTAGTGATGAGTGAAAGTGTAGTGACGGTGGGGGTAGATTCAGGGAATGAAGGTGCAGAAGGAGGAGGCATTTCTATGGCCATCTTAGTTCCATCAGAGAGAGGTGAGAGGTTGGAGAAGATGATATCCATGGATGATGAGAGTGGCATATAAATATGTGATGAGGAAGATTGGGAGAGAGGAGGTAAATATTCTAAAGTCAAAGCTTGAGAAGCAAGAGAAAAACTTACTTCCGATGAGCAATCATCAAAAGGAGAACAAGAGGTTTACCAACCTCATCTTCTGAAGGAATTTTTTCCTTGTTTTGGTGGAGGAGGTGAATCTAGTACCTCAACTATTTGTGAAGGAGAGGCATGATGAAGTGGCTCCTTTCTTTTCTCCCCTTCTGACAAACTTAAATTTTAATCTACCTCTTGGTAGGGATTTTATCCTCTTCCCTCTCTCCCTTGGAGGGTCCTGCTTCTAAAGTAGCTATTTTTGAAAATGATCTTTTCCTTATAACTCATTCCCTAGGAAATGAGCCATGCCTTGGTATGGACAATAGTCTGAGTAGCTCTTTCAGTGATAGAATCTTTTTCAGCAAAAAACCAATCAATGGCTAGGAATCTGAGTTGGTCTCCATCTGACTTTTCATACCTAGTGTCCAGGACACTTTCATTGTCCATGGTGCCTTCAGGGATATCAGCTAGATCTAACATCTAAATTTATTCAAGCGTCAGTCTATTGTTGTCTTTTCTTTAGATGGCAACTTCATCCCGAAGATCAACCCAGATGTCTTCCACATTGGGCACATACGGATACAAGGTTCCATATGATTTGAGGACTCCTTGGATGTCAAATCCCTCCTTGAGCTTCATATGTTTCTTCAATTTTTCCTAAAGCTCATGCACCACATTCTTGGCCTTAACCATGATAGAGCATGTATACCTTCCAATGGAAATAGGGAAGGAGATGAAAGATTTGTGCCTACTTTGTTAGAATTTGTGAAAAATCCAACAATTGTCTGACTAACTCCATGAAGGATCAATTTGTCACCTGAGAACCCGGGTTAATGAAAAGGGTTACTATGGAACCTTACCACCTGAAGATAAGTAAATATCTTGAATTGTAAGAAAATGCAACCCCATTTTGACACTTCAACCCATGCTTCATCAGAAACCCTTCTCTTCCTCAGGTCAGGATCTAATCTGAAAATTTTTTCATAGAAGAAGGTGTCATTCATTCTTCTATATTGGTCTTCATACCATTTTATTGTCAGCCTAAGGGAAGGTATCTGATATATGTGTTCCATTCTTGGTTTACCTTTGCATCTAGCCTTGGGTAATTTCTCATGCCATAGGTGATATATGAATCTGCTGCTATTGCTGCATAGGTGACATATGACATCATATAGAACTTATTGGTAGACAAGACTGTTTTCATTTGGGAGTCTATTTCATCACTTATTAGGTTACCCCAATCAATCCCTTGGTCATTCTTCTTTATGATGACCATGAACTAGTACATCCACCCTTGGAAATTATTTTGACTCTGGGAGCCCAAATAACTCAACTCAACAGGGTGATGATATCATTGATTTCAAGAATAAAATCACTTCTAGGGATTGACTTGGGAAACCTATAAACAGTTGGCTTAGCCTTGATCAAGAACTTCTTGTTTACATGATTGATGCAGTCTTCCTGATCTTTGTCCCAGGAATTTTGTGCTGATTTAAGGTCTAAATCAACATACTCCACGAATGTTGGGCAACCTTAGGAGTTGATCAAAGTAATCTCCGTCCAATTTCACTATAGACTGTCCTGCTTGATTTCTTACTGAGCTGGAGGCTGAGTCATAGTTGGAATCACATACCATGATGAATTCAGGGCATTGAGCTGATGTTAGAAATTTTTCTGGAAGGGGGGACCGCTGCCTACTATCGAATTCATCCAAGAATTCTCAATTCTCTTCCAAAAGTCCTCCATATCTATATTAACGAGCTATATGTCCCTGGATGTCATAATTGCAGATTATGTAGGAAGAAGACTCCATCTTCTGATATTTATACTTCATCTTTCCTACTCTATCTAACTTATCCTTAGATTGGAAGGGGTCTAACATAAGGAGTCTCGAAGAAGAAATGCCTTAATGATTTCTAGAAGAGAAATCGGGCTTGAAATTTTGTTGGACAAGTGCATAGACCCGCCACACTATTCACATTTTGAAACTTGCAAAACACCTTCAGAAACTTGATAGAATGGATTGTATGTCGGAAGTCAAGACATGTTGAGAACTGATCAATGAAAAACTTGACACCCTGTGGAAGTGAGGAAGTGTCGGACAAGTAGAAATCCTCGACACAATGGCAAAAACTGGAGGATGTCGAGCAGGTAGGAATCCCCGACACACTATGGATCATGAGGGATGTCGAGCACCTAGAAAAACCCGAAACAAGGTGAAAAGAGCGAGATGTTAAACACCCTGCAAAACCCAAAACAAGTATATTGGGTTTCTAACGTGTTAGAACATGAAAAATTCCCACCTCATGATCACTTAGAATTTTTTTAAATCATTTTGAAACTATGAGGTACAACCTATGAAAAATGGGTAAATAACCTAGGTGTGAATTTCAAATAAGAGCCCTTGTGGGAAAAAGACAAGAGATAAGGAAAATAACCCAAAACCCAAAAACAGTAATGAAGAAGGAAAAGAAATGGAAACCCCAAGCAAACACTTCACAAATAACCCAAAAATCTTCTAAAAAGAAAGAAGAGAAGAATACCTTCAACTAGCTTGAAAAATGATCAAAAATGGCTGGCAAAATCAATCGAGAAGCTCGATCAGGTTTGGAGGTAGAGGAAGCATCAACGAAAATCCAACGTAGCAAAAAATGAAAGGTAACAAATGACATGGAAAAACTGACTATTTATAATAACCTAGCATTAATTACACCTCACTTGACATGTGTGCCAAATGTCAGACAACTGGACATTAATGACATGTCATCATGCTTGGAGTGTCCAAAACCCCGATACACATGGATTTGATTCAATTCGGGTCTTGGGTTTTCAGGAAACATGCAGACATAAAACATGCATTGGGGTAAAGAATGTTTAGATACTTGGAAGTCCCGAAATCCTGACATATTACTTAGGCTTCATTCGAGTTTCGGGTTTCGGGGAACATGAGACATAAAACATGCTTTGGTCAAAGCATGTTCTGATGCTTAGAAGCTATGAAAACCCGACATAATGGACTTAGATAATCGGGTCTTGGGTTTCAGGAAACATGAGACATAAAACATGCAAGAAACATGTTTTCATGTAGTGAAAACCCGAAAATCTCTTTCAAAGGGAATTTTTAAGAGATTTGTCCAAATTTTTCCTATGGTTATCTGATTTCTAGAATCACTAAAATGAGATAACAAAACCACAATGGTGAACTTACTAACTTAGTGTTGCACTACATTTCATACCCAAATGTAGTTTTAGATGTGTGTGTGCAAATTGTGCCTTAGCTGCTCTTGTGTCAGTCACACTTTGTGAAGTAGCAAGCAATAACTAGATGTAGAAATGTAATAGATGGTGGATGGAATAGAATAAACTTCCCTCATGTGCATTGTGATGTAGATGAACCAGCTTTGTCCCTTGTGATAGAGCTAGATGGATGCAAATGGAGCTTTAGATACCTTGGATGGAATGTAACCTTAGGTGATGATAGTAGTGCCTAGTGCTTGGTCCCTTATTATGGTATCATAACTTTATATTTATATGGTTCTCTTATTCTAATTTCACAATTAACCCTGAAAAGGCCGACCACTAAAAATATGGAAAGCTCAAATGGCTAGAAAATGCCCAAAAGATGAGTGCAAAGTGGGAAATGGATCATGGCACCCTGGATGGGACCAAGGCACCTAGGGTGCCTCAGTCAGTGATAAGAATGACGTAAAGTGATAAAACTGACTGAGTGAGTACATTCAGGATGTCGGTAGTGATGACAAAAAGTAAAATAAAATGGCCAAAGGACATGGGTTAATTAGTACTTTCTTCACTCAAAAACCATATGAATAATAGTATGAGACTGAGACTAAATATTACCCAAAGTGCGTGATTTTGTGTCTACAGAGGGACTCCCCATGATAAGAATGTAAGGAACCAAATTTGATCCTATTAGCATGTAATTATATGTATGTCCTACATTAAGCTCAATATACATCATGAATAAATGTGTGTAAATAGTAGAAAAGATACACTAGCAATAAAACCATAGTGATAAAAAAACATATTTATTGTAAAGTGCTAACAATGCAATTTATGTATATATGTATTGGTTTTGGATTTTTACAAATATATGAATATTTTTGTATTATTAAATATATTTATTTACAAGGAGAGGGGTAGTAAAATATCTACCTAATGATATCCTTGTGAGAAGGTGAAGTCTTTCCAGAAGAAATGGTAGTTGTGGGCCTCAGTTGTGTCAAAGAAGGATGTTCATATACAGGTGGTACATAAGTAGCAACATGTGTCATGGAAGGCTTAGAAGGAGAATAATGTGGACTAGATCCATGAGAGGAATTTTCTGATATATTAGACCTATGAGGATCACTTGAAGATCGATATACACTAAAAATAAGGTGTGTACTAGAAGACTTATGAGAAATCCAAGGAGGGCCAGAGCCACAAGATATAACATGTGTAGTATAAAGTATGTCAAGAGGCCTAGGAGGGTGATAGCCTCTAGAGAAAATATGTGTGTGAAAATACTTATGGATAATCTGAGGATGGCATGGATATAATTTGTGTGCTAGATTACATGCCTTTCTAAATAAATGGGACACATTGATGTAAGAGAGACCAACAATTTTTCATGGTGTGAATTATTGGTTTCCACCAATGGTCACGGGGCTAAGCCCCTCCTTCTTTGGTATGTGGAGGCTTCCATTATTAAATATAAACTACCTAAATATGTGGGGTGGCTAGTAGGTCAGGGTTCACTCAGGAACACTCCATTGAACCTGTGGTAAAGTGTTTTTATGAAGTACAAGGGAGGAAATTTTAGTGAAGGGAGGTAAAGGGGGGTTTGAGAAATAAGGAGAGATAAGGTTACTTTTGTGAGTATGCTTAAAGAATAAACATACAGTAATCAAAGTAGGTCCACATTTAATTAGAAGAACAAAACAATGAAAACAAAAATAAGACCAAAAAATTATAGACATAGAATTCTGACTCATTTATCAAAGGCGTAGACACCCTTTATGGTGTTACAAGATTATCATTTATGTAAAGTTGGGAAGTAGAGAGAGAGAGAGAGAGAGACAAAGTAGAGGAACATAAGTAAGGGAATAGAAGAATTGCATATTTTACTACTTGATGTAGTGGTAATCTCAACAACATACATTCAATCAAAAATTGCCAACCTCTTGGAATGGATAAGCCATTCCAATTTATAATGTTAAAAACTTTCCTTTCATCTCCCCCCACATGCCTTTTCACTTCCCTTCACCACTTGTGACCTTTCATATTCCTAAGAAACAAAAATGAGTCTTTTTTCTTATTGATGAAAAAGGACTCTTAAAATGTTGCATTGAAGATCACCTAAGTGAATAAAACAAAATAGGGAAAAGGAGAATTTTCACTGAGGAATTAGAATGTAGAGAGAGAAGAAGGAAGAGAGATAAAGAGAGATAAGGTTGACCAATCCGGTAAAGATGAAGCTTTTTTTGATGGAAAATTTACTCATTTGAAGAATGGTGCTCACAAATTCCTCCTTCTGTAAGATGTATGAACACTCGAGACTATTGAATGAGTGTTTAGGAACACTATTGTGAGGCATTACAATTTGAGCTTGGGATGACTATGGGCATCACTCATGATGGATTTTTCTTGATCTCACAATGAGAGAGAGGATCACTTTCTTGCTCCTTAGGTTTTCACAACTGACCGTAGTGACCAAAAAGCAACTCAATGATGTTTGAATCTGTTGATGCTTATCTTTCATTTACTAAAATATATCCTCACTTTGTAGATAGAGGATTTTTTTCTGAATGATATTCTTATTATATTGTCATCCACTAAATAGAGATGAGGTGATTGTAATGTACTTCTTTTTTTAGGTGTGATGAAACTACAAGGAGTGGAATGAGTGCTTAAGCATACTACCAAGTGAATTACACCAAGTGGAATTGAGATGGTTTCTCATTCTAACATATATTTTGATCTATATGAAGATCATAAACTTATTTCCCCTTATAGATGTAGAATCCTCCTTGAATGGAATCAGCTCATACATCTCCTGCTCATATGTTTCTCATGGGAATAGATGATTTCTTGATTCTTCACACACAATGGTCTCGGATGCCTTGGACTAGCTCTTCCTAGCTTGGTCATTGAACAAGAATTGAACATAGTGGCAGATTTCGGGTATGAAGATCACCAAATCACTCCTTAAGTATCATATTTCATCTTTTAACATGATGACTCCTTCACAACTCACTTTCCAGACCAGGATGCCACATGGGTGAAAACATGTTGATGGTACATAGACATTCTTCTGCTTAATTTCTCCTAATGGAGATAAGCTTCATCTTCCTTATAGTAATAATAATCCCTGAATGGTACTTGAAGGAATGAATGATAATGAGTTCCATGTTCTTCTCCTCCACACTACATTGAAACACTGCAAATTCTACCTCCTCTGACTTGCAATATGTGAGATTTTTATCAAGAAACAATCAACTATTCAGAAACACTTCTCGAGGTATGTATTTCTCGATATGAATTCCATCCTCATTCACATGTGATAATTTCTCATAATTCTCATGATTTTCATCCTCTCGGTGACTTCATCTTGAACGAAGCTCTTAATGTTTCAGATCATTAACAGACCCCACGATGTTCCTGATTTCTCCCATTGCTCAAGTGATTATCTTTCACACATACAGTGACTTACGTCGATCCATTCATCAGCATAGTGTGATTCATATGGTGTTATTTTCATGGATGAATTCAAATAGATTGAATTCTTTCTTCCATAATTGGAATGAGTTAGATCATCTAGCTTCTTTTATCAAATTGTGTCATGAGGAAACCACCTCAGAATGATGCTTTAGGAACCTGCAGAGTGTTTCTTGACCTTGTTCAAACCACGAGACAACTTTCCAAATTTATCATGATGGAAAAAATCAATGAGATACGAAAAAATTGGGATTCCACAACTTTTTGGGCTTAATTTTAGGACTTACTATTTCTAGCAAGTCCTACCCAAGTTTCCTATTTTTATCAATTCTTCATTTTTTTCACTTCCTGATGTTTCTTTCCTATTCAGGGGACCGTGGATGATAATAATTCACCTCTTTTCATAATATTTTTAGACATGCCTCACCATGAACACATGTTATTTTTATTAAGCACACTGCATGTGTCGCATTGCAATGAAAACAGTCTTAAAATTTTGGGTTTTATTCCAAGATTCTTTGTTCTTATTTTCAGATGATACCTTCATCTAGATGACTGAGAAAATGATTTTTTCATTAAAATGGGAAGAATACTAAGAAAAAATCAGTCCTCCATATCTTGAAAAACCACCAACCCCATTGTGAAAGAAATGTCTTAGATGAAACAAGACTTTTCGAGGATCCTTCACTCTAAGTTTCAGATATTTTCACCTGCCAGATCTCTGGGAAAGTGAAAACTTATTTGAGGATGGAAGAATGATGAAAAGAAACACATTCCTAAATATCCCTAAAAATCATATACTTCATTTTACTAGATATGGTTCCAATGAAAGTAGTTTTTCTGAGGATCGTTTGCTCCAATTTTCAGGTGATTTCACCCACCGGATCTTTGGGAAATGACTCCATTCTCGGATGCCCATTCACAACACTCTTTCGGTCACATTCCTCCTATAATCAGCTTATTTGGCTAATATCTCTCTTATTAGCTAAACATTCCTCCTTTCGACCATTCAGAACCTCCCTAGTTCTCTCTAGACCACTTCTATTGGCTTCGTAGGCTATCTATCAGTCACAATTGGTTATCCAGACCCCTCCCAACTCTCAATGAGTCTCTAATCACTTGCTAATCAAGTTAACTAGCCTAAACCCTAGTTAACTAGCCTAAACCAAGCTTAACTAAGCCTAAAGCATGTTTATCCTAATCTAATCCTAAAGTGATTTTTAGACTTTAGTCCCACATGCACCCAAAGTTCAAACTCTTCCATTTGGAAAACTATAAATAGAAGGGTCACCCCTCCCTCTCAACCTTACACCTTGTTTTCATAACAAAAATCTCTCATATTTGGAGATCTTGGCATTAGAAATCATTTGTGATAGCTTTAAGCTATAAAACATTTGGATCTTGGCCATACTCCATTGTTGAGAGCTCCTTCATCTTGCATTCATCCATTCCAAATATAGTTAGTAGGGGAAGATCTAAAGTTTGGCCATGTAGCCAACTTGGAGAGATCTCTTCACTATTTTTGGGAGTAAACAACACACAATTTGATTGCTTAGAATCTAACTAGGTTCACTTTCATTAAGCATTCATGGAGTAGAGAGTAGTATATATGCTAGGTTTGAATGTTTGTTTCAAATTTATATATGCATAGATAGTTTCTTGTTTAGCTCTTATCTCATGGTGCATGGATGAGTAAAGCAAAGCTTTGAGGTTCTTTAGCCTCATTCCATAGCTTTTGCAACTTTCCATTGCATACATTTGGCACGCCCAGTGGGACACTTATGTCCATCCTCCATTAATGGAGGTCTTTTAGGTTTTTCAAAGTTTATTTTCAAGTTTTTGGGCCAAAACTTGTTATTTCCTCATTTTTATTTCTAACCCTAGATAAATGACCTTCATTTGTATACATTTTTTGGGTTTGATATAGAAATAGGACACTTTGACTAACAACTAACCTGTTTGCTCTTGAAAATTTGAAAATCTATGTTTTTTGTAGGTTTTTCACAGGGTGCGCGTAGGTGTCAAACAAGGGGCGCGTACATGTTGAAACCCCAGTGTACCCATCGGATCAGGAACGTACCTGTCAGAAGGTCCTCATCATTTGCAAATTTTACCTCTACAGATATGTGCACACATCTCCCTCATCTGGGGCGCGTATCCACCTCTCTGGCCGTGCAAGTGTAAATGGTATGACTGTGTAAAAAAATTACAATTTCTTATTTCAAGCTTGAGTGTGTACACGTTAGAACATGAGCGTTCATGTCAATATAGGCACGTCTCTATCATATTGTGAGCATCTATGTTTAGAGCATTATGCTTCATTAATTTTTGACTACAGGTGTATTTTTTAAGTGGGCCACGTACACGTCAGAACCTGAGTGGTGTAAGGTTTGCTGTGTTTCCATTAGTTCATTAATTTTTTACTACAAGGCGTATTTGTTAAACGCATACACATCGTAACCTGAGCGTCCATGTCAATATAGGCATGTCTCTATCATATTGTGAGAATTTGTGTTTATAGCATTAGGTTTCATTAATTTTTGACTGCAAGCGTATTTGTTAAGTGGGGTGCGTATCCGTTGGTTGGAGAGCACTGGTGTCAATATAGGCACGCAGGTGTTTGTATTAAAAATTGAAATTTTTTACAGTTTGTAAAATCTTTTTCTCTAATCCATTACTATAGGTTCTAGGACTAACAAGTTGAAAAACAGGGTTCTTTCTTAAACATTTCAGTTTGCATAGATTAAAAAGTGTTTTTTTCTTGGCTTAGAATTAGCTTTGTAGAAGTGTGTATGCTCTCTCCTCACATCTTCCAAGGTGATCTTGGAGATCAAAAACACCTATACAAAACTCATATAAATTGTTCAAAAAACACTTGTTTTATAAAGGTTGAAGTAAAACTTTCATGTGATTTCAGTAGAATTTTTCACGTTGCGTATGCTCTTCCTTCACACCTTTTGGCGATCTTAGGAATCAAAAGCAAAGTGGGAAACTCTCTTTCTTGACATCAACCTACGAATTGGAAAATTACTAAACACTTTTTGTCTACAGGACCTATTGCTTGTCAAAGAAAGGTGTTAAAAAAACAAAACACAAACCTTCTAATACACATGTTTCTTACAGGTTGCCAAATGGTGTGCTACTTAAAACCACATTAAGTTAAGCAAGATAAAAAACACACCATATTCAAAACATTGTATTGTAGGTTTCAGAAAAGGGTACGTCCCTATCTGCTCAACTGGAACATAACCCCTTTGGCATAACGCCTTAAGCTATAACAATGGGGGTGGTTCCAGGAACCCTAAAGTAGTCCACCACTGTGTAACCTCGTGGATGAAATAGGAAGCGCTCTGCTTACCCACTTGATTAGTTTTCCTTGTGAGATAGAGTTACAAAGTTTTCTATATGGCGACCCTATTAAGAGTACACGATGGATGCATTTAGTTGCCCTTTGTGCTTGAAGGGGGCAAAGCCGAGATACTCCCAAATTAGTCATTGTGACTTTTTGGGTAAATCGTGCCTCGCTTAAGACAACTTTGTAACACCTACATGAGAGAACTTATTAAGGAGACCATTTTGTCTTCGAGCCCACTTTACTAGTCCTTTGTTGAGTCTTGGCCATCACGAAGTGATAACTTACTTAGAGTCTAAACCTTATTTTTTGAACAAGGAAAAGAATCCACTTAAGTTGGATCTAAGTGCCTTTCATCATGGAAATTAGATGATGTTTCACTTAGCTTAGCTTCTTTCTCGCCTTAGGATGAGGTGAAGCTCTGCCCAAGTGATGCTTAGTTCATTTCCATCTTTTGATCTACACCTTTGCATTCTTGTTTCCCATTTGGGACAACAGAAGGCATCTTTTGGGAGTGTTGTCATAGATAGTGTTCACCACTTTTTTGTCTGTTTACGCTCATCCATGTTTGCGGCTGAGTTTTTAAACATCTAAAGTGTGTGGATGCGTCCTCATATCTTTGATGGCCACTTGATCTTGATTTCAAGATCATCATCATAGTTCGGATTGATTCATCATTTGATCTCCCTTTGACGTGTTACCTTGTTTGCATTGTCATGACATAATTAAGATACTTATGTCATGTTTTTCATAAACCTGATCTAAGTATCCACATTGTGGTGTTACGCTGCGCACATTTTAACACATCCTCAGTATACCTTGACTTGGTTTTACTTCAAACATTGTCCCGAATCTTGAAAGGTGTCGCTTACTATGTTTGCGTCGTTTCAATACCACTTTGGCACTAATATCTCACTTCTCCGTGAAGCTTGATAGACGTGTCCAATTGGTGTGGTTACGTGGCTTACATTTGTAATCCTCACCCTTTAACATTTTGGCCTTGTTGGTTGTTGAACTTGTCATGGTATCCTTTGATTGGGAGTCACATCTACCCTTTGTTAAAATTTACGCTTTGTTCATTTCGAGCTTGACGTAAATATTGACATTGTGTTGATCATCTTTGCATCGAACTATCACTTTGCACACGCATTTGCATAGGGTGTATTTCCTTGTTGATTGGCTTTGTGTTTCACACTTGCATGATTGTTCCTTGTGATTATTCATCTGGAAAAATTATTTTCTAGGACAATCATTTTTTATCTCATTGAGATTGCGTCATCACAATGTCTATTTTCCTTAGACTTTCTTTAGAAAATCACACACGCATCTCCATACTTACCAAATGTCTAGTTGGTTTCCATTATGCTACCCAAATCGACATGTCACTTCCTTCCCTTTGAAGGAGTTCCATCACACTATCTAGATCTAGACATTTGTGCTTAAAACAATGCCAATAATAACTGACTATCGCACGGTTTCTCACACTTACTACAATACGGAACCTAGGTTTAGCAATTCAAATCAAAAGATTCCCATTACAACTAAACCTCATTTGGTTCTTCGTGCTAGAGAGCCCATTCGGGTACCCTGTTCCCCACCTTCAGCTCATAGTTGGTGGTATGGTTTGGATGCTTCTGATCCAAATTATTATTCAGGTTCCCCCCACTCTTCTTCTTCTGATTCAGATCCAAACTACCATTCAGATTCCCACTCTTCTTCTGAAGACTTGGATCCCAACTATTGTTTGGATACCCCTAGATCAAATCTTGAATCATGGTCCTCCCTTCCTTTGCAGGACCTTTATTCCAACTCACCTCAATGATGTCTTCCTCCTTTGAAAACTCATGTGACTTCAAGTTCCATCGATCAAACATATAATTTGGGTCTTGAGTCATGGTCCTCCCTTTCTTCGCAGGACCTCCTTCACAAGTCATCTCAATGACCTCTTCCTCCATTAAAGAGTTCCACGACTCAGATTCCCTCTAGTCAATCATCCAATTTGACTCCTACATCGTAACTTAATGAACGGCTATGTGATCCTACTTTCTAACCTACATTAGGTCGTCTTCTAGAAAAACAACATAGGTCAAAATCCAAATCATCCATTCATGAGACGCTTGCCTCCAATCCTACTTCCTCTCTTGAGTCATCTTCTTCTTGTCAATCAATCTTCCCTCCTTATCAGACCTGTTTCTTCTATTCAACCTTTTATGACTAAAGAAAAACAACCTCTACTGATTGATTTCTCTCAGAATGAAGAAACAATCAAAGTACATGAAGATATCCCTCTAGAGGATTGCAAACAAGGATTCTTTCTAGAACTCGATACGCTCACGTATTGGGGAAAAGAAGTTGATTCCTTTTATCAGAACATAAAGGAAAAGCCTAAGGTCATGGAACTTGATTCTTCTTCTTATATTCCATCTTCACCTTCTTCTGAGCATGATGAGATGTCAGGGTCTAGCATTGAGCCATGGCCTATCTTCTCATTACCAAATCATTCCTTATCTATCACCATTCCTCAATCAAAATCTCACCTTGGGTCACCGTTGAGTAGCCCATCATCTTCTTCTATCCTTGGACCACCCCGAGTTAGTCCTCCATTTTCTACTTGTGGGTCACCTCTTGGTAGCCCATTACCTTCTATTCTTGGGCCACGTCCTAGTAGCCCTTCATCCTCTTCTATCTATGGGACCCCTCCGAGTAGTCCCTCCTCATCTATACTTGGGCCACACCCTAGTAGCCCTTCGTCATATTCTTCTATTATTGGGCCATGTCCTCATAGCCCAACTTCTTCCATCTTAGGGTCATATCCTGGTAGCCCTTCGTCATCTTCTATTAGTGGTTCACCTCATGGTAGCCCATCCTCTTCAATTCTTGGAGTGTATCCTTTTCATCCATCACATATTTCTTCTATCAATGGTTGTGGCAAGCCCGCAGTCATTTCTCACATCAGTTCTAAACGTCAACGTTCTCTTTCTTCTCCTTCTCGGGATCAGACAAGTCATGCATTAGCTTATAAGAAACCCAAACAGTTTCTTAATCAAGCTCAAGTCAAAACTTCCAAGAGCTTGAAATCCCCCAAAAACTCGAACAATCTCAAAATTGTAAATCAATCGCGATTCAAGAATCGTACATCAACGTAACCATCAAGTATGGTGCAAAGTGCAGAAACCTATGGATAGGGAACTCAAGCTCCCGCATACGAAATCCATGTTTCAGGATAAATCACAGTCATTTGTTGAGTACGAGCTCACCATGATCATCAAGATCGGGGATAACATTACTCTTGATAAACAAACACACCTAGTCTCCCTTATCAAGGAAGTCACAAACATCGTTGTTGGATCCTACCATGCAAAGTGACTTTGTTGGTCCCAACCTCTTAAAACTATCAAAAATCTAAAAAATTAAAAAATAATTCAAAAATACAAAAACATGAGAAAACACAAGAAAAATCAAAGGTACAAAGATCAAACATTGCAATCAGGTATTGCGTACACATGGATGTTTATTTCTTCCCTTTCTTATCATTCTTCTGCAAGTCTTCCTACCATTTTCATCCCTTCGGTGATATTGTGGTTAGCCTATTCACACGCATTTTGTGACATTTATCTCTATGGTATCTGTTTGACCCTGGTCTTTTATCACCTTGGTAAATTAAAGAACGACTGACCTCTTAGAGATCCTATCACATTCAACATCTAATAAACTTGTTGCAAAGAACTTTTGGACATATTTGTTGACACTAGCCAATGTCGTCATCATAATCACTTCCACCTCCTTCCATCAAGCCATCAGTGGTTCTTAACCCCTTGTCAAACAAGAGAGCTGAAATAAGTTTTCAGAAAGAAAAAGAATCAAAATCAATCAAAAGCTAAAAGCTAAAAGCAAAAGTAAATTGATATATAACTCTCTCTTGGGGTATTTCCAATAATCTCTATCGGGGCTATGGATGCCTGACTGGCAGTAGAGCAATGTTGTGATTAGAATCAAATACATCTCTGTCGGGGCTATGGATGCCTGGCTGGTAGCGGAGCAATGTATGGCTATCCTTCCACCCTTCATTCACAAATCACCTATCACCTATCAAAATAAATCATTCCTACACATTGGCTAGGGTGTCTTCACTTGTTGTCTATTAAATATTCCCTTCAAGAGGTAATAAATTCCACGTGCACACACTGGATCTCTATGAGTAAACAGGATTAGTATGTTACCAAGTGTCTTTTTTTGGACCTTGTTCAGACTCTTACTTTAGTCCTTATCTCGTCTCATGATTTGTGCCTTTGGCTAATCACTTCTTCATTGTGAGGCTTCTAAGCTACATTCATATCATTCACATCATTCTTCTACTTCATTCAGAACATCCATGTGTATAAGATTACTTTTTTGCCATGTTTTCGAACACCTTTGTCCCCTTTCACAAAAATAATCTTCTCCTTCCTTTCTATCATGTGCTTTTAGGCCAACTTACATTGGGGGCATCCTTGCTTCTTCCCAGCACTTCATTGGTTTATGTTCACCATCATGTTGAACCTATCCATAATGGCCTTGGGTCCTGCTTCTACCTGTGAAGAGTTTTCCTTTGAATACTCCCACCTAATTGTTGGGGCATTTTTGCATCTTCACCTTTCTCACACGCACGTGGCCTTATGCCCTTGTACATCCCATCTATCGCTAGGGGCATCCACACTTCCTCGTCTTCCTATACATAGTTTCAGAAAACTTTCAAAATCACAAAAACATTCAAATATGTTAGAAAAATCACAAAAACATTCAAATATGTTAGAAAAATAAAAAACATTCAAATATGTTTTAAAAAACTTCTAAATTTGGAAAAACATCCTACAAAACGTCACTCTTTGGTTCTCACCTTTTCATGTGCGTGACTCACGGATCATCTTGATCTACCTCCATCAACAAAAGCTAATTTGCTTACTTCATCTGTACTCTGGGGCACAATGAGTTGCCTAGTACTGTTTTGTAGTGCACATTGCTTTTTCATCAGACCGAAGTGTCCTCCGTTATTCCCCTTGCATGTATCCTTGCTTGGGGCACCATCATTAACCCTTGTCATTAATTCGCATAGGTCAGAACTGAAGCTTGACAACAAAAACATTACATTTTGTTTCTTTGTTAGGTTTAGCTTGTTTACTTTCTCGTATTGCATTGCATTGTGTATGTTGCATGGAGTTAGGCATATTTTACTTTCTCGTATTGCATTGCATTTTGTATGTTGCATGGAGTTGGTGTTTTTAGCAATGGACATTTGTTTCGTATATGGCTTTTCATGTCATACTACACTTTTGTTCATTCTTTTTAATAAGGACCGATGATGAAGATCTCTAGCAATATGATGAAAAATAAAGTTGTTTAAAAGGCATTGGATGGATGTTAGCTCATTCCCCCTTCCTCATACTCCTTTTCTTCTATATCCCCTTTCTTCTTCTTCACACTATTCTTTCTTTTGTTATCTTTCTATCATCTTTTTCGATCGTCAATCGAGTTCTTCTATCACCCCATCGACAATCGAGGGGGCATCCTTCATTCTACTCATTTTTATTCTATCCCTTCAAAATTTTCTACTTGTTTATGCTTGTCTACTTTCTTTGAAGTGACGTCGCTTACACCACCTCAAAGAGGGGCAAATGTAGACACCTAAAATATGCTTACACTTAGCATTTCATCCAATTCAGTTGATTAATGACACTTCGTTAATTCCCCATTCTTCACTCCATTCTCGGATGCCCATTCACGACACCTTCTCAGTTGTATTCCTCCTATAATCAGCTTATTTGGCTAATATCTCTCTTATTAGCTAAACATTCCTCCTTTTGACCATTCAGAACCTCCCTAGTTCTCTCTAGACCACTTCTATTGGCTTCGTAGGCTATCTATCAGTTACAATTGGTTATCCAGACCCCTCCCAACTCTCAATGAGTCTCTAATCACTTGCTAATCAAGTTTAACTAGCCTAAACCCTAGTTAACTAGCCTAAACCAAGCTTAACTAAGCCTAAAGCATGTTTATCCTAATCTAATCCTAAATTGATTTTTAGAATTTAGTCCCACATGCACCCAAAGTTCAAACTCTTCCATTTGGAAAACTATAAATAGAAGGGTCACCCCTCCCTCTCAACCTTACACCTTGTTTTCATAACAAAAATCTCTCATATTTGGAGATCTTGGCATTAGAAATCATTTGTGATAGCTTTAAGCTATAAAACATTTGGATCTTGGCCATATTCCATTGTTGAGAACTCCTTCATCTTGCATTCATCCATTCCAAATATAGTTAGTAGGGGAAGATCTAAAGTTTGGCCATGTAGCCAACTTGGAGAGATCTCTTCACTATTTTTGGGAGTAAACAACACACAATTTGATTGCTTAGAATCTAACTAGGTTCACTTTCATTAAGCATTCATGGAGTAGAGAGTAGTATATATGCTAGGGTTTGAATATTTGTTTCAAATTTATATATGCATAGATAGTTTCTTGTTTAGCTCTTATCTCATGGTGCATGGATGAGTAAAGCAAAGCTTTGAGGTTCTTTAGCTTCATTCCATAGCTTTTGCAACTTTCCATTGGATACAAAATGGAAGAAATTAATGGATTTTGGAAGGTTTCTCATCATAAATTTTACCAAAGTGACCAACTATGTGGAAGAAATGAGCCAAAATAGTGTTTAAATGCACTCTATATCACCATGCCAAGTCTAGTTTAAATTTGAGTTACAACGAAGTTACTATGTGGACAAGAGCTGGTGAAAATGGTAAAATAGGGATAAAAGTGACACTAGGGACACAAAATTTCACCTTGGAGAAAGTTTTCGACATGTGTTATGGTGAAAATTTGGCTAAGTATGGATTTCATACATTTTCCCTCACTCTCACACACCTAGACTCAACCTAGGCTAACTTAACTGCATGTGGAGGATTTGAGAAATACAAAAGGGCATGGGGTGATTTTTATTGTACATATTGTCGCCTTGGACATATGGGACAATGGGGACAAAAACTTACGCCCATGGTGAGGGAATGAGGGTGCACTTTTGTGTCCCTCATGTCCCCTTTGTCTCGTGGGGAAAATTGAGACACATGGGACACTTGGGATACCAAGTGCTCCAAAGTGCGCCTATAGGAGGAGGATGAGGGAAAAAAATTGTACTACATGTAACCCATGTCCCCAATGGAACAATAGGGACACAAGGTGGTCAAAATGTGCCTTATCTATGAGAGGAAATCCAATTTTGCATCAAATGACCAAAAATAGCCTGAAAACTCACTTTCTTCACCCTAGGATGATGTTTTGGGGTAAAATGGTATATTATTTTGACTCCAAAACACATTATAAGATAAATTTAATAGTTTTGATAAATTTAATATTCCTAAAACTCAAAAATAGTCCCCTTTTTGTTCGGATCAATGAGAAACATCTACATTGTTTGGAATTATTCATGAAACCTTCAAGACTTGGAGAAAAATAGATGTTAAAAACTTTTAGATAATTCTCATTCCTTAAAAATTCCTAATTTTTTTTCTTCTAACTCTTTAAGTAGCTCCCAGAACCATCTAGTGAAGTCAGGTTTTACCATTAGACTGTTTGTTCCATGTATCTAGAAGAACCCGTTGTTGAGCAAAATGTCCTCGAATGATAAAAAGTATCCTAAATATTTCTAAATTTCTCCCAACACTTTTAAGATTGCCCAAAACCACCTCTAGATACTTAATACATTTTCTGAACTCTCTTGGAGGATCCAAAAAATATCCAAAATGCCCAAAAATAGCCTTTCTAGGCTTCCACTAAGACTAGTCTTCCACTAAGCTTCACGGAATCAATTGATGAACCTTATTACATTACTTTTCACATTCATACATGTTCACCCTATGCATTAGTACTACCTCCAAGGCCAAGATGATCATAAAACAGGAGGTAGGTTGGTCAGGGGAGGGATGCATGAGGGTTAGAAGGAAAAATTTTGCATTATGGCTTAGTTGTCATGATTTGAGTTTTGCATTTTTGGGCTAGTCAATTCACATGACAACAGTTGGCTCTAACTCAAGTAAATTAGAACACAAGGGGAAATATATAAATCTATATATCTCATGGGTAGCAGATCATTATTTTAGTCCATTGGGAAACAGAGTCAATTCACTAAACAATAAGAAAAGCTACAAACACAATGAACAAGAACAAAGAACATGGAAAGGAAACACAAAACAGGAAGGGAAATGCACAACAAAAAGGGAAATAAGATGAATTATCCTAAATCACCTATGTTACATGTTGGAGACAACCCAATTTCACTGAAGCACCAATTCAAACTGAATGCTTACCCATATATGGCTATCAATGAACACCTTTCTTCCTCAAATCCATTGATAGGATCACTGAAATATGAACCCTTTCTCAATTTCTTGAGAAATATCACATGTTTTTTCTAGTAATTGATGATCCACTTAGTTAGTTCATTTCCTTTGTTACTTTGACACCTTCTTTCCATCTTTTCATTGATTCCAAAGTTCATTCCAATTGTCAATTCTCCTTCACTATTGCAAAGATGAGTCTTGATCATGCTTGGCTTATTGTTTTCATATTGAGGCCTATGACATTTGATAGGGGTTTATTCTTCATTTTTTTCTACTTCATGATCATTGTTTTCATGAGTTTATTCTTGACAAATGTTTTGAAAGCTTCAACACTATCACAATCCTCTTGACATTCCATATTTGTCAACTAATCCAAGTAATCTTCTTTCGCACACTCTTGCTCTTTCTTGACTTGTTACTATGTATAGTGTGGTATGTATATTACTTCATTATCTTGGAAAGATAATGAGCACAAGGTTGGGAATGCAACATGGAAATTATCATCTTCTACATATTGTTCGTTTTGAGCTTAAAAATCCATATTCATAGTGAAAGAAACTTTTCCTTGAGTGGAGCTGACCTTGAAAGATGCAAGCATGTTCATATCCATACACTCCTTGTTGAGGAGGTTTTCATTTTGAAAAAAACCAGCCTTGGGATTAAACATCATTCCATATATCCTTTCTTCATTGAGAATGTATCCATATTCATGAAAGGGGAATGAGCATGAAATTGGGGCTGAAATATTTTGATCGACATTTTCCCAATCTTGACCACCAAGAACTAGGGAGTCCATTTTTGTGATGAATTCATCTTCTTCTTAAGTAGATTCAACTTCGAGAGGTCTAAGCACCTTTTCATTCATGCATTCATTCTTTGAAGAGTCACCCAATCCCAATGGGAAAGAGAAACCCTTGTATTCGCAATCATACTTATTGAACGGATCTTCATGATGAACTTTAAAAACATGATTGCAAAATTTTGAATCACCTGCCAAGAATTTTTTGCCATCATTTTTCATTTTTGACCCGCACTACTCATCACCTCAGTATTTCTTTGTTGTAATTCAAGACCTTCATGACAATCATCACCACTTATTAGAGAAACTGCATTTATGTTCACATCCAATGAGAAGTACATGATTTCAAATTATGATTTCATCAAGTCACCATGATTCTTTCTAAGTAGCTATGTGACACTTGGATACTCTTCCATCAACATGGATAGATCAACATCTTCTTCCAATGTTATGAATTTTTTTAAGACCTTGAACCTTGAAAAATAATATCTGACCTTGGTTCATCTGGCCTTTAAATGATGTACTTCATTTTCCTGATGGGAAGAAGTTTATTCATCTTATCATTAAATGGAATGGTAGCATGCAACCAATCCATTTGTATATCTCCACCAATATCTCAATGGAAGCTTCCGCTCGGTAACATACCATATGAGGTTGGCATGTCCATTATAATAATTCTCATTATGATATTTTTATCTAAAAAATCTGCAAATACTACTTGAGCATCCCTGACCTGGCCAAAAATAAGAACCATGGAGTAATAATGACCAGTGGCATAACAGAGAGAGACTGAGAGCTTTAGCAAATTTTACAGGCATGACGTTGTTAGAGGAACTTGAGTCAATAGTATAATTATTCAGTTTGTACCCATTGACCAATAAGGCTAAATAGAAGGGATATACTTTCCCAATGGTGGAGGGTGTGGAAGCAAGGATATTTTGAGGATCGGTATGAGGAGCAGGAGGTAGTTCTTTGGTAGCGGCATTTTTAGAACACAAACTTGAACTATTTCCTTTGATAAACTAAACAAACCTATCAAGTTTCTTGGAATGGATTTTCAAGTACTTCGACTCAAAAATTTGAATTTTTGATTTCTTGCAAAGGTCAATGATGTCAAAAGGTGAAGAAATAATAGGCACATCAGGGATTATGTAATACTTGACATGAGTAGGATTTGCATACTTAGGGTCAACATAAATAGAAATGGATTTTTGAAGAGGAGATGAATGAGACTTACCCAAAGAGGTAGAAGGATTCTTCATTGATGTGGTATAGGGATTATTCTTGGTTGATCTCATGGAAGAAGACATCGATGATCCTCCTTTCATTATTGTTTTTCATAAAGTCACCACTTGAGGATCCATTTTCTTAGCTTGGGAAGTGGAAGAAGAGGATTATTTCTTTGTTTATGATTGATTGAATACTATGCAGGTGTATCTATCCATGGATTCTTCAAAATATTTTTTTGGTGAGTGTTTTAAATATCCAATCCTGACACATTCATCTTCATCTTCTTCTTAAAGTTTTGATTCATCAATTTTTTCTCTTTCATCTTCACTGGCTCTACATATTGCATTAACTAGTGGATATTCCAAGGCAATCCTTTGGGGTGCTCCCTTAATCTAATTCCTGTTTCGGTTTTGGTGTGATGCTTGTTGAGAAACTTCCTTCTTCAATCTTGTCATATCATTGGTTTTCTTTTGCAACAATGGATCGGATCTTTAAGATTTGGAACCATGAGACATGTCTTACATTGAATGATTCTTGATCTTCCCTGATATGATAAGATCTTCTTCCACTCCAATGGAAAGTTCTTGAGCATTTTCCAGTGTTTGGTTGATCTCTTCATATAAATAAATTAACTTCAGGCAACTGGGAATTCATGAAGAACCTTTTTTGATTATCTGTAGTAGGACGAGAAATGGTGGGAATATTCTTTATCAAACTATTGAATTTAGCCACAAAATATCTCATGGAATCTTGTGGTTCTTTCTTCATCTGGTTCAGTTAAGCAAGGATGGCATGAGTGTCTTATGTGGTCTTGAATATTTCTTCAAATTTATTTTTCATATCATCCCAATAAGTAATTGAGTGTGATGGAAAGTAGTAAAACTAGCCTACAGCAGCATCTTGTAATGTTTCTACAAATAACCGCACGAAAACATATTTGTGTTGCACTCCAAGGATGCCACATGTTGTGATGAAAGTTGTGATATGATCATCAATACGTTATTTTTGATCTCCATAGAACTTGGGAAATTTATTTCTTGACCCTGTTATAAGTTCATGAAGTGGTGGAGCCAAAGCCAACAAACCAATATTTTGTCCCTGTTGATGTGAAAACACAGCACCCCTGGGACTCTGCAACGCGATGGGTTGAGATTCTCAGTATGATTGCATAACATGGAGCTTTTCCCAAGTGTGGGACCTTGCGAAAATGGAAAAGCTCTCCGGATGAAGGCCGGTTCCTATTCCTCTGTTCAGATGCACCAATAAAATGCAGAGGTTTACCCAAAAACCTAAATCTAACTACCAAGGAGACAGGGAGAGAAAAATGCATAAAAATAAACCTAAGCTAAGGAGGTGATGCACCGAGGAATGAAGAACAACTGTCTTGCCAATAAACACAAACTATTAAAATGTGATGCAAGATCATGCACAGATAACAGATTTGCAGTGAAAGATCAGGAAGATGCAAATAAACACAGAGAGGGTTGATAATCATCCACAGACATGCATTATTTTCTCCAAAGATTGATACAATACACCACAAAATGCCAAGAGACAAGGTTGCATTACAGTTTTAGATAGGAGGTTTGAACTCCACAGATTCACCTGCCAAAGAGAAGAAGGGAGGGGCAAAACAAGAATGTCCAACCTTTAGAAAGAAACCCCTCCTTACAATTTATAGGAAGAATGAGAGAGAAAAGAGAGAGGAATTCGAAATCTGCCCCAACCACCTCCAAAATGCACTTAACTCATCTCATTATGATGGTAGGTGAGAACCCCAGCGAACCCAAAAGTGGCGAACTGTATTTTGAATTTTTAAGAATTTTTTCTCACCCAATTAAAGATATCCAGTTGTAGTTGGATAGAGGACCTCGTAAGATTTCCAAAAAGTCCAACCTTGCATGAATCCGAGCTCCCAGTCAAAAGTTATGGCCATTTGAATATCTGCGCCAGGGTCTGCTTCCTGTCGGCGCTCAAAATGTTGCGCCTCCTGAAGGTGCACCATAGGCGCATCCATGTGTGTGTTGACATCCTCTTCTATGTGCCAAGGGTGCACCATTTCCTCTGTCAACACTCATTGTCATGCGCCACTTCTGTGCACCTTGGGCGCACCATTTCCTCTGTCGACACTCATTGTCGTGCACCACTTCTATGCGCCTTGGGCGCACCATTTCCTCTGTCGACACTCATTGTCATGTGCCACTTCTGTGCGCCTTGGGCGCATGTCAGGGATTTGAGCTTCTTTGATTTCTCCATTCTCCTACTTGTCTATATCTACACGAGGAAAAGATATATACAACAGTCCCCATGGCACAGGTGCAACCATTTATTCTTCTTCTTTCTCTTCATGTTCTTCTACTTTTTCTTCTTCTATAGGAACGAGGACTAGTGGTTATACAAGTAGTTCTTCAGTATGACCTTCAAGAGGAAATTTAGGGTCGAATTCAAGAAAGTACTTTTGATTGGTTTGCCTTGCTATTTAAATAATGGGAAGCCTGAACTCAGCTTGTTGTTACTCTTCAAATGTTAGGTCAATTATGCCAAATGCATTATCAACTCGAGTGTATCTCTTTTCTACCAGTTTTCTCAAAGTTTTAAATATCAATATAACTTGGAAAATTACAAATTTTTCAATAGGATTACGACAAGGCTTTCGAACAATCAGATGGTATTTTTGGTAGTTTTAAATTTTTATGGAATTTTGAATATGTTTTTTTTTCAGATATCTTTTAAAGGTGCTGAAAGGTCAGATCTTCCCCAATGGAGTCACCAAAAACTATTGGTGGAAACTAATAATTTTCCTCCCCACGACAAATTATTTCACCAATAGAGAGATAGGGCATCATGAAGTGTATGTAACCAAATATGATTGGAAGGCATGGGATCTAAGTGAAGAATGGATGGTAGTGGAAATGGGACCAACGTAGAAATGATTGAGTCAATAAATGTATTTTATGGATGGTCCAAATAATGTGAGATTGATACAACATGAGGGGTATGGTGTACTTCCAAAAATGATGTATCGATCCTATGATGAGGGAATGTATCATTGCAGATTGGGAGTGTGGTATGATCACTCTTGGAGGAATAAGAGAATGTTCTTGAATATATTAGTATAGGGGGTGAAACAACATGAGGTGTGACCATGGGATTGGAGACATTCACTATTGAGGTACCTAAGGAGAAACTAGTATGATTGATTGGAGAAGATACACCCAATTAGGACTAAACAATAGGATAAAGAAAAGGAGCAATAGAATTATATGTATCAATATGTGTAATATCATTCAAAGTGTATCTATATTTACTTCAAGTAACATATTTGAAATCCATGGACATTGTAATATTTTGAAGGGGAATATGAGTTACCCACATACTCATAGGTATAGTAAAAGTAACAATGAGAGGAATAAAATTGGAGGAAAGGCCATAATGAGTTGGTGGTGGTATTATATAATAATAAAGATGCACTATCAAAATATGTTTAAAACTATTGTAAGGAGGAATCATTGAATAATTTTAAATTAGTATGATCATTAATATTCTTAGAGGAATTTGTGGCTCATCCCATTCGATTGTATTTGCATCAATAATATCTTGTAAAACATGTCTAAGCTTGATATATCAATTAGTGAGGTGTCTAATGCATTTATGATAATCTCAATAAGCATTAGCATCAAAACTCTCACTATGAGGCTTGCTCACATCAACATCAAGTGGTGGATAGAAAGACACCAGATTGCACGCAAGTAATTTCCTTAGCATAAGGTAGACATGTGAATTTTTAGAGAAAACATAAATGAAACCTTGATGAAAAATCATAAACCAATAGGTACAAGGGTGATATACATAGCATATAGCCAAGGTGGCCTTATGAGAATATTGTAATGAGGTTTATCGGGGAGAATATAACATAAAGTATCGAGAGTCTTAAGATTGAGAGAAATGGGTCAGTTCACCAAAGTGTTTACATGTTTTCTAACCTTAATATATTAATGTTATGGATATAAAAATCACTAAAAAGGAATGTAAAATTTGGAAAATATGAGTTATTCTGATTAATTAACTTCCAACATCAATTACACAATATCATAATAATGTATTAGTTCTTGCAATTAATGATTATAATATACTACAAGTAAGATAACATAAGAGGGAAGATATACTTAGCTACACAAGACTATATATAAGGGATCTAGATGCACACACTAGAGAATCTAGGGAATGCAAAGGCTAGAGATGTTTCATTTCTGATACTGTGACTTGAAATCCACCTTGTGCAGGACCATACAACTCAGTCGAGATGTAGAATATGGTCTTGCCCCTATGATATGGTCTTGGACCATCTTGGAATGAGACTTTGTAAATTTTTGGGTCCTTTAGTTGTTTAGAAATGTTTATTCTTGTCAAAACCTAGTTATCGTATAATCTCCAAACCATCTGTAATCAATTTCATCACGCCAAAACCTTAACTGTGGCTGGAAGACCTTGACATAAGGTTAGTGTTTGGGCTAAAGTGCAATTCGTGCACCACCTACATAGGCACTACTCTAAAGAGGCCTCAAAGCACATGTATTTCTTCACCTAACAAGTAACATCTATATGAATGCAACTAGTTGGAAAACTAAACCACTTTGAACATGATTGATAGGATAGTTCTCTTATTAAGACTTTAAAGTAGGGATCTTGGTGTCCTTGGAAATGAGGGAAGCTAGACTCCTTGACCTGGTTGAGTGCTTCAGAATTATAGTAGTGGATTCCCCAATAGATTTGAATCATATTTTGGTAGATTTAGGGAGCCTTGAGTGCCTTTTACATTTATTTGAAATGAAGGTATCAATAGATTTCCAAGTAAGTAAATGACGTGATGTTAACTTGTTTATATAGGGCTCCAAAGGTAAATTGTCATCATAGTCAACCCAGAAAAATAAAAATACCCAACAAATGTTATTGCATCGAAAGTATAGTTAGAAAATGTGTTTGTATCGGGCCATACAGGTCCGTCAAGACTAGAATGCATCTCCTAACCAATTTGTATCATTTTGAATAGGGATGTATTGAATAAAATCTATAAGTCATGCAATGAAAAGTAGAGTTTAAGCATTAATCTTATGTATTTATATTCAAAATTTGTCGGCATATTAGTGTGTGGGAATAAACAAGTCAGGAAAGAGACTACAAGATGTAATGAGTTGGGATAGGGCATGTGGGTGTTTTTTGTAGTTTTGTCGTGTGTTTTTGTAAGGGTAAAATTTAACTTGAAAATATGACAACTTTACCCTAGTGTCAAAACATTTCATTATGAACCTTCCCAGATACCCTTCTAGATCATTTCATCCCTTGTGTCAAGCATATCCCCATCCATGTAATGCTCATGTTTGTGGTATTAACCTTGCCCATGTGTTGAAGAGATGAAAGCAAGCTCACAAGTTTTTTTGAGGCAATATTTTTCAAGGCAGACCTTTCAACAAGCTTAGGAATTGCTATTTTTAGACTTTCTAAGGTTGGTACATGCTCTTCAGAGTGGATTTGAAGTCCTAAATTCATCAAGGGGTGTATTAATGAGCCAAGATCATTTTTCAAGTGATTTAGTAATATTTAGGAAATATTTGGACATTAAGGAGCAAGTTCATCAAAAGCAGGTTTTTAAGGCCAAAGGAGCTTGCAATGTGAAAAAGTACCCAAGATTCAAAAGATTATACCAAGAGCATCAAAATGATTTTGAGGTCAAAAAAATATCAATGTAAATCTAATTCAATTCTCTACATGGTGGTAATTTCATATTTTTCTCAAGACCCGTGCATTTTTCTCCACAACTCACTCTGGGTAGGCACAACTGGCGATCTTGATTTTAAAAAGGCCATTTTTTAGGATGTTTCAAGATGAATCAGACCTTGAGATTCATTCCATTATTCTCAAAATGTATTTTTCAGTCACATTCATAAAATTAAGTGCCCGAAAATACCTCTGGGAGCTCCAACAATGACATTTTCAAGCTCCTCTCTAACGTACAAGCTTCGTCCTTGGCCAAATTTTCTAATGCCACGTGACATCAAGAGGTTGAGGCACACTTTTGTGACCCCTTCGTCCCTTTCCAAGGGGACAAAGGGGACATAAAAACTCCCCCCCCCCCACCTTAGACCTTATAGACCACCACATGACACTAGGAGACTCCGGTAAGAACTTTTTGGCATTTTTCTAGCCCGCACCCCATGTCATGCATGCCCGTCACTTGTCACTCTAGGGTTGAGGCACACTTTTATGTCCCCTTAATTCCTTTCCAAGGGGAAAAGGGGGAAAGAAAAATGTTCCCCCCCACCTTGCTCCCAGTTGATTCCTCACATGATCTCATCTGGCTTCCAGTGCTAAAATTGAGCCCTTTCCTCTCTCTCCTCCACCACCGCATGATTTCCACTTGTCCTCATGGGGAAAGATCACACTTTTTTGTCCCCCTCATCCCTTTCTAAGGGGAAAAGGGGGACAGAAAATGTGCCCCCCCCCCCTCTCAAAACATAAAAGCCAAGAGTTAGCCATTTTTTCATTCACCCCCCATTTTGCTCCAAATCTACCCGGAACTCTGGTGAAATTTTTCCAAAATCCTTACCTCCATTTTTTATCTTGAATTTATCCCTCCATGTTCTCGTGATTAAAAAAAAATCATAAAAATGCAAATTTTTAAAGGCTCCGAGTACATTTTTTCCCAGAATGACTCAGTAGCCCGCGAAGGAAAAATTCTCATATCTTGCAAACCAGTGCACGGATCGAGGTGGAATTTTTACATTCTTCATCATTTCCAAGTGCCTTCATAACACAAGTGATAGAAATGACATGCATGTACCAGTTTTTTATAGCGAAAAAACCTAGACTTCATGCCCTAGTTTTGTAAATTTTTATTTCCCATCGTTCTGGTGATCGGATTGAGTTGAAAATTTGTATGTGAGATAGAGAGAAGAAATCTATCCCATTAGAGGTGGTTTTGTAAAAATCTGAGGTGTAGAAGGAAACTTTCCAAAAAATAGTAATTCACTATTCGAGCACTTACTAAAAATAGTAAACTCACACAAAGGGCATATTTCTTCAAAGTTTTCACAAGGAATAACCAAGGAAAAAAATAAGGGGGTTGAAGGTGAAAAAAGTGAAAAAGGAAATTTACTAAAAATAGTAAATTCTCATTCAAGGTACAGAAGAGGTTTCATTATCAACCATGAAATTCAAATTTGCAAGCCTTGAGTTAGTCTCGACTCTCTCATCTAAGTACTCAGTTGTGGAGGGCAGTGATGTCACCCACATGAATCTCAAAGATTTTAAATATTGCATGCTTGGAGGACCTAAAGAGCTAGTGGAAGATAAGGTTTTCATGATCAAATTGTATGCGGCAGGTGGAAATCCAATGTTAGTGTTGAGTACAGGGTTGTTATTAGCATGCTCTCATCACTATGAGCCAGACACCCAAACCATTCAAGCAAATGATAACTCAATCCTGACATTTCTCACTCCTAAATCCATCTCTCACTCACCCAACCTAGAACAATATGGCCATCATCTGAAAATATGTTGTAGCAAGCGAATGGTCAAAAACAAACTCCTACCTTCAGGGCCTCACACTGGGTTCAAGGTTAAAGTAAGGAAGAAATCCTTCCCGCGTGCCAAAGTCTTTCTCGTGGAGTGAATTTCATAAAGGCTATTCAGATGAGATCATCCTTCTCAGTTGGGTGATGGGAGAAGAAACCACAAAATAATTCTGATATTGGATGGCCCTATTCATGCTCACTATCATCGAAGGCAAGTAGAGAATTGACTGGGGAAAATCATCAGTGACAACATGCACCATCGGTTACTCAAGGTACTAGTCACCAAGAAGTTCATGATGAATTCATATTTGGAATATGCCCTTATGAGCTCGAGGCTCATTCTCAGGTGTAAGTAATCCAGAAAATGTTTAATTCTCCATCTGAGGATTTGTCATGTGTTTGGGCAAGGACTCTTGTCTCTCCATATGAAATGTTGAATCAGGGTATCGATGAGTTGGATTCAAATGAGGAGTGTGCCTCCAAAATGTAAGAAGATGTCAACGTCATGATACAAAAGCTTAGAGTTCATGCCATTGATGAGAAAACCTTAGCATATGAGTTATAGCCATTTGAGGAGTATGTTCAAAAAGAAGTCGGGGACCCATTTTCTTTCAATGTAGATACATTGGAGTCTCTTTTCGAGATTAGAGCCACAATTTCAAACATTGCAAACAAACATCATTCAAGATTTGCTAAAATCAAGAACATCAATGACATCTCAGATGGTTGGCTCGAGTCCTTGAGTTGTGTCTACATTCCTCAAGCCAATAAATTTGTACTTGAGGTGGCCCGGTGTAATAGAGAGTTCAAGGGAGTGGATATTTTTCCAGTTGGTCTTGGTAAGGATCAATCAGGCAGTGAAACAGAATCAGCGAGGGTGGTGTCTTCATCGGCCTAGTTATCTCTCTTCTTCTTTCTCTCTCTTTTCTCCCCCTTTCCCCCCTCCTTCATGTTCTATTTATTCGTTGGGGGTTACACTTTTCATTGTCTTTTTCCTATTTTGTCATATTCATTTAAATGTGACTTTGGCTAACATTGTAATAAGTCACCCTTAATTAATAAAAGGGGACTTCCTGAATGTGAAAAATCACATGTTCTGAAGGACAAATGAAAATTCATGTGGAGGGTGGGTGAAGAGTCTTTCCAAACTCTATAAATTGTAATGACTTCCCCATTCTTAAGGGTTGTCAATTTTGTATTTTTAGGAGTAGATAACTACTTATGAAAAGTAAAAGAGAGCTAATTTCCTTTATTCTCAGTCTCATATGTTCTTCCATTCCTCTAAAAGTAAAACTTTGCCAAAATATCAATAAAGAAGAAAGGAGTTTCACATAATTAATGAGACTTTGTGTTCATAATTCCATATTTTCTTGGTGTTAGTAACAAATTTGTTTTCTTTCTAATTATGTGTGATGATATGCTCTGATTAATCTTTGCAGACATCTAATTTTCTACCTGCAATATTAACCCCCCCTCCTATTTTCCCACTCCCTTTTCCCACTTCCTCAGCAAATTCCTCCCTTGCAAGCATCTGTCAGAGATTCAGTGGAGTGTTCCCGTTGGATCCCTAACCTCCAAGCTAACCACAAATTTTCATTTTCGTTCACACACAATAAAATGGAGCTGCCCCATTCAAGCAGAGGGATCTAGTCTGAGAGCATTGGTGGAAATCCACTAATTTGTATAACAAATTTTCTTGCCAACACGTAGCTAAAAATCACAACCACAATTAACAATGTGAAAGGATAAATTGTCAAATTTGGCTGTCTACAATACCTAGTTCAATTATGACTCAACTTGATCTGTAAATCGGGGGCATTTTGGGGAATATGCATGAAAAAAGAGACCTAGTTTTAAATATGTATTACATAGCAGACACATGTCAAACACCCCTACCCTTATATGTGCTTAGCCTTTACTCTCACCCCCATGATACCTATCCCTTCTAATATTGTTTAAAAATCCCCAACCCCTAAATACTCTTGTGTGTGTGTGTGTGTGTGTGTGTGTGTGTGTGTGTGTGTGTGTGTGTGTGTGTGTGTGTGTGTGTGTGTGTGTGTGTGTGTGTGTGACAATTTTAGATTATTAAATAAACCTAGATGGTTTGCACGTCAATAAGGTCCTTTTTTGAATTTATTAACTCTATAAATACATAGGTGCATTAGTGCATATAGGAAATTGATTAATGAGCAAGTGATAGAAGAGATTCCCTATGCCAAAAGAAATTGTTATGTTGCAAGCATTTATAGTAGATATTGAATTATTTAATTTGATGAGCATTTAGCATTTATTTTGTGTGCATAAGTGTTCATTGAATTGTATTGAAGGCGATCTAAGGGTGGGGTACTTGCATGACATTGAACTACCTGCTGAATATTATGTTCTACTTATTGCATTGGTTTCAAGGAATTGTACAACTCTAGGGGCTTGATTAAAATGCAGAGATAATGCATGGCTCAAAAAACATAGCTCATTTTTACTATGATCTTGCAAGGTGTTGAGATGCTCTATTAGGGTTCTAAAAAAGGACATCAATTTCCCAAAGATCCGCACTACTTTTAGAAAAGTGAGTATTGACAAATAAGATCATGAAATCAAAATTTTCCTAGTTCACAGTTGCTAAAATAATGTACTAATAGTCCTGAAGGATAATACACTAACAATTTTGTAAAAGGTTCTCTATTCTGTTGATTTTTCTAGGTCTTCTTTTTATTGTTATTTAGACTTTTCATAATATATTTTTTTATTATCATCTCCAAATTTGCAATAAATCAAATATTCCTCTTAAGTCCCTTCTTGTCATTATGCCAAGAGACATCCTACAATGGCATTCAGTGGTAGATGAATGTAATGTCTATGAATTTCTAATAATTAATGGTTAACCTTAAATTTAACATCTATTTATATGTCATTTAGAAAATTTCCTTTTTGGATGGCCATATGGTGAAATTTGGACCTTTTTTGTAATATATTGTCCATATGAAGGAGTTTAGAGTATTTGTTTTTAATATCTTTGTGATATAATGGTTTAGTTAGCTTAAAGCCATTTGCCACTAATAAATGAAAAAATTAGGAAAAGGATAATAAGTTATTAAAGAGTTTGATATGTGGAAAATCTATTATAAGCACCCTAAAATTAATATCCGTTGACATTTTTAAAATATTTATATAATTAATTTATTATTACGTCGAAGGCATTCCCCCTATGGGAAAGGCTCTTCCGGACGTTTCTATGACTGTGTTAAATTTGACGTCCTGGACGTTTTCGTTTTTTGCTGTGTTTTGACAATTTGGACATGGGTTGTGACGTTTTTACTTTTTTAACGTTGTTTTTACTGTTTTTATCAAGGTGAACTCCAGTTGCATGCCCATTTTTTAGGAGCAGAGCGAGAATAAGAATGATGCTGAGAGCAAGGAATCTGGTCCAGCAATCTAAAAAGAAGAAGATCCTTGTAAAGTGCATTGGGCAGACGGAGATAGAGATGGTGGGCGTAATGCAGCAGAAATTGACATGGATTGCAGGAAATTTAATGGGTGATTTGCCTGACAAACAACAATGGGTTGTTGTGGGGACGTTGTTTGGTGGATGGATTTACGGGATGGCTCCACCTAGCGTCCTCATTGGTGCGTTGAACGCCTATATCTTTGCTCCCTTCCAATTCCTCTTCGATCATCTTCTTCTCAAGCGTAGAAATTTCAAGAGGACAGATTTTGCTCTCGGGGAGTGGACTAGGAAAAGGTTCCTTTGGAATTGTGTATGCAGGCGCTATGCTTCCTTCCAATGTGGAAAAAGAGAGGGAACAACTGGTGGGCTCACGGACCAAGTGCATTCAGGAGTACCGTGGCTTTCAGAATTTAAACAAGGTCATTTTGAAGAAGGTATCCCCATCCCTCTTCAATTTCTTACTCTCATTTCTTTCACTCAATTTTCGACCTTGCTTTTCTCTTTTCACACTTCAGCGCTATGGTTACACATGCCCTCCACCAAATTTAAGGGCTCTCCTTAATGCTAGTGGAAACTCTAGAATTAGGCAATGCTCAACGTAGATTAGAGTTGGGATGTGTTAGCTCCCAGGAATGCCTTGGTACAGCAAAATTTTGATCTGTGAACTTTAGAACAAATGTTGCATATGGTAAAGATGGAACCCAAGACGCTACATCAAAAAATATAGGTCTAACCAACAAACCCTTTAATACTACTTAACAAAAACCATGAATGAGAATGAGGGATTTTTGGTATCATTGAAGTCCCTTTACATTTTATGCCTTAATTTGCATGTGATCTTTGATCCTCTTAAACTCCCTTAATCTCCTAAGTCGAGAATTCCCTTTCCGTTCCCGCTCCTTCGACACTCCATCTCTTTGGTGCCATGCAACACATTAGGGAGAGAGTAATGTCCTCAGCAACATTTCCAAAATTCCATTACAAACATACAAACATCAGTCCAATACCAAACAGTTCTATATCGCCTCTTCTTTTTATGGGGGTCACTGGTCTTCAAGTCTTTTGGGTGTCAACACTATAGCTCATCATCTAGAACCTTAGCAGAGCATCCTGTGCTTTATGGTATGACAGGGCATCAGGCCTTTTGTGCTTATATTTCCCAAGTGTGTCCATGCCCCCTTCAATTTTAAAATCATTGCAACCTCTTCCCACACCCAATGTTCAAAATAATGCTCCTACCTCTATATTGTCACACACGTATCTACACAATTTACCAACACAACTTTCAAGCTCCTTTAGCATGAACTGGGTCTTCACACATCATGATGCATTGCTCAGAAACCTTTCATCTCCAATAATATGGTAGAACTAACTATAGTCCAAAATAACCCCCTTGGAGTTATTTTAACAACCCACATCTTCATTTTGGACTTAGCCCCCCCTTTTGGGCCTTAGCGGGCCTTTTTTGAGAAATTGCAGTGTTGCAGGTGCAAATTACAACCGGAGGTCCGAGCCCCGAAAGTAGCTCCATCGGACTCAAGGAAGCAGTTCGCACCCTTGCAGTCTCACAAGAACTACAAAATGTATTCGGAGGTCCGAGGCCCGATCGCAACATGGACACATGGTGCGTTATGGGAGCTCGGGAAGGAAAAAGTAGACTCGCAGTTTGCAATTGATCAAGGAGTTGACTTCCTTGTCCAATCCTTTAACGCCACATGGCATCTCTGCGGAGGTTGAAACCAAAATTGCAGCTCATAGTACCATAGCAAAACCCGCTCTAGGGCCCGAGCTGCGTTTTGCATTTTTGATCATATCTTTCTCTCCAGGCCTCCAAATCTTATGAAATCGATCTCGTTGGAAAGGTCTTGTCATGCACTTCAATTTGGCATCATTAATTTCAAAAGATGGTGGAGTTACGTGGGAGAAATAGGTGAAAAACAATTCAGTATTGAAAACACAGTTACAAGTAGCTCAACCATTCAAATTGATGAAGGATGGGCTCTTACCTTCCCCTGCAAGCAAAACGACATGGGAGATTGTCTTGTAGAGGTGCCCATCATGGTTTTCAGAGATTTAATGCATCTTATTGGTGGTTGCAACCAAGAATTCAAGTTTCCCTCCCTTTTCCCATCTCCCTCTCTTCCTTTTTCTATATATAGTAAAATGGTGCCCATTTATAAAGGTTGGACCCTTTCGAAATGCAAGGGCATCATTCAAGGTGGGAGAAATAGGTGAAAAATAGTCCAACATTGAAAACACAGTTACAAGTAGCTCAACCATTCAAATTGATGAAGGATGGGCTCTTACCTTCCCCTGCAAGTAAAACGACATGGGAGATTGTCTTTTAAAGGTGCCCATCATGTTTTTTAGAGTTTTAATGCATCTTGTTGGTGGTTGCAACTAGGAATTTGAGTTTCCCTCCCTTTTCCCCATCTCTCTCTCTTCCTTTTTCTATATATTGTAAAATGGTGCCCATTTATAACGATTGGACCCTCTTGAAATGCAAGGGCATCATTCAAAGTGTTGTGCCGAATGTTTTTGAGCTGCAGGCCTTAGATTTGGACTTCTTCAATGTGTTTGTGCCTTCTTCCTTCGTTGTAATGAACTGTGCATCCTTATAAGGCCATAAAATTCATGTTTTGTGGTTATTCTCTGTCCTAGCTTGTGTTCTATTGCATTTTCTTGCCTCTTCATTCATTGTAGGTGTGTTGTGTGTTTTTCACTTTGCAGGGTTTATTTCTGTTGTGTTTTGTGTGAAAATGGAAGTTTAAAAGTTGTTTAGATCTATGGCAATCAAGTCTACCCTCTTCATCATCATTTCTTTCCACCTTTCCCTCATTGAGAGTGTCTTTCCCCCCCTTTTTCTTGGTGATATCGCCTCTGTTAGCTTAGGATTTCATTTTCATGCATCTCCTTCTAACCCTGGTCCCTTTGTGTGTTAGATTTGGATTATATATGTTGTCACCTACTAAAAATGTGCAATTTTTGATTTTTTTTGAATTTTTGGCTAAGTGGCCCCATGCCTTGATGTATTTGCCTTTGTTGGAGTCTAACAAGTGAAAAAAGTTCAGTAATTAGTGAATTTTGGGTCATTTTGAGGGTTATGCGGCTATTGCGGACTTTGATAGAACAAGAGGAACAATTCTTTTGTTCCTCCCATTCTCTGCTTCCCCTTTTACCCGCAGTTCATTAGCTAATAGTGTTGTTTTGTTGAGTATTATCTGGCAAAAATCTGGCAGGCCCAATACCGCGGCAACTCTCCAAGCTTACCAACATCACGTCGCTAGATTTATCCCACAACAATTTCACGGACAATTTTCTGGCGGCCGTCCTGAATTTGGAAGACTTGATGGCACTCAATTTGGCAGCAAACCACTTCACAGAGCCTCTTCCTCGTTCGATTAAAAATCTCGCTAGACTACCACACTACCTTTGTCTTCAGAACAACAACTAGCTCTTGATGTTAGGAAATAAGTGATAAAATATGAGGAATAATCCCTCACAGAATCGTAACAATAGAAACTAATATGCAGAAATTATTACAGATCTCAAATAAAATTACAGAATAAAATAACACAACACAAAGAGACAGTACTTAACGTGGTTCACCCAATTTGGGCTACATCCACCAAGAATCACTTGCTCAGATTTTATTACAAGCCACCACTCTCTCAATACAATACCTAGATCCGTTTGGAGCTATGCTCAACAAACTCTACAGAATTCACAGCCGAATTCAAAGCACATCTGCAATGTTTTTCATTATATCCTACCATATGCATAAAACCATATAAGTAGGCAACTACTTAAGCAATTTTACAATACCGTGGATATCAAAACCATGGGCCAAAACCAGCCCAAAAACCTATGGGTCAAAAATCTCGCCCATATGAGAAGAGCATGTTTCCCGATATGTCGGGTGTGTTTTTTCGAGGCACAAAAAAAAATTACGCCAAAAAAAAAATTTGTGGGATGTCGCCCCCAAACCCTGGCGAGGATACATGAAAAGTGTACAGTACTCTTAGTGTATATTCTTCAACACTTTCACACATGAAAGCAGGCTCCACAACCTAACACTTGATACCATATTGTACCATTCATCAAACAAAACACTTCTACCTCCACTAAGATTGATAATTCAAGGAACAGTTGGCACAAGAAAATCATTTCTGATAAATAAAATCTAGAATTTATTTACAGCAACATCAACCACATCTCCTTCACCTCTCCTTCTGCTCGCCCCTACCAATATTTCAACATTCAAGATCTTTGCACCCACAATCCATGTAGCCCTACGTATTCCAATCAAAGAATTAAAACCCCTTGAAGGCCATGCATTATCGTCTTTTCAAGAGTCACTAAAACATATAGAATATGTTCTTATTGATGAAATGAGTTTCATCGGCCCAAAGTTGCTAGGAAAAATTGATAGTAGGTTACGCGAGGCTTTTCCACACTCAAAAACATTTGAATTTGGAAACAGATCAGTCATCCTCCTCAGCAACCTCAGGCAATTACCACCAGTTATGGATAGTCCTCTTTATGCAAGTAAATCCTATGGAGCCACCATTTGAAAGGGATTTCATTCTTCCATTACATTGCAAACAATATTTCGGCAACGAGGAACAACCGATGCACAAGTTTCATTCCAAAATTTACTACTCAACCTACGAGATTCAACCCCTCTTATTGAGGACCGGGAACTCCTAATGTCTTGCACAAACACACACCTAACTCAGTAAGAGCTCAAAAAAATTAAGGATGCACCACATTTTTTTGCAGAAAACAACCTTGTGGACTCCCACAACCTTCAGATGCTGAAGGAATTGAACGTTCTAATCGCCCAATCCATTGCTGAAAGTAACAGGTGGGATGGACCAAGAAATCCTGATGATGATCAGTTGGAGCACAAAGTTCTGCTTTGCAAACAACAAAAAATCAAGCTTATTGCAAATTTATGGGTTGACGCAGGCCTCGTAAATGGTGCTACAAGAACAATCACTGACATTGTCTACGATGCATCAATTCCACCACCAGCATTACCTTTACTTTTTGTTGTCAAATTTGATAGATACAATGACCCATGTTGGGATCCCTCCAACCCGTTACATATTCTGATACCCCCTATTTCGAGAGGGAATCAAAGACAATTACCAGTCAAAATAGCCTAGGCATTAACTATCCACTAGTCCCATGGCCTTACTATGCATAGAGCAACTGTCGACATTGGAACCAATGAAAGGCAGGGTGCGACATTCACAGCGTTCTCCAGAGTTGCCTCGCTTGCAAATATGCTCATTTCACCTCTTTTTTCAATCAAAAGGTAGTCAAAAATGGCGTATGTAACAACACTTGAAGCAAGAAAAAAGGAGAAAGCAAAACTACTATCACTCAACTCTTCATAAATATTATACTCTACTTTGATAACACCTCCGCTACTACTTTACTCAACACTTCTTCTATCCTAGACACCATTTTCGTGAAAGGGGTATCAAATGTACTCATGTTTACCGAAAATAAAATTACCCTCAAAAGGCTACCATTCATGATATAACTCTTCTCATGTTAAGTTCCAATAAAATAGTCCGCAAAACGATACCACTCATGATATGAGATTTGTAAATGTATATGTACGAATTTGTAACAACTTTGAAATGAAGAGATGAAACCGTTAAATGAAGTGGTTCGTCTATATATCTACAATTACAAAATTACATGTTTAAACATACATGTTCGATTTTTCCTTTTTATTGTTTCATGTTTTTTTATGTTAACCAACAAAAACACATTTTTAATGTCTTCATTTGCACACAAATACCTATAAATTTAAAATGTCGAGAAAGGGCCATGCAAATTATAGTTGTTTCCATCCAAAGCTTTGTACATTATATCACTTTTTGGCATTTTGAATAGTTTTTAAGGGTAAGACTTCATGTTTGTGCATTTTAAATGAAGTGACTCATCTACATTTCTACACATACAAAATCAATCACCCATAGTTTAAACAAACACAACTACAAAAAAAAAAAACTATCCCTATAACACAAATAACATATACCGTTTTTTGTTTGCAAAATGCCTCAAAGAAATGTGGTCTCATGAAATGTTATGATTGTAAGAGGTAATAAATAAATTTGGAATGTACCATAACCATTTCAAATTTGTTTATATACAATTGCATATTTTGTCTCATTTTAGTTTCATGAAGAGATAATATGTTAAAAAACTTAGTCATTCTTTCAATCTACTTCGACAACAACACTTCACATTTACTACATTCTTGAGAGTAAGTATTAGCAAACTTACATTTCTCACTTGCATTTGTATTCAATTATTACACAACTAACTATTATCTAACATCCCTTCTAATATATTTCACAACATTTGTTCGGACTTGAATAGAAAATCAGTATTGTCAATCACACACCTTATCAACATAAACTACAAAAGTAATAATTGTCTTTCTAAATCTAATAACATATACCATTCGATGTTCACATTGCATTGTACACATACGATTGCTAGTTTTAAAAAAAAATCATTTATACAATTAAATTTGATTTTAATGTATGTTAATCCTCCCTTGCATCATAACTGCTTTAAGGTATCATGGGGTTTACACCTTTTGTCTACGTGGTTTTAGTTTTTCTAGAAACTAATTTAACAGTTTATTATTTAATAATAGACATTTCATTTAAAGACAGAACACGGTCACCGAACCTCATCTGTCATGATTAAATAATTTAACCAGAAGTTGACAAGGAAGTGAATAAAATAATTTCAGGCATGCAAGTCCACTACCGGTGGTGACGCCCGTGCATTAGATGAAAGCGACAGTTGGTGTTTAAAATAATCCATGTTCCATGTCTGGACGGGTGATATCCTGACGAAAAAACAAAGGGCGAATTTGTAGGAATTTAACATGGTCATCCCACGTTCAATTCTCGCGTCGGCTTATATTTTGAAAATTCCTAAGAAAAAGAAAGACATCCAGTGAAATAACCTTCGGAAATGTATCCATTGCGGTTGCACTTGGTGTAACACAAACCCTGACGAGAAGTCGAAGAGAATGAGGCCGAGGAGGAGTCCTGTAAATAACGCGGCCATTAATGGCGGCGGAGAGGAATCGGTGAAGAAAAAGGGAGTAGGGATCAAGGCATGGCTGCTCCTCAACGCCTACGGCAATGCACAAGTCATCGACGCCGGAAAACATGCGATCATGCGTCGGACTGGGATTCCAGCTCGTGACCTGCGTATTTTGGATCCTCTGCTTTCTTATCCCTCTACTATACTTGGCCGAGAGCGAGCCATTGTAATAAATTTGGAGCATATTAAGGCCATTATTACTGCGCAGGAGCTTCTTTTGCTTAACTCCAGAGATCCCGCCGTGGCACCATTCGTTGTAGATCTTCAGCGCCGGTTGACGCGTCCGTCTGATATCTTTGTGCAGCAGGTATGGTGCTTATTTTTGTTTCTTTATTTTGTAATTCTCAAGTTTTTGAATTTACTGCAACTTTTAAAACATTGACGAAAAAATCACGACAAATATCTGGTCTTTTTAATTTCTAAACCTAAAAATAAAAAGCATTATTGTTGAAAATTACATCATGAAAATCCGGGTTCGAAACCCCGTGGTCTTACACGGGAGAAATATTTGAAACTGAAACTCTGGTCCAGAATATATGACAGCTTACACGAGTAAATAAGCGGAAAAACACATGAAAACATGTCATTAATCATTTCATTGATTGAAAGAAAAAAACATTGTTTTACATTAACCAGAAAATCATGTAATTGTTTTGTTGAAAAAAATTCATACGTACTGGTCAACTAAACTAAAGAATAATGGCTCGAACATCATGAAAGACTATTTGATTAAAAAAATATTACTAAAATTAAAAAAATTATGTTAAAATTGCCGAAAAATTACATAGAAATTGCTGTCAGCCGCATCGGTTCGAAACACCTGGAAGAAAGTTCAAAATACATTATATTATTAATGCGGACATTTCGGATAGAGATTGGTTCGGGCAGATCATGGCTCAAAACCCTGCCTTTAACATATAAAAGTTTTAAAACCTTCCTCTATTTTTTTATTGATTCATTATTTAATATGAAAGGTTTCAGAATTTATGTCAAATGCCATAAAAAGTCTTAAGTCAACTATGAATGAATGAATTTTATTTTATTTATTTTTGAGTATGAAGTCACTAAATATACGCATGAGGTAAACAATCAATAATTATGTTAGTAAGAGGACTATTTTCATTGTAGTGTCGTTCCTACTAACATAAGGATTATGATATATTAGGTCTATACCTAACTAAATGTGTTACAATTATTAGTTGTGATAATCACATAAAAAAGAAATAAGCCAAAAGTTGGTCATGTAAATCAACATATATATATATATATATATATATATATATATATATATATATATATATATATATAGTCAATGAAGAGGAGAGAGAATGTTGAGCAAGTAAACATACTCGTTCTAAAACCAATCAACCATTATGTTCGTAAGAGTACTACTTCCATTGTGGTATTGTCCCTCTTAACATAAAAATCGTAATGTATTAGAGTTTAAACTTTATACCTAACTAAACATGTTACAATTACCAAGGGAAACCCAACCACATAGACTAAAGCCAATTGTTGTTGTTGCGCTCGTAGCACTTATTTCCACATATATTTTAAAACATACAAGTTGCATAAGCATAACTAAAAATATGTGTATGAATTATAAACACGCCTAACTTTCAACCCTGTTTAATATAGAAATACAATTCATTATAAAACACACATAACATATATGATATATATTAAAAGACATAACATGATTTTTTTATACGAATACAAGTTGTAAAAAGGATAGTTTCAATAAAGAGAAACATTCTAAAATGTTTGTAAATATAATTTCATTATCAAAACAAATATATTGATAAAACATGTTTTAAAAAAAGCATTCTCATCATCAAGATTCTCTAGAGAGTTATGATAGTTAGATTGGGTACAACGGCCAACTACACTCCTAAAGTTGAATAAAGATGTGCCAAAGGTACCTCTTTTTGTGTTAGGATCGTCAATATTTGGATTGATATGTTACAATGTATTTATCCAGATACATAAATGTTACTTATCTCAAAGTACGCACCCCAAAGTCTACTAGCTCCCAAGCTATTGTAATTTGGAAAGGAATATTTGACACAAGCAAAGATTGGAATGGATATATATAATTTCCTCCACCTCATTAGCTCCCAATTTGATTTTCACACAGCCATATGTGCTCCAAATTCCTTTCATTGAGGTAGAACTAGAAATATATTGAAAAAATGATGTCACAAAAATATAAAAAAAGACAAAAATAGAAAAAAAAAATGAAAATAAATATACATTTACGCCAAGAGGCAATCCTACAATGGCAGCCAAAGTTGTAATGGAGTGAGTTGTTCACTTTTATTCTTGACATTAAATTTGACGTCCATTTGCCCATCATGTGATGTGCATCCATAAATTTGACTTCATTAGATTGTCGCTTAAATATTTTTCTTTTTCTTTTTCTTTTGTTCTTGCAAAGTCAATCAAAAAATAATAATAATTTGACCATATAATAATGTTTGGGCCCATTTTTCTTGAATAAGTTATTGATTAAAGTGTATGTGAAAAATCTCAACTAATAACCTTGAAATTAATATCTATGGATGCATTTCATATGGATACATTTTTTATACATAAATGGGGGTTGACAGGTCCCTCTCTTGTTTATATTGATAATCCAAAAATATTTACATTGAAGCTTATACATTTCAAGGAACTGACCAATCATCCCAGAATAGTTCATGGCATTCAAAATTTTAACTAGAGTACTTACCCTATTGGCAGGACTGATATCTAGTCGCTCATGCAAACACAAGCTATATACAGTAAGATCTCCAAAAGAAGGATATGCCACAGAAAAACCAGTTGTCTTAGATTATCCTGAGGCCGCCTCATCCGCCTCCAGATCCACTATCTCCACGCTTGTCAAGATTCGTAGGGTAGTAGGGGGCCTCATTTGCCCTTCCCCTGAAGCGTCAATGTGAATCAGACCAGCCATGCAGGCTAGGAGGTTGTAAGCCGAAATCACTTTCATCCTCAAATCTTCAAACCTGGGGGCTATAGGAAGAATGGGAGCCCGCATAGAGGCCATATCCAGGTTGGGAAACACACACCCTATGCAATTCTTGTCTCGGCAAAAATTAATCCCCTGCTCCACAAAATTGGCTACCACGTTAAAGTGTCACTCAAGCTCCGTATATGCTTCACTGGCCACGACACCCTCCATCGAAAAACCCGAACCAGAGAGGAGAACGGACGACTGGAGATCCAATTCTTTCATCGTAAAACATAAACCAATATGATGCGAGGGACGAATGAAATGGGAGGCAATGTCGACCATCGCTTGTTTATCAGGGTTAATCCAAAACAAATAATACACGAAGATCGAGGTAACTTCTAAATTTACCTGTGGACGACCAACGAGTCCCAAATACCCAATAGTGAGAAGCTTTTTAATGGTGATTAGGGCCTACTCATACTGGATGAAGAAAATCAAGGGCATGCATTTATCGGACGATGTCGTGAATAAATCCATCTCTCGCTTAATGCCAATAAGGTGAAAGCAAGGAATTTGGGGATCCTCCATTGCAAGCCGCTGTCAGAGAAAATAAAGGGAATGGAAAGTCAAAAAAGGAAAAGCTTATGGAGAGACTGAGGTGACGAAAATTCTATATATAACTTAGGCGACTCGTGTGAGATTTGAATGCATCCCCCTTAACGCGAGTGAAGATTATTGCTTGGATATAAGAAAGCCAAGCCTTCCCAAAGAATGATGGGAATTAGTCGATCATCATTGTCCACTTAGAGGCTTCCATGTGTGGATGGAAAATCATGTAATAATTTGTTCCATAAACCATGCCAAGGTTCGCCCTGATTGTCAATCACTTCCTACAAGGTTTGTGAGGCCCTAAAATTTGCAAGGAAGCCTACCACCCTATTAACTACCTGATAGTAATGTTGAATATTCCATTATTTGAAATTGAGTAGGTGTCAAGATTGGCTAAGAATGTGTCAATTCTTTAAGCCTTGGATTTTGTAGATTTGATTGCATTGGTGATGACTAATGAGTCTCCCTCTACATAGATATGATCAGTGCCACAATTTCGGTCCATCTACAGCCCTTGAACTAATGTTGAAGCTTATGTTGCATTACAGAATTAATCCTAGAGATGGAAATAATTGGCCTTGATCAGGGAGCCAACACAATCTCTTAAGAGACAACCAACTCTTGAGATTTTCGGATTGCCTTTTGAGGCCACATCATAATTTAGTTTGAATAAGCCTGAATTTGGGATGATTCATTTGAGCTTGCTCGTTGAATACACCTTGTGAATGAATTATTATGTTTGGCCCATTAATGGGAGATGGAAGGAGGAGAGGACATTTATTCATGAGCCAAATATCCCATGTTGATATGGGGCAGTTGAGTTTCATTGAAGACTTCATTGTTTCTTAAATCACAATTTCCATTTGGTTGATGACCAAATGAACTGAACATTTTTCAATTCTAAAGATCCACTCATTACCTTCCCACCAAAAGTGCCATATGAGAAGCGATGAGCTACAAATCCAAATTGATGTGAAGTGACTTTCTAAGTGGTATGTTGGCCAAGAATGCAACGCAAAGGTAACATTTGTCGGTTGCATCCAATTGAGGTGTAAGCATTGACAAATCCAATCCCCCCTCCTTAAATTCAAGATCTCCTCTATCAAAAAATTCAAAATTCGCTCAGAGAAAAGTTCTCATTAACTATAACAGAAAAGTGGGCCCCCGAAATACAACTAAAGATCCACTCACAAAAATCAAAAGAAAATCCAAACTTCATGAAGATAACCATTCAGAATCTCCAATCAACCCCATCATATGCTTTGCTAATGTCTAACTTTATTAACATACTTGGGGAATGATTTGCCGATAATTAATGCATTATCTCATATGTAATGATGATTCATTCATAGATTACTCTTCTAGGTATGAAGCCTCCATGTTCAAGAGATATCAGGGAGTCCATAATGGATTTGAGTTGTATGGCAATTGGTTATAATTTTGTAAATTGTATTGCATAAGGAGACTAGGCAGAAATCATTAAATGTTTCCACCTTTTCTTTTTGGAATTAGTCAAATGAAGGTGCAATTGAATTCCTTCAATATGGATTTGGATCTTCTTAACTCCTTGACTAATGTCATTACATCATTTCCTACATTGTTCTAAAAGTCTTGGGGAAAACCTGTTGGGAAGCCATTCAGACTTGGAGCCTTATCTCTTTCCATTGAGAATAGGGTGCATTTCACATCCTCCTAGGAAAATGGAGCCATAAGTGACTCATTTTTCTCTTGGCTAATGAGAGGGGGGTGAGGTAGGACAACTCAGTTTGGGAGGTAAGATTAGATGCCTCAGTGCATCCAAACAGGTTTTCAAAGAAAAGCATTGCTTCATATTTAACATATTCCTCTTTATGAATAATTTCTCAACTACTTTTTTTGATTGAGGAGGTCTTGTTTCAATTTGTATGAGATTTGAATAAGATCTGAGGACTAATCTTCTCAAATTCAGGCGTCCCACCAATGATAACCACTTCCCACCCTAGGAAATGAGTCTTGATTAGAATGTTGATGGCAATTTTTGTTAGTGGGATGTTTTTCTAAGTCTGACAAATAGAGGGATACCTGAGTATTTATAGGGGATGGTACTAATGTTGAAGCCTAGAATTTCCTTTATTCGGTTTTGAAGACCATTTGAAGTTTTGAGGAAGAAAAAGTTTGATTTACTCTCATTAATTACCCGTCTGACTGCCTCAACATAATTGTCCAAGATGGTTTTGAAAGCTCGAGCTTCTCTTTTATGGGTAATGTCATACAAAAAGGTATTATCATCAAGTTTCTGATGTGAGAAAGGATCCAAATGCTTAGTGGCACGAATGCCCTAAATTATCCCATTTTAACAAGCAATCTTAATAGACCGACCAAGGGATTTGGCCATTAGAATAAAGAGGAGGGAGGAAAGAGGGTCCCCTTGATGAATCTCCCGGGTGAGAGGAAAGAATCCTGTAGGGATCCCATTAACCAAAACATAAAACCGATCCCTCAAAATACAACTAAAGATCCACTTACGAAAATTGAGGGAAAAGCCAAACTTCATCAAGATAACCATTAGGAATCTTCAATTAACCTTAAAGTCTTGGGAAAAATCCATAGGGAAGCCACCAGAACTTGGATCCTTATCTCTTTCCATTTATAATAGGGCGCATTTCACCTCCTCCTAGGGAAAATGGATTTGAGTCGTATGACAATAACCTTGGTTATAAATTTGTAAATCATATTGCATAGGGAGACTAGACAAAAATCATCGAATATTTCCACCTGTTCCTTTTTTGGAATTAGGTAGATGAAGGTGCAATATAAGTCCTTCAATATTGATTTTCCTCTTTTTGACTCATTGATTGTTGTTACATCGTTTCCTAAAATGTTCTTAAAGTCTTGGGAAAAATCCATAGGGAAGCCACCAGAACTTGGATCCTTATCTCTTTCCATTTATAATAGGGCGCATTTCACCTCCTCCTGGGAAAATGGATCCATGATTCACTCCTTTTTCTCCTATCTGGTGGGGGGATGAGGTAGGACAACTTGATTTGGGAGGTAAGATCAAATGCCTTGGTATATCCAAGCAGGTTTTTAAAGAAAAACATTGCTTTAGATCTGATATCTTCCTCTTTATGAATAATGTCTCTCCTACTTTTTTTGATAGAGAAGATCTTATTTTGATTTCTATGAGCTATGACCAAATTTTGATTTTTTGTGTTTTGATATCCTTCTTTTAACCATCCCTCCCTAGACTTTTGCTTCCAATAAATCTCCTCTTTGAGTAAGATCTCCCCAAGATCCACCAAGAGGTATTTTTCAAGTGAAAATGTGTCTTAGTTCATTCCTTCCTGAAATATCCTTTCATTGAGGACCTTGAGTTCAGTTTCCACCCTTTTTTTTCACTAAAGATGTTCTTAAAATGGATTTTGATACAAGCTCTTATCTTTTTTTTGTCTCCAAACAAGTTTTTTGCAATAATAAAAATTTTAGAACGTCTAATTTGGAAGGAATCTCACCATGATTCCATTAGGGTGGGGATATCTTTGTTTTTGAGCCACATTAATTTGAATTTGAAAGGGTTGTTCCAAGGAGCCTAATGAGGCCATAAATTACCATTATTTTGTCCTTCCAGGCTACCTTTGGAAGTGGATTTAAATGTAATCTCGGAACTTATAGTTTGCTTAAGATAGAGTATAGGATATATATCTTGTCCATTCTTTAGAAATTTTTTGTTATCTATCTTGTTGACTAATCCTATTGATTATTTGGAAAAATATGCAAAGTCTTGTGTATGCATGTCATAAAGGAAAGATAATGTTAATATTGGGAAAAGTGGAATTGATCATGAATGGTAAATTTAAAATCAAATCTGATTTCATATTCAGACTCCTCTCAAAAAATTATGCAAGTTCAAAAAAATAATCATCTTAATTTGAGGTCGCATGCAAAATTTATAATTGTTTTAAGTTAGCTGCAGAACTCGTAAATTAGTTCCGGAACTCACAGAGTTAGTTTCAGAACTTGCAGGTTTAGTTTCGGAACTCGCAGGTTTAGTTCTAGAACTCACAGATTTAGTTCTAGAACTTGTATCAATTGAATGACAGTTATTTCTAGAACTTTCAATTCGTGGACAAATCAAATTTAGTTCTGGAACTTGCATAAAAGGAATGACAGCTTTAGTTTCAGAACTTGCATCAACGGAATGACAGTTTTTGAGGGATTGTGAAAACTTAGAGATTCAAATGGGAAATTTGAGAGATTTTTTTTCATAGCAATGTGTTTAGCAAAAACCTCATTCAGATTTTCTACAGGTATTACCAATAAAGAGAGATCTAACTTTTAGTGAGTTGCAGTCTGAGGAAAAGTATATCACACGAGCACTAAAAGTGCTATAAATAGAAACAGAAAATTCAAATAGAAAATATGAGAGAGGTTTTTGTTCATAGAAATGTGTTTAACAAAAATCTCATTCATATTTGCAACAGGTTTTACCAATGAAGAGATATCTAACTTTTAGTGAGCTGAAGTCTGAAAAAAGTGTATCAGACGAGCGCTAAAAGTTCCATAAACAGAAACAGAAAAATCAAACAGAAAATATGAGAGAGGTTTTTGTTCGTAGAAATGTGTTTAACAAAAACCTCATTCAGATTTGTAATAGGTTTTACCAATGAAGATAAATATAACTTTTAGTGAACTGCAGTCAGAGGAAAAAGCGTATTAAACAAGCATCAAAAGTTCCACAGTCAAAAACAACAAAGTCAAATGGAAAATCCGAGAAAGGTATTTAGTCAAAATCGTATTTTAAGAAAAATCCTCCTTCCAATAATGTAGAAGAATAAAATCATTATGATTCTTGTTACCGAAAAGCAAGGAGAAGATTTGGGAGCAAATCTTCCTAAAATAAACAAGATAAGATTTGACTTCAATAATATATCTCTCTCCATATTTTTTGGAGATGGAGATTTTAGTTGTTAGGATTGGAATAAAAATAAGATCAGATTTTATTTCCTAAAATAAGGAGTTAGTTGGATGCATGAATTATAAATGCAACCTTTCACACTGAGATATGTTATTAATTTTCCCAAAGTAACCAAGATCTGCTCTTTCTTTCCAATCTTTGGAAGTAAAGTTTTTCTGCAAGTTTTGGATTAAAAGTATGAATTAAATCATCTTTCAAGGAATGAGTTGGCCACTCATTCCAAGGAAGATGAATCAATGTGTTAATGTTTATTTCTTTATTTCTGCAGTTTTCCTTTTGTTGTAAATTTCTATTTTTTGTATGTTATGTAATTTCTTTTGTGAACCTGCAGGTGTCTTTTCCTCTATCCTTTATTTTCAATTCAACAATTTCAATTTATGCAAGTGTGTTTTATTCCTGCAAGTGTGATTTCAATTTATGCAAGTGTGTTTTATTCCTGTAAGTGTGATTTTATTTATGCAAGTGTGTTTCAATTTCTGTAAGTGTGCATTAAATTTCTGCATGTGTGCTTTCAATTTATTCAAGTTTGGATTGTGTTTAAGGGAGTTGCTTTCCAAGATCTTCTTCTCTTAATGCATACAACCTTCAGACACCAACCCGGATTGACATTATCAATGGCGAGGATTGACGACCCTCATCAAAGTCGAGTCCTCTGCAAATGCAAGAGCAATTCGATAATGATCAAATCCTAAGAGAGGAAGAACTAAACATTCATAACCAATCCAATTGGAGCCATTCAACATTAACCAAAAATCTATTCAAATACTATGAAATGTTGTTGAATCCTAGGCATATGTTCATCCATGTGAAGAAGTCATGCTTAGGTTCAATATCAACCAACTAGGTGGAATGACATAAAGTCGAAAAATCTTTTTGGGATTGATTTCCCATGTTTAGACTCCCAATTTTGTCTCTGTTAGAGAGGAATGCATTGAAATCTCGCCTAAGGACACACTTCATATTATTTAGATTATTTAATTCCATTGAGATTTATTAACAAACCTGATTCTTTAAGATATGATTATTAGGACCATATATATTGAAAATGAAGAAAATTGACCCTTCGTAGAGGGAGGAAACCTTATAAAGCATCCAATTCGGGAAATAAAGAATCATGTCGACCAAGACTTTACATGATCGTCATAAGACACCCAACCCTCTGGAGGCCCCTGATGCATCCACAAAGGAACCATCCCATTCATACCAATTCTTTCTCCAAAGCTTTTCATCTTCATATTCCAACAATTTGCTTTCCTATAGAAGAAAAAATTCCTCTTTTTTCTCCATGATGTAACACTTGGCTATGTGCTTCTTGTTAGAGTCATTTTAATCCTCTAAAATTCCATGAGACTATCTTCGTTGTAGAAGAGGGGGGCCTTTCACCCCCACTTTTCAGGATTGAAGAATGCGTCAACGACATTCTGGGTGTCAGCTTTTACATTCGTCTTTTCTTTCCCCTACTTAGGTTTTCTTTTGACTTTGCCTATGGGCCCACAATTTGTAATTTTAGAGAAGGGTGATTTGCATGGATGAAAATGTGTTCAGTAGGATTCTAAATTAGGTCTTCATCATTTTAAATATTGAGATTTCCTCTTGATTCCCAATCCTCCATCTCTTTAAGGGATCCCCCCATTTTAATCGTAATTCCAGACTTTATTACTAAAGCCAAACTAGTCGATTCATGGGACACGTGCTTTGTTTATTTAAGAAGGGAGTCTAAGGAGAGATTGGGAACTGGAAGTCCTTGCTTCATAGGGATAATATGGTCATCACCCTCTTGTGAAGTTAATGGGACCCTATCCTTTGAGTATAGCTCCTTGTGACCATTCCACTATTTGAAATCCAAAAAAAGACGATCATATTTCAGATTTCATTTTCCCTTCGAGGGGACCTTCCTGAGCTTTGGGCACTGCCTTTTGAGGTGACCCATTGGTGAAAATTGAAACATTTGAGAGGAATATTCTTATATTCAATGCCCTACTGCTAGCATCCTTCCCTGGACTGAATATTGATAGTTTTTGGCAAGGGGTTGGATAGATCCATAGAAATACAAACCCTACAATATGTTGTGAGCGTCCCATTCTTGGTTCGACTTTAGATTTGAAACTGATGCTTTGGCATATATTTTAGAGCATTTCCTCCTTTTAATACTCGATGGGAAATTTATAGAGACAAACCCAAATTGGGGTGTCACTCATGAGGGTCGAGCAGCCTGGAGTTCAAAATCCATGGTTGTAGGACAAGTTTGACATCTTCCAAAACTCAATCTCCTCTTCACAAAGCTTCATCTCTTTGTTCCTCACTCCCATAGATTATGACAAAGAAACCCTTCGGGAGGAAGCAAATGGATAAACCACTCCCCTATTGACGGTCACACCACTTCTCCATGGAAGTAATGGCCAACCATTTTCCTACAAATTTTCCAATTAGGGTGCACCTTCTTAGGATGGAAACCTTCTTAGGATGGAAACTTCTTCAGTTAATTCACTTGAAAGATCCACCTTTTCTGCCTCAATAAGCATGTCCTCTATTTGTGCCACTTGTGACCAAACATGAATTTTTTCGGGTTCAATTCCATCAATTTCCGTATGATTTTTTTTGCCTTTCAAAGATTCAAAAATTGCATATTTTCCTTCCCTTTTGCATGTGTGCATTCTTGCTCATTCTAATTTGATTTATGACATTATTTATTATGATCATAAAGTAATATAATTTTCATACATATACAATTATTATAATATACTTATTATATTATATTTATTTTTTCTTATAATTTTTTGGTATACGTATACTACACTAGCATAGCCAGATAGGTGCCTCCAAATTGATATCTCTCGGCGTATTTTAGATTGATGTATTTAAGATATACATATACTAGTATAATTTAAAATGCAAACTTGTGACAAAAAACTAATAGTCATTTTTGCATATTGTAGCAATTTCACCACTTCGCATGGTTCGTTTCTTTCTTATATTAGGTCATTGCATCAACATCTCCTTTATGAGGAGAAAATGTCCTAAAATTATTTTTGGTATTTGTTATGACTCTAGGATATGTATACATCTTCTTGAAGGTCTTTCTATATCCATCAACTATCTCTACACCAATATTTGGTATTTTTTTATTTGGTATTGCTAACATCTTGACATGTTAGAATTTGGGATTCAAATCATATGCCAAAAACTACAAAGGTGTTGTCATTTTAATCCATCTCTTTGTTAGAATGCCATTCATTTGTTGGTAAAAGTTATAAAAGGGGTCTAACTGTTTTGACTTTATAGTGTCTCTTATTTTCCCTACCATTGTATATATACTAGTACAAATATCTTAAATACATCTATTTGAAAAACGTCATTGAATATCAATTTCAAGGTTTTTTATTTTGAACTGTACACATATAACATTGATTAATAATTCTATTATATTACGATCATGTTTCCCATTGAATGATGGGAAAAAAATCCTTCCAAGAAAAAAGGTCCTCAAATTCTATGGTATGACCAATAAATTACTATTTTTTTATTGACTTTTCAAAGTTAAAAAGTAAAAAAAAGGTTTTGACATTCATTTAGACGTAAAATTTATAGTGAAATTTACCATGTGATAACCAAATGGATGTCAAAACTTACGGGAAATAACACCTTACACAATCACACCATTACATCCAACCCCTTATTGCCATTGTAGAATGCCTATTGACATAACAATCATAAATCTATCCCAACATTGGTTGATTTGTGTCTTAACAATGAATAAGGGAATATATTAGCTTAATGAATGAAATAAAATAGTCTATATGAGCCCACCAATCATTATCATAAATGATATCCCCCATATTATTTTCTCTATGTTTTTTATTGGCTCTACACTACCCAAACATCACTAATGATCATGTCTTTAAAGGATTTTATTCATCCATAAGCTTATTAATGTGTGGAAAAGCGAGTCTCAACCACCTTCAAGTTGAAAAAAAAATGACGTTTAAAAAATTAAATTTATTTAAAAACAAATCCTTGAAATTTCATTTGATAACAACAAAAATTTTCAAATTTTCAAGTTAAATTAAGAATTTTGAAGCTCAAACTTCAAAATATACCTTTAATAACTCCAATGTAGCAAATATCGATAAATGAATTACAAATGAACAATTGCAGTTATTTTTCCTCTTCATATCTCCATGGCCAATTCTACTTATTTGCATACTAAATAGCATTAATTGTAATAGCTTGAACAACATTTTCTTGACCCAATGACTCAATTGCCTCAATTATGAGAATGTTGGTAATAAATTGGATATACTTATCATCATCATTACATTCAAATCCTTATAAAACCATTACTCGAGACCTTTAGGATCATTGTAATGACATTTTTCAATGGGCTACTTCTAATGTCCTTACATCCATTACACACATGAAATACATTTGTGAGATAAACCATGAATCTAAAATTATCTCCAATGATATATCAATAATGTATCTTTGTTTCTCCAAGGGGGCATACCACGAATCTTTTCATATCTTTTGTGTCTCTATCCTTTTGGAACCTCATTGATTGACCTAACAATGCCCTATAAATATGATGAGTGTGCCACATTAGATGCAATGTTAGTTGCTAAAATAAACATGCAATCATTTGATATGTATCCTCAATATACCAAATTGAATGCTTTTTAAGAGGTCCTAAATTTCTCCTCTTGTGCCCTATGTTCACCCTATTGGTGGCCTTATCTACAGATGCAAAGGGGGCCTATGTTAAAATCATTATCCAAGCCCTCAAAACAAATTTGATCTTTGTTTTATTGTTTAAACAAGACCATAAGTAGCATCTTTTTCTTTCTGGTATTTTGAAATTTATGCAAGTGATAACTCCTTCCATGGTTGGCCATTAGCACATAAACCAATGTGTTTTAATAAAAACACACCATATGCATAATTAAATTTAAAAATTGAATAACAAATCATATTCTAATAAGTGGCAGTCCCAATACAATTTGAATTATGTGAATCTTAAGATTTATAATTATTCAATTGAACTCTAAGAATATTTAAACATTGATTCGAACATGAGAAAGGATTACACTCACCAATTATTGCATGCATAAGATGAAACAATATGCTTAGATGTTGGACAAAAACTTAAAAGATAGTCATTAATGCATTCAAGAAAAATATGGGGTTGAAACTTTGCTCTAGAAAAGTTCAAAATATACAGACAATTGCAGTCCTGAGTTAGTATATCTCATACTAGTATGGTTATAAATGTGTTTCAAAATAGGGTAGTATATATAGATATTCTTAAGCATAAGTAAATAAATGATGATTCTACATTAAATATGACTACAAAGAAGACACAAAGACTAGAAATTGGCTTAGAAAGGTGTCACAAAGAGATTTTACAAATTGGCTACCTTAAAATCTATGTAGATCATGTGTAGTAAGGAGGGTTAGGTTAGGTACCAAACTTGTCCAAGGGTGTCAAACCTATCATGTTTTGTATTGTTGTATCTATTATTTTTGGGGTACATTCATGTGCATCTCCTTTGTTGGAATTCGACTTAGAAAATATTCAATGTGATGCGACCAATATTGAATTATTATTTATTGAAACCCTAGAACCACTTGAAAAAGATAGAGGAATATAAGCACTAGACTAAACTTAGACCCATCCTCCCAAGCCCTACTATGTGATATCATTGCACTACATACCAAGGATCAAAGCCCATATAATTCTTCCAATGAGAGTGAATTTTTCATGTTTTAACTCATGCCCTATATGCTCAGTACAACTCAATAAATTAATGTGCAACTAGGATCATCCTTATTTGAAAAGAGACACTTTGCAAATATGCAACTTTGGTCTGGTAGTGCTTCAAATTTGGAATTATACTCTAGGAATTATATTGTGAGATTTAGGATGTGTATAATCATTTTTTGTAATGATCTCTGATGTGCCAAGATGTATAATAGATATATATGTATTCTTAATGACCTTAAGGGTCGTTAGTGTATATATGATACTTTTCATTGATTTCCCGTGTAAGGAAACCAAAAATTGAACCTAAGTCAACCTGAGGAATGTGCCTAAATTTGAAATTTAATTGTTGCACATGGAAAGGATAAGTCTGGAAATGGATGATAGGTTCAATATTGAACCTATCTGGGGATTCCAAACTCTACCCAGGTGTCAAAACTCAAGGAGAAATTAAAAAAAAGATGTCCATACAAGTGTATCGTTCACTCTAAGAAAAATAGAAAAAAATTAATCCTAAGTGTGTATAACTGGAAAATAAAGGTGACCCAGGAAATGTAAAGGTAATCGGAAGGGGTAATTTTGTTTTAGAAGAGTCAAATCTATGTCACTAGTCCAAATGTCCTAAAGGAAGCTATAAATGACATTGTCCATGTTATCTCTTACCAAAATTAGGTAAATACACTATGTTACCTTCTCCATTAACTTTCCACTGACTAGTGATAGATGAATCCAATATAGTTGCATCAGTGCACCAGGTTCAAAAAATAATTTCCAAAAATAAGTCATGCTCCAAACTCCACCACATGCCCAAAATATCACAATTTTTTATTTCCTTCTCTTAGACATCAAATTATGTAAAAGTTAAGGTCAGTCATTTTTATTGACATCTCACACCATTACTTTCCACCACCATCCTTAAATGACATTATATGTTACACCTATTGACAACTATTTTGTAGTACATATATGTATATCTATTTGAAACACCACAGATGTAAAATTTTTAGGTGTTTATCTTAGAGTTTTCATATAGCACACTATTAATGACTTCATTACCTTCTCCATGAATTTCCATCAAACTGGTGATAAATGGATACAACTTATTGGTTTCATTTTGGATGAAAAAAATCATTCAAGAAAATAATGGGATCCAAACTCCATCGTATGCTTGCGTTAACACAAATTTTCAATTGTCTTATCTAAGAAAGAAGAAAAACTCCCATGTACAATGGTCAAACAGAAATCAAATTTAAGGTCTACCATTTTATTGACATCTCACACTATTACACTCCACCCCCATATTGTCGTTGTAGGTTACGCAAGTATTAATGCAAAAAAGTAAAACTAAAGCTATGGTTATAAGCATAAACTCAAAAAAATTATTAAAACATAAAAATAAGACTAGTTTTGATATTTATTGTTTCAATCATGTTTACAGGATGGTAAATCCAGTCACACACCACACACAAAAAGAAAAAAAGAAATGTTGGTAATGAAAAGGAATGCAAAATGCAAAATAAAAATTAGATAATGGAAATTTGAGCATGGAAAACATAAATAGAAAATGCATAGGGAAAATGTTATAATGAAAAGGAAAGCATGAAAAATGTAAATGTGAAATGTGGACATAAAATACAATGTGTAAGTCATAAAACAAAATAAAAGTTGCAAATGTTTAATAATTGGTTATAGCCCATGATGTATACATATTTTCTTTCTTCATTGGTCCACCATCGCTAAGACTAAAATTCCAATATGTTTCAGAATGTGACTGTTGAAAATCAAGCATGCAACATGTTTATCAATGGTTTATATAACTTACCAACTACTTTAAACCATGCATGGTAGTGTTAAATAAAAACCTGACTTATTTAAACCAAATGATGTTGAAATAAAAATGTAATCGCAAGATAAGTTATTTCTTCCATCATTGCTTGAACTTTAAAACTTATGTTTCCCTAAATCATTACATTGTTTCATTACTGTTGTTGCAGACTCACAGCACCCCTGGATGCGGATCAGGCTTCTAGGTTAATATTCAGGCATCCAGTGTGATTGCACAACATGGAATCCTTTCTCCAAGTGTGGGACTTGTAAGGATGAGAAGGATTCTCCAGAGAAGGGCTGGTTCCTATTCCTCTGTTCAGATGCATACAAAAAAATGCAGAGGGTTTACTAAAACCTAATCTAACTTGTCAAGGAGACAGGGTGAGAAAATGCATAGAATAAAACCTAAACTACAGAGGTGATGCACCAAGGAATGTTAGACACTCGTTTTGCAAATCTAACACAGACCACATAGATGCAATACAAACACTATGCACAGGTAACCAAACTGCAATAAGAGATCAAAATAACAGCAATGAATACATGAGAGGGTTGAGAATCAATCACAAACATATATATATTGCTCAAGAGTCGATACAGTACATTGCAGTGGCCAAGAGGCAAAAACTGGCATTACAATCCATATGGGAGGTTTGAAAGGCTCTAAAAATTCTCTTGCAAGCAGGGAAGAAGGGAGGATGCAAAACAAGAATGTCCGACCTCTTCAGAGAGTTCCTCTTTACAATATATACGAAGAAATGAGAGGGGAGAGAGAGGAAATCCAGAATCTGCCCCAACCAGTTCTTGGTAGCATTTAAATCATCTCATTATGATCCAAGCGGCAGATCCTGGCAAAACGACGGGCTGTCTAACAGGAGCGGCGAGTTGTCTGTTGCATTAAAGTTGGTAGTTGAAGCATTACACGCGTCAAAGACATTTTCTTAATTTTCTCCCTCTAAACTACACCAAAATGCAAGATTGACCCCAGAATCATGTAGAGAATTTCAACAGCTTTCTGTTGATATAAAGAACGTGCAAATCCGAGCTCTGGATCGAAAGATATGATGATCTGAAGATTTAGAGCACAAAACAAGTGAAAACAGATTTTTAAATTTCTTTTCCCGCGCTCTGCCATCTGGACGACATGTGGCAGGCTATGGTTCGCTGAGCAATTCCCTCTCTCCACCTTTTCACGGGTTTTCCTTGTGGGGCCCTTAAACTTGGACACGTGGCACTATTTCATTGGTTCGGATCAGTGCTCGAAAACTCACCCCTTTGACCTTTTGGACCTTTTTCCTTGGCGACACGTGTCATGCTGCGATTCGTCCACGGGCCTGCCGGCTTTTCATGCCCTTCGCTTCCTTTTGTCCCGGATGTCCCTTTACTTTGTGGGACAAAAACTTCCGATCTGCCCGAAATGGGCTTCCATGTCCCTTTCTGCCGGTGACACGTGTCATGCTGTGATTGGCTTTCGGCTTCTTCAGCTATCCGCGTCCCGCGCGTCCCTTTGTCCCATTTGTCCTTGTGCTGAAATTTCCTATTTCGGCTGAACCGGCTAGTTCGCACCCTCCGCGCACTCTTGTCCTGCTTGCTCCCGGTAAAGGACTTGGACAATTTTTCTTTCTTTCGGCCGATTCGGGCATTTCACATCCATTTGTCCCAGATGTCCCTTTTCTGTTTGGGCCGCCTGGAGGCTTTTCGGCCGATCCGCGCCTTGGTGTCCCGAATGTCCCAACTGTTCCTAGAACAAGGACTTAGCCAATTTTCACAATTTTTTCCTGAATCAATCTACTTTCTTGGAACTGAAAACTCTGATGCATGTTATCAAATTAACTCTGGGGGGTGAAATTTGGATAACAATTTGGTGACTTTTCGGGGTCACCTACCTGCTAGGTAGAAGATCAGTGGCCTTTTTTGTGATCCATTGGGCATGGAATCATAAGCAATGACCTGAAATGAGCCTGATACTGCAACTCCCTCCACGAGAGCCCGCTGAACTGTAAAACTCAATCTAGGAGTAACAAAACCTGCGCCAAAGCACTTAGGGAAACTGAAACCTAACTATAACAAGACAATGTGCATACACACTTAGAGGAATTGAAATCTAGGCTAATATTTACAAGGGTGAACCTTTTACTTTCAGTAGCAATGTTTGAGATAGATTCCATTTACTGGAATCTGCAATTCTTCACCATCCAATGAGGCCAATTAGAAAGCATTGCTACTCTTGCACTTTGTGACCATGTATGGGCCACTCCAAATGGCATCAAATTTTGAATGCCTTCCTGGTTTTGCTCTGTCCACATCCCATTTCAACACTAGATCTCCAACTTGAAAAGATCTATCTTTGGCCTTCCTATCAAAGGTCTTCTTGATCAAAGCTTGATCCTTTTCCATTGCTTGGGATGCCTGATTTCTGATCTCTTGCAGCTCCATCAACTCTGCATACCTCACCTCCATGGGCTCAAATTCAAGTAACTCCAGCTGCTTCATAAGTTCCAATGTTGGCAACTCAAGTGACATGGGCAAGATTGCCTCTCTCCCATAGACAAGCCTGAATGGAGAGTTACCTGTGGATCTTTTGGGAGTGATCTTGTCAGCTCATAAGGCTGATTTTAGCTTGGTGTGCCAAGACCTCTGATTCTCATCAAGAGTTCTCCTAATGATCCTCAACAAGTTCTTGTTTGTAGACTCGGCCTGGCCATTACCCTGAGGGTAATAGTTCGATGAAGTGCTCAGGTAAATACCGTTCTTGACAGCCCACTCAGTCACCTTAGATCCAATGAATGCCAATGCATTATCAGAGATTATTGTGGCAGGTACACCAAATCTGGTTGTTATCCCCTCATAAAATTCTAAGATGCTAGACTCATTTGCCTCTTTGAGTGCTATTGCTTCTATCCATTTGGTGAAGTAGTCTGTGGCTGTCAAAATCCATTTGTGCCCTTGGCTTGAATTGGGATTAATGACTCCAATGAAGTCTAAACCCCATTGCATGAATGGCTGGTCAACTGAGATTGGATGCAATGGAAGGGCAGCAAGTCTTTCTTTTCCTGTGAAGAATGCACAATTCTTACACCTCTTGATCCATGCATAGCAATCACTGAAGATTTTAGGCCAATAATAACCAGCCTTCATGATTTTCAGAGCTGTTACTCTTGGTGCAAAATGGCCACCAGCTGGTCCACCATGAAACTCTTCCAACACCCTTTGAATCTGATCTGTGCTAATGCATCTCAGCAGCACTCCATTCACATCTTTCTTGAACAAAACTCCATCAACAATGGCGTACGGAACAGCCTGCAACCTGAAGTGTCTCCTTTAGGTCTTGTTCATCTCCGGAGGGCATAGGCTTGTGCTTAGGAAGTGCATAATACCTTGGGTCCAGCAGGGATTCGGGGCAGCATTGTCTTCTTCTTGATTGCCACTTGGCTCATGGCTGTCTTGGACTGTCAAAATAGCCTCTTCTTCATTGCATACTTCCTTTTGCTTCCCCAAAACCAGCTGCTCACACAGTCCTTTCCCTCTTACCAGCTTGGTGATCTTGATTTCAATGTCATACTCCATGACACGGGTGATCCAACCTGCCCTTTTCTCATTCAAATCTTTGTTGAGGAGGAAGTCCTTAACTCCAGCATGTGAGACCAGCAACTGGACCTTGTTGTTTGAGACTAAATGCTTGAATTTCTTCAAGCTTCTGATTACTGCAAGTACATGTTTTTCAATAAAAGAGTACCTCACCTCGCAGTCACCTAAGCTCTGGCTAAAAAAGGCAATCGGCTGCTCATCATTATCTTTGTTCTACTGTACCAGAATGGCAGAGATAGTGTCATTGCCTCCAAATGCATAGAGGATGAAATCCTTGGAGAAGTCTGGGTTGATGAGGGTTGGTGCCTCGGAGATAGCTTCTTTGATTGCTTCGAAGCTCTCCTTTCCTTCTACTGTCCACTTAAAATCCATGCTCTTCTTTAACATTTTGGTGATTGGCTTGACAAGGGCTGCAAAATCTGGGATAAACCTGCGAACAAAGTTGATCCTTCCCAAGAAACTTTGAAGAGCCTTCTTGTGACTTGGCAATGGTAGTGCTCTTATGGCTTCAACTCTCTCTGGATCAATTGCCAGTCCCTTTTTCGAGACAATATGGCCAAGGAGCTTTCCTTCATGTGCAAGAAAGATGCACTTCTTGGGGTTCAAAGACACTCTGAACTTTCTACACCTCTGAAACACTTGCCTGAGGTGAAAGAGATGGTCTGCTGCATTCTTTGAGAAGACAGTGATATCATCTAGATATATTAACACTATCTTGTTGATCAAGCCTTTGAATGCCATGTCCATTTCCCTTTGGAAGGTAGCACCAGCGTTGGACAGCCCGAATGGCATCTTCTTGTAAGCATATGTGCCCCATTTAGTTGTGAAGGTTGTCTTGAATTGATCTTCTTCTTTCACCATCACCTGATTATACCCTGAGTAGCCATCTAGGAGAGAGAATCTCTCTGAACCGGATACTACTTGCAATATTTGCTCCATGGAAGGGAGTGGATAATGATCCTTGAGAGAGGCCCTATTGAGGTCTCAGAAGTCCACACACAACCTGATTTCTCCGCTCTTCTTCTTGACCAGAACCAAGTTAGCAACCCAGCATGAGTGCTTGATCGGGAATATAATGCTTGCCTCTATTAGCTTATTTAGCTCTTTCTTCATCAGAGGCTCAATGTGAGGGTTGACTGGTCTCTGCTTCTACCTGATGGGCTTAACATCTGGATCCAATTCTATGGTATGTTGTGCCAAATTCGGATATAATCCTCTCAAGTCTTCATAGATCCAAGTGAAGACATCTGGAAATTCTTGGCAAAGCTGAACAAAATCAGATTTCTCTTGTGAGGTACTTACTTTGCCAATCTGCAATGTTTTTCCTTCTTCCACTAAAATAGGCTCTGAATCCTCACCCTTTACTTGAATGTTTTCCTTCTCCTTCCGGAACTGATCATTCGGGTTGAAGATTGACTCCAAGGTTACGAGGCCTTTTGGTAACTTGTTAGTTCTCAACTACACCACTTGGTCACCATACTGTTGATGCAACTTGTCTTGATTCCTGGCAGAGAACTCAGCTTCTTCTTGTAGGAAATTGACGATTTGTTGGTCATTCTCAAACACTTACCAACTGAAATTGTTATCTGGCACTGAAGGCCTCACAATCACGTGGATGTTTGGTTGTACCTTGTCTTGTTGAATGTTTTTCGTAATGTCAAAGGCTGCCCCTACTACTGCAAGCCTGTCAGCAACTTGATTCTCTTTCCTGGGAATGGATTCGATGCCAAAACCTTCAAAATATTCCATGAGGTCCCACACCCTATTCTTATAGCACCTGAGTAGATCATTCTTGGCAGCATGTCGTCCCTTGACCTAATTTACAATCAATTCACTGTCCCCAAAGACTTACAGATTTTTTATTTTTCTCTTGATTGCCCAATGCATTCCTTACACCAAGGCTTCATATTCAGCAGTGTTATTGGAGCATGCAAATTGAAATCTAAAAGCTGAATAGTACTTTATTCCTTGAGGTGAAACAAGCATGGCTCCACCTCCTGCACCTTGCCTACTCCTTGATCCGTCAAAAAACAGCTGCCATACCTCATTGTCATCATTATGGCTTGGCTTGGTGATGCTAGGAATAGGTCGATTTTCTTCGTGTATACAATAGACTCCCAGCTCAGATTCTTCTACTTCTTGATAGGGATCAAAAGCATGTATCTTGTTTGCCCATTCATCAAGAGTTAGGTCTGGGATACTTCCAACTTTGGTGTCAGCCTCATCAGTACTAGGGTGATCTTCTTGATCAAATGCTGAGCAATTGGCATTAATCTGACTTGGGGTGTAAGGCTCAATATGGAAGTTTGCAATGGGTTCGGACCTAATTGTAGCCTTAGTTCCATACCTTGTTCTAAAGAACATGTGAGACCAATCAACAGACAAATACCCTCCAATCTTGGCTTTGAAGTCCCTTGACAAGCAAAGGGCAAAGAGTGGTGGAAGGTCTATGATTGATACATCTTGTAAGACAACAACATTTGGACATACATGCAAGGTAAGACTCAATTTTTTAATCACTCCAACTGTTGCTATTGCTGTCCCATCCAATTGCACTACTCCTTTAGATATCACTTCATATTCGAGACCCAGCTGATCAGCTATTTGCTTGGGCATCATGGAGCTACTTGCCCCGGAATCAATCATGCAATTGTGTACTAGTTTATCCCCAATGATCAATGAAACATAGAAAGGAGGGGGCTTCAACATTTTACCTTGTTGTCCTCCATGACTTCCTTCAGGCTGGGCAGCATTTGTAAGCACTTTGTCTTGCATCTGAACCCGCTGATTCGAAATTGTCCAATCCTTCATGGCAGCTTGCAGCAGATCTCTTTGGCCTGGGATAGATAGGGATTCCCACATTGATATGTTAACGTTTGTCTTCTTCATCTGATCAATGATACTAAATGGTGATGAAGAATCTCTCTGCTGTCCTTTGGTTTGCACATTTACTCCCTGCACGTGGGCAGCAACAGCTGGCATTTGAGTTGGCCTAGGGGCTGTTCTTGGCTGCCCTTATGTATTTGAAACTGGACTCTGCTGGCCAATCATTTGTGGAGCCATGGAAGGTTGTGGATTGGCTGGGGCTAATGGCTGTTCTTCACCCAGATTCCTCCTTTTTGACCTTGTGTTGGCTGCAACACCTTAAGACACTACCTGATTCATGCCACAGAAATCTTCTGCTTGCAAGTTCACCAATGTAGTGTCATTTGGGGTTGATTGCTGTTGGAATGTTTCTGGTTGTTGGCTGTTTCCTTGACTTCCCTCGCCCTCCACACCAGTAGTTGTCACCATCAATGCTTGATTGAGAGCACCATTGAAGCACATGGATTGGTTATGAGGCTCGTTGCATGGAAAGCACCAATCATATTCCTGGGCAATGTTATTCTGTGTTGGCACTAATGCCTTGGAGGCAAATATGGCATTTGGATTATAGGGCTGGAATGGTCTATTGGTAGGAGGCTTTACTTGGCTTTGATTTTGATTCATATTTGCAGCTGGATTAGGTGGTCTTTGTGGTTGGTATGGCTGCCTATTAGGCTGAGCTTGGGGTTGATAGGAAGGTCTGAAACCTTGGGCTTGCTACCTCTTGAGAGTAACCAGCTCATTGCCTAGGTTTTGCAACTGTTTCATGACCTCTTGAAGCTCATTTGGGGCACTAGGAGATGAAGTGGAAGCTTCATTTGAACTCTGATTTCTAGGAGTGGTAACAGGAGCCAAAGTGGGTGCTTGACTAGTGCTTGGATTTTCTAAGTTTGGATACAAGGGCATGGGAGGCCTAGGAGCCAGTTTACCAGCTTGAATAAGACGGTTTTCAACCCTAATGGCAATGCTATAAGCCATAGGGATTGTTGTGCCTCCCATGGACTGAATTAACATAGAAATATCAAAATTCAAAGCTTTAAGGTAATATAGAAAAGCACCTCCTGCTGTTGGCCTGACTGCCACTGAAATCCTATCCCAAGACCTTTGAAATCTGAAGTTGAAATCAGTCATCTGCTCGTTGGGGGCTCTCTTGATAGTTGTCAGTTGCTCCAAAAGAGACAAGTTGTCTCCCTTCTCTCCAAATTTCTCGTGAAGTGCAATGCACAGCTGATTCCAGTTTGTGATAGAACTAGCCCCAAGGCTTCTAAACCATTGTAATGCTTTACCCTTAAATGAAGATGCCAGTAATTTGACAACTACTTGCATTTCATCGATTTCATGGATTGCACAGAGGTTAGCAATATCTTTAACATGATCACCTGGAGTAGTCTGATTTTCTCCAGTGAAGTAGGGAATGTTCTTCAAGGCTGCAATAGGAACTGGATGTTGTGCATTGAGAGCAAGTGGGCTGCTGCCTGTGAAGTTGACGTAGGGATTGTTCTGAGCCATTCTAATCGGTCTTAAAGCCCTTGTATACTGAATGAAAGGCATGTCAGGTGGAGGAGTTGAGAGAGTTCTGTTTGGTGGAGATGGAGACCTTTGAATCCTTCTTCCTCTTTGCCTTCTTCTTGGAGATAGCTGCAGGTATTCAAATGGCACTTCTTCTCCAGCTCTTGACCTTGTGGTGATTCTTCTCATGAGTTTTCAAGCCTGCACTACTGAAACCAGTTGATTCTTCCCCTTGGAGTCGCCAGATATGCAAATAATAGCTCTTATAAGAAAGAAAACTACAGCAGATGCATATCAACCTTGCTGCAATAAAAATGAGACCTCTAGTCCCACCGGGTGTGCCAAAACTATTGTTGCAGACTCACAACACCCCTGGATGCGGATCAGGCTTCTAGGTTGATATTCAGGCATCTAGTGTGATTGCACAACATGGAATCCTTTCTCCAAGTGTGGGACTTGTAAGGATGAGAAGGATTCTCCAGAGAAGGCTGGTTCCTATTCCTCTGTTCAGATGCATACAAAAAATGTAGAGGGTTTACTAAAACCTAATCTAACTTGTCAAGGAGACAGGGTGAGAAAATGCATAGAATAAAACCTAAACTACAGAGGTGATGCACCAAGGAATGTTAGACACTCGTTTTGCAAATCTAACATAGACCACATAGATGTAATACAAACACTATGCACAGGTAACCAAACTGCAATAAGAGATCAAAATAACAACAATGAATACATGAGAGGGTTGAGAATCAATCACAAACATATATATATTGTTCAAGAGTCGATACAGTACATTGCAGTGGCCAAGAGGCAAAAACTGGCATTACAATCCATATGGGAGGTTTGAAAGGCTCTAAAAATTCTCTTGCAAGCAGGGAAGAAGGGAGGATGCAAAACAAGAATGTCTGACCTCTTCAGAGAGTTCCTCTTTACAATATATACGAAGAAATGAGAGGGAAGAGAGAGGAAATCTAGAATTTGCCCCAACCAGTTCTTGGTAGCATTTAAATCATCTCATTATGATCCAAGCGGTGGATCCTGGCAAAACGGCGGGCTGTCTAACAGGAGCGGCGAGCTGTCTGCTGCATTAAAGTTGGTAGTTGAAGCATTACACACGTCAGAGACATTTTCTTAATTTTATCCCTCCAAACTACACCAAAATGCAAGATTGACCCCAAAATCATGTAGAGAATTTCAACAGCTTTCCGTTGATATAAAGAACATGGAAATCCGAGCTCTGGATCGAAAGATATGATGATCTGAAGATTTAGGGCACAAAACAGGTGAAAACGGATTTTTAAATTTCTTTTCCCGCGCTCTGCCATCTGGATGACACGTGGCAGGCTATGGTTCACTGAGCAATTCCCTCTCTCCACCTTTTCGTGGGTTTTCCTTGTGGTCCCCTTAACCTTGGACACGTGGCACTATTTCATTGGTTCGGATCAGTGCTCGAAAACTCGCCCCTTTGACCTTTTGGACCTTTTTCCTTGGCGACACGTGTCATGCTGCGATTCGTCCACGGGCCTGCCATCTTTTCACGCCCTTCGTGTCCTTTTTTCCCGAATGTCCCTTTACTTTGCGGGACAAAAACTTCCGATCCGCCCGAAATGGGCTTCCATGTCCCTTTCTGCCGATGACACGTGTCATGCTGTGATTGGCTTTCAGCTTCTTCGGCTATCCGTGTCCCACGCGTCCCTTTGTCCCATTTGTCCTTGTGCTGAAATTTCCTATTTCGGCCGAACCGGCCGGTTCGCGCCCTCCGCGTACTCTTGTCCCGCTTGCTCCCGGTAAAGGACTTGGACAAATTTTTCTTTCTTTCGGCCGATTCGGGCATTTCGCGTCCATTTGTCCCAGATGTCCCTTTTCTGTTTGGGCCGCCTGGAGGCTTTTTGGCCAATCTGCGCCTTGGTGTCCCGAATGTCCCAACTATTCCTAGAACAAGGACTTAGCTGATTTTCACAATTTTATCCTGAATCAATCTACTTGCTTGGAATTGAAAACTCTGATGCATGTTATCAAATTAACTCTGGGGGTGAAATTTGGATAACAATTACCACTCAAAATTTGCAACCTTTTTTAAATTTGTTTTTGGTTTCAACAACCTACTGTTATCTTTACATGAATTTTTCTAGGATTTTATTACAATTTATTTTAATTATTTTTTTGTCATATCTATATATTTGGATATAATCATGGAAAACCTAGTGTCGTATCCAATCACAGTAAATTATTTTTGTATGAATGAATACATTATTTGGGCTATATTCTATGTGTATTCATATCAAACACGGGGATAAGCATTCTGGGTAATGGGGGTGACATATCATGTAAATATACATGCAATTAATTTTGAGCATTACTGTAGAACCAAAATCATAAAATAAACCTTCCTCCAACACCCGCCCACCACAATGGGCCACCACTATAAACAATAGCAAGAATACAAGAAACACACAATGAAAATAAAGAAATAAAGTGTAGAAACCTACTTTTGGCATAAGGCATGTGGAAACAACAATTTTAATACCTTTTTATACACTTGGACCACTAGTGCACACTGGGCTCATTTTGGCATTGTATCCCCCTTTCATTCAATCCCATGTCATTTTTTCCACCGCCAAATTCCTTTAGAAACTCTCAAGACCATTTTATAGTTTTCCTAGGACATCTAATACACCTCTAAACTTGCATCAAGAGCATATTTAGAGGCATCGGTCTATATTTTAGAGGGTTCATTAATGTCAATATTTTCCAAAATATGTGTTACACATGTATGTATTGTTTTAACTCCTTAAAATCATGTTGTTTTGGAGGAGAACACCTATAGGTTTTTTTGGTATTGGTGATCTAGTTGAGAGGCCATGATATGTGCACGAACCTAAGGATGAACTTGTGGTAGAAGCTAAAAAGTTAGATAAAATTCCTTAAATTTATGAGATTTGAAGAAGTAGACCAACCTTGGATTACCTAGATCTTATAGATGTATCTACATGGTAACCTACATAGTTAATGATAGTGCAGTGATGTATTTTGGATACTGGATCTCCATAATTTTAAATGTGCAATTGGCTAAGTTGGATTGAAACTTATGTTTGCACATTGTTTCAAGGACATGTGATATGTGTTCTAGATGTCCCCTCAAGTCTTTTCATAGCATGAGGGCTTCAAATAGTAAAAAATGTGCTATCACGTCCATTCATAAAAGGGGTTTTGATATTGCTTAAATTTCATCCAATATAATGACATGTAATAAGGGGTTGAGGGGGTTTAAATATAATGTGTTTTATAAAAATAAAGGGGGCAGTGTGTGTGTGAGGGAGAGAAGGTAGGAGGAGGATTGATCATGTGATGCGGAGGTGACTTTGATATAACTTTAATACTCCATGCATGTGTTTTTCTTGACCTTGAATTTGCTCCTTGAAACTTTCACCTCTCTTGATCTCTGCCATGTGGCCTTTATTGACTTACTTGTTTGTCACATAGTTTGATTTTTTTGAAAATTTGACTTCTATGTCGTACTCTTGGGCCACCAATCAATGAAATTTTTCATTGATCGGGGAACTCATGCAACGTTGACCTTCCAAACTCTTTTATGTTTGTATCTTCTTTCAACTGATCTCCAATGTACGTGGAGATAGTCAGTGTAGTCATTCACCATTGACCTTTCCAAATACTGACTCCTTGGGCCACTGATGTCTAATACATGGAATGAATGAGTGTTATTATGAATGGTAAGGTTTTAAGACCTTGGGATCTGTAACTCTCTTCTCCACCGATTTTGAACACACATCTCGTATCGGTGAAACCACTATCTACGTTGTTTTAGATTTTGATTTATGTAACTCTTTGGGCCATTGATCATGGACACTTGTCACCCATCAATGTCATCACATGTTGCAAACCTTAATAATTTGATCTCCATAACTCTTGCTTCATCAATTTGTGACATGTGGCATAAATTGACCTTTACTCGATAACTACAAGGTTTTAAACTTTGGGTCTCAACCTCTCCATAAAGTTTCGATGGAATACGTGTGGCTTTCATAGGTACTTTGGACTCTTTCACACTAATGGTTGACACTTGTATTGAATCAGAGAAACAACAATCCACCATATAGTTTGATTGTTAGATGTTAAATTTTATTCCTTTGATTGAAATAGAAAATGAAGAGTTGGCTATCAAGTGGGAATTTTAAAGTCATTTCTCCTCCAAAAACCAACAATCTTTTAGGTTTTCATCATGTTTCACCTTGCACACATGTTTAACACATTCAACATAATATATATATATATATATATATATATATATATATATATATATATATATAATAAGGGGTATTAAAATGTCATAGAAAAACAACTATATGTAATATCTGGTAATACAATGAGGATTTTATAATAGGAATGGTGTATTGGGAAGGGGTATTAATAATATAATATTGAGAATTGGAACTTGAAATAGGGTTATTATTTAGTATCCTACAAACAAACTTGATATGCCACAAGTTTACTTAGTGAATTCTCTATGATTCATAGATGAGGATGTCATAAAAATAGATGGTGATGGAGTTAGTAAAGAATGAATTATATAATTCATCAAACACATGAATTTGGTTGATGTATTAGTCAAACCAAATGGTATAACCAACCACTCATACAATCATTCCTTTGGCTTGATTTTTTTTAATGTCTTCGAGGTGGACTAGTACTTGATGATAACCTAACTTTAGTTTGACCTTAGTGAACTATTGTGCACCTTGGAGCTATTCCAAGAGGTCGTCAATGCATAATAGTGGGTACTAATTCTTCACTCTTATCTTGTTTAATGCATGTTAATCAATGTAAAAATGCAAAGTTCCATATTTATTAATCACATGTCCAAATGAGAGAATAAAATATTTAGATCATTGTGGCATGTGACTGGGTCCAATTAAGCACTAATTCAAATTGTGTTATCACACTTGATCAAATTGGGATCGATTGGCTCCAATTGCACACCTAACTGAATGAGTAGAGCATCTCGATTATATTGGCATGTAATTAGGACCAATCAAGAACCATTTAGTGTTGCATTGTTTCTCTTGATCTAATTGGGATTTATTAGCCAAAATTTCATGTCACACTTAACAAATAGAACATCTTGATCATCCTAGCATATGATTGGTCCCAATTGAGAAAAAAATCAAATTATGGTGTGGGAATTGATATGATTACACTTGATTAGAACTGATTGAGCACTTTATCAAACCATTTAAGCATCTAGATATCCTTAATACATGGTTCAATCATTCCCATTATATTCACATATTTTCTTTGAGTGGGGCTTGATTGGCATCAATAATGTACCTGATTAAGTAATTCGATCATTGAGATCATCTTAGCATTTGATTATGTAAAATCAATGGTCGATTCACATTGTGTTTTCCCATTTGATCCAATTGGGATTGATTGGGCCCAACCACATTCCTAATTGAATGAAAAAATCATCTTGGAACGATATTGGGGTGAATCACGCATCAATTTGTATTGTGTTGTTGCACTTTATTGAAGTGTGAAAAACTGGCCCCAATCAAGTTCCCAATTGAATGAATAGAGAGCATTTAGATCATCCTAACATGTTGTATAACTCAATCATGTACTCATTTTCATCGTGTTATCACACTTGGTTTGATTCGGATTGATTGACCTCGATTGCATACATGATTCAAGAATATAGCATTTGCATCATCCTGACATGTGATTGATGTTAATTATACATCAATCCACATTACATTGTAAATTTTGATCCAATTAATCCTAATCACATGCATGAATTAACTAATATATTATATATATCATCATGGTATGTGATTGAGGCCAATTAGATATAAATTCACATTACATTATCACACTTGATATGATTGGGCTCTATCAGCCCCAATCATGTTCATGAATGAATGAATGAATGAAGCATTTGGATCATCTTAACATATGGTTAGGGTCATACCAATTTTCATTGCATTTTTCCATTCATTCCAATTGTGTTTACTTGTCCCAATTCACATGCCAACTAAATGAATAAAATTTTGCATCATCTTGGCATATGATTGGGGCTAATCACATGCAAATTCACATTGTGTTGATACACTTGATGTGATAAGGATCAATTAGCCTTAATTGTATGTTTGAATAAATGAATAGAAAATATAGACCATATTATGATTTAGGAATCTAAGTTCACTTGTAATCCCACATAAACCAAAAATATTCTAATTTAGTAAAATAATCTAAGTCTAACATTGTATAAGGTATTGTTTGTATCCAGTGTCTTGTTGGTATATTTTTTCACAAGTTTTGTTTCATGGAAAGTATACTTGTAATGTTTGATGCCACTTACATACATGTAAAACTTTACATTATGGTTTTCACATGGTTTTTATAGAACAAGAGTTGGAGACTTCAGGATAGTGTATTGAAGACTCGCATTATCAATATATGTTCTACTTAATTACACTGACCTAACCTTAAATCTATAAGGTCTTATGAGTTGTAATGCGCAAATTTGAAAAGATTCAGTGAAGAGGGTATGTACACAATATTATGTTAAGTTACAAGTTTTTTATTGTAAATTTTAGAGCTTCCATTTTGAATAAGTCATTATGAATTTCACATAATCTTGTAATTATAAATTTGATCCGACTCGATTGAATTGAGTTGTGCTGTGGTCACTTTGTCCCTATCTTGCATAGAGGATTGGGATGGATTCAACATTATATGGGTGGCTTAGTGCTTCTAGGAGATTATGAAAATAAATATAATCACATCCACTCATTTACATTCCAAGTATGCAATTATAATTAGTATTGCATTGGTGATATGTGTGCATATCTGGGGGAAGGCTATGGGGATTGAGTCCTTATGGAAACATTGTGGTTTTGAGTATTGTAAGCATGTGGGCATAATTTTTTAATTGTATGTGTGTGTAATATGATTCATTGGTGATCGATATCTAGTTGATATAATCCTATTGTTGAATAAATACATATCATTCTAATTATTAAAAAGTTTGGTTGTTGAGATTATGTTCTATAATTATATAAGAGGTTGTCTTATAAAGGCATCCATGATGAACCTAACGACAACTGCATCATCTTGGCAAATAATTGGGGCCATTCGAGCATCAATTTGCATTGTATTATTGTACTTGGTATTAATGAGATTAATTGGCCGTAAGTTCATGCTTGACTAAATGAAGAAATTGAATCTTCATTACATGTGATTAGGATAAATTGGGCACTAATTCACATTTTGTTATCATACTTGATTCGATTTAGATTGATTGGCCCTAATTGTGCACCTAACTAAAATAATAGAGCATTTATATTATTTTGGCAAGTGATTGGGTCCAATCAAGAATCAAATTACATTTTGTTGTTGTACTTGATCTATTTGGTCTTCATCATCTCTAATTGTGTGCTCGATCAAACCATTTAAACATCTAGATCATCTGACAAGTGATTGGGGCCAATTGAGCACTAATTCACATTGTATTGTCTCATTTGATCTGATTGGCTTGATTGGCCCCAATCACATTCCCAATAGAAATAATAGAGTATATGGATCATATTATCATGTAATTGGATCCAATCATACACTAATTCTCATTGTGTTATAACACTTGATTTGATTAGCCCCAATCTTGTACCTAATCTAAGAACATGACTAGGACTTTAATCGAACACCAATTCACGTTTTGTTCTCACACTTGATTTAATTAGGATTGATTGGCACAATCACATGGATAAATGAACAAATAGAGAATTTAAATAATCATGGCACACAATTGGGGCCAATGGAGCACCAATTCACATTAAGTTGTAACACTCAATCTTATTTGGCTCGTTTGACCCCAATCACATGCCCAATTGAATGAATAAATCGTGTGGATCATCTTGAATTGTGAATGGGAGAAATTAAGAACCAATTAACATTGCATTATCATATTAGATTTGATCAAACTCAATTGCCCCAATATTGTGCCATATTAGAGGAATATAGCATATTTGGGTCATCCCAACACACATTTGGGGAAAATCAAACAAAAATGCACATTGTGTTGTTGCACTTGATCCACTTGGGCACAATTGGCCCAATCATGCATTTAATTGAATAAATATACCATTTGAATCACCAGTTCACATGAGGGGCTAATCCAGAACCAATTCACATTGCACTATCACACTTGATTTGATTGGGATTAATTGGCCCCAATTATACACATGATGAAACTATTCGAGTATATGGATCATGTTGGCACATGATTGGGACTAACCAAACACTAATTCATTTTTTTCACATTTCCTTCAATTGGGGTCAATTGGAAGTAATCGTGTATCCAATCATACCATTCAAGCATTTAGATCATCCTTGCATGATTGGGGAAAATCCAACACCAATTTGCAATGTGTTGTTACACTTAATATAATTGGGATTGATTGGCTCGAATCATGTACCTAACTAAATGAAAAGATTGTCTAGATCATCCCAGCATACAATTGATGTGAATCGAGCACCCATTTACATTAGGGTGATGCACTTACTTAATTTGGACTTGATTTACCCCAATCACGCACTCAATAAAACCATTTGAACATCTAGATCATCCTCGCATGTGATTGGGGAATATTGAGCACCAAGTCACATTGTGTTGTCACATTTGATCCGATTGGTATTAAATTGCTCCAATTTCATGCACTAACTGAATAAATACAACATTTGGATCATCTTAACATGTAATTATGGCAATCGAGCACCAATTCCTATTGCATTGTTGTACTTGATTCAATGTGGATCAATTGGCCCCAATTGTGTGTCTGATTGAACCGATCAAGCATTTGGATCAACTTCACATGTGATTGGGGCCAATTGAGTGTCAATTCTCATTATGTTGTCATACTTTCTTCGACTGGGATTGATTAACCTTAATCATGTGCCTAAGATTGGAACCATTCAAGGATATAAATAAAAAGGTACATGATTTGGGCCAATTAAGCACCATTCACATTGCCTTGTTACACTTTATCCGATGAGGCTCAGTTGGACCCAACTCCATGCCTAATTAAACCATTTGAGCATTTAGCTTGACTTAGAACATAGTTGGTGCCAATTAAGCACCATTCACATGGCCTTGTTGCGCTTTATCCGATGAGGCTCAATTGGACCTAATTCCATGCCTAATTAAACCATTTGAGCATTTGACTCAACTTGAAACATAATTGGTGCTAATTGAGCACTAATGCACCATTTTATAACATTATCAAGTAAAATTTTGTCAACATTAACATAGGTGGTACGTAAACATGAAATTTATAAGTAAATTAAAATATATTATTACAACCAACATTATTTAAAAAAAAAAATCAATGTAGTCAAACAACATTTATCCCAAATTTAAAATATTCTCATAATTTAAATTTAATTATATAATATGGATTTTTATTCAATTGAGGTGGAGCTAGTTGTATTTCATCCATATAGTGGGGTCTTACAAATTAGCGACGATAGGAAAGTCATCAATGGAAACAGTGTATGTGCTTCCAATGGCCACTCTTGGAAACTATCTTTATCTTTTATGTCTATAAAGATAAGAAGGATATCAATAGAAATTATACCTTTCATCACTTGTGACCACTCTTGTACACATTTATATCCAACCTCAAAGATTTATCCATGAGAACTAAAGAGGATAAGGTTCAACATCCATCTCCCCTATACCAATAAATCTTGGGATATCGTGCACAATGGAATCTTGTAATAATCTTGGTTCTTTCTTTGGGCCAAGGTGAAAGGTGAGTCCATAATCGTCCCCCCATTTTGAATCTTTCTTTTCTAGTTATGGCACCAAATTGAAAGCAACCTACAAACACAAAGAAAATTACAATTTGAACTTTAAAAAAATGAAATATAGACACGTTAAGGTTCTCTTAAATTAAGAGAATTTGACTCCACGAACATTATATATGAACTTAATATTCATTATCTTATCTGATCTAATCTAATCTAATCATTAATTTTTTTCATGAAATGTATAATAGATCTGTGATAACATTTTATTGGTAATTTTTGAGAAAAATCACACTAATGTTTCTAAGATAACATTGTTTCCTGATTTTCATTTATATGTATTCTAATTTATACTCAAGACATTCTCTCTCTTTGAATCTGTCCAATATCTCCTCCAATGAACATCTCTTCAAAAGAATATGAGAAATGTGGTAAAAATAAAATAAAAACCTTTTCATAGATATCAATGATGCAAATCATGATGCATTATATCATCATTATTAGTTTCAATGTATGGAAACAAGTCCATTTTTGTAGGCATCGTATTCTAAAGAGTTAGAAATTGACACAATATGCATGAGTGTTATTTACTTGACATAAACTAGTAATGCAAAATTTGTGTCATGTGTCCAATGAAAACCATATATAGAGTCATTTTTGTCAAATTTTAGAGTAAAACATGATCCTAATTTGTAAATTGCATCATCATGTAGCACTAACATCTTAAAAAATGACATTATTAATGTGATTTTTCCTTTAAATATATTATTACATTTATATTCCCATAACTTATTATTTTTCATTTCTCCTAGTGGTTTTATTTTTATAGAAAATTGAATGCACGTGTAGTTGTAGAAAACAAAATAACTAACGAGCATGCAAGTGTAAGAAATAACTCAATATGCAACAAAGCCAAGGATTTTCTAATACACTACTTGAATAGCTCACAAATGAAGATGTACATATAGGAGAGAGAATGTGTAACACTATGAAATAGGGACATGGAAAGCTTCCTTTACACCATCCCAACACTTGATGTATTTAAGTCTTATTATGAGTTAGCAAAGCGACCGCTTCTTGTAAGAAATTTGTCAAGTATATTGTCTAACACGAATTGATATATGATGCCCATCTCGCCCATATTTCAAGGTTTATTATATATATTATTATTATATGTTTCTTAAAAACATCTTCCTATTAACTATGACTTGCAAAAATATCTATAAAATGTTAACATATATGTTTTATTGAAAATTTCATAGAATGGATATCCTTAATTATGTCGAAAGGCATTTTTTTACAATAGGAAATGTGACCTGATCTCTGATAGGTGTCAGGTAGATCGACGACCCACAATTTTAAATACTTTGGCGTCCTCCATGGCTCCACATTTGGCGGATATAGACGGTGACAGAAAAATCAGCTTTGTGGAGTTTTTAGCTGTCGTTACGTCTGCATCTACAGATTACTTCAAAGGATCGCGACTTTCATCTATCTGTTAACGAAGATGGAGATCAAACGATGTATTTGATAACGTGTATATTTGCTTGACCGCAATTGACTTCGAGTTTGTATTTTTTTGGTGGTTTTGCTTCGATCAAGGATAATCGTGGTTAACGAATGGTTTGTCACTGGGGTTAAGCATTCCTTTGGTTTCAAGTGTAACACAAGGGCTCCAAATGGCTCTATGTTAACCATGGTTTACCACGCAAATTACATAACGTATAATCTTTATAACCTTACACTAACAATCACACGTGAAATGTGCAATGAAAACACCAAAGGGGATGCATCAAAGAAGTTAAACTTGAGTGAGATAAATATCAAAGGAGAAAGAGAGGTGATAAAGATGGAGATTGAGAGAGGGGAAGTCGAGGGGTGTGTGAAATGCTAGTGGAACCTACGTTAGAATCTTCTTTGTTATGAACATGTATATTTGAAATGTGTAGTTGACTTATTGATCCTGGATCCAAATGCAAATCCAATACAAAGTGGAGTCAATAGATCTAGTTGAACCCAATGAAACCATAATATTCGATGCAAGCATGAACCCAAGTGAAGCAAAGGGGTGAGATGAGGCATTCATTTTGCATTGGTTTGCAGAGGAGAACGAGTCAAGGAAGATAAGAAAATGTGCATTCCAAGGTGGAAAGAGGAACTCATGACCCTTTTGTGGGACCTTCTTTTCTAAATGACAAGCTCTCTAAAATCATTGATGACATGGATATGGCCCTAAGGCAATGGCCAAAGAACCCAAAACCATCCGATATCTGTGCGTTGTAAGAATTTTTTGACATTGGTCTAGTTTGGGAAAATAAATTGTTGTAATTACTTGTCAACATTACAAATCCAACAACTGGGATCTTGTAATATTGTTTGTGGATAATTCACTGTTGTCCTTTTTATTTTTGTGTATATATAAGTGACAGTGTTTGCTTTTATTATTTCTTCATATATATACAACCATGTCGTCATTGTATAGTTAGCTTATTGTTGATGGTAAAATATATTTCATAGCTATAATATATATACCAATTGTTAGTTTGTTTTCCTAATGAATGCTTTTGAATCAAATTAAATTTAGATATAAATGAGAAAAAATACTTAATTGTATAAATAGAGACTTGACTATGGAAAATATATGAAATACTTCAAATAAAAACAATGAGAAATATGATATTATAAGGTACTACTCAATTGTTTGCAATTTAAGAGACAATCGCCAACTAAAATATATAGCAGATCTAGATCCCAAGGCGGAATAGACCTAAAAAATACTAAAAGGAGCGGGTTTGCCAATTACGGTTGCTGCAAGAGGTGGATCTTGAGAGTGGTGCCAAATACATTAAAAAAAAAAAATTCAATAATATTCGTAAGGAAACTCTTTACATATATTGTAAATTGGTTGTTTTCCATATATATATATATATATATATATATATATATATATTATATATATATATATATATATATATATATATATATTGTTTGGGGTGAAAATTGTAATCAATATACACACAAGAGAAAACTATAATCAATATACACACAACAACAATATATCTAATTAGTTAGAGACAAAGCATGTGTCCTCGCTTTTGCACCGAGTGGCGCAGGAATGTCTGGCTTTAAGAAACCAATAAAAACGTTGTTCATATGAGCTGTCAAATGCAACAGAATTAGAGCCACACACGATAATTAGTTGATATTTGGCTCTCCATAGAAATGGTCTCTTCTTCCTTGATTGTCATCACCTAACTGTGCACGGTTGTTTCCATATTCTACCATTATTATTCCACAAATGACATAAAAAATAGTGAAGCCCTGCAAATAAAAAACATAGAAAACATAGTTTGTTTGGGAGAAATGGTGTCAAGAGATGGTCTATTAATACATTAAAAAATAGAATTTGGTTGTCATAGATTACTTCTCACAAAAAAAGACAATAGTAAAATAAGATAATGAATTCATGCTCTGATTTTTTCTTTGCAATTAAAAAAATTCCGCCTGAACCATACTCGAATACAAACGATTTGATGGGGAAAATGCCCATTTGAAGAATCCGCCATGAAGTTCAAACACGGATGTTATTTTATTGTTAGTTTTAATGGAGAAGAAACTTGGGTGAACGTTTTGACGTTTGTTAAGTAGTTGGGATAAAAGGTCGGCGGCTGGGTGTAATGACCACTGTGTATATCCATAGATGGATAAGATTTCGTCGTATTGTCAACGCATGTCAAAACGACATTCCACCCATGCATTCCCTAACGGTTGTCAGAAACAACAACCCGTAATCTCATTGTAAACGCCTTCGGCGTAAATATATATTTTCATGCGTACTTGCCTACATGTGTTTGAGGGCTAGGCCTATCTCTCACGCAAGTTCGCACAATAGGGAAAAAGTATTTTCCGTCACGTTCCCGTTAGTTTTGTCACGTCGCCATTAGTTTTGACGGAAAGGAAACAACGTATTAAAAGGAATTGGCACCATATGATTTCATACGTGAGTGCGCAGCAGGATGGTGGGGCACGAGAAATAGGGCGCGGGGGTCCCGGGGTCAAGGCCGGCTAGGTGCAAGGATAGCACTGGTCAAAATTTTGTGCAGGTTCGCATTGACTGCGAACCTGCGTGATAGATAGGCTCATCGGTGTTTGAGTCATGACATACACAACGAAATCTTACCTGGTCCGTCATATTTGACATTGCACGTGCCACCGAACTCTCATGTAACGTCTTTTTCTGTCATTCTTGACCTCTAATGGACATTAATATCTAAATGTATTCTCCGAGCTCCATCTGAGTTCGAATTCCCATTTGTCCAAAAATTCCTTTAACAAAGCCATATAATAATTTGTCGACAATTAGAAAACCCAGTTGGAAGGGATGACGAGCGAGAAAATAGACGACAATGTATTAGCAGGTCGAGCCTTTGCCCGAACGGGAATCGATCACATGTTCGGCATTATGGGCATCCCTGTTACGTCCTTCGCCAACAACACAGTGAAGGAGGGGATCCGCTTCATCGCCTTCCACAACGAGCACTCCGCAGGCTACGCAGTCAGCGCCTATGGCTATCTCACAGGCAAGCCTGGCCTCCGCTTGACCGTCTCCGGCCTCGGTTGCGTCCACGGTCTCACCAACCTCAACAACGCCATGATCAACACTTGGCCCATGGTCATGATCTCCGGTTCATGTGACCATGCCGAAGGGTCGACTAACTGAATGTCGTTAAGCCCTTTGTAAAATTCTCAGGTAAGGCTCACAAGGCTTCCGAAATTCTAGCCCTCCTTTCTCAAACGGTTGGTTTTGCTGCTAACGACAGGCCTGGTGGGTGCTACATCAATTCTTCCATAGACGTACTGCATGAGAGTATAAATATATTAGAGGCGGATAGGCATTTAGCAGTGATTGATCCCTTCATACCAGTATATCCGGAGCTCAAGTAGGATATCCCGACTGCAGTTTCGATGCTTAGGAAAGCGCAGATGCCGTTGATATACGTGGACGGATAAGATTTCACCACACTTGCAACTTACGTCCAAACAACATTCCAGCCATGCATTCCCGGACGGTTGTCAGAATCAGCAAGCCTCAATCCCATTGTAAACGCCTTCGGCGAAATTATTGTTTAAACGACCATTTTGGTTCATTTTAAAATATCCTTTTTTTCTCGTATCATTCGTCTTGAACAAGTCCTTTTTAGTATTGCCCATGGCAATATACATCATAGTTTTCACTTTCATTTAAATCATTGTTATTATTTGTACTTTATAACCAATAAGACATTGTTATTTTTTTTCATAAACAAATATACACTATTCATATTAACAAATTTACACAATTTTAACAAAAAAATTTATAAAATTTCTTTTATCTTCAATGTGATTGGTCTATAAATTCAGATGTTATTGCAAGCTTCACTAGAATCGAGGAGAACAAATTGTCAGAATATTTATTACAATTTATTTAGATCATTTCAGTTCGTCAATTAACCTTTTCTATTACTGGGGCAATACTTGGCAGCCTTGCTACTCTTGTTTTGTTGGTTTCTTTTATCAATACTTGGTTCAAGTAACACACACGATTAGAAGCCTAACCCCATCCACCAAAAGACTTGGTCAATGATAAGCAATTTCTTAACAAAATTGAGTTGGTCTTAATGGTGAAAATTGTGTGTTTTTAAAAGAGAGGTTACAAGTTAAATTTTAAATGGAGTAAGGTATTTACAATAAAGAACATAACTTTTATGCATTTGAAATTCATAAGATTTAATAAAGCTTTTTAGATACAAATTGTGTGAATTTTTCTATCAACATTAACGTTGCGAGTCACCACCTATGATACATCATTTGATGATCCGAAACATCGTTAGAAAAACTCACACCATTTTTATCCATTTTTTTGTTTGATCACAATTAGGATATCAAAGAGTGTCATTTACTATAAACCATTTCTAAACCCAAACCAACCTAAATTAAATTATTCAAAATAATAAATTAGAAAAGGATCTTTCCTGTTTCATTTATAAAATTGTTAGAACACTACTTATAATTCATCTCTTTCCTCTGTGTCTCATAATTGTTGTCTCTGACTAAACTGATCAATATTACTATATCAATAGGCATTCTACAATGACATTGAGAAGTGGCATCTAATGTTTTGATCGTGTCAACTTTTATTCTTTGCAATAAGTTTGACGTCCATTTGACCATTACATTAATGTTTTATTTTTTAAATAGAAGTCAATAAAAAATATTAATTACGTTGATATGAATTATAAAATGGCAAGAAAGGGTGGGATCTAATGACCTATGTGACAATGTCAACCTTTATTCTCTATATTAAATTTGGCATCCATTTGACCATCTTTTTATTAAAAAATCTAACTATATAAAAAGTCAATAATATCTTTGTTGCATGGCAAAAAGTGGGATCAAATGGTGTGACCATTTCAACTTTTATTCTCTACATTTAATTTTATAGGCACTTAATTCTTATATTTAATTTTTAGAAGTCAATTAACAATGGCAATATCTTAACCATGTGATAAAATTTGGGGTTCTTTTTTTTCAAATTTTTTTTGTTATCAACAAGTGAGAAATATGAAAAAAATGTAATACAATTATTAATCAATGTAAAGTGCATAAAATCCGAGATAAAGATAAGAACCTCAAAATTAATATCCATAGATATATTTCAAATAAATATATTTAAGATATCCCTATTAAAGGTTAATCCAATAACAACATTAAAAATGGAATGAAACTCGTATATATTTAAGATATTTATAGACTCATAAATATGTATACTAGTGGTTATTCCAATAATCACATTATAAATAACAGTTTACTTGTCTCATAATATGCTTTTACAATAAATGAATTTTGCGTGTATCACATATAATATGCACAATGAAAAATTATAGCAAATAACGCACATAATCTTAAATATGGTGTTTAAAAAGTGCAATATTTAGATTTTACTGAAAAAAACCAATGCAAATTTTATTTATTACTTTGAAAGGTGTTTTTTACAATGGGAAAGGTGACCCAGTCTTTAATAGGTGTCAGGTAGATTGGTGGCCCACAATTTAAGGTACTTCAACGTCTTCCATGGCTCCACATCCGACCATCAATTTGCATACACAGTTGCTTGATTGCGGATGTCGTAGTGAAGCCCTCAAAACGGGTAAGCCATGCAAGGTTTCGTTCAAGGATTAAATTTGACGCCTGTTTAGACGTTTTTTGTTGTTTTTAATCATAAAAAATAGGTAAATTGTTTTCTAACCAATATCAAAGGATGGGCATTTTTTTTGCGAAGTTTCATATTGACGTCACTTTATAAAATAAACCATTTAATTTTTTATATAAATATGTCTACATTGAATATTAAGTATTCTTATAACTAAGAAGTCTCACTAATAGACATATTATTATTACGAGGTTAAATGGTAACAACCTGCCATTTATATTACCAAGAAAGTTCCTTTTCCTCATGTATAAAATTATCATGCATTTTTTTGGTTCACAACCCGCAGAGAAGTAGTCTCCCAGACTCCAAACAATTGTTGGTTGAGGCTAGTTGGTAGTGACATTCTGTAAGTCGATCATATTGGACCTTGTAATATTTACAATGTAACGACTCAGTTGCTCATCATATTGTCTGCATCCACCTACTAAGTGCCAAGGGAAAGACACCTCTACTGCTCTGCATAAGATAAATGCTAATGGTGGGGAGGAAAGGAAAATGACTTGTTGGTAATTATATCTTTTGAGATTCCAAGATACCCTTTCAATTTCATGTACCCCTGCAACCCACTCTCTTTGCACATACACACATATTAGGCATTGTTTAACAAGATTAGGTTGAACTATTTGTTCCAAATGGTCCACTAGGCCAAGTAGTCATTATTTTACTTTTATGGCCTTTTTGTATATATTATGGTAAAACATTTATTTCAAATGTCTTACCAATATTGCATTTTCATTAAGGTGGAGGACTCTTGACCACATAGACTGTCCCATTTGAGATACTTCTTCATCCTTTGTTGTTATGAAATAATTTATCCTTTCTTTTCATTTTACATTTTGAAGAATGTTTACCTTCCTTAGCAACTTCTACCAACTGTCAAGTATCTTTGAGGGCTCACCCACACTATTTTGGATGAAACATGCATATTAAAATAGAATCAAACTCTAGTACAATGCTTTTATATCATTTTTTCCCTTTGTTTGTATTATGATATCATTCTTAACAATGCAAATAACCCTGATAGATTTGTGAAGATTCGGTTTTCTATGTTCTTATTTATGCTATTAACATTTTGGTTTTGATGTTAACTTGCTACATTCTATGGAATTTGTGTGTGTCTAGTTGCAATGTTTTTAAAACATGAATTTTGATTATCATAAAAAAGTCATGCAAAATGAAAGATATCATGCAAGATCAAATTGCATTGATGTGAATAATGTGGATGAGATCAAGACAAAAAAGTGGAGCACATAGCATATATTATTTAGGTAAGAAAAAAACTAAGTCAAGGAATACGTGTGGGATATGCAGGTATTTAATTCCCATGTTTTTACTAAGTCATGGAATAGGGGTGGAACATGCATGTATTTAATTCCCACATTTTTATTTAGAAATGTCTCTTTCAAATGGTAGATGAAACCCACCTTTCTCTCTTATGACCAACTACTTGTGTGTCTCAATTATCGATGTTTTTAGTGCATCACTTGTTCTCGTACAAGTACTAAACTTGAAACTAAAAACAAACATTTATTAGTTTTTCCTCATTTTTAAGTTTTGGTCCCTGACATAAATTTTAATCATGTGCATGTTGTAAGCGAGATCGAGACAAAAAACTAGAGCACATAGAAAATTTTATTTTGGTGGGAACAATCTAACTCGTCGAAGAAAAGTGAAGCATACATCTATTTAATTCTCACATTTTTATTTTTGACCTTACATTCATGTCTTTGTCTTCCTTGAACATTCCTTTTACACGTCCTAACTACCTGATCTCCTGGGATTGATTTTAGTTCTCGGGTTGTCATCCCTGCAGACCTCCCTCCCAAACATCTTACTTGCCTAAATCACATTGCATCATTTTTCACACTTCCAAGGTTTCACCTACATCATCTAGACCGAAAAAACTATGTGCCTCTCTACTAGCTAAACAAACCCTATTTGTTTCCCTGATAGCTATAGAAAAACCCTATTCACAATTGTGTATGAAACCCCCAATCTCATTTTTGTATGAAACACTAATCACAATAGTGTACAAAGTGGAACACATAACAAATATTATTTGGGTATGAATAATCTAAGTTGGGGAAAAGGTGTGGGACATGCAAGTGTTTGATTCCCATGATTTTGCTAAGTCACAGAGAAGGTGTGGGACATGCAGGTATTTAAATTCATGGTGTACTTCACCTACATTGTCCACACATGTAAAAACTATGTGCCTCATGGCTAGAGTCAAACCTTGTGATTTTCCCTTATAGCTACATAGAAACCCTGATCCCAATTTCGTATGAAACCCCTAATCACAATTATGTATGGAACCCTTTTCGCATTTGTGTATAAGGTAGAGCACATAACATATATTATTTGGGTAGGAATAATCTAAACCGAGGAATAGGTGTGGGACATGAAAGGATTTAATTCCCACATTTTTACTAAGTCATGGAATAGGTGTGGGACATGCATATGTATTTAATTCCCATGTTTTTATTTAAAAATCCCTCTTTTGAATGACAAATAAAATCCACCTTTCACTCATATGACCAACTGCTAGAGTGGCTCAATTATCAATGATTGTTCAAGCATCACATAATCCCCTACAAGTGCTCATGTTTAAAATTACAGATATATGTTTATCGGATTTTCCTCATTTTTTACATTTCACCCCTTTAAACGCAAATTGCATTCATGTCCATAATGTGTGTGAGATAAAGAAAAATGGTTGACATAATGCGTTTTTATATCTAACCTTCAATTCATGTATTTGCCTTCCTTGAACATTCCTTTATGCATCCTTTCTACATGGATTCAAGGGGAGTAATGCAAGCTCTCGGGTTGCAATCTCAACAAGCCTCCCTCCCAATTACAAGCATCTTCCTGGCCGTAAGCACATTGCATCACCCTTTGCATTTCCATATGTACTTTACCTACATTGTCCACACCTGGAAAAACTACGTGTCTCTCGGCTAGAGACAAACCTTGTTCGTTCACTTGATAGCTACATAGAAATTCTAATTGTAGTTGTGTATGCAACCCCTCCCTTGGGATTTTAGGTCCACACCACATATCCTTGTTTCTAAATTAACCCTTGAAACACATAAGTGAATTCCCCGTGCATTTATTTGTGTTATAACTACCTATAAAGTGCAAGAGTTGAAATTGCAAACAACTATTAACATCGGTAGTACTGATTGGTCACTGTTTTTAGATATCTCCAAAATATGTTTCCTTGATCTCTTGCACACCATATGCACTTCTTCTTTCAAACAATTGACATACTAAATGTCAAGTAGTTAAAAAAACCTTTACACCATAAAATACATAAAATGACAAAATAACACAATTCACTTGTCAGAAAACATCTTCTTGTACCCCGTACGTCCATTCCCCATAAGGGCTCAATTATCAATGATTGTTCCTGCACCGCCTACTTCACTATAATTTCTTGAGCTTAAAATTGCAAAAAATATGCCTGCAAAGTGCTGCAAGAAACAAACAATGTGTTTGGGTTTCGAACTGGGACCCTTGTGAATTCTCATAAATTTTTATTTTGGCCCCTTTAAACTCACATTGCACTCACGTGAATAAAACACATGAGATTATGATGATTAAGTGGAGCACATATAGTAGATATTATTTGGGAAGGAACAATCTACTTCATGGAATAGGTGTGGGGCATGCAGGTATTTAATTTCCCACCTTTTAATTTACAACAATCCATTCATGTCTACATCTTACCTATCCAATTAAATTTCGTCCAATTGAAAACCTTGATGCCATAAAATAAAAAAACAAACTTGCTTAACAGATAAAATATACCTTTCACTGATATGTCTGATTACTCATGGGACTCAATTATCGGATGTTTGTTTACGCACCATCTATTTTCCTACACTTACTTGAGCTTACAACTTGAAAGGGAGGCTACAAATTACTACAAGATGCATCCATTTAGCCTAGGTTTCGAACCCTAAAACTTTCCAAGTTTCCCCAAATTTTATTGTGTCCTCTTTGTGAGATTGAAATGCTTAAGTGGAGCGCACATATCCGATAATATTTGGGGAGGAATAATATGATCCGTGGAAAACATGTGGGGCATGCAATCCAAATCTTTGATCTACCTTTGACTCGTATGAACAATCGTTGGAAGGTGTCAATTATCAACACATGTCCATACATCTACTTCTTGCAATTAGTTGACCTCACAACTAAAAGTGAGGCCTACAAATTTTTACAGCAAGTAGTCATTGCGGTATGGTTCCAAACTTCCAAAATGCTGGATTTTCCCTTTTTTATTTTTTCGCTTTTGACACATATTGCACTCATGTGAATATTGCAATACCCTAATTGTTAACCTAATAGTTGGAGAAAAAAACAATCTAAATTTTGCATGATATTACTACCTTAACTTTCTAAGTACACTTCGCGTCTTCTTGTCCTTGACGTGTCCCATAAACAAGGGAAATTAAGACCTAAGCAAATTAGGCAACTGCCTAGGGCGCAAACAATCAGGGGGCACCTAAATCTAAATATTTTCAATATTATTAACTATTATTAGAACCCAACATTAATGTTTTTACCTAAAGTCTATATTAATTGACCCTTACATTTATATTATTATAAAGTAATATATATTCCATGCATACACATAAAAGGTACTATAATATTTTTACAATTAAAAACAATAATACATCTTCTTAAGCTCTTCCAATTTTGTTTGGTATTGTTACCCATTCTCTAATGTAGCTCTAGATAATTCAAGTGTGTAATTTTTTTTGAGATAATGTTCACGTGTATTGTTTATAATGTCACTGGTATAGACAATAAAGACAAGTATAATTGAAGGAAAATTTATTTAATTCTCTGTTACTAATTTTTTGGGGGGAAATTTCTCTTTTTTATGGAGTAATTAGTAAGATTGGTCCAAATACCACTCTTCACAAAACTATGGACACTACCTCAAATTAATTCTCTCCATCCATGGATTATTACTTGTTCTTATTTGATAGTTTTATAGGATGATTTTATTTCTTTTCTATACCAATTTCTCTAAATTAGTGATTAATTATGATCCTTATGAAAATTATAAAGTACAATAATATACGTAGCTTTTATTTATTTATTTGACGGGGAAAAAATATTATCTAAAATTTTAAGAGGGGCATTCACTTCATTTATTGCCCAAGGCGCTCTTAACCTTTAATTCGGCCTTGCCCATAAAACATACGTTCAAATTCCCCTTACATTTACATTTTTTCTAACTACCCAATAAAGTCAAGAACTACAAATTCAAACAAGTATTCACCTTGGCAACATTTTCCAACAGTTACTTGAATTTTGAGATATCTCCCTCAATAGCTTCATCTACATCTTCCGCAACACAAGTTTCCTCCTCCTTACAAATGAGAAACATGTCGTAAACTTCCTAGAGGGTATATTTTCACTTTGGCTCCTCGATTACTCTTTCCTTTCCCATGCACTTCTCCAACCTCAAACACATTTTGCTACACCCCTCTTCCTCTCCCATTGTTTCTTTTTATATAGTTTCACTTCTTCACTAGATCCATTTCGGCGTTCACATCGTACACTTTACGTACGATTGTTAGTATTTTAACATTAAATGGAAGACAGACAATCATTATGTACTTCATACTACCCAGATCAAAATGTTTATCCTTCAAACATATCTAGGATGCTCCATTCGGGCAATCAGAGAAAAGTAAACGAAAAAGGAGCAATACTCATGAAAGAGATGGAAAGATGCTTCGTTGAAAGGAAATGTGACAAAAAAGCTTATAATCAATTGAATGTGGAGAAAACATCTCTTAACAATATATGAGATTGAATTAGTCATACAAAATTATGAGTGGACAACCCTTGTGATGTAATTTGCAACTCATATGTATAAGGGAGAGGAGCCAATATTTGTGCACCTTAACTTTACGAGTGCACATATAAACCTAAACATCATATAACTGAAAACAAAAAATACCCTTTAATAGATCACGCTCTCCCCATTATAAATATTTCGTTTAAAAAAAATTAATTATGTGGAAGGGACTTTTTTCTAATATTTAAATTTAGTAATTTGAAATATAAAGAAATTTTAAGGTACACAATTACTTTAGAGTTAAGTCATACATTTTCTTTTACATATTTGTCATTATTTGATTGTTTAATTGGTTTGATATGACTTAATGTGACATATTTTATAGGGTGCATTTTTTTCAAAATTTAAGTGGGAAAATAACATGTACTACTCCATTATTTTCATCTACCCTCATAACCCTCATATGTATTGGTCCATGCTCAAGGATTGGCTTCTCTCCTTTAATAGTGTGGATATAGGAAGTAATACTTAACAAGGCCATGATATGGCAAATCCTGCCTAAGGTCATGTTTTTCTAATGCTTTGTTGGATATAATCAAAGACAACAGCCAACATGAATGCAAAAATGACATTGCAATGACCTAAATATTCAAATCACACCCTTTTGATTGGGCACATGACTACCTTGTCATTTAGCAATGTGAACCTCAGTGGAAAACCCAATAAGATAGAGGGTTTCTATAATATGTGAATTCGCAAATAAACATAAAACAATCACTAGCTCGACAGAATTTAGAGTGGCCTTCCCAAAATAGTAAACCATAAACAAAAAAAAACGATGTCAGATAGCAACATGTAAAAAATGCTACCCATATTAAAAAGATATCGTGCCTTTTTGTGCTACCAGATTTGGTGTTGGAAAACAACATCATGACCTGTTCGAGACGACCGTTTCGCCTTTCAGATGCTAGCAATTCACCTGTTTGGATAAATTTTGACTTTCAAAAAAATATACCAAAATATTAACTCACATTCCAGCGATGTAAATCGAGACTTTAGCATCAATTGTTATTTTTAAAATCACTGTAAACACAATTTTTAATCAGTATAACACAATTAAAATTTAAAATCCATTTAACTATTTGACTACAACCAACAAGTGTCCGGTGTAGCTAGGTCAGTCGAGGGCAATGGAAACTTAGGCGTGGTCAGCCAAAAGAAATAGCGTCATCGAATTAACCGACTGATTTTATGCCATTCAGACAATAAAGGGAATCTGGATCTAAACATTTTTTTGCGAGTTAGATTGTAAATGGCATAAGAGGGAGGACGCCCAAAAAAAATTACAGCACATACCACAGGAAATTAAAAGCATATGCTTAGATCTAAAATGCAGCAGCACTTGGAGAAGCTTCCCGTTCCATGTGCAGTGTCACATTGTTGTTTGTGCTCTTGGATTGGAGACCCATGTCTTCCCTCCCATCTGCACCAAAATGAGAGCTTAGAACAAGGTATGGACACCTGTCAAAGCATGCTGAAAAGTAGTTTTTTCAAAGACCTGCACCTACACTCCCCCAACCGCACCATGAAACAGGGCATGAACATCCACCAATGCATAATGCAGAAGGGAATTTCTTCAGATTATGTACTTCATGACCTGTTCGAGACAACGGTTTCACCTTGTAGACGCTAAGAATTCCCCTGTTTGCATAAAATTTTACTTTTAAAAAAATACCATATCTAAATAGTTTACCTAACCAAAATAAAAAATCACATACCAGCACATAAATTGCGACCATAGTAACAATTGTTAGGTGTAGAAATGTGGTGGAGCAATTGTAAAGCATTAACACACCTATAATTAACTTGCAGAGGGGTATTGCGATCACAAGAGTTTAGCTTTGGCATGTATCCTGAACCACTTTAAACATGAACCATTAGGGTTTTAGAACACGAAATCACTCAAATTCACAACAAAAATATAAAGAGAGGGAAAGAAAGAAATGGTAAATCTTTATATAAATTCTGGACCTGAAATTGCAATAGTTTAACCACTAATTGTTTGAAATACAACGTGGAAGAAAAGTAAAAATAGGAACCACTCATATACACAGAAAGAATAAGACGAGAAAAAAAGACTAAATAAGTCGAAAGAAAAAGCTTTGAGTAGGAGCAAAGTTGAAATGACCTCCGTTTTCCCAACACCATCGCAAGAAAAGACATTTTAACCTTGACACAACACCGACAGACTACCGCCAGTATCTGACACAACCACCATTTTTAATGTCTTGATTGTCTTTGCAAATAAATATTAAATGATACACAAATTTATTTTCTTTGTTTTGGTTTTCACGTGAAATAAAGGGAAATGTTGACCATCCAATAGGATGAAACATAAATGACATTTAAAAATTATAAAAATATTTTTTTTACAAAAACTATAGTCTATAAATTAAATGTTCCACATGGCAAAAGTTGATTGAATAGAAGGAAAAAATTAATAGATGCGCTGAAGCCAATATCCCAAGATAAGGTGACTCCCGTGGTTAGGATGGAATTTGGGTGAGCGTTGACAGTACAGATCAATACATGCTTTTGATTATGTTACTTAACTAGCCATTGCACATGAGTTGCAAATTACGTCAGAGAGGGGTTTACATTTCAGTGTATAATATGGTTTGGATGTAAAATAGAAGTGACTTTTATTGGAGTAGCATTACAATTGGGTGGTGTATATGTATTTCTGGAACACTTTGCCTATATATGTGGTTTGGAAGAAAGAGTTGGACATATTACTATGGGAATGATGTAGGTAGTTGGGTGCACATGTGTTGTACGTCAAGTGGAAGTTGTGTGTTACATAGTCTTTTCTCCTCTTCCTTGCGTGTTTTTACATTCTTTGTATATCTCATTCTTGCATAGCGTTCAAACGAAAAGGCCGGTGAGACCTGCAGATCATTGAGGGTGCACACTCTTAACATTGCTGTGAATGTCAGTCCTTGATGGTCAACATTCCCAATGTCTACTGTGGCCTTGTCAAGAGTTAGGCCTTGTGATTTGTGGATGGTGAGGCCCTAAGACATTTTAAGTGGAATTTGGCGACGATTGTCACGAGTGACAGGAGGTAGGGGCAAGTGGGTTGGGTGGAGTTTGTCCCATGGGGGCCCTTGGTAGTATATGAAGTTTACAACAACAAAGGATGGTAAGTCTAGTGGGAATGATTCTGGATTGTACACCACATCGATCACTTGCCCGAGAGCATCATTAACCAATCCTGAGCTAACCCATAAGTTAGATGTCAACATGACCTCCTGTCCAGTGCATAGGAACACTATTTCCTCTAGTTGAGTGTCGTTTATGTCTGAGTCAGAGTTATGTTTGCTTTGTTTTGCGACGCTCCTTGCAACTGGAACATGTAAGGATTTTAGCATTTGTTTATTGTGTTTGTGTGCTAGCTCCTTAGTTGCAAATAGGTGCTTTTCAGTTGTGAAGCTAGATTTCTCTAAGGTAGACATGCACGCCTTTGTACGTGGCATGAGAAGAACCCAATCCTTAATTGTTGCTTCTGCATTTCTGATGTTCGTCAACATTTCTCTGAATTGAATTTGCTCCGGGTTCAAGCCTTGTTGCCTGAAGTTTGTGTCCAAGGTGATTACTGTATCGAAAGCACGCCAAAGGGAGCTTCCAATTTTGTTGTCTATATATAATTGTACATCATTAACCGGAGGGAGTTGGCCTAGGTCACCCACCAAAATCATTGAACAATTTCCAAATGTTTGGTTATTTTATCGGGGGTATGCCTCACATAGTCTATAGTTGTTGTTGTTTAGCATTGTAGGACCTATAAATCTCATTTCATCTATGAGTATGTATTGTATAGCACTCATACGCTCCTGGAATATTGCTAGGGCTTGGCCTTCAAGAGGTTTCATGTCCCCAATGAGTATTCGGAGGGCAGAATGTATAGTAGGTGATTTTATGTTGAATGCACAGCAATACCTGTTGGTGCTAGTATAAGAATATAATATTTTGATTTACATGTGATATTTTGAAGCCCATTTCTAATGCATTGTATGAGGTATGATTTCCCTGTTCCAGCAGTTCCTTGAATAATCATCTTCAATGGTGGGTGTTTCCCTTATTGAGTTGCATGGGAAAGTACAATTGAGTATGCAAGGTGTTGTTTTGATGAGAGTGGAAAAGTGTTTAATTGGCTAGGCCGAGAACAAGCGGTAGTGCATCCTCTTTACGGGCGAGGTCTATGAATTTAGGTGCACTATTTGCTAAGGTTGTTGGGATGGTATGCAACATCCAATTGTGGTTGATGTCAAAGTCACGGTGTCCTATCATGTCTACATCATTGATTGTTGTATTGATTGTTGGGTGCATCCGTGATATATGCTCCCATTCAAAAGGGTCTTCTTGCAGTTGATTGGATCCCTGTGACCTATTGTCATCACTGCTTGTTTCATCAATAGTTTCGTGTAGAGGAGTGGTTTTGTGTAGGTGTAAAGGGATGTAGGAGTTTTTCATTTGTTCCCACTGGTTATTTATTTCAGATGTAGTGATGCCAATGTTTTTCTGGATATGTCGAAAAGGTTTATAAAGCAACAACTCTGACCAATAGAAATCCTCGTAGTGAACTGCATCTGGGGTAGGGACATCACAATAACGGGGGAATACACGAACAATTGCATGGGTACTCCTTTGTAGCCACTGAGTAACTTTCCTTTGGCTGTTGAAGGACCAAGAATGGGTGGCCTCAAAGAGGGAGGTGTTCTCCAGTTGTTGAGGGAATTTTATGTATCCATCTATGAATGAAGGGAATTTTATTGTGTTTCCTACATCTAGGAGGACACGTTTGAATACCTGTTTATTGACAGAGAGGCTAATGAATGTACGGCTACAAATGGAGAGGGGGAGTTTTAGTAACATGTGGCATGTCTCCTGTGCGCCAATGTCCCGATCAACAATAGTTTCTGAGAGGAACTTGCTGTAGGCTTCCTTTGCAGGGTTGTCGATGCTAACTGAATTAGATATCCGTGTCAACATGTGATGGTAGCTTTCTGACTTACTTTCTGCCTTGGCTGCATATTTTGCAATGTATCGTAGGACTGCATGTCGTGACACAATAGGCTGGTAGTCAACATTGGTGCGCCACAACGCTAACATGTCTGAGTTGTGTATGTTGACCCGTGCATCATTGCGTGCAGGGGTGTACGTTTTTTTACCTGTTTCATCTAAGCCCAAACTTGAAAACTCTTGGAGTGGCCAAGGGGCTTTATATCTACACTGAAGTGTCCCACGTTTTTTTTTGCAAGTAGGTTGCCTCACTACATTTTGTGTGCCATTGCACGTGGTTCACCAAGTTTTCATAGTCTGCTACAGCATTGTCTGTAAGTATGTCATATGTGTCTAACAAGCATGGATCATCTTCATGGGAGCAATGAATCCCAGATGCTACACTCTCAGGGCCCCTTGGATTCCATGCAGTTACTAATTGGTCAAAGAAAGACTTTGTTGCGTTAAGTTCAAAGGGGTCATCCCAATCTAGCACTTCCATGTTTGGTGCATTTGGGAGCCATATAAACCCGTGGATATGAGCCGAGCCTCTATGTTGCCATTCATACCTGTATTTGCACAAAGAGGAATCTTGTTGGAAAATGTGGGAGGGGTGGTATTAAAATAAAAGAAAAGTGTTGACGAGCTCACCTGTACCAGTAGTTTGTGCAATGCATTTTTTCCTAAAGCACCTCCTCGCAAAATATAGTAAATCTTCTTTCCATGTATGCAGACACGATATGGGGGTGCATGTTCAAGTTCTTGTTTCTCCTTTTTTGGCCAGTTGGTGTTGGTGACATAGGGGATCCTAGCATTGAGCTGTGTAGATCAGGCCACTTAGTATCTGCTGCACTTAAAGTGAAGAAAAGTGTAGGGCTTTCAAGTTGGGTTATCATATCCGTGAGTTCATGCCTTCGCTTGCACCAAAAATGATTTTGTGCCTCGCAAGTTAGACCCAAATCGCATTAGTTGCTCTGCAATGTGGGTGTTTGGAAAGTGCTGAAGTTGTTGGCGTAACATAGAAACAATGGTAGGCAAGTTGTCCCCTATGTTTTTTTTAGTGAAAACAACAGATGTTGCTTGGCTTTTGTGGTGCAACATAACATTGAGAATGAAGTAGCGAAAGCATGGATGGCTGCCAAATCTGTTGTCATGGTAACACAGTAGGTGTAATGCATATTCATACATGTGAAGCCTTTTTATACGTGGTTGATGCAACAATGCTATCCCTGTAGGGAATAATGTAGGGAAAGCCATAGAGAGAAAACCCTCAGTGTTGTATTCGTTGACTGGGGATGAACCAATGTGTGGCCATTCAATTGACTGAAGTGGAGTTTGGTGCTTGCCTTCAATGAAATTTGTTATTTGGTCAACTTCTGTAGTGTTTTGAGGGAGAGAGGACAAAAAATATGATGTTTTTCACTCATTTGTATTTGGTGGGAAACATGGGAGAAGGTCTAGTTCTGATTCCTCTTCAGCATTGTCTGGGATAGTTGAATTGAAGTGTGGTAGGGATGTAGATATATCAGTACTATGAGGTGGTAGGGAATGCAATGCATTGTTGTCTAGGACAACATCCTTGTAGTAAGGGTCATGAACTATTTTGAATTGTAGTGCAGCTAAAACACGAGATCTACTTACGAAGCATTCATATGCACTATGTGTTGTTCCAATTCTTCTGATAATTAAGATGTCCAAGTCTGAGATGCACCGAGGCAGGTGTTTAGCTATTGATGAAACATCTTGGGGGAAGCATATGGTGTGGCCCCTATATTTTTATTGACCACCTCTAGCATGAGTCACCTGCAATATTGGGTTGACATGGGCTATCAACATTTCCTCAACTTGTGTAAGTGAGGATAGAACTTCAGGTTGCGGTCCTGGGTCCATGTTATTCCAATTTGAGAAGTGGTGGCCATTTTTTTCAGAAATGCATCTACGACAAGTATGCTCACCTTTGTAAACCCTTGTCTGCAGCCCAACATACAATTCATTACAACATGAACACATGTTTGGAGGCGGGAGATGATCTAATCTATGATGGAATTGACGTTGCACAATTTGAAGTGGATAGCGAGCTTGAGTATGTTCTTTGTCACGGTTAACATGATGAGTTACATAAGCTGGTGACTGTTGGTGGAGCTTTTGTCGTTTGATGCAAGCTATATTGTGACGATGTTTGTTTAGGTTGTTTTTGTTCTTTGCGTACTTCAATTGAGCCTTTGCATTTTTTTTCTGTTCACGCCAGGTCTACATAAAATGAAGAAAAGTGGTAACAATAATTAGGTATAGAAGAAAGTGAATGTATGGAAAAAAATAAGTAATTTAAGTTATTTCACATGACGTGCAACGTTGTATATCAATATTGCTTAGTAATGTTTAATAATTTCAATAGAGATTAGAAGCCTTTAATAAAGTGTCTTTTTTTTGGCGATCGAGACATGTTAGAACAAAAAAAAGCGTGGGGAACAAGTGTAACCAACTTTTCAAATACAAGCACTTATATGTGGAGTAGCAGACAATAGAGATAATATAGTGGTGTGAATTTATTGTGAAGTGGTGTGGGTTTATTTTCACAATTACATAGTTACGGGGATGTAAGGAATTCCTCTAATGGGGAAGCATGCATGTCAAAGGTCACATCCTTAACTGCAGCAACAATAGTGCACTGGGATTTTTCTTGTGAGTTGTAGACCTCTAGTCTCGTGGATATTTTGAACTTGTAGCGGTGGAATAGAATTGGCTTAACAACAAGCCAAAACATGTCCGGTGTTGGTGCAAGAATTTGAAGTTCCTATGCCGATATGCCCATTATTGATGTTGCAACTTCATCAAAAGCAGTTACCCATGTTGTTGTTGTGGTGTCCTCTATGATGAAGTGTAATGCATATTTGTAGTCACAATTAGAGACACCATGCTTGCATTTGTGGCAATACCAAGAGGAGTCTGCAGTTAGTTCAAGTTTTTTCTTACAATGGTTGTCATTAACAATTGATGTGCAAGCTGGATAGCTAAATGAGGACATATTGATGTGTATAATTGTTGTCGTAGTAGAGAAGATGATTTCTTTACCTGGTTTTGTGGAGGATTTTATGCCAGCTATATCTTTCTCTTCAATTGTGTCAATACTCACTGATGGGTATGCTTGTGTTGAGCCCAGTGAGGTAAACCATGCACGCAGTGTGTGAGCCTCAGCTATATCAGGGTCAATGAAGATTTGAGTATTAGGTCCCATGGCTAATGTTGTTCCTTTGAAAGATGTAATTTTTGCTCTCTTAACTGCAAGGACTGGTCTTACTGGTGTATGTGAAGCACACATTTCACTTAGAAGTTTGCCCTCATTGTCACTGAAAGCATCCCATAAGGTTGCGTCAATGCATAGCATTGAGTTATCACTAAGTAGGACTGTGCATTTGTGGACGAAAGTACTATCACTTTTCCTTATAGTGGAGGGGGTAGTAATGGATAGTGCAATATCAAGGAGGTCAATGGTGGATTTGGCAGGATAGGAGTTGATTTCTGCTATTGTTTTGAAATGGAAAACATATTGAGGAATGTCCACGAATTGATTTGTACTAAGTTTTACAGAGGATTCCAAGTCTAGAATGATGTCCCAAGGAGTTTTGGAATCATTGTAATCTTTTTTTGCAGTCTGCAAGGTGCCACCTTTGATTGTGTATGTTTTGCCTAGTTGTATTTGGTTGTAGTAAGAAGCTGTAACTTGGTCAAAAGAAGTCACCACTATATCTGAACTGTTTTTGTCGATGATGTCGAAGCTAAACACTTTCCCTGTGCGTTTGTCCGTGCTATAGTTGTTTAGGTAGCCCTTTTTTATGACCATTCCTTCAATAGACCAAAGGCTTTGGTAAGGATTTAATGACTTTATTGGCGTGACTTGCATGCATTGTGCAGGGTGTCCTTCATGAGCAATGGGTGCCAAAGTAGTGGTGTCGGATGTTGGCATGTTTATGCCCAGTTGGGGAGGCATGACATCATATGCAATAGAGCCTGTGATGGTGTTTGTTCCTAAACAATAAAATACATCATAAATGAATTAGCAAACGAGTTAACGTAAAGGTAATGGGCTTTCCGATGGTGTGAGCTTTGTATTCTAAGCATACAAGGCATTACAAACTAATCAAAAAAGTGTGATGCATGACGGTGATAAGGTTAATTTACAATTTAGTGAGTTGCAACTGTTTATTATGCCTTGACATATGTACATACATTGTTGCAAATTTCTTATTTCCACAAGTATGTGCACAAAAATGATCTGATCATGTACTTCAGCATATAGTGGTTTTTTTTAGGACATAAGCACGTAAACAAATGTACAAAGTGGAAGTTGTTTGTATAACACATAATTTTTCATGCGTATTCAAAGTAAAGTAGGAAACATATGTATGGAAAATGAAATGGATATCTCATGAAAGGTGTTGTACAAAACTTCTATAGGGGGTTATAAAATGGAACGACAAGTACAACATATTTATGTAACCATAGGCTATCCAAGTCAGTCCCTTAAAAAGAGGTATCTGGGGTGTAGCAAAAAAAAGGTTGGTATATGTATGAAAGTTGCAAACTTGGAGTAGGGGTGAGGTGGGCACTAATATTATAGGGACACAAGGTAAGGATTGAATGCGTCTCTAATGTATTGCTCCTCACCACCAAAGTAGTATTGGTCATAGCCTAACGCTCTGAGGAAAGTATGCAATGCTTCAAGGCAAAGGTACGTTCCATCAACTTTGTGCATCTTGTCTAACACAACGGTTAAATCACTATCAATAACCATTGCTGATGGGATTAGAGACTCCGATATCCTACCAGAAATGGTTGAGCATGTATTTGCAACAGAAGTAGCCAAAGAATGCATAGAAGTTACAAGCGGTGGTTGGACACTATGTATTGCGCTCTGGTCGGTGGCTGCCTGCGTTGCGTACGAATGAGGGGACCCATTTGAAGCTACCAGATCAATAGAAGGGCTCCTGACAACGGCACCAGAGGTATCATCGGATATCGTGATGATGGTCGGACTTCCATTTGGAGCAACCATAGTACCTGAAAAATAGTAACCAAATTTGTTAAATATAAAGCATGTTTCTACTGACAAGTTTGGTGGAACAAAAAATAATAATTGCTTAGAAAACAGTAATAGCGTATTAAAAAAAAGAGTATGATGCAACGAAATCCATTTAGGCGTCAATATGATCTATCTACAAAACCATTATTATCTTTAGATTTATAATCAGATGTCAAGTTTCAACCCTTAACAAACTTAGCTAATGTCATATTATCACATAACTCTAGCCAATAATTTGTAAAATATTTCCAAGTTAGCCAAAATATACTCTCATGAAACAGTTTAGGTCTCATTGATTCCTCAAGAAATTTCTTTGTGCGCTCTGCTTGTTAGTGGTTTGACAATATAGATGTGTTTTGTTTACAATAAAGTAAGGTTTCGAATTTTCTTCTTTCCTCAAAAAGATGAATGCGGTGGTGCCAGTATCTTATTTCCTCAAAATTTGTTATATTGATTCCTAACTCAATAAAATACGCATCACACCTAGCTATTTGGGAAATTTCGATTACTAATGGGGAGAATCAGCAGCTGGGCCGAAAGAGAGGGTAAAAGAGCAAAAGGGCAAGCGGGTTTTCGACCTAAACACTCAACAATTGATCATTGTATCACTCTTAGGCATTTGATTGAGAAGGTTTGGGACACCCAAGGAGAAGAAGCTTTTTGTTGTTTTGTTGATTTCAAAAAGGCTTTTGACACAGTGCCCAGAAAGAAACTTTGGGATAAGATGGAGGAGCTTAGGATTCCAGATGAGTTTAGAGCAGCAGTTCATAAATTGTATGAGCAGGTCAGAGCTAAAATTAGAACCAGAGAAGGTATGTCAGAATGTTTCGGCAACAACATCGGTGTCAAGCAAGGATGCCCTCTTTCTCCCACATTATTTGGGTTATACATTGACAAGCTTGAAGATTGGTTAAACAAAACTGAGGGAGGAGGTATTCAGTTAGCAAGTTACGTGGTGAAGTTACTTCTATATACTGACGACCTTATCCTAATTTCAAAAATAGCCCAAGGTTTGAGGGAACAGTTAAAAGCGCTAGAGTTCTTTTGTCAAGAAGTCGGGATGCAAGTGAACACCAACAAAACAAAAATCATGATTTTCACCTTGAAAAGGAAAGAGAGACAAAACATCTTCCATTTTGAGGGAAGCACTTTAGAAATAGTCATTGAATACAAATATCTTGGGATTGACTTTCACCACAAACTTAGTTGGGAGACTTGTAAAGCAAAAAGGATCCAGGGAGGTTGGAAAGCTTCTTTCCTACTTCAAAACAGGTGCAGGAAAGCTGAACTTTGGGACTAGAAAACTAAAAAAACCCTTTTTGGATTGTTGGTCACTCCGGTTGTTCTATATGACTGCGAAGTTTGGGGAAGTAGCATGTCAAATCACGAGTGGAGACAGATAGAAAGAATCTAGAAACATCTAATCACAAGCTCCCTTAAAGTCAAATCAACTGTTCCTTATGAGATCTTGTTGGCCGAAGCGGGTTCTTTCTTGTTGGAAGCTTCGGCAATATCTCGGATGATAAGCTATCTGAAAAAAGTTGAAAACATGGACGATCTTCGCTAGCCCAAAATAGTTGTAAACGACACTTTGGAACGCAGAAAGAAAACCTGGATGAATTAAAATACTAAATGGATGTACAAATGGGGCATCAACATGCAGGAGTGTCCTAACAGCAATAGGGAAATAAAAAATTATGTGATAGAAAAGTTCAGGACTGCCATGTGGACGGGTCAGATTGGTCGAAAGAAAGCACATTATATTAGAGAATTCAATCCCACTAGGGAACATGATGAAAAAGCCTATCTAGGGGCAACTATCAAGAGTAAAGCAAAGATTCTAGTGGCGTAGTTAAGAACTGGATCGCATCATCTTCGATGTGAAACTAGTAGATGGACTATTCCAAAGGAAGATTGGGAAAGGAGAATTTGTCTCTTCTGCAGCAAAGGGGTCGTTGAGACAAAATGGCATTTTGTCATGGAGTGTTCAGCAGTACAAAAACAACCTAAAGGTGGACAGACTAGAGGAACTCTTCGAAGGAACAAAGCTTCCAGCGACAGTAGGCTTCATCCTCAAGATTCACAGCCGAAGAGCGGATATTGAAAGGAGTCTGAAATCTGATTAAAATAATTGTTTCTGTGGTCCCATAGACTCTTTAGTCTCGTGGACGTCATTAAAATCTTTCATTTCATTTCAATGTCCATTCCATAGATATTTGTAATATCTATGCGTTTGCCTTTTTGCAGGTGCATTAGAGAACATGAGGTTTGGTATTATTATTTTTTTAAATCTAGCCCAACCAACCCTCTTTTCTAGTGAAATGATTTAACTCGCAACCTATGATTTAAATGGTATAATATTCAGTTAAATGATTATCTACTTCTCAAACGCCTCAAGTATGTCATGTCATTTGGGACATGTGTTCTCTTTACACCATTCCAACTGGAAACCGGTTTCCATTGACCCAGATATTTTCCTATCCACCAACAGTCCAATCACTTTAAATTTGGAGTGGGGAGGTGGCCTTCATATCATTTCCCTCAATCAATTCTTTTTAAATATGTCATCTCTTATCTAGAAAAGCACAAAGCACAATCACACACAACATTAAACAAAGGAATAATTTATATCAGCATGGAGAGGAGTCAACAAAATTTGATGAGGTGGGTGGTGTTGAAAAACAACGATTAAAATTCTCTGTCCCGCTGCAATATTGGTGTACCTGTATTGAACCACAGGGTTTTCAAACATAAATTGAAATTAGTAAGTTGAGATTCATACAAAACTGCAGAATTTTTTGAAGACTAGAGAAAGATATGATTTACAATATAAGATGGGAGACAAGAAGGTTCTTGGTTTGCAACCAAGAGCAGAAGGAGAAACATTGTGGACTAAAATTCACAATTATGCAGAACAAAATGATCACATTAAGCGCACAGCTGAAGGTAGAGAACACAAAACTGTGGATGGGGAGGACGTGACACAGAAATAAAATTACAATTTGCACTAAATAAATTGCAAACATTATGTGCAATTTATAGACGATTTTGTGAGGAGACGGACCTAAAAATAACCAACAATCAGAGTTTAAATCTGGTAGAAGCACGGAAGTTCAATGGTTATAATTATAATGTTTGGAGTCACAAGACTTTAAAGATTGCGATGCATCAAAATCCGATCAAATCATTGTCAAAAAAGAGCTGGGACACGATAGAAATCTTGTTGACTGTAAAAAGTATCATAAGGAAGCTAATACAGGGAGGGCAACAACAACAACATCACCAGAGGGAGCAGTGTTCAAAGCTGCAATAAAAATTTGCACAATATTTCTACAGACCAGGGAAATACTCGAATATTAGTTGTAAAAGAATGCATTTGTTTATAATTTCAATGTGGGCAGACATAAAACAATGAAATACAGTACTGAAAGCAAGTAAACATGCCAAATTTTCTGCATACTGTAGAAGTAGATGATCTGGGATGAGTAACATAGAGGAGCAACCTTACTGAGATGATGGTGTATGATAGAATGCAGATGGGTGGGGTATTTATAGGGGAATGTAGATATTTAACATAGTTAATGTGAGAACTGTTGCAGTGGCTGAGAATTAATGCAGGGTCCTATTCAGAGTTGGCAAAGGAAAATCAAATAAAACTTTACCACTGCTTATAATGAAAGGAGACAACAATTAATTAGTAATGGACAGATGGTTGCTACAAACAGTATTTCAGTTCAAAGCAAATAGTATCCTGTCTGATTCATGCACTCTAAATACCACTGACATTTATCAGCAGAAAAAACCTGCCGGAAAAAAATGCCTGGAAAACTACCACCGGAATTTGACAGTTTCCAGCAAGGGGAACACCAAAGATGTCTTCCGGCGAAATATAGGTAAACGTTTTAACGGATTTTTTCGCTGAACATTGTTGCCAGTTCTAAGAATACAGTAAAATGTTGTACCTGGACGCAAACATCAAGAACAACAATTTGTTCAACATGACAGACGGTTATTTCTACACATTAATGGATTACTTTTGCGAAAAAACGTGGTATCACACTCCTCAGTACGAGATCGGCTACTGCCAACAGTGCCATGGCCGCATTCATAGCTGGGTAACCCTCCCACGCTCTACTTCAACGCTGGAATGTTCGTGTTCGAGCTGAGCAAGCTCGCCATCGAAAACCTCATGCTCACCCCTCCCACTCGCTTCGTAGAGCAGGATTTGCAAAACATCCCAAAAACATGTTCAGAATTTATGGCAGGTTAATAACGCACTAACTGAGAAGTCAGTTAAAAATATCGCATATATGTTTTTCCCTATGGTACTGTTTTTGAAAATTTAGATTAACACTGGTCCTGGCAGAGCACGGTTTTAGACCTCTCCCGCATTTCCAAACTAACATAGCAGTTGTATATTTCATACACAACATATAGATTCAAATTTCTGCTTGAGAGAGGTGACAATAAGTTCAATTATAAGGAAGTGCCTTATCGAAATCCCTGGTTCGGTCTTTTGTTGTGGATCTATATCTAAAAATAAACAATTACCATGACTATTAAAATTATGGTTGCTTCTATCCATAGGGAGTATCCACATTACCAGCGCCATAAATAGGATACGCACAATATTAAACAGCCTTAGTCCAAATTGGCTGTTTAAACTTGGTCGTCAAAACCTCCATCAAAAAGCCCATTAAACTCACATATATATATCATCTGTTACTAGGGTTCCCCTAAAAAAATATTGCATGTGAAGTTAATTAAAATTTGAAAATTAAAACCAAGATATTAAAACTTTACTTTGTAGATGCTACAATTACCCACACAGATGGTGATACATCAATGAGACCGTTTTACTCTTTATCTGCGAGAACTGGTCAACTTTAGATGTCAGGGTTTACAAAGGATTCCAAAGACTACCAGATTAATGATATCCTTCTTCTAGCACATTCCAATAGCCGGAGGTATAAATTTGCTTTGGATTCTACAGATACACACAGTCATGTTGATAGATCAATGAGATCACACCTCCTCAGTACCTTAATCCTCTTCTTACACTAGATGAGGTGGATTTGTTCATCTTCGGCATAGAGGGTTAGATGCTCCTCGTCCACATTCCTAGCATGCATTACTGGCTTCCTCTCTATTTTGAGGATCATCGAGGATCTTAGGAGAGTTTTCTAAAAACATTCATTCTGCCTCCCATGATTGCCCAGCCAGGCCTGCTTGGTCTAGTACATTCCTCTTTGCTTTCAAATAGATATAATGCCCACTTCTGCCTGCGGCCATTGTCTCCCCTTATTTGGTGGTGGATTTGATGGCGGGGCTTCCTGTCACATGGAATTGTCTAATGTTTGTATTACATGATTTTGTCTTCTCTGAAATGTCAAGGGTTTTACATCTCAGGGCACAGTCCCTAGTTCTTTATAATTTTTTGTTCTTGCACTTCTAGCTCTCACCTTGAATTTTCTTCTTTCTTTTAGAAAATGGAACTCATTTATAGATCCTTCTTAAGGAATCTTTTTCTTCCATGCAGTGGCTGTGTCTCTCAGGGTTTTATTTTCCCACCATGTTCAGAAATTCAAGTAGGGATTTTCAATAAACGCACGTGGCTAGAGCATGAACTGTTTTTCTTTGCAGTTTTTTTTTTCCTAGTGGTCAACGAATGACTTTGCACCTGCAGCATTGATGGTCTATGGGTCCTAAATCAGTTCCCTGTTTTCTTCTGAATGGCTTTCACACAGTCTTGCAGCAGGAGAATACTTGGGTGAGAAAAAAAGAACGTGATGTTTTTTATGCAGCTAAATGGGTATTTTGGAAGCTGTTTTGCTGCAAAAACAATGTTACAGGATCATTGATCTTTGTAATTACTGGATACAGACAAATAGAGAGACTATATTTTATATTTCCACTGGGTAATAAATAGATGAGTACAATACGGCAGGCCTGCGGGACATCTACCATATATAGATGCTATGGGGTGTCTCATCCAATAGAAATGTCCTTCAGAATAATTAAGTATGGCCAATAGTCCCATAACAGAAGGGTTTTACTCATTTTCGTTCTATTCCCTTAGTTACTTTCAATCTTTTTTTTGTTGCTCATCTAACTCTTAGCTCGTAGTTTCTTCTGTCATATAGACGATTAGCTCATTTTTGGCTCCTTGTCACAGTTTACTTTATTCAGTCATTAGTGAACATTGATATAATATATTTCTTTTCTTTCTTCAATCTTCACTGCGTACGGGTACATGCCAGTGTAGTAGTTAAGGACACTCTTGCTTAAAAGGCTGCATATGAAAGATCCCCAAATGGATCTCTTTACGCTCCAATGAGTTTTAAATCAAACAGAACAACAAATACAGATTTTTCGTATGTTATGGCACTTTCCCTAATGCAGATCTGAAAAAATGCGGTCTAGTTTGGTATATAAAATTCCCACAACAGCAATCAAACCAAATAAAATCTGACCTGTGCGTATTGGCAGCGTAAAATACATATAAAATCTGACTTTTCTGAGTTGTCATTAATCTGAAATTTATATCAGAAATCTGCAGATCTAAAGAGGCTGAAACAGTAATATAAATCCATCCGCAGTATTGAAAATACCTTCTCCTGAGTTGTAAAAATAAATACAACAGATAGCAGCAAGGATCAGACCTTAGAATGACTTCAAAACATCACATAACAGCCACATTTGAGTCGCTCCATTAGAGAAAATTAGTACAACACTGCTGCAACTCTGGTAATCAACTTTTTATTGCAAAAACTCCCATAATTACCGCTGAAAAACACTAAAATTCTGTGTAAGCTCTATGGAAAATCTATTGCAGAAATTCCTCGTAAACTCTAAGAGGGTTTTCGTCGTCTAGAGGCAATATACTAAGGGTTTTCGTCCTTAGAATATTTTTGGTGAAAGCTTCAGGGTTCAACACAATTCAGAATATATCAAATGAATATGGAATGCCTCTCAAGCAAGTCTACTTCTCCTTTTAAAGGAAGAAGAGACCCAAAACAACCTTCAAGACTACCAATCAGCTTGTATGATTCTTTCGATGCATTTTCCACCCTCCATTTCTCTTAGGGAGAATACAAAAGATATTTAATAATTATTTTCTTCTCTCCCAAGGCTGGTCGCTTTTCCCTAGAGGGAATACACAATAGAAATGTTTTATCCTTTATAAGTTCCCATTTTCCCCTTAAGGCAAGTCGCCATTTTCCCTAGAAAATACAAATTAAATAAGTGTTTTTCTTTTGATGTACTTTTTTAGCTTCTATTTTAATGTTAAGTTTATTAATTTATTATATGTGCTATTATAGTGTAATTTTTTGCACAATACAATAAAATTAATAAAACTTAAGTCACCCTTATATTTTTCCTTTGGTCGTTGGGTTAACAAAATAGGCCAAAGGTCTTCAATTGGAAAAGGGGACATTACAGTCCTCCCTTCCCGAGATTGCTTGCCCTCAAGCAATTCTGATCTTGTTTTGTCCAAGTGTCATGCACAAGAGACAAAACATGCTAAAATGTTCTACCAGCCTGGCCCCTGTTCCTGTCAAGTGAGCTATAACTTGCCATCATATTCCCTCAACAAGTTGCTCATATATTTGGACCAATGGTTCAACAAACTCCAAAATGAAGACTTCATCTTCTACCATATCATGCATCCTATGATGAAAATAGATTGGACTAGGCAACAATAAATAAGAACCATTATTATGTTTATCATACCTTGGAGTATCGCCAACATCCACATCAATCTTGGACTTCACAATGGCTTGACTTTGTTGCACCAATTCCCCTTCATTCTTGTCTGGAATGGGGTGAATATTGTTGTGAACCAGCTGCTGCGATAAATGAGACGGCATATCTTCTTCCACGCATTCATCAATCCTTTTGTCCCTTGCTATGTTGATGAGATTGATCTTTTCTTTGACTCCTTGAAGATATTGTCTTGCATTGGCAGCCACTAATCTAGCCTCTTTGGCTTTTTGTGACCACATATCACACAAAAGTTGTGTCTTTGTCACATCCTCCCAAGTTTGATATAAAAAATCAGAGTTCTTATGACTTGAATTCATCACACAAAACCCATTTTTGACACCCAATTCTTGGATGCCACCTATGGAAGACCCCATGGCATTGTCATCCTCATGTAAAATGAGCATCCTCTCATGATGGGGTAAAGAAACATGACTGATGTCATAAAAATCAGAATACCTATCATACTCTTTTGCCATGTCTTCAAGCTTCACAAGTGCATCTTCCGTGGAATTTTCATATCCAGCACATGTACTTTGAATGCCAACACTTGTAGATTCTTCTTCATTCTTTTCTCCATGTGTAAGGGCTGCCATCTCATGAGAGTAGGGAGATAAATTAATGTTGTCCCAAATCAGACTCTTGGGATTCCCCTTCACGTTTTCATTGCAAGCATCAACCTCTTCCCAAATCATAGGCCTTTGTTCAGAACATCCATGGCTGTTATAATCATATTTTTCTCCATGTGTAGATGATATGACCAAATTCAAATCAGCACTATCAAATTCATCATTTAATTTTTTGCATACCTCTTTGGAATTTGAAGACACCAAAGCCCTCTTGTGAAGAGTTGTATCATCCATATGTGAATTCTTTCTATTCCTTCCACGTATCAACCATTTAGAAGCTATGGTGTGATATTTCTTCCTTGCCTGCTCAGTCTTGTAGCCAATACTTGGGTGCATGTCCATGTAGTTCATGAAAGGAAAATTCTCCTTAACATCTTGAGGAAGAATGTTAGACTCCTCAAATATGCTAATCACTTCTGCTTCCTTGTCTTGAGGTGTTAGAACTTTGTGAATAGAAAATGATGATGATGATCTAGGCCTCCGATCTTGTCTGACCCTCAAATTGTCTCTTCTACCTCTTGACCTATCCACATTCATTCTCTGCATAATCTGTTGCATGGTCCGTATCATTTACTGATGGGTAGTAATCATAGTCCTAAGAAGATCGCTATCCATATTCCATGGAAAGCTTTTCTGTCTAACTTCCATGATTCAGCTCTATCACCAACTCTCGTGGCTACATCAAATCAAAAAACCCTCCAGGTGGGAGGAACATTGCTCTGATACCACTGAAAGATCCCCAAATGGATCTCTTTACGCTCCAATGAGTTTTAAATCAAACAGAACAACAAATACAGTTTTTTTGTATGTTATGGCACTTTCCCTAATGCAAATCTGAAAAAATGCGGCTAGTTTGGTATATAAAATTCCCACAACAACAATCAAACCGAATAAAATCTGACTTGTGCGTATTGGCAGCATAAAATACATATAAAATCTGACTTTTCTGAGTTGTCATTAATCTGAAATTTATATCAGAAATCTACAGATCTAAAGAGGCTGAAACAATAATATAAATCCATCCGCAGTATTGAAAATACCTTCTCCTGAGTTGTAAAAATAAATACAACAGATAGCAGCAAGGATCAGACCTTAGAATGACTTCAAAACATCACATAACAGCCACATTTGAGTCACTCCATTAGAGAAAATCAGTACAACACTGCTGCAACTCTGGTAATCAACTTTTTATTGCAAAAACTCCATAATTACCACTGAAAAACACTAAAATTTTGTGTAAGCTCTATGGAAAATCCAGTGCAGAAATTCCTCGTAAACTCTAAGAGGGTTTTCGTCCTCTAGAGGCAATATACTAAGGGTTTTCGTCCTTAGAATATTTTTGGTGAAAGCTTCAGGCTTCAACACAATTTAGAATATATCAAATGAATATGGAATGCCTCTCAAGCAAGTCTACTTCTCCTTTTAAAGGAAGAAGAGACCCAAAACAACCTTCAAGACCACCAATCAGCTTGTATGATTCTTTCGATGCATTTTTCACCCTCCATTTATCTTAGGGAGAATACAAAAGGTATTTAATAATTATTTTCTTCTCTCCCAAGGTTGGTCGCTTTTCCTAGAGGGAATACACAATAGAAATGTTTTATCCTTTCTAAGTTCCCATTTCCCCCTTTAAGGCAAGTCGCCATTTTCCCTAGAAAATACAAATTAAATAAGTGTTTTTCTTTTGATGTACTTTTCTAGGTTCTATTTTAATGTTAAGTTTATTAATTTATTATATGTGCTATTATATTGTAATTTTTTGCACAATACAATAAAATTAATAAAACCTAAGTCACCTTTATATTTTTCCTTTGGCTGTCGGGTTGACAAAATAGGCCAAAGGTCTTCGATTGGAAAAGGGGACATTACAGCATATGCCAAGTTTTGCAAACGAGGTATGTGAAATGTGCCTATGTAGCCTTACACCGACTAGTCTCATCCCTGACACAGTTGTTGCCATTTATGTATCGATCCACATAAGAGTTAACAGAGAAGTATTCATTCTTGAGTGCATCCAAAAAGTGCAACCTAGTATGCATTGACTCATAGTCTTCTTGATTTTGTTGAATACAAGATGATCACCACCATAGTTTAATAGGCGAGGCAGGCTTCAAGAGCAGTTTTCTCATTATTAGGGAAATTGTTCACAAAAATACATGATTCTTTTTAGTTAAAGTCAATTGTCCTTTGCATCAGCATCAATTTTCTTAAAAATAAAGGTATCTCTAAATTGATTCGAATGTTGATAGGTATTTGGCCTCTGAAGGCTCTTCCTGACAAGGAGGACTGAGTAGAGGGGATTATTTGTAGAAGAATTTGAGCAAACTGATCAGTCATTTTGTCTCTCTGCCTTGTTTGTGCATCTTCTATAATTTCTCAAATAGGGTCTTGTGTTTTTGCATTGTCTTTCATATGAGATTGTATAATGCCCCAAAGAAGCTAATTTACAGGATCACATGGCTGGACACTGTACTTCGTGTAGCTTTAATTTTGTTTAACAGGAACATACAAAAGAAAAGAAGTTGATACTACTGATTTAGTCTCCAGAAGCATTCCGAAGGAGAGTGAATCAAAATCACAGTATGTGGTGTGTTAATTTCAACAAAACCTCATATATTCAGGAAATTAATTGTTATGGTCGGAATACCTTTGGTTAACCTCATATTGACAGCACTCATGTCAACTTGCTGCTGTTGAAAGTTAACATTCCTGGTCAATGCAAAATTTGTTTTATATTGCTGGAGAAGATCAACACAGTAGTAGCTCTATGGTTAATAATTATTACTTGGTGAACACAATCAAAGGCAACAATCATAATGGTCAAGACATTGAATAATTAATGATTTTGTAAAAGTGAGTGATAGTGTGGATCTACTTACTGCTGCTGCTGATGCCAGCTCACAAGTACAGTCCTTGTTTCCTGCCTTTCTGCCTTTCGCAGTGTCATCAGGGTCTGAGGAAGATAAATTGATTGAGGTACAGGTCTATTCTGTCTCTAAAAATACCAGAAATTACATGCATTTTATTCCATTCAAAAAAAATAGGAGGGACAAAAAATTCGCGAAACTTGAAAGAGGGCTGCCATGAGGATTTGAACAGGTGCAGAGGGCAAGCGAAGTGAAAAACTCCGTCGATGGCCCGAGAGAACAATTGCCAAGATAGCTTTTGCGTTTTGGTGAGCTTCTGTGTGTTGTGTAATGTTGTAGGAGACGGTGCTTGGCTGAAATGGCGGTGGCGAGGGGAGGATGAGTTGGTGTTGGGTTGCGAGCCGTCATGCCACGTCTAACATGCCAACTCACCTCTCAACAACAAGACGTCTCCGGCGAGGGATTTCCAGCAGATTCTGGCAGGTGATGTTTTGTGTGACAGTTTTGTGCCACGGTGGCAGGCAATGTTTTAGTTTTGTGCCACAGGGGCGGCAGTGGGTCATGCAATGTCATGGTGCATCTTATGGGGCTCATGACAGCTCACAAGTATAGTCCTTGTTTCCTGCCTTTCTACCTTTCACAGTGTTGTCAGGGCATGAGGAAGATAAATTGATTGAGGTACAGGTCAACTGTATCTCTGGTTGACATTTATGTATGACTTAAATGCAGCTCAACTGGGCCGATGTCATGGATGTCCACCTAGTCTGCCTTAATTCAATTAAATAGCTGGAAAACTATTACACATTGGCCAATAAATTTCAGCAGGTAGGATAGACAACATAAGCAGTTTGGCCAGGAGTGAGAGAGGTGTGTCATCAATGATTTATCATTATGCAGTTTTTCTATTTGGTGGGCATGAGGTCCAGCCAACCGTATGCTGCCTAAACTTAAATATGAGTTTTAACCTAAATGTTTTTGTAAAGGGTCACCATCAAATATAAAATATCTTTCCTATGGTAAAAGCTATGTTTGTAGATGCGCTGAGCAAAATTTCTTCAACAAACTATTCATGACATTATTGTGAATTTCATGTACCTTAAATTTTCCTGCCACTTTCTTTTAAAATTAGAGCAGTTTACATGATTCTCATTCCAATAAATTTGGGGTGTTATTTTTTCCATAGTCCTCTTACCTTTTTTAACATCAAAGCATCTGCAAAACCCTGCACTTTGTTAGTGCAGTTCACTATAATACAAGTTAACATGCTTTTCTATAGAGGTAACATCAATATAGAAATAATATATTTACACATGTTTTTGAACAGATCCTTGTCCCCTGAAATTTGGGGTACTCTCTAGCCATCTCTAAACCACTTTCCCCTCTCCCTTTAAATTCCATGTACTTGGAACTCTGAAATATTGAATCAAATTGATCAAGAAGAACACTTGAAAAGACAAGATCAAGACTGTTTAATATGGTATCAGATGCTATAGTAGTAGGGCTGTAAAAACAAAGATAAGAATTGATTGAAAACACTCTAGCCAAAGCCTAAAACCTAGGATACTGATACGGCAGGGGGGGCCTGAAACCGGTACGAAACGCACCGGATACGGGTATGGTGGGGATACCTGGCTGGGAGCAGGCAGGTATGTCCGGTACCTTGCGGATACGATCAGGTACGACTGCAGACGTACCTGGCCGTACCTGGGGGGTACTGGACGTACCTTGGCCGCTCCCAGCCATGTATCGCCACCAAAAACGACTTTTTTTTTGTTTTTTTTAAACACATTTTTAAAGACAATTAATAATAGTATAAGTTTCATTAATTTAAAACCCTAAAAGTTAACTAGAAACAATAAAACAAAAGTAAAACACAAAAACAAAACATAAAGCAAATAAACTTACCTCTTCTTTCTCATTTTATTTTTGCCTCTCTAAATTTTCATTTTGCTTGTCTAGGGTTTGATACTTCAACAACAAGCATTGCAAGTATTTTCCTAAGTTGGTAGGAGTGTGTATTCGCGGTCAAGGCCATTGAGGAGTTGCAAAGGAGGAGGATTTGTGGTTTATTAAGTGAAGGTAAGGTTTTAAGTTTTATTATTTAACTTCTAAGTTTGTTTCTCATTTTTTTTTGTTTTTAATCTTTCACACACTTCATGTTTTTGCTTATGTTCATTATTTTATTTTTTCCCAATTGAAAATTTTATTTTAAAACCGTTTTTTCTTTTTCATTTTTGAAATTTTCAATACATGCTATCATGTTATGCCCTAGGGCAAAGAGTTTAACTTTTATGTTTTATTTTTAAATTTTAGCCATTATTTTCTTTGCTTATGTTGTTGGTTTTGAACCTTGTAGGTACTTCTACAATGACAACAACTACCACCTCTTCTGGGCAATCTTTGTTCAAGGAATTTTCCCCAAATTCGCCATTATGGAGTCATGTAACAATACTTGAACAACTTCCAGGTGGTGGGTGTTTTGTTTGGAAATGCAACGAGTGTGAATCAATATTCAAAGGCTCTTATAGTCGGGTGAAAAGCCACTTGTGTGCGATACCAGGTCACAATATAAGAACATGTAAGGGGAAAAATAATGTTGGGGTGCCAAAAGCTCAATATTTGGCATACATCAAAGAACAAGAAGATGAAGAGGCAACTTTGGCTTTGAAAGTGGGTCATCCATTGGCCAAAAGAGGAAGTTCATTTCGATCAGCAAGGCCTCATGTTGCACCATCGAGTAGTGGATCCCCAATTGTGACCATGCCACATCCATTTATGGCACCTACCTCCATGGATGATGAGGATTCATCCCTTTCACGAAAGAAAAGACAAAAGAGCCATTGGAGAAGGCCTTTCAAAATGAGAGCAGGGATATTGCAGATGAGCACATTGCAAGATGTGTGTTTGCAAATGGACTTTCATTTAATGTTGTGAGGTCACCTTATTGGCAAGAGATGGTGAAAGCCATCAAATGAGGCCCCAAAAGGATACAAATCACCAGGCTACGAGAAGATCCGCACCACCTTATTGGATAAACAAAAAAATATGTGGAAACCTCCTTGCAACCAATTAGAGACTCACGGGCCAAAACATGTGTGTCCATCGTTTCTGATGGATGGAAAGATGCAAGAAACTGCCCTTTGATCAATGTGGTTGCAGTATGCCCTAAAGGGGCAATGTTTTTGAAAGCAGTTGATTGTGAGGGGCAAGTGAAGGATGCCCAATTCATTGCCAACATCCTCTTCGAATCCATTGAGGCGGTGGGGCCTCAAAATGTTGTCCAAGTCATAATGGACAACGCCAAGAATTGCAAAGCCACGGGGATGTTAGTTGTGACAAGGTATAGGCATTTTTTTTGGACACCATGTAATGTGTATTCACTCAATTTAATGCTAAAAACGATGACCAACAAAATAGAGTGAATTCAACAAGTGTATGCGGAGGGTGAAGAGATCCAAATGTTTGTGACCAACCATCACCAGTCACAAGGCATATTTAGATCATTCTCGCATTTGGAGCTGCTGAAGGTACCTTTCTTTTTTCTTTAATTTAAATATAAGTTTTTTATTTTTAAAATATAGTATAATTAGTATTCAAAAGTTTTCAATTTTCTTTTTAATTTTTGTTTCTCATTCTTATTAGGTTGTTGAGACTCGGTTCGCATCACACACAATCGTCTTGAGACGACTTGTGAAGGTGCGACAGGTACTCAGCAGGATGGTAACTTCCAACATATGGGCTGTATGGAGGCAATCAAACACTGAACGGGCTCAAAAAGTGAAAACCATGATCTTAGATGACACTTGGTGGGATCGAGTAGAATATTTGTTGAGTTTTACTGAGCCCATTATGAGCATGATTTACTTTACTGACATGGATCAACCATGTCTAGGAGAGATATATGATGGTATCGACTCAATGATTGAGAAGATAAAAGCCATCATAAATGCAAAAGAACAAGATCCTGAGGATTTTTTTTTCAAAGAAGTGCAATCAATCCTCATTGAGCGGTGGAACAAAATGACCACCCCACTACATCTACTTGCTTTTTCATCGACTCCTAGATTCTACAACACAGAGATCCTTGCCTTGTCAGGGAGGATAGCACCATACCAGAAGTCAGTGAGGGATATATGGCGGCGTTGTCTAGGCTCTTCCCTGATCCTGAGGCCCAAGACATGGTTATGATAGAGTTTGGCAATTTCATAGCAGAAACAGGTCATAGCCTTCTCGCTCTTCGGAGCAAATACAAGATGGATGCTCATATGTGGTGGTACCTCCATGGTCATGCATTAGTTTACTTGCAGCCTCTTGCAATCAAGGTCTTGGCACAAGTAAGTTTTTTTTATTCTCTTTCCTTTTTTTGTTGTAACTTTTTTTTTTAAATTTAAAGTTTAAGTTTGAACTTTGCATTGAATTTGTGTTGCCTCAATAGGTTGCAAGTTCATCTTCCTCTGAGTGCAACTAGAGTACATATAGCTTCGTCCACTCATAGAAGCGCAACAAGTTGGGGGCTAAAGAGGTTGAAGATTTGGTATACATACATTCCAACTTGTGCCTTTTATCCCACAAGCAGTTGGAGTACAAGGAAGGGTCAACAAAATATTGGGATATTGATCCAGAGATAGTTGACTTGGATGCTTCCATTTCCCACCTGCCATTAGATGATGAGGGATTGGAGACTTCTTTGGCACCGCAAGACCTACATGCACAAGGGGGTGCAACTGGCAGTGGCCCTAGTGGGAGTGGTTCGAGTCCATGTGGTTCTAATGAACCACATAATGATGATGATGCTGATGTTGATCCTCTTGATGAAAAGAAATATGATGAATATTGAAAGATAGTTTGAACTTTGATCATTGGAATTTGGTGTAATAAATTGAATTTAATATTTCATGACATTCACATTGTGTTTGATTTAAGTATTTAACTTTTAATTTTTTAAGCTTCTAAGTTTTAACAAATTATGACTTGTTTGTTGTGGTTATTCACTTATTTAGCTTATAACTTATAAGTTATCTACTTATCTTGTCTTTCATATGCATAATATGTGGTTAATAACTTAATTTCTATTTAGAAGGCTGAAATTTATATATTTTTTAATTAATATATATATTTTTGTACTGCCGTATCCAACGCCGTATCCGGGGCCAATTTTTTTTTTTCCGTATCTGCCTATTGGATACTTCGTATCCAAAACGTATTAGCTACTTTGCTTAAAACCAAAGACTTAAGAAGAACTGCAATCCTTTAAAAAGAAGACCAAATGAAAAGTTAAGTTATACATGCTCAAAAATATAATTATAGGAACTCTAAAATATAAATTCTAGAAAAAGAATACAATTTTTCAACCCAAAGCAAGAAGGGAAGGTAACCAATCAAAAAATGCACATTATTCAACAAAGCTAAAAAGGAGGACCAAGATGATAACACAATCTTCTTGGACTTGATTATCAAAATATCTTCAACTCCCCTAAAAGAATTGTATAAATTCATAGCTAGCAGCCTAGCAGTACACAAAATTTACTTGGCAGACAAGGTTGTTTGTAGACCGAATATCATGATAATCAAAGCAAAATGCTATCAGATTATGGGCTTTGATAAGAAACCTCAAACGAATATAATTTCTTAGAAATATTTTTTGATCAAATTCTAAGTAAGCTTAAATAGGACCAAAAGAAAAGAAAAGAAAAGAAAATTGGTATACGTGGGGATGCATCCCCGGGGTCCTGGACATCTTGGGGATAGGGAGGAGACATCCTCCCATTTTCCCCAAAACACAAATTGGGATTGTCCCCTTAAAAAGGGGGATATTTTGGGGACATCCCCTAGGTCTTTTGCTTTTTCCTTTTTTTAAGCTTTTTAATTTCTTAAATTTATTCGTATTTTAAAGATTTAAATATGAATTTTAATCAATATTTTAATAACCTTTCCCCTGGTGTCTCTAAAATCTGGGAATTTTTTTGCCGTCCAAGCGACACAGGTAACCATGGTATTTTTTAGATATACATTGTATTTAAAATAATCTTAAATTTAAATAGCTTTGGATATTGAGATGAGAAAACTTAATTTTGGATTTTATCACATCAAGTTGCTTAAAGCAGGGAACAGCTTCTGAAAGTATGTTGTAGGGGTTCATATGTGTTATTATTTGAAATTTGAATCACAAAAGCTTTTTGCTTCAGCCTCATCGCCAGCAGAGGATACTATGTGAGGAAAGACAGCAGCGGCTGAAAATTTAAAAAATATAGCTGATGGTTATTCAAATGCCAAAAAATACTAGTATTCGAGTTCAACTCTCTCACTCTCTCTGTTTTGTTTAGCTTCTGTATGACCTTTCTACATGTAAGGTAACATGTTTTGTCCAAACGGAAAGTAATGATTTAAAGTAATTACATTAGAACCTTCTGACAAATGCATTCACAGACAAAATATCATTTATATTTGAAGGTATCTCTGAGTTGAAAATATAGCATAAAGACTTAATCTAAAAGCTTTTAGTTGTGAAATAGACTGCAATAACCAGTTCACTTCTGTTTCCAGCATTCTTAATTTAACTTTGTCTGGATTCATTTTACTGTATAAAGGAAGGCGGAAATAGCGATATGGATGTGGATCTTTCAAAATCTGAGGGGAAACCCTTGTCATCAAGGCCTGCTAATAATGTAGAACTTACACAACTTGTAGATGAAAGCTCCTTTCCAGATAGACCTGATACATTAGAAGATGGCTCAAAGTTGGAGATGAATGAAAATGGTCCAAAAATTTTGCCATTTGAATTTAGAGCATTGGAAGCTTGCCTCGAAGCTGCATGTAACTGCCTGGAATCTGAGGTATGTTACGTTTCATCCTACCAAATTATAAAGCATTATGAGTTGTTCTTTTGAAGTTTTTTGTCCTTGGTAGCAAAAGCTCATGTCAATGCAACCAAGTTTCACATGCGCTTTTCTTTATTTTATGTTAATTACAACTCTGCCGAACATCCAAAGACATAGATTTAGACCACAGTCATCAGTAGAATCCAGTATAGGGATGAGGAACCCGCCCCCATCTCCATACCCACAGCTTATCATGACTATATTTATTAATTTATTTCCATAGCCTGATTTGAAATGGCATCACCGTCTCCATACTCCTGCGTCTGCAGGTCACTATGATTTTGACTAAATCATTCTTGTGTGGTATACATTCAGGTTTTGCAATGGAAGTAGAGAGCATATGTAACATAAAGTACATGGTCAGGACACAGAAACATAATATAACTAGCACTAGCACAGTATAAAAGAATTGGGAGTAAGAGCACGCAGTATACATCATAAGTATAGGCCATGTAATAATGGATTTGAATAGATGGAGATTGTTGATCAAAATATATGGCTGCTCCAAATATTTCAACCCAAACTAACTTGTTTGTATTTCTTTTTCGCATCTGTTGCTTTGTTACCCTTGTCAGGAATTCTACTATTAGTCTGGTCAGAGAGGGGACACTATTTATAGAGTAATTGGGTGAAAATGGATAGAAGAACAGATTGGAAGATTAGGATAAGTAAGTTTAGACATGGGTTGAGCGTCCATAGAAGATTCAAATCTCTGAAAGAGATTTCTTCAATTATCCATCTGAACACACACTCTGGCATTTGGATGGATTGAGTGTGTACCTTTGTCATTACTAAGTAGTTGAGTGTGAACTATTTTCACCTTTTGAAATGGGTTAAGCCTTCTTTAAAGGGTCACATCTCTGGGGGAAATTATCTTCAATGTTTTATCCTAACACACTCTCTGGCATTTGAATCGATCGATTGTGTACCTCTGTTGTCACTACTTAGTCGAGCACAGGGCTGAACTATTTTTTCAATACAGCCCCTAAAATGCTTTGGCAATATGCAAAACTCCATTGAGAGAGGATACTTGTTCCTGGGAGGCATATTCTCTGTTGAAGTTTTCATGCCAAAGTTGCGCATAGGGATGTGCACCTCCTATCATATATATAATGTTAAGAAACACAACTTGCGTCTTCCTCGTGAAGGACAACAGAGATCAAACCCTCACCAAATTCCCTTAAAAGCTCCACCTATAAAGGTTCCCTTACGATTTCTTTCTTCAAAAGTTAAGAACTTTTGGCCCTTTTTTTAAAGTCTCTTTGTAATAGCTTGATCTCATCATTGTGTGCATAATCTGTGTGAAGCTTCCCCAAATGAAGTTTTGCCTCTTTGGCCAACTGTGCAGGATCAACCTCTTCATCTATATCAAAATATTAAACGTCTGTTCCTTTTTACAAGAGTTACCACGAAGCATTGGGGTTCATTTACAGCTATAAGTTATGCTGTCCTTGGTTGGATAGTCTTCTTCTTACACTTGATAGTGAATTGTTTAAAATAGTATACTTTTTCAGCCTGGCAGTTTCTTGTTATTTTTGCCATTTGAAGGCCATACCTGTCAGTTCTTTTTTGAACAGTCCTTGAGTTCCCAATGTTTGGAAAACTTTGGTAACAACTTCTTACATGCCAGTGTTCCTAACAATAAACCATTGATCCCCCTTTGAATCTCAAACTCCAAAAGAAGAAAGCAGGATGTGTAGAAATTCAACTGCATGAGATGTCAATCTTGAAATTCTCCTCAAGATTCGAGATTGCAAACTTAAATTTTCCTGCAGATTCGAAACACCCTTGACGATTACCCACGTGAAGGTGATCTGGTGATGCCCTATAGACTCTAACAGACAAGAGAATCACATGCAGGATAAATAAACAACTTGACACAAAGTGGAATCCTTCAAGTCTATCAGCAAAGCCACAGTAATACAGCAACAATGCTATAAATTGTTATTGCTGTGGCAATCCGCTCTGCCATAAAGAAATAGGCTAGGGGTTGAATATCTTCATAGTCCTATAGAGACAGAAATCAGGAGGGAAGCTGTTCTGCAGTCTAAAAAGTATTATTTGAAGTTTGAACAAAAGAATTTGAGGAGAAACATTTGCTAAGAGCCTTCAGAAACTGAGCTTGAATTCTTTTCTTCTTCATGCCCTTGTACAAAAACCTTTAAATGATGAGAAGATATAGAAGTTTAGAACTGTTTTGAACTTGTGTAAATGTATTTTGCAGAAGCATCCACAAAATTCACTAGACTGTCTGGAAACGCCTAAGGCCCCCCCGTACCAGCCTGGAAACGTACCAGGTACTGGTACGGGGTGCGGTACGCTGTGGGTACTCTTGGAAACGTACAAAACCGTACCTAGACCGTACCCTGTCCCCTGTGGGTATGTTTCGAAGCGTACCCATCGAAAAAAAACTTGCCAAAGACTGTTTGTTTCCTTTTTTGGCAATTCTTTCCTTTTTTGGATTTTTGGTGAAAAAATCACAAGTAAGAACACTGGCATGTAAGAAGTTGTTACCAAAGTTTGCATGTTAGTTGTTACTCCTAGAGTGTTCCTAACAATGCAAAGTTGGAAACTATCCCCTCTCATGGCTTTCCTCTTTTGTATGACAACAAATAAGATTATAGACAAGTTGGAAATGTCTATGACAACGATAAAAACTATTATGACAGCATGCTCGGAAATCTGAAAATCAACATGTTTACAATTCACAACCATGACTTCCATGTTCGGCTAGGTGACGACGTTTTGGGCAGCAAGATAGCATCCATCTTGCTCATCTTCATACACAATAATTATTAATTCAACATTTTCGTGATAATACTTATCGCTTGGGAACTTAAAACCCTTATGTCTTGATTGCTGTTTTGAAAATAAAATTGTAAATTTTACCTCATCTTGTATTGCCCATATACCTTGCCTTCTTTCGTAAGTTCCCCCCTTCTTCTTGGCTGTAACAACTCTGATTATCTTGATATCCTTGCCTTGGAGTGTAGAACTTGGCTTCAAGGAACACTTTAGGAGTAAATCCTTCACAACTATAACAAGTTCAAAACTATCCTTCATAAATTTTTTTTCTAACTGTATGCATGGAGTAGCAATATTGAATTCAACAAGGACTTCCTCTTTCTTACAATTCAAAGAATCAACCGGAACCCAAACTTTTATGTTCACATAATCTTGAGCTCGCAAAAAAAGATGTATGTGCCTACGTAACTCAATGAGTTCTTCACATTATTACCAATTATATTATGAGGCATCAAACATGACATATGATCAGTTTTTTCAACAAGCTACCCATAATGGCACAAGTATGGTAGTGACAGGAGGAGATAGAATGTGATCATTTCTATTATACCTTGGGCTGCCAACTAGGAGCTCACCCTTATTTTGTTGGTGCTTGTTTGGAACATCTTCAGAAATCTCTCTAAGGTTATCAACTCCCTCAATCTGCCTCTCATTAACTGTTGTTTGAGAAATTCCAGCGAAATGAAAGTAATTATGAAGAATCGGAAGTGCCCTTATTAATATACCCTTCCATTATTAATATACCCTTCCATAATGTCATCCTCATATACTTCATGCAAATCTGATTTTTCTTCTCCATTTTTCTTCAACATGCCATCATTAAAAATCAATGAATCATCATTAAATATCAAAGGATTTTTACCTTCCAACTCGTGCTTCATGGCTTCCTTCTCTTCCCTAAGCCCGTTCTTTGAGATTTCATCAAACCCCTGGCCCTCCATACTGCTGTTTTGAAAATCAGTCAAGGGCTCATCCTTAAGGCAATTCATAGGTAACTTCTCCTCTTTCTTTGGAGATACTGCTGCTGCAAAAACCTTTTTTGGTTCTTCATTTAACAACACCTCTCCATGTCCTTCAAATTGGTCTTCTTGGGACTCCACCTCAAAGCCTTTTTGCAGATTTGATTTTTCTGTTTCTTCTTGTGTAGCTTGTGACCCAGGTTTGGGCCATGATCTTTTCTTGCTTACTCCCATGAACTTAGAAAATGACAAGGGTTAACGAATTTTCTCTGGAAGAACCCTATACTCTTCATACCATGTAGCAATGTTGTCCACTTTGGATGGCCGAGTATTATTGACTTCCTTTAAAGAGTTCATTCCACCATTCAGATCTTAAAGGGTATTAATCATTTCATTAGCCAATCTTTCTTGCCCTAGGGCAAGCCCTTCAAATAACATTTTATCTTCTTGCTTGAAAACCCTCAGGCTGGGAAGACCGAAGCTTTGCTACCACTGTAATGTCCCTTTTTGGGCTGAAACTAAAAAACAAGGAAATAACACAAACCCCAATTGATAGTAAACTGTATTTTATGCAAGAATTAGGGAAACGACTTGTTTTAGGTCCACCAAACACTAAGTGACCTAGGTAGAATTCATATTTTAGCCTTTCCCACACAAAAATATTCAAATATCCATCAACAACATGAAACACTTGATGAATTCATGCATAATAAATGTTTTAGCAATAAATTACAAACTGCTGGAATTAATTATTGCTAAAAAACAACTCAAACTTCAAAATTCCATATCTTCATAAATACTTGGAGATAAAATGCAAATGATAGCTCAAATTGACTACAAAAATTTGAGCTATCCAATAACATAAGAATCAATTTTTTCCAACAACGAAAACACATTGAAAAGCGATCCCGAAATCTCTTCAAATGGGTAGATCAAGTTCGAAATGAATGTGACAACCCCAAAAAGGTGTGCCCTAGCTGGAATTTGTGCCCTAACAATGATGGAAACCCTTTCCGTTTTGAAATTATGAATTTTGAAGCCCTAATGTGACTCATCGATGAAGCCACGAATGCAACAAATGAGGGTTTTCATCCCCAAGTGTTGTGACTATTGAGGGTTTTCGTCCCCAATAAGATCCAATGAAGGTTTTCGTCCTCAAAGGCTGAAAATGAGAGCTCAATGCTCCAATTTCCAAAAGAGAAGTATATAATCTACAAGATGATGATCACAACGAGCCCCAACATTTGCTTTTGTAGCCTTTTCTTTACTTTTCTTGTGGAGCGCTCCATGTAGGCCACTGAAAATAGGCTAAGGGTTTTTTTTTCTACTTCAGTATTTAAAATAACCTTTTATTTTACCCAAAATGAAGAATTGGCTGGGCCCAACTTAATATATTATTAATTATTTTTAATTTAGAAAAGGGTACATTACAGGATTTGTAGCAACACACGTAGTAATATAAACTTAAATGTGCTGAAGAAGACCTTGAGTAAACGATGTTGCATGAGAAGCAGGCCTAGTAGTAGTAGGTACAAAGGAATCCTTATGCTTTGAAGGATTGTTCATAGCCATTTGAGTAGTATATGTGAAGCTAGTGTAGTAGATATACTTGGTGTAGGCCCCATGGCAAAAAAAAGAGGTGTAGGAAAATGAGTAGAGTCAATAGTAGTGGCCTTGTCACCTAATGTGGAATGTGAGCCTCTAGAGGTTCACTTTGTTGTTGTGTCATGTACTTCCTCGTATGTAAAATCCTTAGCTAAAGTTTTCTTTTGCATTCCTTTCAAAACGCAAGTAATATGTCATTGATTTGCTCAGGTTTTACCTTGATACATTTTCTAAATTCACATAAAATACATGGAACATTTCTATCACATACTACCGTATCACGTGTCAAACCATATGCTAACATTCTATGATATAGACGAGGTAAAGAACATGTAATCATTGATGAACAGTTATGTGACAACTAATGTCATTATGCCTAACAATATTTTAGAGACACATGCGATATATGAATTACATTACCCATAAGAAAGGAAAAGAGACATAAGAATATACATAATATACAAGGTGAAGGATTAACACTTGGGAAAGCAAACACAATATTAGAGTTCTTAATTGGTGTATGATAGAATCGTAGAAGACCTTCCAGAAGCTAGGGCTAATGATACAAAAATTAAATCTAAACACTCATGAAAATTATTAGGTAAATATGAGAGAGAATGAAGGGAATGGAAGGCATACGATACACTAACATCTTGTGTGTGTTCGTCTTTTACTAACCAAATAAAAAGTTACATCTCAGGTGAGGACATTATACGTGTATAACTATATATATATTAACTAATATTGAATTTGTTAATGTTTAATATCTTTAGTATCCCCCCTTAATGACTTCACTAGAAACTACTTCAAGTTTGTCCCTAAATATTACAAAGAAAATGAGACCATGGTTTAGTCATTAAATCTCTAGGCTGCTTTTAAGATATTAATTTAAAATCTGTAGTCTGACTTTTTGTTCTTGTTCAGTGTATGAGCTTTCGTTGAGACAAAAGTCGCGAAAGATTGCTAACAACAAAACGTAGATCCATTCGTATGTATTAGGCTGCCCAACAATTGTCTGTAGAGTGATTCATCGACTTGTGAGGAATCTTCATTGGTTGATAATTCTGAATCTCTAATCTTGGAGATGCTGATCATTTTTGATAGACCAGGCTCATGGAGCTTGCTTAAGTCTGTACTGGGACTTAATCAATTTGCAAACCATATGATCAGGACTAGGTTCTTGAAAACCTTTAGTCTGCACTATGTAAGCCTCCTTGTCTAAATCTCTAGAGAGAAGCAACTGAAAGAGAAAAAGTATTCATAGTAAGAAAAAGTTTCCTCCTAGTCTATTCCCTTCTATTGTGAAAAGTCTATCACAACATGACAAGCCTTGAACTTGTTCGAAGTACCATTAACTCTGCTTTTGAATGTGTACACCCATTTGTATCCAATGGGTAATTCCACAAACTCACTTGATGGTTATCGACTTTGGATTAACAACTTTGTTTGTGGTTCTCCGAGCCAATGCCTTTGATTGAGGAATATCATCCTCCCGAGGCATTTCATCCTCCCGCACGATTAATTGTGCATTTGATTAAGGCATTTCAACGTCTTGCACATCTTGTATAGTGGATTCCCTCTCCACAACTAATTGTGCCTTTGATTGAGATAATTCAGTCTCGCACACATCCTTTATGACAAAGTCTCCCTCCACACGTGCATTTAAGTTGACTGTAGTAGGGTCAACAAGCCTATACATGCTACTGTGCCTGATCCCTAAGGAAACTACCTTGTCTTGTGTCACATTAGAGAACGATTTCCTCTGAGAGAAATTTACAACAATGTTGGAAATTTTAATTAATTGACTATTAGACAAGATTTTTATTCATGCTTCGAACATACCTTATATTCCATACTTCATGTTTCGGTGCCCCATTTACTACGAGAGTAGAGGGAGGTTCCGTTGTTTATTTAGGAGGACGCATGATCTTTTTGACTTCTTCAGGTTTGAGGATTAGAGGTGCCTGACTTTATACTTACAAGAGGCTTTGAAATTTCGTGAGCACACTCTTCAGCCACATCCCAAACCGTACTCTACCCAACGGATCACTTCCTTCTTCACAGTATTACCTTCAGAGAGAGGCACTAACGGTTGCGCCCTTGTGAGACTGACTCCGTTTCTTCCTCCAGATTAGTTCGGCCCAAGGAAACCATCCATGGTTCCCCGAGCCATTACAGGCATGCCTGTACTAGGTTTGGCCTTAGGAGACAAACTAGATCCGCAAGGCATCAGAGGGATAGTATTGTGTCCAGACAATGACATAGTAGGCAAAATCTCTCTTCAGCGGGTTGACATTCTATCCTCATCTTTTTTTAGTCAGCCTCGGATGTTAGGAGAGTTGGATATACTATTCCTTGATGGGCTTTCCTGTTTTCTTCTCCTTAGTTGTCTTTCCCTCTTTCTTCATCTCACTTGTTTTTCCACCCCCATTTTGGGGCGACATTCGCTGCGTGTGATTTCTACTTCCGGTTGGCCACCTCTTCTGGATTTTGTACTTGTCTTTCTTGGGAACTCTTTGGTTATTTCTGCTTTGTATCGATGTTCGCTATTGTTTGCAGTCCCTTTGACCTACTTTTCCCTGGTCATTTGTTGGACATTTAATATATTTATCTATCTTATCTTATCCTATGATTTTTTCACCAATATTTAACACAATGGAAATATTTTCTATCCCCTTTGTTATGATTCCCAATCAGGTAATAAAACTGAACTAGAAATGTAATGCCTCCTTTTTCCTAGCTAATCGCTACGGAAGACCTTATCCCCTCCTAACTCATGGGACTCAAGATTTGGAGCTAGAGGAAAGTTGTCTAAAGATATCTGGATTAGTTTGAGGAAATATTGTAGTATTTTATATTGTATTCTTATTGGATGCCTAATGCTCCAATAGATGAAATAAATTACTTAGTTAATTAGTTGGTGAGTATATATGCTCAAATTAGAAATAGATTTTAATATTATAAGGCCAGCCATAAGTTATGATGTAGCACCCTTTATTATAAAAGGAGGATGCATGGTCATTATGTTATGTTGAATCTTATTATTTTTTCTTAGTAAAGGTTGTAACTTTCCTATCTCTCTCATCAAGGACGAAAACTCTTGTTCGAGATCCCTTCAAGGACGAAAACCCTTGATGGTGGAACTTGCCTTGGGGACGGAAACCCTCAAGCAAGAATATTTGGAATCATTGAATGTACTTAAGGTATTTGGAGCTGTGTATCTTTCTATCTAGCCCTAGGCAACTTGCGTCATGAGCATTTTGGAGGTGCTTTGATGGATATATGGTATGATTCTTGCATGGACGACTGACTTGTACTAATTTCTAAAGGTTAAAGCAATCATTTCTTTGCATGCTAAGCCAATTATTCAGCCTTTCCAAGTGGGGCAACTTGCATAGGAGTGGATTTGCATTGATTTGAAGGGTTTTTTCATGTTTGGTTTGCACCATTCAATTCCTCATAATTTATAAGGGTGAAATCTACAATTTGGTGATTTTAGGAGTAGTTTAAGAGCTATTTCCGGCCCTTGGCTGTGGCCGCACTGCTCCTGTCATAAAATTAATTGCAACTGGGTGTAATCACTTGTTTTCTCCATTTCTTTGATGTAAATTGGATTGATAAATGTCGCTGTGATTGGATTAATTATTTAGAAGCATCAAATTTTAGCTTAAAAAAGCATGGAATGCCAAAGTATGATTTGTATTTCGAAGTGCCTATACAGTTGGACGCCTATACAATTCGACTTGCCCTAAAGGACTAATCATTAACTTGCTCGAATAGGGTTAGCAAGTGTGTTTCCTAGTAATCTCCCTCTATCTCTCGAGGGCTTCATCGAGTAACAATTTGAAAGGATCTTTTTCCATCTGAAATCGTTTGAACTGACATGGAAGATATTCTAAAGGGTTGCGTGGCTTGAGACCCTGTGTTTTGTATAGTCTGATCTTAGCCCTTGAAAGGGACATTACAAGTGGTGAGCACCAACAGACCAAATGAGTGATGAAGTTGCATTGCCAAATACGGGAGCACTCAATGTCGAGTGATATATAGCACATCTAGTGATGGAGCTTATTTATGGTTATGAATGCGGAGTTGAAATTGTATCAGAATGTACGGCTAAACTTATGATCGTCAAATTATGATCCAAAGGGCTCTAAAAATTCAAAATTGATAATACGTGGACCATTACTGACGAAGTTCCCTAGATAGTATTCGGACAATTTACTAATATTCTGTCTTCAGCTGCAGATGTAAATGCAATATCTCTAGGGAACTGGATGCCAAACAAGCAACTGTAATTCATTGGAAAGTGGCATTGTAGAGAAACTTCAGAGGTGTTCTCAAAGGGATGGCTATGACTAAAACCCAAATTGTACTGTGTTGAAAGTAGGTATGAGGGTGCCTTTAATTTGTCCAGATGGTATAGGTACTATGTCGTACAGAGGTTGTAAAAGATGACATTAGAGGCAACTTAAAAACAATGTGCAAGTGTGATACAATTGGGTATACAGTACAGCCTCTCTCATTCTAAATACCACTACTAACCATGGTTTCCTGTTGGTTAACTCCCCACTCACAGACCAATTTTTAACAAGCTTTTCAGGACATTGTTCTAGGAAGCCATTGCGTACAATGATGCCTGTTCAAGAACAAAAGTCATATCCAAACGTGAAAAATGCGGTGATGTGTTTACATATCGAACACCAATCAAAGGACTCGTCGTTTATTGTCACAAAACGAGTACATGCTTTGATGTTCTGATGCCAGCTTAAAAAGAATGCATCTCTGAACAGTCAAAGTACTGAAAAAGATGTGTAGTATCGGAAAGTGTAAAAGCATGAATCTAAAGATAAAAGACATACTTTTTCTACCAATATGTATGTGTACTCTTCCCACGAGTATGGCTACATAGTGAATTCTCAAAGTACATAGGGTTACCTATGCATGCACCCACGATAATGGATGACTAAAATTGGTTTCAGTTTGGCAAGTTTCAATTTGGAAGTGGTTAGAGCAATCTAAACACATAAGATGAAGGGGGGTAGCTCATGGAAGCTCTTTTCATGAGGATAGTGTACGTCTTCAGGTAGGTCATTTGGTGAGAGAAGTCAATACATCGCAGAAGCAACACGGGTAAGAATCACATCTTTTCAAACATTCTCATATCAAGGCTGGAAGATTGTCAAAAAACATACGTGCAATATACTGTTGGATTCATTTTCAGGAATGCAAGTTATTCAATGTAATCTGTTATTTCTTCCAAGATTGACAAATACATGGAGTTACTATTGTGTGACTAACATATCGCGGTACTGAAGAAATAGAGCTATCGCAAAAACATGGTTTTAAATTCTTGTGATCGTAATCATACAAGGATAGGAACATGTCAATTGTATTCATTGGCAATCTTATGTGTTAACTATGGCTTGAGAATTATGAAGCTCTAATTTAGACAAAACGAGAGACGATGGCCAGAATGCTGACACCAGGCGTGGTGTTGAGACTGGACCAGGTGATCATTCCACATGGAGTCAGTAATTTGTCAACAAATGCTCGCTCGAGGTGGACATTGAGGAGCACTGTCATTGTAAGATGCCCCATCTATAAGGTAGCTAGTAGAAAAGGAGAAATTAGTGGGTCCTAAGAAAAAGTTTGGCTAGCACAATCTTTATCCAAAAATAGTCAAAATACTCAGGCTGATTAGGTGCAACGACCCTAGGTCTTTGGGAGTTTGGGTGCACCCTTTGATGCAGGTCCCTATAGGGGGCTTCCTAGAGCCCTCAGCTACGATGACCTCTTTTTGAGTAAAAACCCATCACAGAGGCATGCAACATTACTAGCTCAAACCACATCAGTTACGTCACACATAGGAATATGGTGTCAGTCGGTGATGGCTGACACTGGCATCTGTTGTTACAAGCAATGGCCGATAACTATCATTCTGTAACATGGTCGATGTTGTCGTGAGCGGAATATTAGCGTCATGGCCTATATCGTTCCTGGACGTCGTGGATGGCCGACTGTCTTCTATGACCACTTCTTGGGCTATAGGTTGATAGGCATAGAATTCAGTTGTTAATTGATTTTATAGTTTAACTGATGATTCCGCGGGAGTTTTCCTCTCGGCCTTAGATGTTAGAATGGATACTTGTTTGAGTATCTTTACTGCACTCAGGATTAGTAACTCGGCCCTTGGAACTTTAGAGACTTGGTTGATGTGGCACTTGTATGTCAGATCTTGCATAGAGAGATTACCGGTCACAATGATAGGGCCTGATTGACACAAATGGATTTCTGGAGGGATCATGCAGATGGGATGGAGTACAAGATGTTTGGATTCTGAATTTGGCCATCAAGATGTTCTATTGGTGCCTTGGAATTATCACGCCAACACCTTGCTAGATGTGGGTTGCTTGCTGGGGGCATGTAATATCCCTTTCAAGGGTTGAAAATGGAGAAAAGGAGTTTACCACACAAACCCAAGTGAAATAGAATCTAATTCTGAAAACACCTTGTAAGTACACACACGACAAACCCTAGCAGCGAAGTGTATAGGAAACTTAAATTCACAAAATCAGCAGTCTCTTAGGGAAGCGAATTGCCTATGAAATTCGAGTCCACTTTTCACTATGCAAATCAACTGTAAAATGCCACGAAATAATTAATTTAGCCACAGAAACCATTTATACATCACAATTTACATCAAATATTAATGGAGAAATATCAACGAAGGTAGCACTACTGGAATTAAATATGTTATAACAGCAGTAGTCTAGCCAAAAACTGAGGGTTGAGGAAATAATAGATAAATCCCCTACCAAAATTCAGTCAAACTCCATGGATTACGGTCTTATAAATTATGGAGAATCAAGAATATAAAATAATATAGTGAGTTATATGCTTTGGAAGGCACCGTATCATCACCAAATCCTAGTCACTCCCCTAGGGAATAGCTCCAAACAATCATGCAAAGTCTTTTGTAAGCATTCTCCTCAATGCCCCTGATCCCAATCAGCAAGCAACTCTTCAAGAAATGTCTTCAATGAACCCACTATGGAGAGTTTTCATTCTCCACCAAGCCACAAAGAAGGTTTCCATCCTCCTTGGATGCCACACAAGGGGGTTTTCGTCCTCAAGTGGAATGGTATTGAGCAACTAGCTCAACAAACCAAGTGTAGATATAAAATGCGCTAAAGATGCTTTTCGAATGAAGTCATACAATCCCTTTTATACTCCTTGCTTGGCGCCAAAGGCCAATTAGAAGAGGACAAACCTCTTAAGCCTCACTTTTTTTTTAATTGCCTCTTTAATTCCTGTAAACCAACCAACCTGCTTCCCAAAGGAAAAACACAAAAAGAAAACATTAAATCTAATAAAAGAAAATTGAAATGAAGTGCAATTCCTTCTCTTGTTCACTTATTCTTCTTTGCCACGGGAAGAGAGTGGCAAGAACTCCTCATTTGATATTAATTTGAAAAAGGGGACATTACAACATGTTTCTGTTACAGTCCAGCATGTGTTCCACCACCAAACTGGTGTAAAAGAAATCTACAAATGGCAGAACAAAACTGAATTCCCAGACCAAATTACCTCCACACTAATGGCAGCAATGAAAACCCATACTAATCCATCATAGTTCGAATGGAATACAAAAACCCAAGCAAACACCAACAATGAATCCCAAACACGTTTCTAAAGAAGCAAAGTCAAATAAACTAAATTGATTAAAGTGGTTTCAGAACTCAACGAAACTTGGTGAGTACTCCCAAGCAGACTGCAAAACCATAACATGACTCGAACCTTGCGAACCGAGTTATAGACTGAAACTCACAAGTTTTAGCCCATCAAAACTCGCCGAATCTCGGAATTACTTGGTGAGTCCAAGAAAAAACTTAGGAGCCGATGCATAACTATGTTCCGCAGGAAAAAAACATCATTTTGGATGCAAATCTCAATTTTTTTCTTTCCTCTTTGGCAAATCAAGTTGTGCATTTCAACAGCTACTACAAAGTGATTGAGAGTGGTTTCCATCAATTCCAAAGGATTTTCAGAGGGATTTGATTATGTGTGTTTATTTAGTATTTTGTTTATATTGTTTTCAATTTATTTTTTCCATTTTAGATGCCCTAGGACTGATTTTTCTGGGGTTTGTTTTCCCTTTTTAATCTTCTTTTTGCTTTAATACACACAAGCAGGTAGGGTTTTAGTCTATTTTTTTCTTTTTTGAGTTTTATAGGGTTTGTACTTGCTATTTCAGTTTTTATTCAATTTGTAGTTGTATACATCAAACTTTCCAAGAATGGCATTGACATTTGTTCTGGTTCAACTATCCTTAGTAAGCCTAACTTTGAGGACCCTTCTTAGAAGTATTGTCAACAACGTGCATCGACCAATCATGCCATCTACAATTAGTGGGTTTGAGATGAATGGAGGTGTCAATCGTCTCATATGCCACCTCTCACACATCGCGGGTAAAGATGTGAAATTGTGCAAGCATGTGCTCCTTGATTATAAAGAAAGATGGCTACTTACCTTGCAAATTATGTGGAGAAAAAAGAGGAAAAGAGGAACTCTGAAGCAATCTCAATCTTAGTGAATAGGAGGGCCATGAGGGATGATTACGATGACTATGAGTATGACATGAGAGCCTCTTCTATTGCCCCAATTCCAAGGGGACGAGGACAAGGATGGGCACATGGTTGATCTACTTTAGATACTTTTTTAGTTCCTTGAAGTAAGCCTAGGTCACAACTTTCACTCGAAGTTACCTGTTGGAATTGGGAATTGCACAATGAAACAAGTGTAGTTGTAAAATTTTGGTATTACAACATTCCATTCAATGTGGAAAAAATTCCATATTGAGATGATTTGTTAAATGCATTATTTGTTGTTAGGAAGGGGTTCAAGGCTTCTGCTCATGATTTGAGTGGCCCATTGTTGGAGGATGCTTTCTAAATTATGCATTATATAGTTGATGAGCCAACAAAATGTCATAAAAACGTTTACAACATTTTGTTTGATGGGTGGATGGATGAGAGAAACTCACTTTGATTAAATTTCTAGTGGCTTCAAATGGAAAACTAGTTTTCTTGAAGTCAATTGATGCTTCCCAACAAGTGAAAATGCAAACACATTGTGTGATATGTTGGAGAAGGTGGTGATGGAATTGGACGCGGAGAATGTTTTCCAAGTTGTGACAGACTGAAATATCCCTTGTGCGATACCACTTTAAAATGCACAAAATATATGAAAATTGCAACAAGTAAAATTTTTGATTTTTACAGAAAATGACCAGCTAGGGCAACGAATGGTATTTAATTGATAGCTCACAAAATGCTTGCCCAAAGTGCCTGAAATTTTTGAGAGAAGCTTGCAATAATAATAATTAACACTAGAAAAATATTTTTTTTGAATTTTTGGAATGATATATTGTTGCCAAAAAATTACAAAATGCTCTAGGCTGCTAGGAAACTTAAAAAATTCATATCTCCTCAAATATGCATGGAAAAATTATGAAACTTGAGAAATAACATCTGTTAACATTGAGAATTAAAACCCAACCTTCATATCTAAAAAATGACACTTGAAAGCCCTTAAAAACACTGCTCCAAATTTGGAACCGAGTAGATAAAACCCTAGAAAATAGATAAAAATCTAAATTTTTGGAAGTAACATCTACCAATGATATAGGAAGAGATCCCAAACTCTAGATCTGGAAATGGTACACTGAAACCCTCTCAAAAATCGTTGCAAACTCCCAAAGGTGGATTGCTCCCCTTGGGAAGAGGCCCAAAACCCTCAAAAGTGTCTCCAAATATGGCGTTAAAATCTGCTCTAATCGCTGCCACAAATTAGATCTGAAAACCCATGATTTTTCTCCACAAAAAACCCCAAAAATATTCTAAAACCCTTCTCTAAAAATTTTGAAATTAATCTTTGAAAATCAGCCTTAAATCAGCTCCAAAATGACAAGCTATGGTGGATCTTTCACCACCGAAGAATGCCCTACTAGCTAGGAATGGATCTCTCACCACCGAAGCTAGAGATATTGTGGGATCTTACTCCAAAAGCTAGATGATAGCAATCGGCAGTCGTTCAATGAAAATCATAAGTGTGCATGCAAGAATGATCTCTATCACTCCCCCAACCCTCCTTTTTATAACTTTTCATTACCTTTTTCCAAGTTGGGAGCTCCATGTGGGACTAAAAGTGACTTAAGTGACCCCAATGAAGAAATAGAATAATAAAGTACCATAAGTGACCCCAACGAAGAAAAAGAATAATAAAATACTATGAGTCCCCCCTCAACAACAAAATATAACAATTATTACCACCAAGTCGCCCAGCTTAATGTCAACGACAAAATATAACAAAAAAGCAACGTGATAATAAGTCATTTATACCCAATAACTTCTAGAGTCTTAAGCCCCTTGGGTATGACCAAGGCTAAGACTAAAATTTGGCCCTCATGCTCTCGACGAAGGAAAGGGGACATACCAATCCTCCCTTCCCGAGAAATGCTTGACCCCAAGCATTATCCTGTCATACTGCAAAATTTAAATAGCACAAAGTAAGTTTCTCCATCTCACCCTGCAATCAACCAAAGATCGATGTAATCCGAAGTAACCATAGAAACCCTATTGTAGCCATCATGACATCCATGTTGTATAGAGAAAAATGTTGTCTGAGAAGTATAATGATACCCAAAATCAACACTCCATTAGTACCCACATCGGGATTTCCAATCTATCCAATCCCTACCAATCCGATGCCATCATTATGGGACCCGTCACTATCTCTCTGATCAACTCTTGGGTACGAAAGTCCACTCTGAATCTTATAGAATCCCTTGGATCAAGCTGTGAAATAACCTATATATGCACAAAGCATGCTAAGTCTCCCACATGAACCACATTAGTGTGAGAGTACAACTCCTCATAATGTATCTCAATGTGTCATGTAGGGGAAAAATCCCGAGACTCCAGTAAATGGTCAACCGACAATGTCAACTCTACATAGTTCACCTCCCGTGATGAGTGTGAACCTACTGAATAACTAGGTAGCAAAGTCAACTCCATCCCTCTACTAACTAAAAACATGGGTGAAATGCCCACCGTGCCTAGAAGCAACAAAATACATAAGAGTGTTATCCCATGTCGACTCAGAACATGATGAACATATAAGCTCTGATTTTCTTATAACGATAAACCGTACATCCTTGTATGAAGTTGAGGATATCCTCCCTCAACCCATGCCATCTGAACCTCTCTGATATGAGCCTGTAGGTCTCATCGAAGCTCAAGTGTCCAGTCACGAAAGAACAATGCACATGTCGCAATATCTCCATCCTCAACCATGAATCTGACACAAGGTATAATCTGCCCTGATAGAATATCATCTCATCCTCCAATCTGTAGGTGACATCATGTATGTGACCATCCAGAATCTCACAAGTGTGTCGGTTCTTGGAGTACTCAACAAGCAAATGAGATCTCCAATCTACCAAAACCTCAGATAACCAACATAATGATAAACTTAGATGATCTGAACCTGTAACCCCAATCTCTGTAACTGTCTCATGTGTAACACTACTGGTCACACCCACATCCATCATACTCCACATTGATCTGCAATAATAAAACCCCTCATCATGCTGGAAAGTCCTCTCCATCCCCTCAGCTGCAACCACCCTAGGTGCTCCTATAGATAATCCCCTCAAAATCACATTCCTGCCCTCGGACTTAAACTTCAGCTCCATCGTCTGAAAGTTAGTCCGAAACTCACCAAGAGAGTGAAGCCACTACACTCCCAGCACTATGTTGGTCACTCCCATACCAACAATGTGGAAATCATCGGTAACTGTGTAGTTACCCATGGTGATGCTCAATTGTGGAACTCTCTGTGTGCATCTCATATACTCCCCATTGGCTACAACAATGTTGAAGCCCTCAAAGTCCTTCGTCTGCAAACCTCGTCTCTCAACCAATGATGCATCAATAAAGTTGTGGGTAGCCCCACTATCAATGAGTACCACAACTCGTTGACCCTACATAACTCCTCTAATCCTAAATGCCTTGTACATCAGAGTACTAGACAATGTGGCTATAATTTCTTGAGGAAAAGTCTCCTCCTGCTCCGCATCAGCACTATCCAACGTAACTCCATCTCCATCATCCATCTCACGAGTCTCTAACTCCTCACCTCTGTCACCCTCACTCTCCTCAAATAACTCAATGAATTGGGCCTTCCCTCTACCTCTGCAATCATGTCCTGGAACCCAAGGTGTGCGGCAATCGAAACATAGTTTCTTTCGCCTCAACTCATCTCTGTCCTCACGGGAAATGACTGGCTTCTTAGCCACCTCCTGCCTCGGTGGAGGCTCCCTCTGCTAAAGTTTGTTTGATCTAGATGGAGGTTCCCTTTGCTGAACGCGAGGTGGAACCCTCGACTTTGGAGTCGATAACTCCAAGTCTTGAGCTCTCCTAATAGACTCATGCAAAGAAGAAGGCTCAAATGCCTTCACAAACCCAATGAGAGCATCTGTCAAACCTGCTGTGAACAATGAAATCAACCTCATCTCCGTAACATCAGGTACCATGACTGATAATCTTTGAAAATCTGAGATATACTGATCCAGGGAACTGGTCTGTCTCAAATGAGTCAACTCCCTAAAATACCTACCAGGGTCCCTCCTATCAAATCTGCTCACTAGCCTCTACGTGAACTCTGCATAAGTAGTAATGTGTATGTGTCCCTGTGTAATCAATCCATGATGCCACCAATCATGAGCGTCTCCCTCAAGATGTAAGATTGCAAACTTAATTGCATCTTCCTCATGCATAGGATTCAAGTCGAAGTATGTCTTCAACTTTTGAACCCAAGACTATGCAGTACACTTCTTAGAACCATCGAAGTGTGGAATGGAAATTTGTCCCAATCTCCTCTATAACTCTGGTACCTATATTTGATGATCTCTCTTGGGCTGTTGCCAATCTTCATTTTGCAATATTCTTGGAATGGCATGTTGTCACGAAAGTCCTCACTCAAGGTCTGGTAGCTCTCCCAACAAGACTCCTCATCCAAAATATCTACTGGCTGCCGTACCTGTGAAACTTCCGGATCCTTCAAGAAAGAAGGTTCGTGAAGCCCCAAATGCCTGGTAGAAGAATGGGGAGACCGTTGCCCTGAATGTCCACTCTCACCTCTTTGACCCTGTTGTCCCATATTGCTATTTTCCCCTCTCTCCATATGAGTATCAATTCTTCTCTGTGCTAATCTCTCCGTGAGCTGGCTCAAATAGAGATTGGTAGTTTCCTGTTGCTTTACCATGTTGGTGAACAATTGTTTCATCAGATCCACACCCATGTCCTCATTGTCTTTGTCTCCTATCTTTCAACCCCAATAGGCTGGAGAAACAACTGCTTTGATACCACTGAAATATCCCTTGTGGGATACCACTTGAAAATGCACAAAATATATGAAAATTCTAGCAAAGTAAAATTTCTGATTTTTACAGAAAATGACCAGCTAGGGCAGCGAATGGTATTTAATTGATATCTCACAAAATACTTGCCCAAAGTGCATGAAATTTTGAGGGAAGCTTGCAATAATAATAATAATAAACACTAGAAAAATATTTTTGGAATTTTTGGAATAATATATTGCTGCCAGAAAATTACAGAATGCCCTAGGCGGCTAGGAAACTTCAAAAATTCATATCTCCTCAAATATGCATGGAAAAATTATGAAACTTGGGAAATAACATCTATTAATATTGAGAATGAAAACCCAACCTCTAGATCTGAAAAATGACACCTGGAAGCCCTTAAAAACACTGCTGCAAATTTGGAACTAAGTAGATAAAACCCTAGAAAATAGATAAAAATCTGAATTTCTGGAAATAACATCTACCAATGATATAAAAGAGATCCCAACCTTCAGATTTGGAAACGACACACTAAAACCCTCCCAAAAATTGCTGCAAAATCCCAAAGGTGGGTTGCTCCCCTTGGGAAGAGGCCCAAAACCCTCAAAAGTGTCTCCAAATATGGCGCCAAAATCTGCTCTAATCGCTGCCACAAATCAGATCTGAAAACCCTTAATTTTTCTCCACAAAAGCCCCAAAAATCTTCCAAAACCCTTCTCTGAAAATTCTAAAATTAATCTCTAGAAATCAGCCCTGAATCAGCCCCAAAATGACAAGTTAGGGTGGATCTTTCACCACCGAAGAATGCCCTACTAGCTAAGAATGGATCTCTCACCACTAAAGCTAGGGATCTTGTGGGATCTTACTCCACAAGCTAGATGATAGCAATCAACAGTTGCTCAATGAAAATCATAAGTGTGCATGTAAGAATGAACTCTATCACTCCCCCAAACCTCCTTTTATAACTTTTCATTACCTTTTTCCAAGTTGGGAGCTCCATGTGGGACTAAAAGTGACTTAAGTGACCCCAACGAAGAAATAGAATAATAAAACACCATAAGTCACCCCAACGAAGAAATAGAATAATAAAGTGCTATGAGTCCCCCCTTAGCGAAAAAATATAACAATTATTATTACCAAGTTGCCCAACTTAATGTTAACGACAAAATATAATAAAAAAACAATGTGGTAATAAGTCATCTATACCCAATAGCCTCTAGAGTCTTTAGCCCCTTGGGTATGACCAAGGCTAAGACTAAAATTTGGCCCTTAGGCTGTCGATGAAGGAAAGGGGACATTATACAGACAATGCAACGACATATGTAGTAGGAAGAATTCTTGAAGAGAGACACCCTACACTTTTTTGGACCCCTTGCATAACCCATTGCATTGATCTCCTACTTGAGGGCATAAGAAAGATGACATGGATGAAAAATGTGGTTGAAGGGGCAAGAAATATCACCAAGTTCATCTACAATCACTTTTGGGTGTTGAACTTGATGAGAGAGCACACCAATGGGAAGGAGTTTGTGCAAGTGGGAGTCACACAATTCTTTACAAATTTCATCACATTGCAGAGTATTGTAGCCTCACTAACATCTCTTAAGAAGATGTTTGTGAATACACGGTGGTTGGAGCCTCCCCATGCTAGGAAGGCCGAAGGGGAAAGGGTTGTGAAGACCATTTTTTTTATATGTTTGTGAAGAACGCAAATGAAATCCATAAGGTAACCTTAAATTTAACTATGCTATATTTATCATTTATTTTTAAAAACTTTTTTGGTTCAAATTTCACTTAATTTTTATTTATAATTGTGCATTATTTTGTTTTAGGTTTCAGAGCCTTTGGTTAGAGTCCTTTGCTTGGTGGAAAGTGGAAAATGCCAAATGGGTATTTGTATGAGGCCATAGCAAATTGTTATGGACAAAATAAAAAATGAACCCAACTGACGCATAATTGATTGGAGATGGAACAAAAAACTCCATCAACATATGCATGCAATAGCCTATTCCTTGAGCCCCAAGTTTTTTTATATTGATTCAATTAAGGTAGACAAGAAGATTATGGATGGCCTCAACACATGCATAGAAAGGTTGATCCCTGGCGTAGATACCAAGGATGCAATTTTTGATGAGCTTCACATTCATAAGAGTGTAAAGGGGAGGCTCTTTTCTTTGTAGGGATGCATTTGAAGAAGAAACACACAACAACTAGGTAAAAACAAATTGAGTCATTTATTTTTAGCCTAGTTACTTGTAGGCTTCTTTCATTTATTCATGCCTAGTTGACTTACAACATTATAAATGTTTTAATGTCCTAGTCATAGATTTGTGGTGAGAAGATTTTGGTGCAAGCAAACAAAATCTTGAATGACTAGCCATATGCATTTTGTGCCAGCCATGTAGCTCTTCTAGGTGTGAACGAAATTGGAGCATGTTTGAAGTTGTTCACACAAAGAAACACAATATGATGACAACAAAATGCGTTAATGACCACTTTTTTGTGCAATACAATCTTTGTCTTTGCATGAGACAAGTGGAGGCGCAAGAGAGTAATGATATAATTGATTTGGATGATATAGATCCATATGCCGACTGGATTGCTAAGCCCGAGGATTTGGGTGGGCAACAACAACCCATGTTTATCGAGGAAGAGGTCACAAATTTGAAGAAAGCAAATAAAGCGATAGCGATCAGGGGAGCAGTAGAGGCATTGGGAGGAGACTGGTGAGGGATCTCATGATGGTATGTTTGCGGATGAGGTTCCGGAGGAAGAGTCTTTACCTTTCCACTTCTAAGGTGGAACAAAGAAGACTTATACTAGGACATCTAGCAGATAATTGATATTTTATATTAGTAAATTTTGTTGAATTGATTACTGTCACTATAGTCCATGATTGTATGAGGCTATGAGCATTGTAGTTTGTATGTGTACTCTTTTCTGGTTGAAAATTAATGGAAAATATACTTGTGTTCTCTACATTCATTTCTCATGTCATTTAAGAGTGTTCTATATGTTATTTAATTTTATTTTGTGAATTTATAATTTTATTTTTTAAGTAGTGATAAAGTTGCCGAGTAACATGCAATTGCTGAATCCCGAGTCTGAGTCAAAATTTTGGGGTATGAGTATTTAAACTATGGATTAAACAATCAATTACTCAATCTATGGAAAGGTAAAATTTACCTTTTTAGAAATGATTATGTACATTTAGGTCAAGAACCCAAATGCAACATGGTCACATCAACCATGACCCTCTTTCCTTTTGCAAACAATGTTAATAATATCGACCACCCACTGGACCTTCAATAGTGTAAGGAAAAGATCAACATATTAACCACCAAGTGTCTCTAAACCAAAAATAGGTAATGACCCTTATAGCAAGACAACATTTTTAACATTATTAACTCTTATGGATAAAAGACAAAAATGGTACAGTATTACAAGAGATTCAGCCAGTTAATTCTGTCCACAAATTGAATACCCCATGCCTGAACAATGTAATTCCGTAATGTCATTAGAACAAGCATATGTCAGAAAGGTATTATCTCGCATAAAAAGAGTTAGTCAAGACTCGAGGATTAAATTCATCTGCAATCACAACATGATAAGAATATCAATGCAGTTATTGCTTCGATAGAAGTAATCAATATTGAATAGTCGCATCAATATTCCCAACACATCATGCAACAACTGCAAACAGCATGCAAGCATACAAAGACTAGACCACTTGACATGATTACCTATACTAGTTCCAACACTTGCTTTTTGAATTACCTTACCTGCTTACCTATCTGAATACATGTTGGTGGTTTGAATCTAGCTCTGGTTTGGATGACCCCAGTTCCTCTCCTTCTGTAACCTGAAACCACGAAAGGCATTAGCAGTAACAAAAGTAATAATATATAAACAAAATAATTGCAATAGTGAAAGTAACTGCGTATCATAATCATGCTGTAATTGAGCTGCAATAATCAACGAGATTCAGCTGAAACTGAAACAATAACACTTAAAGAATAAAAATCCAATTGTATCATATCATCATTGAAATTGATAATAACACCTGCACATGCAGATAGTATGTGATCATTGAAATTATAAATGCCAAAACATAATGCTGCAGTAAGTATCAACCTAATGATAAGGTTCATGGAAATGTAACTTGCTAAGTATTGCCAAGTACTTTTCCTGCAGATGGTATATTTGAAATATTGTGAAAATTATATTATTTTGATCTCCTTTTTTCATGTGGCACAGAACTTCTAGAGCCACTAAATTAGTATATAAAGAGCATGCTCCTGCTCTTCATAGTTTGCATTAATGTCATCTTTCAAAACATCTTTCTAAAGTGTGTCTAACTAGGATTCTAACAAAATCTTGTCCTAATATGTTTGCAAATAATTTTATTTCATTATTTTAAGTTTATCCGTAAGGGTTCTAATCTTAGTCAATTGATACATTGTATAACTTTCAATATCTTTGCACTCATTACCTTTTTTTTTTAATTTATGGCGTTAAATTGTGGGGGTCATAACCACACTTTTTACAAATTGGAATGGCAAATAAGGAAGAGGGCCATCACAATTAGCATCAGTGCTTATGCGTTAATAATAATAAAAACAACTGTTGACCGTAACTCTAATCAAGTGTTCGATAAATACATCATAGAGATAATTGCTCGAGTTATGTGAAGCAAATTACATAACAATTTCAAAGTAATAGAAATGTGCAGGGTCCAGAGACCTATAGAATTTTCTTCTCTCCAATCTAGAAGTAAAGCAAGTGATCCATCCTATTCAGAACTCTCTTTGCTAGAGTAACTGATTATTTGATATATATGATTGTCTATAAGAGAGTAGTAATAATTTCCTTGGAAGAGGTAGAAAGAATGAGAAAGGATTTTTTTTATCCCTTCAAATGTAATAATTTTCCTGAAACACGTGGATGCATCCAATGAGTAACCATCCTTTTTTAAAATGGAGGTGTTGTAAGAATGGATGAATAACATCCTATTTTGTAATTTATGTGTTACTATGTGGTACCTTAAACAATCAGTCCCATGATACTTGTTCACAATTTTAGGTTATCGAATTTCCATTTATCTTTTCTTCTATGGTTATGTTCTTATACTTTGATGTTACTTTGAATTATTTTCTCCTTACTCTTATTTCTGTTTATGTTTCATAGAGAAAGGTTCTCTTGTACATGATCAAACTAAAGGCTTACTTGTTTGGGATTGGAAGTCTATTTTAGCAATGAATATGATGCTAACCTCTGATCAAAAGGCTGTTCGATAGATTTTGTTAGTTGTCATACATAAACCTCACTATATAGTATGGTGTGATTTATTTATTTCTTTGGTGATCAATTATTTTTGGTGTCATATGTGACTTTTTTAATATTTAGCATAAAGTGCCAGATCATTGTTTATAAAAATTTTAATTTATTTTTGGATACATATTTTTATGCCCATGGTGTTATCTTTTATCTTCCAGACTGGAACTCTGGAACAAGAGGCATATCCGGCATTGGATGAGTTAACATCTAAAGTCAGTACTCTCAATCTTGAAAGAGTCAGACAGATCAAAAGCCGTTTGGTTGCAATATCTGGTCGCGTTCAAAAGGTTTGTTTATTCTATTGCTACATTTTGATGCTTGAAAATATTAAGTACAACTAGAATCAAGGAAAAAGATAATTGTGTAGTAAATTTCTCTAACCAAACTAACAAATAATGCAGGATCTGGCCCAGATCCTTTGGGATTTAGGTTTGTCAGACATACCAAATCGGTCGGATCCAATCTGGACATTATCCCATTCAACTAGCAATGCCAAGCACAACAATTGAATATTTACATATGTTTAAGATATAATTATAAATATTTACACATGCGCGCAGACACACACATGTGCAATCGCATGCACCGTTCCAATTTTTTTCTGGATTCGAGAGTTTTCAAAAATATTTCCCCCCTCCCTCACAAATTCAGATTTCTGAAGTTGGTAATCATCAAAACCATCCCGATACATCAAAACCATCCCGATACGTTACAAGGCACAATTGGCTGGAATTGTTTTAGCTTTTTGCAAGATATGTCCAGTTCTATCCAGCTTCCACATCCAGTTCTGCTGCGTAAATCCTGCTTACATCTAATGAAATAAATATTTCCCTGAATTTATATACATATAAGAGATCATAGTTGCCAGCAATATAAATGCAGAAGCAGAAATATCATTTTACATGTAATTAACTTTGTTGTATTATATTAAATATTTAATGAATTTGTGATTTTAAAATTAAAATTGTCATATTATTTTTCCCGTCTCTGATTGGTGGGAAATTGATTAAAAAATCCCCAAATGTCATCTTTTTAGGGGACGTTAGTGTTAGAAGATGTGAACAGAGAAGAATGTAGAGAAATCAGAATGCGTGTATTGTAGATTGTGTGTCTGTCATATTATTATGCAAGAGATAGTTACAAAATGGTTGAGGTGGTAATAACAGAACATTAGTTAACACATACCTAATAGCGACTTAATAAAAGGTAAGCCCTATATTCTAATACCCCTTTTTAAGGCTTATTGTACAAATAGCAAAAACAAACACGCTGAAATAACAAAACCAAATAGAGCCATGCATTCTTTAGAAGCTCTCTCTTTGAAAATAGTTTTTTGACCATTGAGAACCCCATCAAGTTGTTGTTGGAGTTCAAAATTGCACCCTGCCCTGAGTCATAGACAACTTGGGATTTTGAGGCAACATGGGATTGTCTCCAAGTTGTGGGACCTTGAGTGCTTGAAACAGACCTCTGGAAAAGGTTGGTTCCTCTACCTATTCCTAATTCTAAAACTACTCCTACAAATGAAAGAAAATCTAACTAATCCTAATCTATCATTCCAAGGGACCAGGGAGAGAGAGAGAGGGTTAGAAAGATGCAAAAAGGGAAATCCTAAGCTAAAAGGGGCAGTGATAGCACCAGAAAAGGGGTTGAGAGCTCTCCACAAGGGGAATGGAAGAGAAGAACACAGGAAAGAGGGCAGAAAAACATGCCACAAATCAAGAATTATGTAGCTTCACTCGCCTACGCATTGACAACACAACAAAAACGGAACCTGCAATCAAGAGATGCACACAATCTGCCAAAACAAACAGAAGGCAAGATTGCAAATAAAACTAGCTAGGGAAGTGGCACAAAACAAATCTTATATTGCTTAAAAGTGCACAATTTTATTACAGCCATGACAAAAGGCGCAAGTACATTGCAGAGACCAAATTCGAGGTCTGGAACTCATGGGAAGTCGACCACCATTTTGGCATGGTGTTTTTACAACAAAGAGTGCTCTCTACAAATGAGCGAGTTTTACATTATATAGAAAATGAGCTGCCACCCACCGACAATATGCATTAATTTCCTGATAGGTAGTTGAGCTACCAATACTACAACCATTAATGCTCAGTGCCCGCAATTGATGTTCATGTAGTTTGTCGGTTGCATAATCCATTAAGTGTCGGCCGGGAGCATTTTTCCCCTACTGACCAGTAGCAATTCTTCTTGTGTTAGCTGGTAACACCCGTACTGCTCTTGACTCGTTGGTTGGGCTGGTTGCTTGCTCATTCCTTGTTCCACTGTAGGACGGTCGCATTGTTCCATGCTACCGGCCGGTAGCATCCGTACCGCCGACCACTCACCAACTCGCCGTCCTACCCTACTACTGAGTTGCGCATCCATCCCTGCTACCGACTAGTAATATCCGTACCTACTACCGATCGATAGCATCACTCAATGCTATCGGCGGGTCCGAATCACCGTGCTTGGGCAACTCGCCCTGCTCGCCCAGCTCGCCGCAACTCGCCGAACTCACACCGATTTTGGTGTTAAATTTGATGGTTGTGTGCACGTCTCAGGCATTTGCAAAAATCACTAAGTCCGTTTCGAATGAGTTATCCAAATTTGCAGGGGGTGAAAATTTGTGATAATAGTTTTGGCGACCTCTAGGGGACATTTTCCTGCTAGATGAAGAGACCAGTAGCCTTGAAGCGTCCATTGGGCATGGAGTCAAGCCTAACCTTGAAGAAACTGATATTTCCCTTTGAAGAATTACCTCCTGAATTTGTATGTACTTAGCATCAAACTGAAATTGCTTGGTGACCGCCAGCCTGAAATTGATCTATGGAGCTTTGAAATAATATATATGATACTGCTCCATACTATATGATATATGCCATAGGATATAGGCACTGAGGGCTCTGAACTGCAACTGATCTCTTGGGGCCGAAAAGATGCACTTTGAAAACTGCCCAAAAATCTGATTTTGCCATGAAACCGAACTGTGCACAACAACAAGAACCCGCAAAAACTATGTACAAAAATGAAAACATACATGTCCCAAAAAGAACATGCAGAGTGTGCACAAGCACTTGTTCTACCGAAAATCAAACCTAAACTAACTCTACCTAAAACCAGAAGCAAATGAGGAGCTAAACAAAACCTGATACAGGCTAGGGAGAGGTAGTTAAATAACTTCACTCTTTGAAAAACTATAGCGGCCAGTGTAATTAATTTGGAAATGAACATAGCCTTTAAGAAGAGTGAAAAACTGCTCCGAAGTTGGTCCTCCACCCTTCTCTTCAAAGTATCAACAACAAACAAGATGAATACCTCCTTTAGTTGTTATGCATTTGGATGGAGGTGTTGTTGCTGATCTAAAATAGCGCTATCGACTAATTATATAAATGCTGTAAAACTGAGAAATGACTGGTTGAAAAATCTGATAACTTTGGCCTTAAAATAGCCAATATATTTAATATACAGAGTGCTTGGGTGTTTCTTAGCAAAAAAAATAGGCTGACTCTGATCCAAATTTATCAGTCTTGGCTGAAAATCTTTGAAGATCAACCCCACAATTTTGTGTCAAATCCTTGGCCAGAGCTTTCCACAAGATGGTTCAAAACTAACCAAGTTGATCTTTAATCCATGTATAATGCAATCCTACATAAGCAGTTCTGCCAAAGACTCTGCACTTCTCAAACAATGATGACTTCTAATTACTGCAGTTGTTTCATGTATAGCTTACCAAGTCCATAAATCTATGATCCGTTTGGGAGGTAAAAAACTCCATTTTTTTTGACATGAGGAGTATCTTGGGTAAATTCTGTCCTTAATATATACATCCATACACTGCATCCCTTGAGTATATACTGACCTCCTATATATATATATTATGCCCTATATATGTTAAAGATATGCATATGTATATATATGTACACACATCATAGTACACACACATACATACATATAGTTCTATAGTCATCACACATACCTACATACTAATTATAAATGATTCATAACTTTAGTAAATACTGATTCCTCGCATTGACAAACACAATGAGGACGATGGAGTAACATAATATAAAATGTTAGATATGATGGAAGAGAAATCACTTACGGTGTTTTTTTGGACCAAAAAAAGATAGGGCCGAAGACACTGGGACACTTATCTGGGCCGACTTAATTTTTTTAAGGCACATGGAAAGTAGGTGGAAAACATTCCTGAAGGGATGTTGGTATCCAATGAGGAACTGGGAGTTCTTTAGGATGCCAAGTTATAATATTGGAATACCATATGCACTTGCTTTCTATCTTCAACAACATATGATTGTCATAATGCTTATGTCACTAGGGTAACCTATGACAGTGAAAAATCTTTAATCGTTGTTTTACAAAAGACTCGAGCAAATTGAAAATTCACATTAGAGGAATTGCTGAAATTCTGTAGCTTCATGCATAATCACCTAGTTCGTAAGAGATCAAGATCTGTTTGGGAGAGGTGAAAAATTTGGAAAAATCATTAGAATGAAGTTTTTAAATTTTGGAACATTTAATACATATTACATGGCGATTATAATTTTATAAATATTGAATGAATGACACACGTGAATAAAGCGAAATTAATCAACATAAGCAAAAATGTTAATAGAAGGGTTAAATCCATGAAAGTTTAAGCTGAACCGTGTGTAGCTTTGGCCATTTTTAGCATTAAAGAAAGGCTATGAGTAATGTAGGACTTATTGAGCCGGTTAGAAGTCAAGAGTCAATTAACAATATGGCTTCACCATTAATTCATCTTTTAAATTTAACCAATATTTGCTTAATGGCTATCAATCTAGCTACAAATCATCTTAAATGTTTACCTGAAAAAATATTTGATAGATATCAAGGGCCTCAAGGCTCTTATCTTGGATTTTAAAGATACCACATTGATGAATAACTAGATTAACCTTATCCAATGCAATAAGTTACAATTGGCCTGATTGTTGAAAGATAACATCATATCTAGTACCAATGTGTCAGGGTTACAAATATCTTAACTGGATATTTTGAAAAAAGTTGCACCAATGCTCCATTGGTGATGTGCAAAGATCCTACGCACTTTCATCAATAGCTTCAAGGTAATGGAAATATTTGAACATTGAGTAAATACTATGTCAATTTTTTATTTTGATGAAATTTACCATTGTCTGTTGATTCGAAATGGACATTTCAATATTAGGTTGCACCATTAATTGTTGGGATCGACAAATATTGATGTTAAATTTAAAGAAGTGGACCCGACTCCCATTGTATTGACAAGATATCGATATACTTGGTATTTCCTTATCATGTTCAAGAGATGGGAACCTCTACAAAAGGTACCCGATGCTAGAAATGGACATCAAATTTAAGGCCTTCTCCAAAAAGTATGTTAATTGACATCTAACACTACTAGATTTCACGTACTTCCACCCCTCTTGGCTATCCATTGTAGTTTATGATAAACATTCAGCATGGATTTTTACACTATAATATAGATTGTTTACCGTTAAAGGATTATTAAAAAGTTTTAGTAGCCATAATTGTAAGCTGTCCCCATAAATCTGGGTAATTATTAAATAGGAATGTTATAGAATAACCAATGTTATATTTACCAGATTTAGGTAAAAATGTCGCTCACAGCTTAGGGTCTTGTGATGCAAGTGGTGTAACCATATGTGTAACCGATAAGGAAAAAAGGTAAGCACATTGACATACTTTAGTGATAAATTAAATGAAAATCAATAGAATTTCATTCAGTCTATGACCAATAATTTTATAGCATTGGTGCAAATCTACTTAAGAACTAGAGTACATGTCCCTATGTTCCCAGAAAAGAATTTGTTTTGTATGGATCATCATGTGTTGCAATCCTTCTAAATAGCTAAATCAGAAGCACAAAATGAATGGTGAAGAACCTCTTAAAACTTATTCATAATATGTTTTTACTAACATTGGATAGTTTTCTTTAATGGTGGAGTTTCTTATACAACTTATTCTTATCCCTTTTAAAATATGACGCCAAAAAGGGGGAAATATAATGAAGATTAGTAGGCACCATTTGCTATTTGAAGTAGGCACAGATCTTGTCTGTGAATGATATCAAATTAGATGTCATTCGAGCTGCTTGACTCAATAAAAGCATTTATATGATGAAGACTTGGATTTCTGCAGACTGTGCCTGGATAGGACATGTAAGAACCCTTTTAGAGGTTAAGGGAATTGATAGATTCCATGATCCTTGTGTTTAGGATTGATAAGAGGGCGCTATTGATCAAATAGGATGAGGTTACTTGCCATTTCCAGCTTGTATTTGATTTATTAAGGGTGAGAGAGACCTACCTTTTGTAAAGTTTGGAGCATATTGGTGAAGTCTAGTTGAGTCACTTTGGTGATGATAAAATGATTTGGAACAATTTGAGTGAAGGCCGGAATATGTTTTGACAAAATTTGAGGGCCTGTATGCCCTAAAATCATAGTTTTCTGGAAAGGCTGAAAAATTCCAGTTTATAATGAATTTCCAGGAAAAAGTTATACTACAAAAACTTTATCAGCCATTGGCTCATAATATTCCATAACTATAATGTCCCCAATTCCTGAGCGAAATGGCCTATGGAAATTTGTGTGTCATGTCGTCTTATCCTTGAACATACCTGAGGGGCTAACGACGCTGGAGGTTATTGGGTCCATAGCCATGACCTATTACCACATTAACTTTTTTGTTAGTATTTTGTCGCTAGGAGCTATGGGAAGGGGGCCACGTGGTTCTAATAGTCTGATTTTGCATTGAAGGTCACTTTTGGACCATGGCGGCTTAAAGGGGAAAAGTAACTTACGTCACTTTATTTTTATTGGCCCTTCCATGGGGTAATGAAATGCGTATAGGGTCGGTTGGGGCTCTTTTGCCTCGGGGAAGTATATAAGGAGTTGGGGGAAAAAGAAAAGGGAACTTTTTGCTTACATTTTTATTGACCCCTTTACGTGCAACTGCTGCTATCGCACATCTACAGCTTGTGGAGTCAAATCCCAGAGGGACCCTAGCTTCGGTGGTGAGAGACCCGTCCTTAGCTAGTAGGGCATTCTTCGGTAGTGAGAGATCTACCCTACTCTGTCATTTTGGAGCCGTTTTTTGGGCTGTGTTACAAAGATATTTCAGAGGGTATAGAGGAAGGGTTTTGAAGGGTTTTGGGAGACATTTGGAGAGGATAATAAGTGGGCATTTCAGATCAGAATCACGGACAGCAAATTGATCCACGACAGGGATTAGAGCGTTCAGCTCGTTGAAGGGATTTTCATCAATTTGGGGCACCCTTTGGGGAAGCTAGTCAGACTTGTTTGGATCCAGATTAGATTAGCCTTTATTTGGGCTAGGGCAATGGTACAAAGCACGTCTGAAGGTTGGCATCCATCATTTTCTGACCCCTATTTCCAAGCGTGGCAGAATTTTGCAGCCTGTACAGAGAGTTATGAATTTTAGGTTTTCCAGCTGTCTAGGCACACTGTGATTTTTTGGCAGCATTTTAATTTCTGTAATATTACAAAAACAGTTTCCTTATGTCATTTATAATAATATCAAGCCCTCTTTATATTTTCAAGTAATTTGGGTGGTCATTTTGGGAAATATTAAGTTTCTTAGTTTGCTGTCCTTATTGTATAAATCTGGTAAAATCAGTATTTTATGTGGTTGCATATTTTCAATATTTTTGTGCATTTTTAAGTGGTATCCCATCGGAGATATTACAGTGGTATCAGAGCTGTTGTTCCTCCAGCTTGTGTGGGTTAAATATGGCAGTTTGGAAAGATCTCAATGTGGGTTTTATGAAGGAAATGTTCACCAACATGGTGAAACAACAGGAAGCCACTAACTTTTATTTGAGCCAGCTCACTCAGAATGTGAATCAAAGCAGATCTAGGGACAATAAGGAACATGGTGAGAACAGTGATAAAGGGTACGGCCAATAGAGGTGATTTATGAGGATTCTTGTTGGAGGAAATACCAATCTTTGAGTAAGGGTTTCAGAGATAATATGTCATTTCCAGATTATTGCATGATGAAGATTGGTAGCAAGCCCAAGCGAGATCATCATATGCCTGTACCTGAATTACAAAAGAACTCATTTGAAGAAGAATAAGTTTCTAGAAAAAATGGGTGTGATTTCCAGATGAGAAAAATAATTGCATTAGTGAAAATTTGCTTGTTGGAGAAATTATTCCAAATTAGGAGAAGAAATTTGTATATGAAAGCAAAGAGGATGTAATGGAAAATCTTAAAATGGTGTGAGAAATGGAATGGTGGAGCTAGAGCTGCTAGATTGATAGCCGACCCAAGCAAGACAACACTTACAAGAGTTCAAAGAAAAGGTGTGGGCAATTGATGCAAGGAAGTCCACACCCATGAAAGAAGACTCTATGGAGCAGCTGACACATGAGGAGGAGCCTCACATGGACACTGGTGTGGAATTGTATGCCTGTTGTAATTTCCAAACCAGTAACTTTGTGATAAGCTTTTTATGAATACTTTCAGCCCATTGTAGATCAGAATGCAACAGGATGTTGGGGGCAGCTCAAAATCATGTCTATCTTGGAGACAAGCTTGACGGAGATACTCCAAGGATGTTGTTTTGGAGGTTTCTAAATCAACAATAGAAGGTGAACCTTTTGATGATATTCTTTATAAGGAGGTTAGTAGTAGTGTGGATTTATTTCATCATCATCTTATATCATTAAAAACAGTTTTATCATGATGGTATTCAGCTTATTGTCGGTAAGAATGCTAAGAATTTTGGTACATCAACAGTCAAGTCCATCATGAAGACAAAGAGTGATAATATTCTTTGTGAGGAGATACAAGAGAAGCAAAGATTACAGACCTTACATGATACAAGGGTTCATGGGCATTATAAGGTATGGGATCTTGGTAATATGTTGCAATTATCCAAAACTATCAATTCTGATTTTGAAAACTTTGTGACTGATTTCATAAGCAAAAGAAGGAATTCAAATGTGTCTTGTGTTGGCAAGCATGATTTCTTCATTGGAGACTCCAGTGCAAGAAGGGAGAGTACCTCTCAAGGTACTAGCGTTGGTTCTATGATTGCTAAAAAGGGTAAGAGAATATTTTTTAATCATCTTTAACTTGCTGGACTGTGTATAACAACAGTCATAAGGAGAAGAGAAAATAGCAATATGGGACAACAGGGTCAAAGAGGTGAGAGTGGACATTCAGGTTAGCGACCTCCCCATTCTTCTGTTAGGCCTTTGGGGCTTCACAAACCTTCTTTCTTGAAGGATCCAGAAATTTCACAGGTACAACAACTTGTAGATATTTTGGGTGAGGAGTCTTTTTGGGAGAAGAACCAGATTTTGAGTGAGGGATTTTGTAACAACATGTCATTCCAAGAATATTACAAAATGAAGATTGCCATTCGACCTAAGAGAGATCATTAGAAACAAGTACCAGAGTTATAGAGGAGATTGGGACAGATCTCCATTCCACACTTCGATGGTTCTAAGAAGTGTACTACACCATCTTGGGTCCAGAAGTTGAAGACATACTCTGACTTAATTCCTATACGCAAGGACAATGCATTTAAGTTTTTGAGCTTGCATCTTGAGGGAGACACTCATGAGTTGTGGCATCATGGGTTGATTACATAGGGACACATACACATTACTACTTATGCAGAGTTCACGCAGAGGCTGGTGAGCAGATTTGATAGGAGGGACCCTAACAAATATTTCAGGGAGTGGACTCATTTGAGACAAACCAGTCCCCTGGATCAGTACATCACAAAATTTTAGAGATTATCAGACATGGTACCTGATGTCATGGAGATGAGGTTGATTTTACTGTTCGCAGTGGGTTTGATAGATGCTCTCACTGGGTTTGTAAAGGTATTTGAGCCTTCTTCTTTGCGCGAGGCTATTAGGAAAGCTCGGGACTTGGAGTTATCCACTCCAAAGCCGAGGGCTCCACCTTGCGCTCAACAAAGGGAACCTCCATCTGGATCAGACGAAGCTTCTAGCAGAGGGAGCCTCCACCGAGGCAGGGGGGCTAAGAAGCCAATCATTTCCTGAGAGGACAGAGATGAGTGGAGGCAAAGGAGACTATGTTTCGATTGCCACACACCTTGGGTTCCAGGGCATGATTATAGAGGTAGAGGGAAGGCCCAAGTCATAGAGGTCTTCAAGGAGAGTGAGGGTGACAAAGGTGAGGCGTTCGAGACTCACGAGATGGAGGATGGAGATGGGGTTACGCTGGATAGTGTTGATGCGGAGCAGAAGGAGGAGACTTTTCCTCGGGAGATTATAGCCACATTGTCTAGTACTCTGATGTACAAGGCATTTAGGAGTAGAGGAGTTATGCAGGGTCAACGAGTGAGGGTACTCAGTGATAGTGGGGTAACCCACAACTATATTGATGCCTCATTGGTTGAGAGGTGAGGATCACAGACAGAGGATTTCGAGGGCTTCAACGGGGTTGTAGGCTAATGGAGAGTCTTCGAGGGGCACACAGCGGGTTCCCCAAGTGAGCATCACGATGGGTAACTATACAGTTACCAATGTTTTCCTCATGGTTGGTATGGGAGTGACCAACATAGTGTCTGAGAGCGCAGTGGCTCCACTCTCTTGGTGAGTTTCAGACTAACTTTTAGACGATAGAGTTGAAGTTTAAGTCCAAGGGTAGGAATGTGATTTTGAGGGGAGTATCTGTAGGAGCACTAAGGGTGGTTACAACTGAGGGGATGGAGAGGACGATCTGGCATGGGGAGGAGTTCTATTATTATGGATCGATGTGGAGAATGATGGATGTGGGTGTGACCAGTAATGTTGCACATGAGATAGTTACAGAGATTGGGACTACAGGTTTAGATCATCCGAGTTTATGATTATGTTGGTCATCTGAAGTTTCGGTAGACTGGAGATCTCATTTACTTGTTGATTACTCCAAGAACCGACACTCTTGTGAGATTCTGGATGACCACATACAAGATGACAACTATAGATTGGAGGATGAGATGATCTTCTCTCAGGGAAGATGGAGCCTTGTGTCAGATTCATGGTGGAGGATGGAGATATTACGACATGTGCATTGTTCTTCCATGACTGGGTGCTTGAGCTTTGATGAGACCTACAGGCTCATGTCTGAGAGGTTCATATGGCAGAGGTTGAGGGAGGATTTCCTCAACTTTATACATGACATATACGGTTTGTCACTGTGATAAGTCTGAGCTTACAGGATCATCTTTTTTTGAATCGACATGGGACAACACTCCTATGCTTTTTGCTACTTATATGCCCAGTGAGCACCTCACCCACATGTTAGTCAGTGGGGAGATGAAAGTGACCCATGGTTATTCAGTAGGTTCACATTCAGTGCAGGAGGTGGACTATGTGGAGATGATATTACCGGTTTACTGTCTACTGGAGTCTTGGGACTTTTCCTCCACATGACACATCAAGATATGGTATGAGGATCCTGGCTCTCACACGAGTGCAGGTCAGGTAGGAGAATTAGCACTATTTGTGCATAAACAGGTTGTTTCACAGGCTGATATGGGGGATTCTACAAGATTGAGAGTGGATTTTCATAGCCAAGAGTTGGTTGGAGAGGCCATAAGTGATCCCGTGATGACAACCTTGCATTGGCAGGGATTGGATCGATTGGAAATTTCGGTGCGGGTACCCGCGAAGAGTCAGTTTGGGTATCATTCTACTTCACGGACAACATTGCTCTCGGTACCATATGGAGGTCAGGATGATGGCACGGGGTTTCATGGTTACTTTAGATTACACAAATCTTTGGTGGACGACAGGGTGAGGTGGAGAAACTTACGACGCGGTATTCAGCTGCTGCAACAGGACAGGGTAATGCTTGGGGTCAAGAATTTCTCAGGAAGGGAGGATTGTAATGTCCCCTTTTCCTACGCTAAAGGCCTAAGGGCCAGGTCGAGTCCAAGCCGTGGTCAGACCCAAAGAGCTGTGGACGCTGGGAGCTATGGGAAGGGGGGCACATGGTTCTAATAGTCTGATTTTGCGTTGAGGGTCACTTTTGGACCATAGCGGCTTAAAGGGGAAAAGTAACTTAAGTCACTTTATTTTATAGGCCCTGGTGTCCCCAGATTTCACCCTAAAATCTGGGACTACCCTATGTAAAAAAATTTCGTACTTTTAAAATAATGGGTCATTTTGTGTTTTTATTGCCAAAAAGTTTCTGTATTGTATCAAGATATTCCTAAGGAGCCATATAAGCCAATTTTGACAAATACCCAGATGCCCGAAATTGTTATATTCTGTCGCTGGGGTTTGCCTGCGGGAAATTTGTATTTAATTATTTTGAGCCCCGTTTGAGGTAAATTGTGCTCCGGGTTTAACCCTGTTGTGATCGTACATGTCAATATTCCCATATACCAGTAGGGTTTTAACCAGGAATGAATCCTGGGCTTTATTTGTGACTTCTGGCAACGTTTTGTGTTTTTGGTGTTTTCCCGTTTTGTTTTTTGTGAAATTTCTCTGGGTCAATTCCTTTGCTGGTTTGGTCTGATTCCTTGCTTGGAGTATCTGGAGATCACCTATGGACGTTATGCCAGAAGGAATTTGCCACAGGAGGTCTGGTTCTCTCTGAAAAGACGAAGTCATGCACGAAAAAACTTCTTCTGGGTAGGCCGCATTTTTGGAAAAAGAAGGTTTTAAGCTACAATGAGATTTTTGGTAGCAGTAGACAGGTGGGATTTTTGTACCTGCCTAGCAGGGTACTTTTTTCCATGGAAGCAATGCCACTTAAGTCACAATGGGAAAATTAGAGGCAGCAGGCAGGCGGGAATTTCTTACCTGCCTTGTAGGGTGAAAATTCCCATTGTGAAATAAAAGAAAATCACTTAAGGCATTGATGGGATTTTCTTACCTGCCTTGCAGGGTAAATAATCCCATTATGAAAGTCAAACAATTAAGTGGATCATGGGATTTTTGGAGCTGCGGTGCAGGGTGAATAATCCCATTGAAAATTGGCTTTTAAAAATAGAAATTGCCTATGTCAAAAAGTGCGACCCCTTTTGGGAAAGAAGGGCAGCTTTAAATGCATTAAATTAATTAATTCCTTCTCCAAATTTGGCGCCCAAGCATGTGGAAAAGTCAACAAAGGGAAAGTGGATAAAGGAAATTAGAATTAGAAATTCTAAAATTAAATAAATATTATTTATTTAATGCAGCCCCTTCATGTCAAAAAGTGCGCCCCATTTGGAAGAAGAATAATGTTTTTTTAAAGTATTAATTGATGTAATTAATTCCTATTTTCAGTGGATGAGGTCAAAGCATACTGTGAAGCTTAAGTGAACTGGAAGTAGAGAGCTAAAATTAAATAAATTTAATTTATTTAATGGCAGCCATGAGCATGCACAAAATAGGCGCCCCATTTGAAGAGAAAAACTTATTAATTAATTAATTAATTGCCAGGAATAGGAGGGGCAATAATTAATTATAGAATGATGAGGGTTATATAAGCAAGGGCTGCCATAAGGATGAATTAATTAATTCTTTAGCAAAGAAGTGCAGCCCAGACAAAAAGTGTGCCCCATTTGAAGAGGAATTTTGCTCAGAAGGTGTAATTACTGCTGGAAGCTTCAAAATTTGGCGCCTAGGTTTGAAGGAGCTTGATTTGTGTCTGAATAATTGTCTGCATAGTGGTACAGGTGCTCAGGTGAAGTTGATAAAATTCATGCTTGCTTTGCATGCAAACAAAACATCAAATTTTGGGGCAGCAGACTTGATATATGCAGATTTTTATAATTAAAATCCAGTGTTCATGTTCCGGTTGCCATCTTTGTCTGAATTAATTGCAGGAATTCATTACAGGTGCTTTTATAAGAGAAAGGGAGCTTAAATCAATGTCCAATACATTGAACATATCCTCCGAATCTGAAAAATTATCCAGATCTGCACCGGTTGTGAAGAATTCCGGCCGAATAAAGAGAAAAAGAATTGCTCAGACAAAGACAGATACGGCCATGGCAAAGAGGGATGAAAAAGAGAGCACAACAGAGTCATGCATCACTTCTAAGTTTGCTGACATTGGAGATACAGATCTAGGTCCAGAACCTCTTTCTGAATTGATTGACAGATCCAGAGCTGGAAAGACTTCCCTCATGCATGCAGTCAAAAGCAGTGGAATCATTCGAGCTGCAACATTTCCATTCACAGCCCAGTTGCCAGAGTTCGTCATGGAGTGTGCTAGGTCTTACCATCCATTATCCAGATTAGTCCGAGATGCTGCGGGGAAAACAATAATCCGGTTGGACGCACAGTTCATCAATTATTGTTTGAAGATTCCAGCACGAAAGGTGGTGACTACTATTAGCATACAGGATGCCGGCAACAGATGGGAAAAGCATAAAGTTGACTGCGTGGGCATAATGAACAACAGATACATGAAGAAGCCCAAATCTCCTTCCAAGTTCCCAAGAACTCTTCCACGATCCAATCTGGTACAAGAGGTGGATGATATTGCCAAATTGTTATGCAGGGTAAATGGCGAAGCAAACACTCACAACTTCCGCGCATGGATGTATGCTTTCATCAGGACCATTGAAATCAACAAAGCAGATTCAATAATCAATTGGTCAGAAATCATTAGCGACAACATTGGTGAGCAGCTCCGGAATGTGAGGCATACTTACAGCTTCAAAATGACTTCGTATTTGGTTTATGCAGCAGCTTCACAAGGGATCTTCTCCAAGCTAGATAGATGTGGTGTTCTTTCCAAGGACCCTATTTTTGAGTGCTACCCACAGCTTACTGTACCTGTATGCAAGAAAGATTACAAGGTGGTCAACGATGGATTCTTCTATGAATTCATTTGCAGGCTGGACGATGATCTAAAGGCCAACAGGGTGAGCAAGGAAGCGTGGGAAGCTGTGTCCAGGATTGGCAGTATCTTCATTCAGTTTGCGGATTTTACATACCTCAGGGTCACCGACTTTTTTGGAGAACCAGTTAAGTTGCCCAGATATCCGAGTGATAGATTGGTCATCATGGAGCTGAGCAGACAACTCGTGGAGATGCATGACCTACAGTCGAAACGACACAAGTCTACAGGCTTCTTCCCGATCACTGTGGGCCATTATAGCTGCCAGAGCATTCATAAGGCCTGAGGAATTGAAGCGGAGATGTTCTCTGAGTACGAGCAAGAGTTCTTCCCAGCATGGCTGAACTTCGATCCATTTGGAGTGGCAAGGAAGACAATCTCCCAGGAGTACGCGCACGTGCCTTCATTGGAAGATTTCTGGATGAAGTGCAGAAGCGAGTACGAGGTTAGAAAGAAAGATTTCAGCAGGTTATCAGCGCGGCAAGTGTTTGACTTTGGATTAGCACGGATACCTGCAGATCTTAAAGATGATGGGCCTGTGTTACTTGACACATACCATCGGATGGGAGGAGATAGAGCTGTACTTCAGGAGAACGTAGGGGGCTGCCATACGATCGAGGAAAGGTCTGCCGTTGTTCTGGTCAATACTTCAAATTGGTTGCTGACGAAGGGATACTGCCTTGATGAAGCATTGATGAATCAAATCACGGGCAACTTCGGCACAGGAGATTCCCTCAAGAGGAAGCACGGAGGAGAAAGCAGCAGAAGGCCTGAGAAGATTAAAGTGCACAGAAGGTCTCATTCGAAGGAGAAGATCACTTCTACTGCTATGATGTTAGTTCCGACTTCTCCAGCATCAAGTACTTCACCGACTGTTGCACCTCAGCAGGATACTGCCATTCCTCCGTTGAATCCGACAACATTCATCTTTTCTCCTCAGCCACTCCGTTCAGCACCTCTTCCTGAAGAAACGTTGAAGCTGCAGATGACAGAATTTGAAAGAGCTTTGTCTTTGGATGACTCAGAGGATGGCAGCCACAACACTGTAGCGGTTTCAGATGGAGAGGAATCAGAGCGCGAGATAGTGGTACACTCGGCAACTTCTCATTCTCCGAGAAGTAATTTCTCAGAATGGTTGACTTCGCAGTTGGTTCCAGAGGCTAGAGAGGAAATCAACTTGGAGGAACACGACTTGCAGCTGCTCCTGAATCTAGGCAGAAAAGACAGAAAACCTAAAGTTGCTAAGGTAACTTCAAGGTTGATCATTGAGGAGTCGGGGCAGAAGTTCGCTGAGATGTCAGTTCTAGCAGAAGGGAAGGAGGATGAGCTCACGGCAGAAGATATAACAGTAACCAGAGTACCCATAGGTCAAGCCACCACAGAAGGATTGAAGCAGGACACGCAGACATTGATAGATGCTCTATTCCTTAGGCTTGACAAAGAAAAGGTGGAGAAAGTTGAACTTCAGAAGCAGGTATCTCAGTTGTGCGAGATCATTGCCAAGGTTGCTAAATCTTCCACTCAGCCCATTTCAGCACAAAAGCAGGTGAGTGATCATCTGATGCAGGAAATGGAAGATGCAAGTAACCAGGTTAAAGCTATCGACGAATGGAAAAGTCTGATCATTCGTCAAGCTTCTGTACAACTCGGAGAGGTGCCAACCCACCTAAAGGTTATGAAAGATGCATCAGATCAGCTGAAGCAACTGGTGACAAGCACGATAGATATGAACACAGTTGCTGAGAGTAACCTGAGTACTTTGGCCGAAATAAATAAGCTGCCGAGAGAAGTGTTGATTGCGGAACAGATTGTGCCCGACGGATCAGTTGAGAAGGGGAAGCAACTTGAGTTTGCAGTATCTTTCCGTTTGGAGATCTGCAGAATTATGCTGAAAAGGATGCAGGCACTTGAGAGTATGGCATCATCTTTACCAGACAATGTCATTGCTTTCACTAATGAGGAAGTGGTCGGGAACGTTACTTCATACACGAGGACCATTCCTAGCAAAGTGCCTAATTCTCTGGAAGGATCTCTTCTGATGGTGCAAGGGAGAATTGATGGAGCTGTTAAGCCTTTCACGATGAATTCCATCAGCAAACTGGTGGCACTGCAGTCAGATATTGAGAAGTTCGGGCCTAGCTTGGAGGATGTGGAAGCATGTATCAGGGTATTGAACGAAGGCTTGCTGCAATTCAGGACAGAAAAGGAAGCTGTGGCTAAGACAGATGGGAAGATGATGAATTACATGTTCGACAAGTATATTCAGTATCAGAACAAAAGAAGATGTAGATGTTACAGCTGGCGTGTCTTTCTTCTTCTATTTTCCACGTTCCCGGATGTAATTGTAAAACTTTAAAGTTATTGGTTTTGAAACCATTACTTTAAGTTATGTGGAACGATTCTATTAGTTAAGTGACAGATGTGTATAAGTTTGAATATGGACCCGGATGCATGTCACTTGAAGAGGAATTAGAGGAAGATGATTGCCATATGTTATCTTTACTTTTTGTTTATGTTCCAGTTCAGTTGAGTTTCCTATTTGTACTTTCCCTTCTACATTCTATAAGTAGAAGAAGAACCTTCGGGTTAAGGATCAGAATTTGTAAGCAGCATTCTTGTGTTCCAGACTTTGTGCTGAAACCCCTGATAGCTATTTGAAGCAAAGGAATACAAAGGAGCAGATTTCCGGAGAACTTTGTGTCACAGTGCATTTTGTTTCTAGCTTTTGTCTTAGATCTACTTATAAACTTTGTGTTATTTTAGATCTGGATCTGAAGGTTGCCTTTGTTTATAATTCTGTGTGTTGATATCTATTGGTTCCGTCTATGTGCATGCAATCAACTCTGTTATCTATTGATTGGGTTGCACATCTTCCCTATTTCTTCCCTGTGTTTTATTATTCCCTTCTTCTTTAAATATTTCCTTTCTTTAACAGCTGCTTACTTGTTGCAAAACTATACAGCTATGGTTCATGAGCTGCATGGTTAAAGTAAAACCCCCATATAGATACTAGCATATTTTATTGACAAATCTGACACGGGAGCCTCACCGGTAAATGAGGGAGATTTATCTCATGACTGCCTAGGTTTTCAGCTATGTAGAAAATCTAGCCAATAGTTTTTGGCGACTTTGCTGGGGAACAACTATTTTTGCATATCAAAGCTTATCTCTTGAAGATCGGAGTGTTTTCCATACAAATCTCAACCTGACTGAACGTCCATTCACTCGATCTATGAAAGCACAAAGAAGGATGGATCATTTCTTCAGATTGCATGAGCAATTCAATTTCAATCATCCTCCTCAAGTTAGAAGCCGTAGATCCAGTCTCTCCAGATAGTACCTGTCCCATGGGAAGCAACTTTTGGGCCACTGAACTTGACTCCACCTATGCACGATCTGCCCAATGGATCCAAAAAGAATTTTCCGAAATTCTTTGGAGATGGAAAGCAAAACCCGGATGATCATTTGGCGGCCTTTTTCATATCTTGTGGTGTCCTTGCAGTGGAGCATGAAGATGTCTCGGTCAGACTCTTCATTGAGACTCTACACAACTTGGCTGGTGTATGGTTCTATCGGCTAGTTCCTGGCACCATAACCAACTGGGCCACTATGCGTGAGCAATTTCTGAAAAGATTCAAGCCTGCAGAGGGATTGATGGCGTGTTTCTCCGATGCATAGATAAAGCTCAGCAGGATCAACTCTTGAAACAGTTTCACAACATGGCTTGTGGTGGTCATTTCTCAGCCCGAGTCACTGCTCACAAGATCCTCTGAGCAAGGTATTAGTGGCCCACACTTTTTCAGGATACTGTAGAGTGGGTATCTAAATGCCAAACGTGCCAACACTTTGTTGGGCGTGTAAAATTGCCCGCATTACCTTTAAAACTAGTTGTAATTGAAGAACCCTTCCAGTAATGGGGAATGGATTTTATTGGTATGCTCAACCCGGCCTCCAATGCCGGCCATCACTATATTTTGACAGCTACTGATTATTTCAGTAAGTGGGTAGAAGCCATTCCTGTTAAGAACGCTACTTCCGCGGAAGTATGTAATTTTATAAAGGAAAATATTGTTGTTAGGTTTGGCGTGCCCAATAAAATAGTAGCAGACAATGCTCCAAATCTGTCTTCTAAGGAGCTGGTTGATTTCTGCTACACTCATGGGATCCAGCTGGTACATTTCTCCAACGACTATCCACAAGGGAATGGCCAAGCTGAATCAAGTAACAAAAATTTGGTGACTATCGTGCGAAAGATAGTAACTGAGAATCAAAGAACTTGGCATAAGAAGTTATTTGATGCATTATGGGCCGATAGGATTACACCAAAGAGGGCTATAGGCATGTCCCCTTTTCAGCTACTATATGGAAGAGACACAGAGCTGCCTCTTACCTTGGAACTGCCTGCCCTACAACTTTCTAGAGCCCTGGAGGATTTTACATTCAATGATGCTATTGAAAAAAGGATAATGTATCTAACAGAATTGCGGAAGGTACAGACTCAAGTTGTAGATAGATTATCAGAGCATCAAAAGAAGGTGAAAGTTATCTTCGACAAAATGGCCAGGGAAAGAAAGTTTGAAATAAATGATTGGGTCCTTTTATGGGACAAAAGAAGAGAAACAAAAGGCATGCACGGGAAATAAATGAAGCTCCCTTGTTATAATTTTTTTGATATTCTAATTTTTTTGCAAATTTCTAAATAAACGATGCTAAAACAAACCCTAGATAATAACAAATAACCAAAGTATACAGAATTGATAATACCCAACTGTGAATTTTATTCAAACAAGTTGATTACAAATTTATTGCAACAAACCCTAAATGTAAAGTCCACAAATGATGAATTCAACAATAAATACCAATTATGAATTAATGGGATAAGGTACAATAGTCTATAATGGTCCCAAAAGATGGTACGACAAGCTGGAATTGCTGAATATGTTTGTTCTGGAAGGTACAACCAATGCTTGAGTATGACCCCACCCTTGGTATAACACTGAATTCACTTTGCAGCAGTACGACACCCCTTGAATGATGACGCTAACAACAAAGGATGACATAAACCCAAATGCCAAGCACTCGAGGTATGACGTTAACCATGTTGGTGTTGAAATAACAACATAAATCACTCATAATAGATGACGTCAAAGCCTGAAAGTGATACCAAGGTACAAAAGGTACATCAGGCTGTACGACAACCCTAGATGGGTGATGCCAAGATTGGAAACGGCCACAAACCCTAAATTTTGATCTTAAAAAACAATAATAATTCCTCTTCAAACCCCAATGCACCAATTTGGCAAATATTTCAAACCCTATATAGGGTCACACACGCTAAAACTACAATTCAGATCCTAATATGAAGCACAATAATGATTCCTGGATGGAATCACCTCATTGAGTATGAGGGTTTTCTTCCTCAGGCCCGTTCATCGGAGAGTTTTCGTCCTCTGATGCTGAAAGCTTAAACTGCCCGCTCAAACTCACATGATAAAAGATGAATGATCGAATGGAATGCTTTTCAAAAGCCCAACACCCTCTTATATAATTTCTTTTCACCCTTTTTGATTAAACTCTAAAAAGGAGTGCTCACCTTATAATTAGACATTGTCATTCTCTTTTTTAATAAAGTCACTTTTATAATTGCTTTTTGGCCGATTTAATAATATTTACATTTAAGTGCCCTTTTTCACGTTATAAAATTAAATTACTTTTAAGACCACTTAAAGTAATATTATTAATTTATTTCCCTTGTTTTATTCCCCTAGCCTACGAGAAATAATGAATAGGCTAAGTGAGACCACTTTATTAAACCGCCGCTCAAACTCACATGATAAAATATGAATGATCGAATGGAATGCTTTTCAAAAGCCCAACACCCTCTTTTATAATTTCTTTTCACCCTTTTTGATAAAACCCCAAAAAGGAGTGCCCACCTTATAATTAGACATTGTCATTATCTTTTTTAATAAATTCACTTTTACAATTGCTTTTTGGCCGATTTAATAATAATTACACTTAAGTGCCTTTTTTCACGTTATAAAATTAAATTACTTTTAAGACCACTTAAAGTAATATTATTAATTTATTTCCCTTGCTTTTATTCCCTTAGCCTACGAGAAATAATGAATAGGCTATGGTTTTTTTCCCGCTTTTTAATTTTGAAAAAGGGGACATGACAGTTCGCCCTTCTTAGAATTGCTTGCCCTCAAGCGATTGCAAATTAGGATGTTTTAAAATTTCAGCGCCTTTCCATGTCGCATGCTTTATTGGAAGATCTTTCCAACTTATCAAATATTCTGTTAGACTTATGTTTCTCAACTTCTTCTCTCTGATATCAATGATAGCCTTTGGAACTAAAACCAAGTTTCCCTCATCATCCAACAGAGGCAACTCATCTGAAGGAATGATGTGCTGGCCTAATGCCCTTTTGAGGCATGAAACATTGTAGATCCTGATATATTCTAGCAATTCCCAACTCATAAGCAACCTCCCCAATCCTTCGCTTGATCCTGTGAGGCCCATAAAAGTGAAGCCTGAGCTTCTCAGCACCACTCTTCTTGAGAGAATATTGTCGATAGGGATGTAATCTCAAGGAAACCATGTCCCCAACCTCAAAAGATCTCTCAGTAGAGTGCTGGTCTTCTTATAACTTCTGGTGATTTTGTGCATGTTGGAGGTTTTCCTCGAGTATTTTCAATATGTCTCGACTCCTTGTGACTAAGTCTCTTTCCCCTGGCACTCTACTGCCTCTAATGACCAAGTCCACAAAAGAAAGAGCATCATAACCATACAAAACGTTAAAAGGAGTCATACTAATAGACATATGATATGTGGTGTTGTAACAATACTACCCCATGTAGAGCCATCTGATCCAAGTTGTTTGATGCCCTGCTCCCTCAATCCATTTATTCACAGTCTCTGTTTGTCCATCTGTTTGAGGATGGTAACCAGTATTGGGAGTCAACTCAGCTCCTGTCAAACGAAACAACTCTAGCCAAAACAAACTGAGGAACTTGTTATCCCTGTCACTCACAATATTCTTAGGCAATTCATGTAAACTAAACATTTCTTTGAAAAATAAATCAGCCACTTGTGGTGCCTTGAATTCAGCTGCAATAGCAAAGAAGTGTGCATATTTGGTAAGTCTATCAACTACCACAAAAATACTGCTCTTACCTTGAACCTTTGGGAGTCTCATGATGAAATCCATAGAAATACTCTGCCATTTATGATTTGGCATGGGTAAGGGTTGCAACAAACCAGATGGAAATGCCTGTTTTGTTTTATTCTATTGGTAAGTCATACACTATCTAATGTATTGAAGGATTATGTTTTATCTTCCAGATATGCTGAATCTATTTAATTTTAAGATAAACTGTCCCTACTGTTGACAAGCGGCGGAATCATTATCCTCATTTTTATTACATTCTACGTGGAGATATTGTGAGGTTGCAATATGGGAAAGTAAATCACGTAGAAGCATTTTCTTGAAAAATAGTTAAGACTGTACAAGATCGAGACATGTTTGATTAACGAGAACACTTTAAAAAATTGCTGTCCCCCGGATGTTGGCGCCCTAGGCAACTGCCCAGGTTACCTAGCCATTGATCTGGCATTGACTTGTCCATTCCGTGTGCAGGCGCTCATTACTACACTTGAGATTAAAGTGTACTCAGTGCTCAACTTTATCCTTGACTTAAAAACAATTTCCAGCTTAAACTGCCAGAAAAGTGATTCAAAGCAACAAAACCTTACTCTGTGTCTTGTAATATGGTCCATGTGAACTTTGTGGTGGTTTTATTGTTCTCTCTAGAATGTCACTTTCGAAAGTTGCATTGTCTTCGTATTATTACCATGGGTTAAGCCTATAGCTCTCTTTACAATTCTTATTAGCATACTCTTGGCTCTGAAGCTAATTTTAAATAAGATATATATTTGGATGTCATGTTATTGTTTGTTATGCACGTGAGCAATTTCCACTATTGTATTTTATATAAATATTTTCTGAAAGTTTCTAAAGAATCAAAGTCTGTACGGTTATGTGCATTTAAGTATGTTGTATAATGATTCAATGCTAGTTTGGTAGATGAAGTATTCTCAATCTTTTTCATAAAAGAATATATTGTTCTTGAATAGGTTTCAAGTGTTTGGGGGTGCATCACCTCACAGACCAGTTGAAGATATTGCATATGCAGTTGCAAGATTCTTTGCAAAAAATGGTACATTTGTAAACTATTATATGGTATGGAGCCGAATATAATCACCTGCATAGTATGTTTTTTTGTATCGTATATTTATTCCAAAATGGTTAGCCTAAAGTGGGAACTTCTATAGCAATATAGGCCACACATTTACAGATGTTATATACTGGACATTGATACCATTATCTTGTGTGTTGGTCTTCAAGTATCATGGAGGGACAAACTTTGGAAGATCAGGAGGGCCATTTATCACAACAAGCTATGATTATGATGCACCGATAGATGAGTATGGTCAGTAGCAATTCCCCTTCTTGTTGTAATTCTTATTCATATTCAAATCATGTTCTATAACATTAGTATATTGATATATATTTGTCTGTGTACTCAGGAATTGCCAGAGAACCTAAATGGACTCACCTTAAAAATTTGAACATAGCAATTAAGCTTTGTGGTGATGCTCTACTTTTTGGAAGAGTAGAGACTTTCTCATTGGGTCCTTCCCAAGAGGTATTTGCACTTGGGGATACATATCTTGGTGCTTCAAAGGAACTGCTCTAATGATTCACCAAAGACATTTATATTAGGTCTATAGTTGGGAAAATTAAAATTTGAATTTAATTAGACGGATGCATTATGCTTATCAGTTTATCTAATGATACAAAAGAGTGTGACTATGATTGTATAAGATTAGCTTCAATGACATTGTAGGCACACGTTTACAGTGGAGAATCGGGACTATGTGCAGCCTTTCTTTCCAACAGCGATTCCAAATCTGATGTGAATGTGAACTTCCAGAATTTGACTTATGATCTTCCTGCATGGTCAGTTAGCATACTTCCTGATTGCCAAAACGTGACATTCAATACTGCAAAGGCGAGTTTCTGGATTTTAACTTGTTTTCCTGTGAATGAAAGTTTATTCGTTTGTTTGCATTCGGTTATTGTTCAAGCAGAAAACTCAGTGCATCTTGAGCCTAGAAGCTTATATTTGTGAAAATTTAGTCTAGCCAGAACCACATGTTGAGACTGACTGGTTGGATGTCCTTTTTTAAATAGGGCATGATCCTTCATTGATATAAAAAATTCTCAGAGATGGCCAAAAAGGTTTAGCAAGAAACCTCAAAAATTGTGGATGGTAGAAAATATATTCGGAAATATATGTTAAAATACATACCAAGATCTGCATATACTAAAATGACTACAATCATTGATGTACTTCATTTTCCCCGAGGTCGCACAATGTGATTTGACAAAATAGAAGTGGCTGTAGAAATCCAAAAACTTATACTAAATGTTATTCTAATGGTCGTTCAAGTGGTAAACACAAGCTGCTTTCTTAGCTGATTGCCTGGTCCATTTGTCATTGAAGGATTCTTCCCATATGCTGTACATAATTATGATTATATTGCTTTCCCCGTTCCCCCATAACGTTCCTCCAAAAGGACAACTTATAGTTGATACAATTCACTGCACAGAACATTCAAACTTATATTGCGAATTCCAATGTGTACATGAGAGATGCATAAAAACACCACTGAAATTGCTGAAATTAAGTGCTCAATTGACAACTTCTCCTTTTCAGCAAACAATGGAAATACTATGTAAAGAAATACAAAACAAGATTACGCATTAATGAGAGACACCAATTTCACATGGAAAAAACCCTCCTAGGGTGGAAAAATTCCACAAAAAAATGCATGCAACTTTGTTCCCAATACAAGAGGATTCTCTGCAGTTGTATAGTGAGATTTTTCTGTCTTTGGAGCATGGAAAGATGTTGCTACCTCACATGGATTGCTAGATCATCTTCCAATACTGAACTCCCTCTCTTCTACTGAGAAAGTGGCCAAACGAATTATGCAGGTCTTGAAATACATGTATCTACTGACAAAAGTTGAAGCTTTGAATGCCTGTGAGTTGAAATTCCAGAAATCTTGTGTTGCTTTCCCTGCCAGCCCATCTTCTGCCAGTTCATGGTGTTATTAGTAGCAATCAGAACCTTCCTGCCTGGCGAAAATGTAAAAATAGCAGGAATGCCAATATTGATCACGGCATTTTCAGTCATTATGTGGCTGTATGTGATATGGCCTGATTCAAGGGGTCTAGTACTTCTTTTGAGTTCATCACCTTGTGAAGTCCTGATGTTGAATGAATAGGCTCCAAGTGGCACCGTTCACTTGTCATCTCTGAATATGTCCATTACACATCATATTACCTGATCTGTCTATTAGAGTTATCATATCTATCTATAGGGCACCATGCCTGATCAATGCGTTATCTTCAATGACACATATCTTCTATTTATAGTGTTTAGAGAATTCTCTATCAGATTTCTTTGTAGATTATATTACCTCCTTAGAGAGCTTCAACATTAATTAGAGTGTTATGCTCTTGCACAATAATTTCCTTTGATGGCTAATAGTCTGTGCTAATTCATTATTGAGTTCTATTTAAACTATATTCCTCAAATGCTATTTTGTTTAACACAATTTAAAATAATAAGTAATAACAAACATTTATAACAAAATGTATAACCAGAAAGGACTTGTTCCATTTTCAAATGATATGCATCAAGGATCAAAATAGATCCAATCATTCAAAAATGTACTACTTGGAATGTGTTCGAGGCATTGAAAAAGATTGATCTAATATGGCACACAAGTAGCTGGATATAATGCCTTACCACATTCTACCTTGGAACTTTTTTTAATTTCTTTTTCAGATCGAGTGTAATGTCCCCTTTTTTGAATAAGTTCCAATTGAAGACTTCTTGCCATTTTTCTTCCCGTGGCCAAGAATAAATTGAGCAAGGTAAGTCCTTGGGCTTCATTTCTGTTTTCTTTCATTGCTATTAATGTTTTTCTTTTTTATTTTCTTTTCTAAGGCAGGTCGGCTGGGTTGGAGAGCTCCCAAAATGAAAATAGAAGATAAAGCAAGCTTTCTAAGAGGTCGGTCTTGGGATAATTCACATGGGCTCATTTTTATAATCAATTTTGGCCTGTATACTTTCCTACTTGGTTCTAGGGCTGATTGCTCTAATCCAACTCCACTAAAGGGTGAAAATCTATTAGTGTGGCATCCAAGGAGGACGAAACCCTTCCTTGTCGCATGTTGGAGAATGAAAACTCTCCAAATTGGTGGTGTTAAGGCAAATATTGAAGACCATTTTACTGGTTTGCAATTAGGGCATCAAGGAGAAGTCATTCCAAGAGTTTTTGCATTGTTTGAAGCCTCCTCCTAGGGAGCGACTAGGCTTAGAGTGTTTTTGGGTGCATTCTAGGGCACAAAACTTAATTATTATTTGATATTCAAATTTCTCATAATTTATAAGGCTGGTATCTTCCATATTTTGTAATTGTTGCGGTGTCGAGACCTCATTTTTAGTTATATTTGTGGATTGCACTTTTGCTGTCCTAAAATAAATTGTATCTTGGTATTACTTCAAATTTGGCACATGCTTTGCTTAGGAATGGTTCCATTAATTATATATAATTTGGAGAAGCATTGGTAAATTTAATTTCAGCTTGTTTGATGCCCTAACATGCAAATTTCATTTTGCTGCTAGGGTGTCAAGTAATATTGGATTTGCTGTTATAAAAATCACACAATATTGCGGCCATCTATGAGGAGTATAGGTCCCTTCCGGTTGAGATTCGTAATGCCCTATCACTTGCAGAATTCATAGGAGTGAACAAAGGAAGAGTAAAACATGGACTTAGATCTCAGACACCACAAAAGGATCTTCAACATGCTTGGAGAAAGGAAGAGGAGAAGAGCTTCCAAACTGCAATGGTGGAGAAGAAGAAGAAATATAAAAACAAGAACAAGAGAAGACCAATATGCAATGTGAAGGTAAAGATACTTCAACAATAAATGATGTTTTATTAAATTTCTAATGATTGAACATGGTGGCAAGATAGTGAGGAAAAATCAAATCTACAAGAGATTCATGAGCTTGAGATTCGGGATGACCCTTTTGAGAGGCATGCCGTTCAAAAGGAGGCCTCACCTATTACTCATGTTGGTTTTCAGTCTACTAGAATTTACATATCAACAACAAATGGTAAGAAATTTAATTTATTTCATCACCCTCACACTATGTATTTGCAAGGGTTTGATCATCATGAGAATTATTCTAACAAAGATGAGAGAATGAAGGGTACTAAAGGGAAAAATAATCTTTTCCAAGAAGCCCCTATCCATCTTCTGAGCATTCCAAACATTGGATCAAGGAAGGAAGAATTCGATTTGGATAGTTATGATAATGAACAACTTGTTGGAATTTTCAGAACAATAGTCAACAAGAGGCAAGTTCATGGTGTACATCACTTCAGCAAGAACCATGAAGATGTTCCATGCGAGTGTCAACAAAATATTGTTGAAACCCAGGCGGAAAGAGCTTCACTTGTTGAATCTAAGGTGAAGGAGAAGGCTGATCCTAATTCAGAAGTTTTGAGTCATGAGGTCGGAAGTGTAGAAAATATCTCAATCATTCCTCATCCGACAAGGAAAGGTGAACATATTGAGGAAACCCTAAGGTAGGATAGTAATGATCGTATTTCATATTTGTTAAATTCTCCTATATCGCTGCAATATATTTCTTATTTTGAGCAGCGTGTTGAAATTGATGGGAAGATGAATGGTAAGCAAGCTAGGTGTTATTTTTATAATCAAGATTGTATGAATCAACTTGCTATGGTTTTATGGGACTCAAGTTACTTTTAAGATTGCCACTTTTGAATGTATGTGAAGGTTATGGATAATTCATCCACTGAAAATACAAATTCAGCTTGCTATAGGGTATGTAATTCAATTTTCATAAATCGAGGTGAAGTAATGTATCATGCCATTATTTGGGATTGGTTCTTTAAAAGATGCGTAGCAAGAATGCCTAATGAGACATGGATTCAATGGGAGTTTTGTGGCGCAAGTCATCCTTATCACACGACTGAGAGGAGCTTGGAAAATGTGAATCATGAACCCCGAATCATTGTGGGAGTTGTCTCAAATCTTGTGGCTGTTATGGCCAACATGTTCAGCTGGTTGCACATTCTATTTGCAGTCACCAAGTGGATTTCGATCATAAGGGGTGCTCTTCTTATAGTGACATTGACAAGGTAAGGGTAACTCTCAGAAGTTGTTTGTTGGCTACTACAATTCTGAATTTGAGTAATGAAATGCAATACTACAACCAAGATGAAATGTTTTTCTCTATCTCATTTGTTGGGTTGTGCATATCTTCTTGGGACAACAATAGAGGGGCAGATTTAAAGACATTCTTTTATTTGAAATGGTGTGTAAGAGGGTTCACTCATTGAGAACAAATTAAGGCCAATGTTCCAACATATTTGGTATTGTTTGGGACGAAATTCCGGGCAAAGTATGGTTGTTATACTTACACACCATGATCCGAACCAAATTTTGAAGAGATTAGTTTGGGGTAGCTTGGAAGCATCTTTTGGAGGCCAAGATAATCATTATGACAGCTGTTGTATTTTTGTTTCATTTGTTGTCTGCAACAACTTCAGCTCCCTATCCATTCTTTTGACAACTAGAGATGAGTATCCAGCCATGAGGCCAAAGGGTTTGCAATCTAATATCATTATTGATGAGTTTTCAGCTGTTATAAGAAGGATCCTGACCACTATCCTTCTGATTTTGGGGAACAAAATACATGGTTACAATTGTGTTTGGGAGAGCCTGAATGAACTTTTGAACATCCATCACTTGAGGGGAGAATATGAGATGGTTGCAAACATTGAAAGAGAACTTGCCTTCATACCCATGAGGCACGAAAAAGCAATGATGAAGGTAACTCTTGTTTTCATTAATAAGTTTGTTCCATGTGCAGGTACAGTTATTAAAAGAGAAGAGCAGCTGAGTTTGTTTCTCGCCCAATCACATGGGGGAGCATATGGGATTGCAGTTGAAGACAGAGAGTTTACAGTCCTGGTATGGGTGCCTAACACCTCTACATCAATTATATTACTGAAGTTTACATGGGTTTTTCATATTTGTATCATTTCTATACTGTTGGTTACAATATTTTCAGTCATGAACAGCTGTATCCATGGGCAATTTAAGAAGGTTTCCTTGGATGGTAATGATAGTGGCGAAGCTCCACTAGTGAAGACACTCCTAGCCATCCTAGTGTTGAAATGGATGGAATCCCAAGCGATTTATTGCTGTTATGACTTATTTTCAGCCTACATGCAAGTTGTGTTGAAAGTTATCCTCATGTTTTGGATAGAAGGCTTCATTGAGGGGGAGCATATATATATGGGTGATGGAAGGAGTGGAGACCGTGATCATTGTGGGCGGAAGTTGTTTCCCTTGACAGCTATGGGGTTCGGTTGTTTTGGTATGATGGTATTTGGGCATATAAGCTTGTGTTGGCAATAGCTCTTTCATTTGACAGGTACATGATCTAGATTATTAGAGCAACTGAGTTTGCAATTGCTTTAGGGAAAACAATTTTGGGAAGGGAGGATTGCGATGTGCCCTTTTTCATTCTAGCACCAATTGAAGATTTCTTGCCATTCTCTTCCCATGGCCAAGTAGGATAACTGAACAGGGGAAGTAATTGAGCTTCATTTAAATTTTCTTTTATTATTTTTTAATGTTTTTTTGTGGTGTTTTACTCCCTAAGGTAGGTCGGCTGGGATTATGAGATTCCCAACAAGGAATCAAAAGATAAAGTGAAGCTTGGAGGTCGAGTTTCATCTATTTGGCCTTGGTGCCAACTAAGGGATATACAAGGAGGTCACTTGGTCTCATTTGGATTATCTTTGGCACATATACACTTACTATTTGGTTTTTGGGCTAATTGCTCAATACCCTTCCACTTGAGGACAAAAAACCCTCTTGTGTGTCATCCAAGGAGGACGAAACCTTTCTTATGGCATAGCGGAAAATGCAAACTCTCCATATTGGCAAATTGAATGCATTTATTGAAGAATCTTAATGATTTGGATCTAGGGCGTTAAAAAGAAGACCTAAAAGAGCTTTGACATAGTTTTGGAGCCCCTGTTGAACTCTGGTCAATAGTGGTGTCATTGATGTCAAATGACATTGATGGAAAAAGGTGAGATTGGTGAAGTGAAGCTCCATCTGAGTCCTCTCAAGCAAGCAAGGTGTGTGGTGAGTCCTCCCAAGGTAGTATGCAGACTGGGGTCAAGCATTTGTGAATCAGGTATATGAGGTGTTCCAGGTCTAAAAGTCATTTACATATGCTCTAAGTGCTCATAAGATCCGTATGGAGAAAGCAAAAATTTCAAGTACTTTGAAAAATTAGAAAAATTTGAGTATATTGTCTTTTTAGTGTATTGCAAAGATATGATGTGCCAAGACTGCGAAGAAATGGAGTAAAGTAGTCCCACAAACCCGCAAAGAAGGATTGAAGAGTATATTGTGGATATACGATGTGGCAAGACTACAAGAAGAGCAGTCTCGAAAGTCCGAGTAGAGGCATCCTGCAAAGTAGTGTGTATTGCGGAGATACGAAGTGCTAAGACTGCGAAGTGATGAAATAGAGCAGTCCTGAAATCCCAAGTAGAGTCATCCCGCAAACCCGCAAAGGAGTGTGTATTGCGGAAATTTGATGTGCCACAACTGCAAGTAATGGGGTCCCCAAAACCCGAAGTAAAGAAACTCCAGAAACCTGCAAATCGAAGAGAAGGTAAGGTGTAATGCGGGGATGCGATGAGGGACAATTGCAAAGCAATGGAGCTCAAAAAACCCGCAAAGAAGAAAGGGTGTTATGTGGAAATGCGATAGGGCACAACTTCAAAGTAATGACCATTCGTAAATCTGAGTAAAGTAACTCCATGGTGTCCCCATATTTCACCCTGAAATCTGAGACTACCCCACATAAAAAATTTCGTACTTTTAAAATAATGGGTCGTTTTGTGTTTTAATTGCCAGAAAATGTTTGTATTGCGTCAAGATATTCCCAGAGAGTCATATGAGCCAATTTTGACAAATACCTAGATGCCCAAACGCGTTTTATCCCTTCGCCAGGGTTTGCCTGTGGGAAATTTTTATTTAATTATTTTAAGCCCCGTTTGAGGAAAATTGTGCTCCGGTTTACATGTCGATATTCCCATATACCAGTAGGGTTTCCACCAGTAATGAATCCTGGGCTTTATCTGTGACTTCTGACAACGTTTTGCGTTTTTGGTGTTTTCTCGTTTTGTTTTCTGTGAAATTTCTCTAGGTCAATTCCTTTGCCGGTTTAGTCTGTTTTCTTGCCTAGAGTATCTGGAGATCATCTATGGACATCATGCCAGAAGGAATTTGCCACAGGAGGTTTGGTTCTCTCTAGAAAGACGAAGTCGTGCACAGAAAAGGCCTCTTCTGGGCAGGTCGCATTTTTGGGAAAAGAAGGTTTTAAGCTACAATGGGATTTTTGGTGGCAACATGCAGGTGGGAATTTTGTACCTGCCTAGCAGGGTATTTTTTCCCATGAAAGCAAAGTCACTTAAGTCATAATGGGAAAATTAGAGGCAGTAGGCAGGCGGGAATTTCTTATCTGCCTTGCAGGGTAAAAAATCCCATAATGAAAGTCAAATAGCTTAAGTGGATCATGGGATTTTTGGAGCTGCGGTGCAGGGTAAATAATCCCATTGGAAATTAACTTTTTAAAATAGAATTCACCCTTGCCAAAAAGTGCAACCCCCCTTGGGTAAATAAGAATGCATTTAATAATATTTATTAATGTTTATTCACCCAATTTTGGTGCCCAAGCATGAGGAAAAGTCAATGCAGGATGAGAGGATAAAGGAAATTGGAAATAGAATTCGAAAATTAAATAAATTTAATTTATTTAATGCAGCCCTCTATCATGCAAAAAAGTGCGACCCACCTAGAGGAGAAATAATACTTTTTAAAGTATTTATTGATGGAATTAATTTCTATTTTTAGTGCATGAGGTCAAAGCACACTGTGAAGTCAAAGTGGACTGGAAGTAGAAAGCTAAAATTAAATAAATTTAATTTATTTAATGGCAGCCATGAGCATGCACAAAATAGGCGCCCAAATTAAAGAGAAAACATGATTTTTAATTAATTAATTGCCGGAAATAGGAAGGGAAATTATTAATTATAGAATGATGAAGGTTATATAAGCATGGGCTGCCATATTAATGGAGTTATTAATTCTTTAGCAAAGGAGTGCAGCTCAGGCAATTTTGGCGCCCAAAGAAGGAGAAATTTTGCTCAGAAAGTGTTTTCACTGCCGAAAAGCTTCAAAGTTTGGCGCCTAGGTTTGAAGGAGCTTGATTTAAGTCTGATTAATTGTCTGCATTTTGGTACAAGTGCTCAGGTGAAGTTGACAATATTCATGCATGTTTTGCATGCAAACAAAACCTCAAATTTTGGGGCAACAGGCTTGATATATGCAGTTATTTATAATTAAAATCAAGTGTTCATGTTCCGGTTGCCGTCTTTGTCTGAATTAATTGCAGGTATTCATTACAGGTGCTTATATAAGAGAAAGGGAGCTTAAATCAATGTCCAATACATTGAACATATCCTCCGAACCTGAAGAAATCTCCAGATCTGTACTGATTGTAAAGAATTCCGGCCGAATAAAAAGAAAAAGAGTTGCTCAGACAAAGATTGCTTTGGCCATGGCGAAGCATGATGAAAGAAAAGGATCAACAGAATCATGCATAGCTTCCAAATCCAGATCCAGATCCATAATTGCAAAGGCTTCATCCTCTTGTTTCGAATGCAGCCCGTAAAGAAGTTAGTGCATGAAGAACTCCTTTTAGGACCTTGTGCATGTTCTCCCAATCTTCCAGTTGAATCCTTCATTGAATTTGCATTCACCCGGAGTGTTTTCCAAAATTTTTAATTGCTCATATGTAATTAAAAATAAAAATGACGAGTTATTTATAGCAAACATTGCACTGATGCATGTACTGGAGAAGAACTACAAAAACTTCAAGGATAAAAGGGAAGACAAGGCAAAGGCAACACCCGTAAGCAAAATTCCAGATCCAGCCGCTTCCAGATCCAACTGCTTCCAGATCCAGCTGCTTCCGGATTCAGTTTGGTGAGAATCAAAGGCAAAAGAATCAACTGCATGCAGAATATGAAAAAGGACAAGACTGCAACTTTCCTCTTTCTTCTTCTTTCTCTTATTTCCTCCGACAAAGTAATTGAGCGATCAATTAAATTATAAAACCTAAGTGATTGGTTTAAAAGCCATTACTTGAAGAAGTCAACTACTTGGAAATAGGTGGCAGACATGCAAAATAGAAGGTTCTATTTTCAGTTGCAAATCATGCATGTCATGCAAAGAGGAATTTCAGGAGGGAGATTGCCAGTTGTTTCCTTTCCGACTTCCACATGTGCCAGTTCACTAGAAGCTTGCTATTTGTAATTTCCCCTCTACATGCTATAAGTAGAGGAAGAACCTACGGGTTAAAGCATCAGAATTTGTAAGCAACATTCTTGTGTTCCAGACTTTGTGCTGAAGCCCCTGATAGCTATTTGAAGCAAATGAATAGAAAGGAGTAGATTTCTGGAGAACTTTGTGTCACGGTGCATTTTATTTCTAGCTTATTATCTTAGATCTACTTAGAAACTTTGTGTTATTCTAGATCTAGATCTGAAAGTTGCCTTTGCTTACAATTCTGTGTGTTAATATCTATTGGTTCTGTCTATGTGCATGCAATCAACTCTGTGATCTATTGATTGGGTTGCACATCTTCCTTTTTTCTTTCCTGTTTCTGTTATTTTCCCATTTCATTAGATATTTCCTTTCTTTAACAGCTGCTTACTTGTTGCAAAACTATACAACTATGGTTCATGAGCTGCATGGTTAAAGTAAAACCCCTAAATAGATACTAGTATACTTTAATGACAAATCTTACACAGGAGCCTCACCGTTAAATGATGGAGATTTATCTCATGAATGCCTAGGTTTTCAGCTATGCAGAAAATCTAGCCAACACTCCAAAAACCCGCAGAGAAGATAAATTAAGCAGAGTTACTTGGTAAACCCGATTTGCAATAACTTTCGCTCATAGTGTCAGAATTTCAAGCTTTTGGACTTTTTGGAAAGGGCATTTCATCCTCTTTGCAATGGAATAAGAAAATTCAAGATTGAAGGAATAATAGAACATCATAAAAGGAATCTTGAAACGTCCTCATTATAATGATTGGGAAAATCATGGAAGAATGTCAGATAATTTTGGGAAACTATTTTTTAACGTGTCTTGCATTCACTTGTGCATGCTAAGAGGAATAAATGCAATTAAAACAAAAAAATCAAGAGTCAGAGAAAGGGAGGAATACTTGTCTATTTAAACAAAAATTTGATGTATGATTAGTGTTGTAGAAAAAGAGATCAAGGGTGCAGCAGAGCAGAGGGTTTTTGCAGAGAGAGGAGACAATGTTTTCAAATGAAGATCTGATGATTGAGTGTGAGGTTCAGAAATAGAAAATCAGATAAATGAATGCTTGAAGAGCTGAGAGAGGCAAGGAGACTGCTGAATTTTGATCTTGAAGAGTGAGTTATGAGAGCAAAAGAAGAGTGATCATAATCTATTGTATAAGCAATATAGGATCTATATGATCAATTTGTTTGTAATCTCTCTAAGTGGGTGCTTAGATTATAGGGGGTGGGTGCTCCTTGCAAGTTGTAGCTTGCCAAACTAGCTGAGTGGGTGCTTAGCTTTCTTCAAGTGGGTGCTCAACAAAACCAAGATTATTGCAAACTTTGAAATTGGTGTTCCTAATAAAGCCTTGGTTTCAATGTGGGTTTTCTCCTTTTATGGGTTTTCCACTATAAATCTTTTGTTATGAGTTATCATCATCTTCTTGCATAATTGATAATACATGTTCATGTTACAACTCTCGCTCATAATCAAGTAACTTTGTTTTGAAGTGCTTTAAAGTTTTGATCTGCACCGATTCACCCCCCTTTTAGTGCTTGTGATTTATAACAATTGGTATCAGAGCAAGTCCTTCTGGTGGAAGATTAACATCTTCAAGGAGATCCTCTCTTCACAAACATGGCAACCAATCAAGCACAAGGTTGATTTTCAATGTCAAGATCACCTATTCTTAAATGGAACAAACTATGCCATTCTGGAGGATAAGAATGAAGACCTATCTTATGTCACTTGGTTTTGATATATCGGAAAAGTGTGGAAAAAGGATACACTCCTCGATCCACTCCAATTACTTCTACAATAGACAAGGAATAACATATGAAAGCAATTCAAGGGCCATGAATGCCATCCTATGTGGGTTGACTGAAATTGAATTTGTGAAAGTAATGGACTGTACCTCAGTCAAAGAAACTTGGACTAAGCTTCAAAGCATATATGAAGGAGATGACAAGGTCAAACTAGTCAAACCGCAGACTTACAAAGCTCAATTTGAGAGCCTAAAGATGAAAGAGGACGAGAATATTGCATCCTACATGTAGAGGGCGGATGAAGTGATCTAATATGATCAGAGAACTAGGTAAGAAGCTAGAAGAATCTGTCATAGTACTAAAAGGTCCTAAGATCCCTAACTCCTAAGTATGATGCAAAGGTCTCTTCTGTTGAGGAATCCAAAGACATGAAAACCTTGAAATTGGATGAATTACAAAGTATCTTATCAACATATGAAATGAGTACAATTGGAGCTAAATCTACTAAGAAGGAAGTTGCATTCAAAGCCAAGAAAGAATCTCAATCCAAGAAAGAAAAAGAAAAATCATATTTGGAGGATGAAGAAGATGATGAGAAGATTGAAGCAATGTTTTTGAGAAGGCTAAGCAGAGGCTCAGGTAAGTACAAAGGTAAACTTCCATTCAAGTGCTTTGATTGTGGACAAGTAGGTCCTTTTGCTGCTGAATGTCCAAACAAGAACAAGGAAATGCAGTTTGAAGAAGGCCAAACATAACAAGAAAAAGTTGAATTACAAGAAGAAAGATGGTAAGAAGAAGTTTTTCAAGAACAAGAGAAACTTCTACACAAAGGAGAAGTCAAGTGAATCTGGATCAAGTAACTCAAGCAACTTGGAAAATGAGGATGATGAAACTCATTCTGAATCGTTGTTTATGGCCATGGATATCTTTGAGGAATGCAACACCAAAGGAAAGAATGCAGTTGATTATGAAGATTCTGATGAAGAAAAGGCAAATGTGAATCTAGAAGTTGAACTTGTATGTTCTCTTGAAGAGTTAAAACTGTGTAGACGAAAGAACCAAAATTTGAGATGGACTTAAAAATATTATGAAGAAAAAATTCACATTTTTGAAAGGAGACAAAGTCTAAAGGAAGATGAAGAAACAAATGAGCTCAAAGAACTTGAATCTCAGCTTGAAAAGATATCTCAATCCTACAAGGAAAAGGAGGATGAATGCTTGAACATGAAATCTGACTTAGAGTGCCTGAAGACTGAATTTGAACAAATGACTAGAAAACTCAAGATGTATGAGAAGCTAGAAAAGAATTCAAGTGTCCTGACTGATATACTGAGTACTCAAAGGGATACAAATGACAAATCTGGAATAGGTTTCAAGGAAGAAAGCAAAGAAGTTGAACCAAAAAAGGAGGACAAGTCTACACCAAGCATCTCTCATGCTACAAAAAAAGAAGCCACCAAAATCTTCCAAGAGGAAGAAAAATTCTCCTAGAACTACCTATGTTATGAGTTACTCGCATTGTTTCTATGGCTATTGCTTTTCATGTAACATGTTTAAACACAAATCTACTAAATGTAGAATATATGCTAGGGGATATGGAAGAAACTACAATTCACAAAACACTAGAATGAATCATAACATTGTTTGCTACAAATGCCACAAGGATGGTCACATAGCTATGATGAGTAACCAAGAACCTCCTAAACAAAACAAATGGATGTACGTTGTGAAGGAAGAATCCAACAAAGGGAAAGAATCTGGTTTGATTGTACAAACTCCTTTTCACGTACAAGATGAAGAAAAAATCTGTTATTTAGATAGTGGCTGCTCTAGTCATATGACATGTGACAAAAACAAGTTTATCTCTCTATCAAACAATGCATCATGAGCTGTTAGGTTGGGTGACAATAATTCAACAAACATTGAGGGAAAAGCAACTCTAAGTCTTGATAATGGCAAAACAATCATTGAAAATGTACTATATGTTGAAGGTCTCAAGCACAATCTTTTAAGTGTAAGTCAAATGTGCAAGAAAAGTTACAATATGATATTTCATGACAAAGGGTGTGAAATTATTGATGGAAAATCAGGAAAGAAAGTAGCAAAAACCAAAAGGACCAAGAATAACATGTATGTACTCAAGGAAATAAATGAAAGAGAAATGCTTTACAAGTAAACTTGATGACAATTGGTTGTGGCACAGGAGATTGGGACATATAAGCTTTGAAAATCTTGTGAAATTAAGTGCTAAAGATGGTGTTAGACATATGCCAAAAATTGTAAAACCAGCAAATACTCTTTGCAAAGCTTGTTTACATGGTAAAGAAACAAGAAGATCATTCAAGTCCAAGGAGTATTCTTCCACTAAACCTTTGGAGCTGATCCATACAGATATTTGTGGGCCTACAAGAACTGAAAGTATACAAGGAGATGTGTATTTCATGCTTCTAATAAATGAATTCACTAAGATGACATGGGTAGCTTGTTTGAAGCACAAATCAGAAGCTTTTGATAGATTCAAATCCTTCAAAGCACTTGTGGAGGATGAGAAGAACACCAAAATCAAATGTTTGAGACTAGACAAAGGTGGAGAATTTTGGTCCAATGAATTTGATGAATATTGTGAAGAACATGGGATTAGAAGACAATTCTCAGCCGCTAGAAAACCTCAACAAAATGGGGTTGTTGAAAGAAAGAATAGGATTGTGCAAGAAATGGCTAGAACTATGTTGAATGAATTTAAACTTCCTGATGGCTATTGGAGTGAGGTAGTTTGTACAACTGTCTACATTCTAAATAGAGCTCAATTAAGAGTGAACAACAAAACTCCTTAAGAACTCTGGAAAGGAAGGCCAACAAATGTGAAACACATAAGAGTCTTTGGAAGCAAATGTTATACTAAGAGAGATGAAGACAACTTAGGCAAATTTGACTCTAGGTGTGATGAGGGTATATTTCTTGTATATTCAACAATTAGTGCTGCCTATAGATGCTACAATAAGAGGCTACAAAAGGTGGTTGAAAGCATGCTACAATAAGAGGCTACAAAAGGTGGTTGAGAGCACAAATGTAAAGGTTGATGAGTCTTATCCTTCAAAGTCTAGCACTCAGCCTAAGGACTGCCATGAAGATGAAGAAGATGATGAAGAAGTGGAATATACACGTGAAGAAGTGGAAGAAACACAAGACATCAAGACACCTTCAAGACAAGTTAAGAGGGATCATCCAACAAATCAGATCATTGGAAGCAAAGAAGGAGGTATTCTCACATGAAGGAATTTAAAAGATCAACAAAACAATGAAGACATAGCACTCTTATCCATGATAAAACCCAAGAATGTGGCAGAAGCTAGCAAGATCAACATTGGGTGGATGCCATGAATGAGGAGTTTGACCGGATTGAAAAGAATGAAACCTGGGAGCTTGTACCAAGGCCAAAAGACAAGAATGTGATAGGAATAAAATGGGTATTTAGAAACAAATTGAATGAGAAAGGTGAAGTGACAAGAAACAATGCAAGACTTGTATGTAAAGTTTATGCACAAATGGAGGGAATTGATTTTGATGAAACATTTGCACCAATGGCAAGGATGGAAGCAATTAGGTTGTTCTTGGCATATGCTGCTTACAAGAAACTCAGAGTATTCCAAATGGAAGTCAAGTCTGCTTTCCTAAATGGCCATCTAAGTGAGGAAGTATATATTGAGCAACTTGATAGATTCTCTCTAACTGAAGATAAAGATTGTGTGTAGATTGAAAAAAGCTTTGTATGGACTCAAACAAGCCCCTAAAGCGTGGTACAGTAGGCTGGACACATACCTAATTGAAAAAAGCTTTAGAAAAGGTGTTGCTGACAATAATCTCTACCATAGTTCGCATTCTCGTACTCGGCAGACCCCCCAAAAAAACTCGGCAATATTCGGTCAATACTCGGGAATACTCAACAACTTAAAAAATACTCAAATTTCAATAAAAAACATAAATTTTAAGCAACACATAGCTACTAAATGTATCAAATGAGCCCATAAAATGTTGGAGAAGTGTTTTCTATTAGATTTGAATACAAATACAATACAAAATTGCATCATCATGCAAATACAACAGCTGACCGATAAGTAATATGAATTTATGATGATTGACATTGAGAAATATCATCATAAATTTCATATCTATGCAAGTTACAATATACAATAAATTACATTTTCCTCTTCCCCAATCCAGAGAAATATTGGGGAGAGGGTCTAGTGCCTCTACCAGTCCCCACACTCAGCTGCGTCTCCTCGCTCCTCCTAGAAGGTTGCGACTCTGGCTCGATCCTGGAACTAGATGGTGTTGCTGGTGGCTCCTCTGTTGCATGTTGGAGATCACCTCCAAAGATGTCATCCAATCCAATATCTCCTCGAAGTCCTGCTAGTGCTTCTCCCTCCATAGCCTCCCTCTCAAAAGAAACAATCTCGTCCTTTGTGAACGCGGGATTTTCCTCTTCTTGTCCAGTCCACTCGCTGTATGGATCTATCTCATCCAAATCAATGAGCTCCTCTGATGCGGCTTCCACTTTTCTTGTGCGAAGCTGGAGATTGTATTGCACAAAAACCAAGTCGTTGAGCCGTTTTTGACTCAACCTGTTGCGCTTCTTTGTGTGAATGGCCTCAAACAAACTCCAGTTGTGTTCACATCCAAAAGCGCTACAAGGTTGAGATAGAATTCTAAGGGCTAGCTTTTGAAGATGCGGGGTATTCCCTCCCCAATCCTCCCTCGAAGAACCTACAAACAAGATAGTAAAATTATAAGTAATTAATAAAATCAAATCAGTAACTAATATGTAACTTGGTAAACATTCTAATTTTTATTACCTGGTGAATGCGTGGCTCTCCCTCAAATAGATAGACCGAAGAAAAGAGCCTCCCCCTAGCATGTTTGTAACTTTGCAGCTCGAAAATGACGAGGTCTCTCGTCTCAACATCTGGTATCATCCTCTCAATACATGTTGAAAGGCCCTCCATAATCTCTCCGTTCACATCTGTGAAGCTGTCAGAGAAGAAATACTTGGGGTTGAGGTAGTACCCCGCTACATGAATAAATTGGTGGAGTTGATTGTTCCACCTCCGATCAATAATGTCCCAAAAGGGACCATATCTGACGATATCCCCCTGTAATAGTTTTAGATAGACTCTTTGGCCCTATCCATGGCCTCATATATAAACCCCATGGGGTTTTTCTCCCCATCAACCAAACGCAAAACCCTCACCAACGGCTCTGACACCTACACACAAATTAAAATGTAAGGTTGCAAACTTACAATACATATTACAAATAAAGTAAAAAAGTGAAAAGTAAAACAATATATTTATAATTTGACAAATTAAAATAAAGGAATGAAATATAAATCGAAGTTTGAAATTACCTTGATGATCTCTATAGGTATCTTTGCAAAGATATCATCAAAAACTATCTTTGCAACCCTCTCTCCGTCAACTTTCTTTGAATATTGTGAGTCTAGCCATGCTTGACTCACAAACATTTGTTTCAAAGGTGTCAACAAACTAGAAATACTTTGCAACGTCAAGAAGTTAGTTGCAAACCTTGTGACTCCGGCTCGAACAAGCTCTTTCACCTTTGTGTGTTCTCTCATCAAGCTCAGAACCCAAGGGTGATTGTATATGTACTTTGTTATGGTTCTTGCATCTTCTATAACCTGCCTCAACCAATCAATTTTTCCTATGTCCTCCAAAAGAAGGTCAAGGCAATAAGCTGCACAAGGAGTCCAAAAGAGTGATGGATGTCTCTCCTGCAGTAGTCTCCCAGCCGCCACATGCTGCTGCATTGTCTGTGACAACTTGCACAACATTTTGTACACCAACCTCTAATACAACTATCTCTAACATAACACTCAAATTCTCTGCATTTTTTATTATGTTAGAGACATCAATAGACTTCAAAAACACCATCTCACCGTTTGAAGCTGCTAAAAAATTAACGAGGGTGTGGTTCCATCCGTCCACCCATCTGAAAGAATGGTGCATCCAAATTTTCGCCATTGTTTATTTTGCTCTTCTAGAATGGTAGTGGCATCTGCAACTGCACCCTCAAGCAATTTCCCACTCAAATCTTTTGGAGAGGGTGCCTTGTACCCTTTCCCTGCAACTGTCAACGTTGTCACCAAATACTCCCAGTATGGGCTCTTTGCCACATTGAACGACAGGCTGTAGTTACAGAAATTTGCACAAGTTTTATCCACTTCCTCGTGCATATCTTTGTTCCATGCTGTACCTTCCAATGAAGGTTGTGCTCCAGGTGTGTTCCTTGCCACAAAAAAGCTCTATATACCTTTGCTTGAACTCGATGAAGATGCACCTATTCCGCTTTGTACACGTGGACCATGAGTAGAGCCCGCAATTGTTGCCACATCATCCTCTAAATCCTCTGTCACAACAGCCCCATTTCTAATAGCTTGTGCTATGGCTGCTTACACCCTTGCCCTCTCTAGTTTCTTCTCCTCTAGCTCTGCCAACTTTGCTCTCATCTCTCGCTTTGCCTCTTCTGACACGTTGGGGCAAACTGTAACATCTCGGCAAACAATACATGAAAGGTGATATTTCAAATGATTGATGCCTCCAAACATTTTTCTGCCACAGAAATCGCAAATAACTTCATTTTCAGTAGCTCCACATACACCATACTTCCATGCTTTGGAACAGGCATTCACAGGAATAGTCCTTGCTAGTGATGTTGACCTAGATGCCGAACCTGATGCCGATCCTGATGCCATAGTGAAGCTCTAATCTGCAACACAATGCACATTTAAAAAATTAGAAAAACGTAAGATTAATTAAATTTGATAAAAAAACGTGCTTGAATAACAAATTTGCGTAAAAAAAAAATATATACCTCTGGCTGCAAATGAGTATAAAGAAATTACAAGCATTTGATTTTACATTACATGTATTTAGAATTACAAAACGAATCGATTACAATACACATACATAAAATTAAACTAGTTTACAATGAATTTGCGTAAAAAAAAATTACATACCTCTGGCTGCAAATGAGTATAAAAAAATTACAAGCATTCGATTTTACATTACATGTATTTAGAATCACAATATGAATCTATAAAACCTAAATAATATACACAAAATTTGAAAAAACTTCAAAGAATAAAAAAAAAACTTACCTCCAAATGCAATTCTCCAAATTCTCTCTTTGAATTTGCTCCAAAATCCACTCAACACAAGCAATGCAAGCTCAAATGGTTGTGTGAGTGAAAATGAGGGAGTGGAGGGCCTTAAAAAGAGAGAAAACCGTGTAAATGCAATATGCTTTTAGTGTAAAAGCCGTGTAAACGCGTTTTACCACGTGGGCGAGTTTTTGGCACGAAGTACTCGCCACAACTCGGCGAGTTTATTTTTGCGAGTTTTTGGCGATTTATTCATTTCTGCAAATGCTCGGCGAGTATTTGACAACTCAGCGAGTTTTCCAACTATGATCTCTACATCAAAGAATGAGATCATCTGCTCATTGTCATTGTATATGTGGATGATATCATATTTGGAGGAGATCGTGATAAGATTTCTCATGAATTTGCTGATGTGATGAAAGAAGAGTTTGAAATGTCTATGTTCAGGGATCTTTCATTCTTCTTGGGCTTACAAATTAGTCAATTAGATCAAGGCATCTTCATATCACAAACCAAATACATCAAGGCAATGCTAAAAAAGTTCAGGATGGAAGAGTGCAGACCTATAGGTACACCAATGGAGGTGGGATGCAAGCTGAGCAAAGAGGACAACTCACCAAAGGTAGACAAAACCTTGTATAGATCTATGATAGGCAGTCTTCTCCACTATACTGCATCAAGACCTGATATCATGCAAGTTGTGGGTCTCGTTTGGGAGATTTCAAGATCCAAGGGAAACACACTTCAAGGCAGTCAAAAGGATATTGAGATACCTCATGGGAACACTTGAATATGGACTTTGGTACCCTTAAAGCAATGATTTCAACATAAAAGTATACATTGATGCTGATTGGGCAGGAGACAATGATGATAGGAAGAGTGCAAGTGGTGGTGCATTCTTCATTAACAATTGTCCGGTATCTTGGTTGAGCAAGAAACAATCTACAGTAGCACTTTCAACATGTGAGGCAGAGTATATAGCAGCTGCCATGTGTTATACTCAAGTTCTTTGGATGAGACAGACATTGGAGGACTACAAGGTAAAATTCGATGGCCCAATTCTTTTACTTTGTGACAGTACTAGTGCTATTAGTGTCTCCAGGAGGAACCCTGTGTTCCACGCAAAGACCAAACATATCCCAATAAGGTGTCACTTTTTGAGGGAACAAGTGAATGATGAGAAGATCCACCTAGAATATGTAGGTACAAAAAAAGAGATTGCTGATGTAATGACTAAGCCACTGCCTAAAGCAACATTTGAGCACTTGAGAAATGAATTGGGGGTCATTCTTGATCCCATCAGTAACTAGGAGTGATGAGACAACTCAAGGGAGCATCTTCATGCTATATCAGCTCCTACAAATTGCAAAGAGATCATGTGAGGGGGAGCTAGTCTACTAGTTCATGCTCCTATCTGTGTTTGGAATCTTGATGTTATGTGCATGGATTTGACATTAAAAAGAGTTGTATGACAAGATTGACCATCATGGAGTGTATCAGCTCAGGGGGAGCTCTGTCGAAGCTCTTATCAATGAAATGGATCAGATTTGTTGATGATTTGAGTCAGAGAAGATGGAATGAAGTTCTAGGGGGAGCTTGTGGACAAAGAGTGCTAAGTTGCTAGTCCTAGGAAAAATTGCTTATTGATCATGGTGTTGAATCTCTGGCCCATTGTCATAGATGTCAAAGGGGGAGAGTGTAGTCAGAAACTAGTTTGAAAGTGTTTTTGCCATCAAAGTTTATGTGGTTCTGAGTATGTTGCCATCAATGACAAAGAGGGAATTTGTTGAACCTTGGTCAATGGTGTTATCATTGATGTCAAATGACATTGATGGCAAAAGGTGAGATTGGTGAAGTGAAGCTCAGTTCGAGTCCTCTCAAGCAAACAAGGTGTGTGGTGAGTCCTCCCAAGGTAGTATGCAGACCAGTGTTACCTGGGACGGGGGGACGGGGTTTCCGGGACGGCAAAAAATTTCTAAATTTTGGGGACGGCGGGGGGATGGCTGATTAAAAAATATATAAATATTTAAAATAAAAAGATATAGTGACTAAATTATATAAATAAGCTGAAATAAAACCATTTGAGATTTAAATAAGGTGAAACTTGAACTCATAAACATCAAATACACTATAAAGTCTAATATCAATATGTTACCATGTCATAAATTGAAAATTCATAATACATATTTGAATTTTGATTCTTGAATATGAGACAAGCTGAAATTTGAAATTTCATATAACCATTCTAAAATACGATTGATCAAGTGACAATAGCTAATATTCATATCATTAATCTCATAGCCAAATACACCAACAATTGTCTATTGTCAATATTACAAAAAAAGAGGACAACTACAAGTATCAGCCTAAAAATAAGAATCTCCATCTGAAGCAATATCCATGAACTCCTCCTCGCTGGTACTAGTATCCTCGTCCTCAAAGGTAAGCCCAATCAATCCTCGCTGCACAGTGTTGTCCTCTTCAACCTGCCTCGGCTCCTCGGGATCTACATCCCTCCGTAATGCTGGAGTCTGTTTGTACTCAGGTGTCTTGCGATCTATAAGATGCAAAGCACTGTGTATTTTCCAGCTACAAGCTTCTCCGCTCTCGCAGAGGTAAGCCTATTCCTCTTAACAGAGTGTATCCAACCATACGTAGACCAGTTCCTCTCAGAGGCAGAGGAGCTAGAAACCTGGGAAAGGAGGCGAATGGCAAGTGGTCGCAGCAATCCTGGAAGCCCATACAGTCGCCACCAACTCACTGGTTTCTCCTGTGCTAATGCTACCCTGTCTGTCTTTGCTGATGTTTTGTACCCATCGAGTTCAGTGAAGTCAAGCCACTCCATTCTGATCTGTGAAGCTTCTTGTGGAGTGTACATTTTTTTAAAAGCCTTCATAAGGCCCTTCTTCACCTCATCATCATCCAATGGGGGACAACTCTGCCTGGCCTCTGCACATACCATTTGGGATTTAGTGCATACGCAGCCATATGAAGAGGAGTGTTCAACTTCTCCCATCTCCGCTGAATAATGGGCTGTATATGTTCATTATAGAACTCCAAAGTGGGGTCCCTCACCCGAATAGCTGCCTTCATTTGCCCAAGCATGCTATCAATGCACTCGTAGATCTCACCAAGATTGGGGCTGTTAGAATCCCCATATTTGATGACACTAAAAACTGGAGCTATAATTGTTATGATGTATTTCATATCAACCCAAAATGTTTCCCGCAACACCACTTCCTTCACTCTTTTCCCTTGATCTGTCTTGGACTCATGCCACCTAGTCCAATCCTGTGTCATAATCATAATTTGCAGGGGCTCCTGCAACTCGGACATCCTCTCCAACAAAATAAAATAGGATGCAAAGCGGGTGTCAATTGGTTTCAAAAATTCCTTCTTCGAAAAATTTCGAAAAAGTGCCAATGATGTGTGGTGATTGCATATGAACTTTTGCACATCTCTGGCATCAGTCACTATCTGATTAACCCACTGAATCTTCCCTATGTCTTTCAGTGCATTGTTCATGGCATGCACACAACATGGAGTCCAATAAATATGCCTATATTCCTGCTCCACTAGCTTGCCTGCTGCTCTGCACACATAAGCTGCATCTGTGATAACCTGTACAACATTTGAAGGTCCAACCTCCTCAATGGCATCCTTCAAAATCTGAAACTGAAACTCAACATCTTTTCGCTTCCCAGAACAATCAATTGCTCTCAAGAAGTACGGTCCATTTTTGCAAGAGACAATGATATTGATGAGAGGACGGTGTCTAATATCCGTCCACCCATCCATGATAATGCTGCATCCATGTGACACCCATGTCACCTTCATCTCCTCCATCAATACATTAACCTTGGAATAGTTTCTATCCAAGATTGTTGTCCTGAGTTTTGTGTCTCCAGGAGGCACATAACTTGTACCTGCTTTTGCAACCTTAGCCATAGCCTCCTTGTAATAAGGAGAGCGAGCAACATTAAATGGAATCCCAGTAGCATAGAAAAATTTCCCAATAGCATCATCTGCCTCTTCCCTTGCCTTTGAATCAAACATGTCAATAACTGAATTTGGGGCTGCCCCCACGGCCTTTCTCTTCCCTCTGCTTTCCACTTCTGACACTTCAAAACTAGAACCAGCCAGAGTATTAGTAAGTTTGCCAGTCCTATGAGTGCTCAATGGAGTAGTAGCCGTAGAACCACGAACTTCTGGCACATTGCCCGTGGTATTTCCATGGAAGATTCTCACCATCTCAGCTCTCTGCTCTAGTGAAAGTCCCTTACAAGTGCCAACCCCCCTTCCTGTAAGATGCAACAAGTGTGCATTGGTCCTAGTGATACTACCATGCCAAGTCAGTGCACATATGTTGCACTTCCATACTTTGCTCCCCCCTCCAGACTTGGGGTTATCAATTATTTGGGCAAATTGTTGCAGTGGCTTCTTCTTATCAAATGGTCCAATGGCAAATTTGGACAACATTTGAGATGGGCAATTGGTAGCACTACCAGCTGAACTACCAGTTGCCGTTGCCACTACATTTTGTGCCCCTTCTTCGCTCTCCCCCATTGTGGCATCACCAACTCTTCCACGGCCACCTATCTCAACTTCCCGTTCAACCCTCTCCTGCTCTGATTCATGCTCTGATTCATACTCATACTCAGTCTCAGTAGAAGAACTCATGGTGATGATTGCTGCAATGAATTAAAAACAACCATAACTATATGATTGATTGATTATGTAATGAATTAATTTTAAAAAAAACGCAGCCATTTAAAATTTAAAATTTAAAATTTTACAACCAAACCCTAGCCTCTAGGGCCTATGCAAGATGCATTTTTTTAAATCCCACAAACTAGATGCATGATTGCATTATGAATGTAGATGCAAATGCTACAAAACAACCCCTAAAAAATGCAAAAATAATCTAAATTTTAAACTAGAAATAAAAATGTAATTGCAGTAAAAAAAAAATGTAACCATTTACATTGTAGTTTGTATAACCAAACCCTATGCAATTGCAATATCCATTTTTAAAAATCCTACAAACTATATGGCATTGGCATATGCATGATTACATTGTGAATGTAGATGCAAATGCTAAAAAACAGCCCCTAACAAATGCAAATATAATCTAGATTCTAAATTTAAAAAAAAAAAACTTTAACATGTATTGTAAGCAAATAAAATTATAAATACCTCTTGCTCCCTCTTGCTCTTGCTCTTGCTCTTGCTCTTGCTCTTCCTCTTGCCCTTGCTCTCACTCTTGCTCTCTTCTTGCTCTTGCTCTTGCTCTTGCTCTTGCTCTTGCTTGGTGTGAATATGGAATGAGCCCATAGAGTTATTTTATAACATAAAATGACACTTTTAGGGTTAGGGTTAGGTTAGGGATGTCACTTTTATGTTATTAGACCCAATAAAAAAAAAAAGTGTTTTAATGTCTAAAAAGTATAAAATAACACCGAAGCCGCGGGGGACGGCGGGGGTCTAGACATCCCCGGGTTCCCTCGGGGATCGGTTAGGCGTCCCCAACGTCCCCGGGACTTTCCTCCTATGTTAAACGTTAGGGACGTATACAATAAAAGGAAAAAAAGTTTGTTTTCCCAGGGCGTCCTAAACGTCCCGGAGTTGAAAAGGTTTTGGGGGGAAGCGTGTTTGGTTTAAACAAGCTTTTTAAAAAACAAAAAAAACTCCTTGAGTGTATTTTAAAAAAAAAAGAAGCCTTGATCTCAAATGATGTCAAGGACACAAAATCCTGCCATGTTTTCTTCTGAAAATTTGCGGGACAACGTCCCCAGCCGTCCCCAACGTCCCCGGGACGTGTTTCCTCCTTCCCCAGCCGTCCCCAGTGATCGTTTCGCTCACTCCCGCCAAAAAAGGAAACGTGGTGGGAAACGTTTCCCCCACGTCCCCTTGATTCCCCATTTTTGGGCCTTCCGGGACGTTTTGATCCTGGACGTGTAGAAAAGGGGGGGGACGCGTCCCCGCGTAACACTGATGCAGACAAGATTCAAACATATGTGAATAAGGTATATGAGGTGTTACAATGGTGTTATAGGTCTAAAAGTCATTTACATATGTTCTAAGTGCTCATAAGATTTGTATGGAGAAAGCAAAAATTTCAAGTCCTTAAGAAAAATTTGAAAATTTTCAGTATATTTACTTTTTAGTGTATTACGGAGATATGATGTGCCAAGACTGCAAAGAAATGGAGTAAAGTAGTCCCACAAACCCGCAAAGAAGGATTGAAGAGTGTATTGTGGATATACGATGTGCCAAGACTACAAGTAGAGCAGTCCCGAAAGCCCGAGAAGAGGCATCCCACAAACCCGCAAAGGGGTGTGTATTGCGGAGATACGAAGTGCTAAGACTGCGAAGTGATGAAGTAGAGCAGTCCCGAAATCCTAAGTGGAAAAGTCAGCCCATTAGGAGGTTACAAACCCGCAAAGGAGTGTGTGATTGCGGAAATTCGAAAATGTGCCACAACTGCAAGTAATAGGGTCCCCAAAACCCGAAGTAAAGAAACTTCGTTGTTGCAAACCCACAAATCAAAGAGAAGGCAAGGTGTAATGCAGGGATGCGATGAGGGAAAACTACGAAGCAATGGAGCTTGAAAAACCTGCATGCTAGGTCACTCCAAAAACCCGCAAAGAAGAAAGGGTGTTATGTGGAAATGCGATAGGGCACAACTTTGAAGTAATGACCAATCGTAAATCTGAGTAAAGTAAATCCAAAAACCCGCATTGAAGAAAAATTAAACAGAGCTACTTGGTAAATCCGATTTGCAATAACTTTCGCTCATGGTGTCAGAATTTCAAGCTTTTAGACTTTCTGGAAAGGGCATTTCATCCTGTTTGCAATGGAATAAGAAAAGTCAAGATTGAAGGAATAACAAAAAGCCATAAAAGGAATCTTGTAACATCCTCATTATAATGATTGAGAAAATTATGGAAGAATGTCAAATAATTTTGGGAAACTGTTTTGTAACGTGTCTTGCACGTCAGCTTTTTGTGCATGCGAAGAGCAACAAATGCAATTAAAACAAAAAAATCAAGAGTAAAAAAAAGGGAGGAATACTCGTCTATTTAAGCAAAAATTAGATGTATGATTAGTCTTGTTAAAAAAGAGAGCAAGGGTGCAGCAGAGAGAGGAGATTGTGTTTTCAAATGAAGATTTGATGATTGAGTGAGAGGTTCAGAAATAGAAAATCAGATAAATGAATGCTTGAAGAGCTAAGAGAGAGGCAAGGAGAGTGCTGAATATCTGATCTTGAAGAGTGAGTTATGAGAGCAAGAGAAGAGTGATCATAATCTATTGTATAAGCAATATAGGATCTATATGATCAATTTGTTTGTAATATCTTTCTAAGTGGGTGCTTAGATTATAGGGCAGTGAGGTGCTCCTTGCAAGTTGCAGCTTGCTAAACTACTGGCTTATTGGGTGCTTAGCTTTCTTCAAGTGGGTGCTTGGATATTCTGAATCTTGGGTGCTTCATAAGTTAATTGGGTGATCAACAAAACCAAGATTATTGTAAGCTTTGGAATCGGTGTTCCTAATAAAGCCTTGGTTTCAACATGTGTTTTCTCCCTTTATGGTTTCCCATCATAAATCTTGTGTTGTGAGTTATTGTTTTCTTGCATGTGGTTAATCATATGTTCATGTTACAACTCTTGCTCCTAATCAAGTAACTTTATTTTGAAGTGCTTTAAAGTTTTGACCTCTGCACTGATTCAACTGGTCCCTCTCAATGCTTGTGATTTCTGAACAGCCTCTCTCCTACGGAGCGACTAGGGTTTGGTTGTGATTTGGTGCCTTCTAGGGCATATAACTTATTTATTCTTTGATATTCAGATTTGACATAATTTATAAGGCTGACATCTATCATCTTTTGTAATTATTTGGGGTTTGGAGACCTCTGTTAGTTATGATTTCTCAAGGACCATACTTCTGCATGTTTAAGAATGGATTTTGCAGCAGGGGGTTTTGGTACAAGTTTCATTAGTGAATAGGGTGACTTACAACATTTACTTAAAGCTGCTTTTCCTATGATGTATTGACGCCCTAAATAGTTGAATTTTCGGGATGAGACTGCTAGGTGATTTTTCAGTAATTGCACTCTGCTGTTATAAAAATCAGTACTTCTGATTGACAGCTGTCATAAAGGAGCAGATGCGAGCGAGGGTGATGAAGGGATCTGACTTTTGGATCATTTGGACAGGTTTGTGAAGCATTTAGTCGATTCTTAGTTTCAGAACTAGAAGGGGATCATTGACACTATGGTACCACTCGGATCTTTCAATGTACTAGACTCCCTTTGCAGGAGCAGATTTAGAATCTAGAATTCTGAAGAGGCATCTGTAATATTCCCATTCGAAGACCTTTGGCCTATTTTGTCAACCCGACGGCCAAAGGAAAAACATAAGGGTGGCTTAAGTTATATTTAATTATTATAAAGTGCCATTAATAGAAAAGAAAAAAAATATATATCGAGCACTTATAATAATTTATATGACTTAATAATAAAGTGAAAATAGAAGGATGGAAATAGACCCAAATATTAAAATTGTATGTCCATCCTAAAGGTGAAAAGTGCAACTTGCCTTAAAAAGGGGCACATCGGAACAGTGTTAGAAGAGGTCTAAATGCCCATATTTACTATGGTATTTCATCCTAGGAAAAATGACGACTTGCATAAAGGAGGGAAAATGAAAACGTTGTTGGGAAAGAGGCCATATTATTTTGTATCCTCCCTATGGGAAAATGCGCAACTAGGCCTAGAGAGGGATTTTGCATAGGGAAAATCCTTGGGAAGTTAATTGGATATTGAAAGAGGCCTCCTTTGGGTCTCTTCTTCCATTAAAAGGAGAAGTCGACTTGCTTGAGGGGCATTCTATGATCATTTGATATTTTCTGAATTTGTATCTAAGCCTTGAGCTTTTGCAGAAATATTCTAAGGACGAAAACCCTTAGAATCTAGTCTAGGGGACACAAACCCTCTTGAGTATTTAGGCATTTCCTATTTAGGGTCATCCATGGTATTTACACAGATTTTTGTTATTCCGCAGTCGTGTGAAGGGTATTTTGCAGTAGGGTTTTGAGGAATAAAATTGCAGCAGTTGCTTCTTGTTTATCTGGGGCTGAGCTACCCACTCTACAGTCATTCTAAGTTGTTTTTTCAAAGAAATCCAGGTTTGATCTGAAGTGTCATGTTTCTAGCTGATTTTATAAATCAAATGTAATCGGTTTTCAGTAATTTTGAAGGGTTATAAGGGCTGTTTCAGTCATCTTTTATCTGCAGATTTCTGATGAATATTCCAGTTAATTTTTGCTTCTAAAAATTCAGTATTTGGTCCACATTTTACTGGTAAAAATCAGAGAACAGTTTGAGGTGGGAAATTTCATCAAATTCATTGAAAGATTGTTGGGCTTTATCATGAACCCAGTCGCATTTTATAAGGATATATTTCAGAATTATTTTGGCAACTTAAATCTGCATATTTCTTCAGATTTTGGCGTTGAAAAATCTGCATTTCAGTAAGGGTTTAGTTTAATGACTAATCTATGCTGATCTACCATACAACCCTAGTCGCATTTCTTATAAATAATTTTGATCTGCATGACATTTAATTGCTTTCACCTAGTTAAATCTGTATTTGGAATTGGGATTGGTTGAAAAACCAACTTGTGGTTAAAGTGTCCCATTGGGGACATTACAAATGCATTGTAGCAAATTTAATTTCTTCCTGCTCATAAAGATTTGTAGGAGACAGCAAAATTTCAAGTCCTTATAAGACATTTGAAATTTTCAGTATATTTACTTTATTTTAAGTGTATTTACGGAGATATGATGTGCCCAAGACTGCAAAGAAGGAGTCACGTAGTCCCACCAAGCCCGCAAAGAAGGATTGAAGAGTGTAGTGTGGAAATACGTGTGCCAAGACGACAAAGTAGAGAGAGCAGATCCCTAAAGCCCGAGAAGAGGCATCCCCAAACCCCGCAAGTGGTGTGTATTGCGGAGCTAAACGAAGTTCTAAGATGCGAGTGGTGAAGTAAGCTTCCCCGAAATCGGATAAAGTCATCCCACAAACCCACCAAGCGAGTGTGTATTGGCGGAAATTCGATGTGCCACAACTGGGCAAAGTAATGGGTCCCAAAAACACCGCATAAAGAACTTCGAAACAGACCACAAATCAAAGATAAGGCAAGGTGTAATGGTCAGGGATGCGATGAGGGAAACTACCTCGCAGCAATGGAGTTGACAAACCTTCATGCAGTCCGTACTCTTTCCTGTACTGATACACTGCCCAAAGAACCCGCAAGAGATTAATAGGTTGTTATGTGGCCATGCGATAGGGCACAACTTTGAAGTAATGACCAATCGTAACTCGTAGTAACGTCAATCCCAAAACCAAACCCCCCCGCAGTGAAGAAAAATTAAACAGAGCTACTTGGTAATCCCGAAAAAAAAAAAAAAAAAAAAAAAAATTTTTTTTTATTTTTTTTTTTGCATAACTTTCGCTCATGTTGTCCAGAATTTTCAAGCTTTTCTTTTAGAACTTTCTGGAAAGGGCATTTTCATCCTGTTTTGGGCAATGGAATAAGAAAAGTCAATATTGCAGGACATACCAAAAGCCATAAAAAAGGAATCTTGTACATCCTATTATAATGATTGATAAAATTAAGGAAGCATGTCAAATAACATTTTTGGGAACTGTTTATTGTAACTGTCCTTGCATTCACCTGTGCCATGACGACGAGCCACAAATGGCACATTAAATAAACAAAAATCAAGAGTAAACAAAGGAAGGAATACTCGTCTATTGAAGCAAAAAGTAGCTGTATGATTAGCTTGTTAACAAAAAAGAGAGCCAGGGGTGTCAGCAGAGAGCGGAGATTGTGTTTCAATGAAGATTTGATGAATGGTGAGAGGTTTTTTCAGAATAAAAAAATTAGAAAATCAGATAACTGAATGCTTGAAAGCTAAGAGAGAGGCAAGGGAGTGCTGAATAAAAATCTGATCGTGAATATTGAGTTATGAATCAAGAGAAGAGGATACATAATCTATGTTAAGCAATAAGGATCTATATATCATTTTGTTTGTAATAATCTTTCTAATTTTGTCTTAGATTATAGAGTTGGGTGCTCCTTCTGCGGGTGCCACATGTGGCGGCGGGCAGCGGTGGTGCAGCGCTTGCTAAACTAGTGAGTGGGGTGCTTAGCTCTTTCTTTCTTCACGTGGGGTGCTTGGATATTCGGAAGTGGGTGCTTCCTAGTTTAAGTGGTGATCACAAACCAAGATTATTTGTAAGCTTTGGAATCGGTGTTACTAATAAGCCTTTGGTTGCAACATGTTGTTGTTTCCTCCCTTATGGTTTCCCCATCAAAATCTTTGTTTTGTTTTTTTTGTTTTTTTTTTTTTTGTGAGTTATTGTTTTCTTGCATGTGGTTAATCATATGTTCATGTTACAACTCTTGCTCCTAATCAAGTAACTTTATTTTGAAGTGCTTTAAAGTTTTGATCTGCACTGATTCAACCCCCCCTCTCAATGCTTGTGATTTCTAACAGCCTCTCTCCTACGGAGCGACTAGGGTTTGGTTGTGATTTGGTGCCTTCTAGGGCATATAACTTATTTATTCTTTGATATTCAGATTTGACATAATTTATAAGGCTGACATCTATCATCTTTTGTAATTATTTGGGGTTTGGAGACCTCTGTTTTGATCATTTCTCTTGACTGTACTTCTGCTGTTTATAATTAATTTTTCAGCTGAGGTTTTGATCAAGTTTCATAGTGAAAAGTGACTTAAAATCTTCTTAAAGTGTTTTCCTATGTTGTTGATGAGTTTTTTGATGATCTTTAGGTGATTTTCCACTAATTGCAAGCTGCTGTTATAAAAATCAGACTCCTGATTTACAGCTGTTATAAAAACCAGTTGGTTGATATAAAATCTGAGTTTAATCATTTGGGGTTTGTGTGATTTCCTCCTTTTTTAGTTTCAGCCCTAGAAAGGGACATTACACTATGGTACCACCGCTCATGTGCAACTCCCTCTACTGAAATATCCCTCTTTCTGGAATAATATTATCGAAGACTTTTGGCCTATTTTGTCAACCCAACGGCCAAAGGGGGAACACAAGGGTGACTTAAGTCACAATAAATTATTATAAAGTGCCTAATAGAAAAGAAGAAAAATAATAGAGCACCTATATTAATTTGTTTGACTTAATTATAAAGTGAAAATAGAAAGATAAAATAAAAGCATTTATTAAAATTGTATTTTAAAGGGGAAAGTGTGACTAGCCTTGGGGGCACATAATAGTGTTAAAAGAGGTCTAAATATATTTTTGGTATTCATCCTAGGGAGAATGACGACTTGCCTCAAGGAGGGAAAATGAAAACGTAGAAAGTAAAGAGGCCATATTATTTTGTATCCTCCCTATGAAAAAATGCGCAACTAGGCCTAGAGAGGGATTTTGCATAGAGAAAATCATTGCAAGTTGATTGGATTAGAAAAAGGCCTCCTTTGGGTCTCTTCTTCCATTAAAAGGAGAAGTCGACTTGCTTGAGGGGCATTCTATGATCATTTGATATTTTCTGAATTTGTATCTAAGCCTTGAGCTTTTGCAGAAATATTCTAAGGACGAAAACCCTTAGAATCTAGTCTAGGGGACACAAACCCTCTTGAGTATTAGGCATTTTCCTATTTAGGGTCATCCATGGTATTTACACAGATTTTTGTTATTCCGCAGTCCGTCTGTGAAGGGTATTTTGCAGTAGGGTTTTGAGGAATAAAATTGCAGCAGTTGCTTCTGTTATCTGGGGCTGAGCTACCCACTCTACAGTCATCTAAGTTTGTTTTTTCAAAGAAATCCAGGTTTGATCTGAAGTGTCATGTTTCTAGCTGATTTTATAAATCAAATGTAATCGGTTTTCAGTAAGTTTGAAGGGTTATAAGGGCTGTTTCAGTCATCTTTTATCTGCAGATTTCTGATGAATATTCCAGTTAATTTTTTGCTTCTAAAAATTCAGTATTTGGTCCACATTTTACTGGTAAAAATCAGAGAACAGTTTGAGGTGGGAAATTTCATCAAATCATTGAAAGATTGTTGGGCTTTATCATGAACCCAGTCGCATTTTATAAGGATATATTTCAGAATTATTTTGGCAACTTAAATCTGCATATTTCTTCAGATTTTGGCGTTGAAAAAATCTGCATTTCAGTAAGGGTTTAGTTTAATGACTAATCTATGCTGATCTACCATACAACCCTAGTCGCATTTCTTATAAATAATTTTGATCTGCATGACATTTAATTGCTTTCACCTAGTTAAATCTGTATTTGGAATTGGGATTGGTTGAAAAACCAACTTGTGGTTAAAGTGTCCCATTTGGGGACATTACAAATGCATTGTAGCAAATTTAATTTCTTCCTCCTCATACATGGGATTCAATGAAAAGTACGTGTCTAATTTCTGAATCCAAGACTTGGTAGAACTCTTATTGGAGCCATCATAAGTAGGGATAGTGATCTTATCCAACCTTTGCTGAATGTCTCTCTTGGGTTGATCCCATTGTGTTTTCCTTCCTTTCCTCGGGTTATTCTTCATCTGAAGGTCACAAAACTCTCGGAAAGTTACAACTTCATGTACTGCAACACTAAGTTCTGCATACTCCTCATGAAACACTACAACATCATTACCTAGATGAGGTCTTTGAGGCTCTACCTCATTTGGATGATCTTCTTCTCTTTGTAGGAATTTAGCTCTGAAAGACTTGGAAGGAGGGTTGATGGAGGCCCCATGATTCCCTGAAGACCTCGCTCCCCCTTGGTTTGCCTTGTTCACATTGACACCATGTATAGTTCGTACTAGCTCTGTCATAGATTACCTCAAGGTTCTCTAAATGGTTCTCTCCATATCTCTTTGAATAGCTCTGGTGTCCCTAGATTTCATCCTGAAATCTGCGACTACCCTATCCGAAAAATTTTCGTACTTTTAAAATAATGGGTCGTTATGTGTTTTTATTGCTTGAAAGCCCTTGTATTGCATCAAGATATTTCCAAAGAGCCATATTAGTCATTTTCGCCAAATACCCAGATGCCCAAAATTGTTATATTCTGTCGTCGGGATTTGTTTACGGGAAATTTGTATTTAATTATTTTGAGCTCCGTTTGAGACAATTTGCACTCCGTTTTAACTCTGTTGTGATTGAACATGTCATTATTCTATATACCAAAAGGGTTTTAACTAAAAATAAGTTTTGGGCTTTATTTGTGACTTTTGACAATTTTTCGTGTTTTTGTGTTTTCCCGTTTCGTTTTCTGTGAAATTTTTCTAGATCAATTCCTTTGCTGGGTTAGCCCGATTCTTGGCCTGGAGCAGCTGGAGAACATATACGCACGTTATGCCCGGATGAAGTCACCATTGGAGGTCTGGTTCACTGGGAAAAAACGAAGTCGTGCACTAAAAAGGCCCTGTGGGGTTGGGCGCATTTTTGGAAAACAAAGGATTAAGCTGCAGTGGGAAAAATAGAAGCAGTAGGCAGGCGGGAATTTTGTACCTGCCTAGTAGGGTACTTTTTCCCATGATAGAAAATTCACTTAAGCTGCACTGGGAAAATTAGAAGTAGTAGGCAGACAGGAATTTATTGCCTGCCTTGCAGGGTAAAAATTCCCATGGTGAAATAAAAGAAAAGTGACTTAAGTAAAATCATGGGATTTTATTGCCTGCCATGCAGGGTAAATAATCCCATTGTCAAAGTCAAATCACTTAAGTGGATCATGGGATTTCCGGGGCTGCCTTGCAGGGTAAAAATTCCCATTGCCATGTGTTTTTAAAAATAGAATTCTATATGCTAAAAAAGTGCGACCCACCTTGGGTGAATAATAATGCATTAAATAAATATTTGTTAATATTTATTCACCCAATTTTGACACCCAGGCTTGTGGAAAAGTCAACAAAAGGGAAGTGGACAAAAAGGAATTTAAAATTGAATTCCAAATTAAATAAATTTAATTTATTTAATGTAGCCCCTTTTGAGAAGGAAATAATACTTTTTAAAGTATTAATTGATTAAATTAAATTCTATTTTCAATGGCTATGGTCAAAGCACACTGTGAAGCTTAAGTGAAGTGGAAGAGTGGATGAATTAAATTGATTAAATTTAATTTAATGGATGGCTGTCCCTTAATCATGCAATTTTAGCACATCAGTTAAAGAGAAAAAACATGATTTTTAATTAATTAATATTGCCAGGAATAGGAAGGGCAATTATTAATTATAGAATTATGAGGGTTATATATAGGCATGGGCTGCCATAAGTGTGAATTAATTATTCATAGGTGAAGAAGGTGCAGCCTAGAGGAAAAGTGTGCCCCATATTGAAGAGGACTTGCTTAAAAGAAGATCAAATCAAGGCTAAAAGCTTCCAATTTTGGCGCATACATTGAAGGAGGCTGATTTGTGTTTGCATAATTGTTTGCATAGGTGATACAGGTGCTCAGGTGATGTTGGTAAAATTCATGCTTGTTCTGCATGCAAATAAAATGTCAAATTTTGGGGCAGCAGGCTTGAATTATGCAGATTTTTGTGATTAAAATTCATTGTGCATGCTCTGGTTGCCATCTTTGTCTGAATTAATTGTAGGAGTTAGATACATGTGCTTTTATAAAGAAAAGGAACTTATATCAATGTCCAATACATTGAATATTTCCTCTGAATTTGAAGGATTATCCATATCTGCACTAGTTTCGAAAAATTCCAGTCAAATAAGAAGAAAAAGAATTGTTCAGACAAAGATAGACAAAGCTATGGTGAAGAAAGATGAAAAAGAAAGCACATACAGAGTCAATGCACCACTTCTAATTTGCAGATATTTAAGACACAGATCTAGGCTCGGAACCTCTTGCTGAATTGATAGACAGATCCAAGCAGGAAAACTTCCTCATTGCGTTGGGCAAAAAAAAAAGGAAAAACCTTTACTCATGTGTGCGATTAAAAGCTGAATTAGTTCAGCTGCAGCTTTTCCTCCCCAGCCCAGTTGCCAAAGTTTGTTCTGCAAGTGGGAGATCCCTATCCAGATGCCATTCATATCCATATGCGTCCCAGAATCCCGATCTCATAGTTGCCAAAGCTTCTTCGGGCACAAAGGCTTCATCCTCTTGTTTCGATGTCCTGTGAAGAGTCCAGTGCATGGAAAATTCCTTCCAAGATCTTGTGCAAATCGCTCCATCTTCAATTGAAAGCCTTCATTGAATTTTTCCTTCATCCGGAGTGCTTTTGCAGAATTTTTAATGGCTCATATGCCATTAAAAAAATAAGATGAGGAGTATCGACTGCAACCCCGGCAAACATTGCATTGATGCATGTACTGGAGAAGAACTGCAAAACGCGTCAAGGTATCAAAGAGAAGACAAAAGCGAAGCAAATCCAGCTATTTCCCAGATCCACTTGTTTCCCTCCAGACAGCTTGTTTTCCTTCCCCAGATCCAGCTTGCTTTTCAGATCCAACTTGTTGTTTCTTTCTCTTCTTTCTGATCCATCATGTCCAATCCAATTTTTTTTCTTCCCCCACAGCCGTGCCAATTCAGCTTCTTTCAGATCTATTTGGTGAGAGTTAAACAAAAAGTCAAAAGAATCAGCGGCATGCAGACATGAAAAATGAAAAGACTGCAACTTTCCTCTTTCTCGTCATTCTTCCCTCCTCGGACAAAGTATTGAGCGAATCATTTAATTATAAAGCTTAAGTGATTGGCTTAAAAGCCATTACTTGAAGAAGTCAACTACTTGGAGATATATGTGCGTACGTGCAAAAATAGAGGGTCTATTTTCCTTGCAAATCATACATTCCTGCAAAGAGGAATTCCGGATGGAGATTGCCATTTTTTCTTTCCTCTGACTTCCCATGTTGGCCAGCCAGTTCAACTAAGTTCCAACGTGTATTTGCGCCCTGCTTACATTCTTAAGTAGAAGGAAGAACACCTTTAGGTTTAATGCTCTAAATTGTAAGTAGCAATCTTTGTTTTAACTTGTGTGAACTCCTGAGAGCCCCCTTTGGAGGGCAAAGATACAAGGATAGGTTTTTGGTGTTTGTTTTTTTTCCGGATAACTTTGTGTCACTGTGTACTTGTTTCCTTACTTTTAATCTTATATCGGATCTCATAAACTTTTGGTGGTTTATTAATCTGGATCTGAGCTGCCTTTGTTTAGAATTCTGTGTTATATTATTGGATTCTCTTGTGCATCAATCATCAGCTCTGCCACTACTGATTGGGAACTGCACTCTTCCCAATTCTTCAATGTGGTTATGTAGATTACCTTCTTCGAAAACTTTTCGACTTTTAAAATAATAAGGGTCGTTATGTGTTTATTGCTTGAAAGCCCTTTTATTGACATCACAAGATATTTCAAAGAAGCCATATTAGTCATTTTCGCCCAAATTACCCAGATGCCCAAAATTGTTATATCTGTCGTTCGGGATTGGTTTACGGGAAATTTGATTTAATTATTTGAGCTCCGTTGAGACAATTTGCACTCCGTTTTAACTCTGTTGGGATTTGGAACATGTCATTATTCTATTACAAAAGGGTTTTAAATAAAAAATAAGTTTGGGCTTTATTGGTGACTTTTGACAATTTTTCGTGTTTTTGTGTTTTCACGTTTCGTTCTGTGAAATTTTCTAGATCATTCCTTTGCGGGTTAGCCCGAGTCTTGGCCTGGCAGCAGCTGGAGAACATACGCACGTTTATGCCAGGTGAAGTCACCATGGAGGTCTGGTTCACTGGGAACAAACGAAGTCGTTGCACTAAAAAGGCCCTGTGGGGTTGGGCGCATTTTTGGAAAACAAAGGATTAAGCTTGCAGTGGGAAAAATTAGATAGCAGTAGGCAGGCGGGAATTTTGTACCTGCCTAGTAAGGGTACTTTTCCCATGATAGAAAATTCACTTAAGCTGCACTGGGAAAATTAGAAGTAGTAGGCAGACAGGAATTTATGTGCCTGCCTTGCAGGGGTAAAAAATTACCATGTGGAAATAAAAGTAAAGTGACTTAAGTAAAATCATGGGATTTTATTGCCTGCCATGCAGGGTAAATAATCCCATTGTCAAAGTCAAATAACTTAAGTGGATCATGGGATTTCCGGGGCTGCCTTGCAGGGTTAAAAATTCCCCATTGCCATGTGTTTTTTAAAATAGAATTCTATTATGCTAAAAGTGCGACCCACCTTGGGTGAATAATAATGCATTAAATTAAATATTTGTTAATATTTTATTCACCCAATTTTTGACACCCAGGCTTGTGGAAAAGTCAACAAAGGGAAGTGGACAAAAGGAATTTAAAATTGAATTCCCAAAATTAAATAAATTTAATTTATTTAATGTAGCCCCTTTTGAGAAGGAAATAATACTTTTTAAAGTATAAGTTTGATTAAATTAAATTCTATTTTCAATGGCTATGGTCAAAGCACACTGTGTGAAGCTTAAGTGAAGTGAAGAGTGGATGATTAAATTGATTAAATTTAATTTAATGGATGGCTGTCCTTAATCATGCAATTTTAGCACATCAGTTAAAGAGAAAAACATGATTTTTAATTAATTAATTGCCAGGAATAGGAAGGGCAATTATTAATTATAGAATTATGAGGGTTATATAGGCATGGGCTGCCATAAGTGTGAATTAATTAATTCATAGGTGAAGAAGTGCAGCCTAGAGGAAAAGTGTGCCCCATATTGAAGAGGACTTTGCTTAAAAGAAGATCAAATCAAGGCTAAAAGCTTCCAATTTTGGCGCATACATTGAAGGAGGCTGATTTGTGTTTGCATAATTGTTTGCATAGGTGATACAGGTGCTCAGGTGATGTTGGGTAAAATTCATGCTTGTTCTGCATGCAAATTAAAATGTCAAATTTTGGGGCAGCAGGCTTGAATTATGCAGATTTTTTTGTGATTAAAATTCATTGTGCATGCTCTGGTTGCCCATCTTTTGTCTGAATTAATTGTAGGAGTTAGATACATGTGCTTTTATAAAGAAAAGGAACTTATATCAATGTCCAATACATTGAATATTTCCTCTGAATTTGAAGGATTATCCATATCTGCACTAGTTTCGAAAAATTCCAGTCAAATAAGAAGAAAAAGAATTGTTCAGACAAAGATAGACAAAGCTATGGTGAAGAAAGATGAAAAAGAAAGCACAACAGAGTCATGCACCACTTCTAAATTTGCAGATATTTAAGACACAGATCTAGGCTCGGAACCTCTTGCTGAATTGATAGACAGATCCAGAGCAGGAAAGACTTCACTCATGCGTGCAGGAAAAACTTCACTCATGTGTGCAGATTAAAAGCAGTGGAATTATTCGAGCTGCAGCTTTTCCATCCACAGCCCAGTTGCCAAAGTTTGTTATGCAAGTGGAGATCCATATCCAGATGCAGATGCATATCCATATGCAGATCCAGATCCAGATCTCATAGTTGCAAAAGCTTCTGGCACAAAGGCTTCATCCTCTTGTTTCGAATGCAGCTCGTGAAGAAGTCAGTGCATGGAAAATTCCTTCCAAGATCTTGTGCAAATGCTCCCATCTTCCAGTTGAAGCCTTCATTGAATTTTCATTCATCCGGAGTGCTTTGCAGAATTTTTAATTGCTCATATGCAATTAAAAATAAGGATGATGAGTTATCGACGGCAAACATTGCATTGATGCATGTACTGGAGAAGAACTGCAAAAGCTTCAAGGATAAAAGAGAAGACAAAGCGAAGGCAAAATCCAGCTATTTCCAGATCCAACTTGTTTCCAGATCCAGCTTGTTTCCAGATCCAGCTTGCTTCCAGATCCAACTTGTTGTTTCTAGATCCAGTCATGTCCAATTCCAGCCGTTTCCAATTCCAGCTTGCTTCCAGATCTAGTTTGGTGAGAATTAAAGGCAAAAGAATCAGCGGCATGCAGACATGAAAAAGGACAAGACTGCAACTTTCCTCTTTCGTCTTCTTTCCTCGGACAAAGTAATTGAGCGATCAATTAAATTATAAAACTTAAGTGATTGGCTTAAAAGCCATTACTTGAAGAAGTCAACTACTTGGAGATAGGTGGCGGACGTGCAAAATAGAAGGGTCTATTTTCAGTTGCAAATCATACATGTCATGCAAAGAGGAATTCCAGGATGGAGATTGCCAGTTGTTTCTTTCCTCTGACTTCCACATGTGCCAGTTCAACTAAAGTTTCCAACTTGTAATTGCCCTGCTACATTCTATAAGTAGAGGAAGAACCTTTAGGTTAATGATCAGAATTTGTAAGTAGCAATCTTGTGTTTTAGACTTTGTGTTGAACTCCTGAGAGCCACTTGGAGCAAAGGAATACAAAGGAGTAGGTTTCCGGATAACTTTGTGTCACGGTGTACTGTGTTTCTTACTTTTAATCTTATATCTCTCAATAAACTTTGTGTTATTTTAGATCTGGATCTAGAGCTGCCTTTGTTTTAGAATTCTGTGTTTATATGTATTGGATTCTTCTATGTGCATGCAATCAGCTCTGCCATCTACTGATTGGGATGCACATCTTCCCCAATTCTTCTATGTGTTTATGTAATTACCTTCTTCTATAACTTTTCCTTTCTTTAAACAACTACTTACTTGCTGTATAGATGTTCAGTTATGGTTCATGAACTGAGTAGTTAAAGTAAAACCCCATTTAGATATTAGCATACTTAAATTGACAAATCTGACACGGAAGCCTCACCGGTAAAATGAGGGAGATTTATCTCATGACTGCCTAGGTTTTGTGCTATGCAGAAAATCTAGCCAACAAGCTCATTTCATCTATAGGAGGAGCTATTTATTCCCTGTCCCCCATGGTATCTATTTCCTTTTTAGGTGACTAAGCCCTTCTCTTTTCCCACTGATAATACATGATTTCTCTTTGATTAGATTGCATGAGAAATTAAAATATGATTTATCCGGAACAGGCTGGCACAATTACGCTCTGATACCATTGAAATGTCCCTTTTTATAATTTTTTTGATATTTTGATTTTTTTGCAATATTTTGAATAAACAATGTTGAAACAAACCCTAGATAATAACAAATAACTAAAATATGCAAAATTGATAATAACCATCTGTAAATTTTATTCAAATAAGTTGATAACAAATTTATTGCAACAAACCCTAACTGTAAAGTCCACAAATGATGAATTCAACAATAAATACCAATTATGAATCAGTGGGATAAGGTGCAATAGTCTATAATGGTCCCAAAAGATGGTACGACAACTTGGAATTGTTGAATATGCTTGTTTTGGAAGGTACTATCGATGCCAAGTATGGCGCCACTCTTGGTATAGCACTGAATTCACCTTGTAGCAGTACGACACCCCCTAAATGATGACGCCGACAACAAAAGGATGACATAAACCCTACCAAGCCCTAGATGTATGACGTCAACCCTATGGTTGTTGAAATAACAACATAAATAACTCAAAATAGATGACGCCAAATCCTGAAAGTGATGCCAAGGTAAAGTAGGTACGATAGGTTGTACGACAACCGTAGATGGGTGATGCCAAGACTGGAAATGGCTACAAACCCTGAATTCTGATATTTGAAAACAACAATAATTCCTCCTCAAACCCCAACGCACCAATGTGGCAAATATTTCAAATCTTATGCAAGATCACACCTGCTGAAACTGCAATTTGGATCCTGATATGAAGCACAATAATGATTCTTGCATGGAATCACCTCACTAGGTATGAGGGTTTTCATCCTCATGCCCGTTCACCAGAGGGTTTTTGTTCTCTAATGTTGAAAGTTGAAGCTGCTGCTCAAAACTCACACGATAAAAGATGAATGATCGAATGGAATGCTTTCCAAAAGCCCAACACCCTCTTCTATAATTTCTTTTCACCCTTTTTGATAAAACGCCAAAAAGTAGTGCCTACCTTATAATTAGACATTGTCATGCTCTTTTTTAATAAAGTCACTTTTATAATTGTTTTTTGGCCCAATTAATAATTATTACACTTAAGTGTCCTTTTTCATGTTATAAAATTAAATTACTTTTAGGACCACTTAAAGTAATATTATTAATTTATTTCCCTTGCTTTATTCCCTTAGCCTAAAAGAAATAATGAATAGGCTATTGGTTTTTGCCCACTTTTTAATTCTGAAAAGGGGACAAGCCATGCCGATCGATGTAGAAGTACGGTAGTTAGACGATCTCTGTAGTTAGCTGCTCTTGTATTCATCTATTTGCAGTTATCACACCATATACACAAAAACAAGAAAATAAAGGTTGAGGACTCGGTCCTCATTTTCGCTTAAGCAACCACTGTTGTAGATCATTGCCATCTGATCACGAACAGTATAAGACTGTCACTGCTGCCACTTGGATATTGATCCCGACTTTAGTCATTTTGGTGCTGATTGGTTTGCCACTACTTCACTTTTACGGCCCTATCACTAGCAATTGGCGAGAGGTCGCTTAATTCCCTCCAACCTCCGAAGCCTCTTGACTCCTAGCTCAAATAGCTGGATGAGTGACAAGAGTTCCCCCCTATCATGATGTTGGATTCCATTGAAAATGCGTCAATGAGGCAATATTTGTTTTTTAAATTATATATTTTTTATCTTGACACTAAACGATAACTTTTGATGATAACACTATTTGATGACATGCAAGTCTTTTACAAAAAATGACTTAAGAGATTCTAGACTTTTGACTAGAGTCTTATAGACTTTATTTGATTGAAAAAATAAATGTTGACCTTAACAATGATACTGACTTTGACTAGATGCAATAACACAACTTTGTTAATAGACTCTATTAATATATAAAATAGACAATTTTAGCATTAGTTATAGTCAATATAAGATAGATAACATTGACTTAAAACATTATTTTGATCATTTTAATTTTCAGACTAAATTTATGAAACCAACATACTATATTAGAAGTAGAACTATTTACATGGCACTTTATAACTAATGGACTCAAATTCATAAGATCCTATTACAAAACACATAATTATATAAAATTTATTACATCGAAAGGTGTTTGCTCTATGAGAAAGAGACTCCCCTACGGATAACATCTAACGGTCCAAAAACTCTGCATCGATGACCATCTTAACGGTTCAAATGTAATGTCCCCATTTCTGAAGACCCTTAGCCTATACTTCCCCGTGGGCTTCAGGATGTTGCAAGGGGAACATTTTTATTAAATTATTAAATATTATTGCCTCGAGCAATAATTATTTAATTATGAAGATTATTTATTTTAATTCCCAAAATATAAAAATTAAATGGGGAATTAATTAAATAAATATTTAGGTGGCTTTTATTGATCAAATCACTCTTTGAAAAAGGGACGCCACACCTAGAGAAAACAAACTGCTTTTATTTAATAATTTTTCTCTCTTAGGGATTTCAAATTTTGTGCCTCCTTGCTTATAAAAGGAGTGCTAGGATCATTATTATTATTATGTTATGATGATATTTATTTTATGCTCCATGCTTGGAGTTGGGATGTATGCCCATTGATGTTCTCTCTCTCTCTCTTGCGTGGGAGGTTGAATTGAGCTGATTTTGAGATTCGATTGAAGTATTTATTTGTGAGATCCATATTTCTGGCTTTGACAAATATCTGGTCAAACTTGCAAGTGAAAATCTGTATTTTCTACTGTAGCGCCGTCACTGTAGCAGCTGGTTTTTGGTTATCAAGTTGAAGTGTTTTGTGAGTGCTTTGCAAATTGGTTTGTTGTATGATCTCTCTAAACCCTAGGCGACTTCTTCTATGATGTTTGTGGAATGTTTTTAGAGCATTATTTGATGTGAATCGATCAGCTGGTTGCATCTTCTTTTTGGCAGCAATTCCTTTGTAAGGTGATTTATGCATGTTTTGCCCTAGCTCGGAGTGCCTCAATTGAACAATCTAACTGATATCTAGTTGCTGCTATTAAGATTTAATTACAGCGATTTCTTTTGTATTGAGTATCCCATGCTTGGCGTATTCTCTTGTGTTCATATGACTGGCTGTAGCTAAGCGTTTTTGTGGAGTATTTTAATGTGCAAGCTATCTTTCCCTAAACCAGTGTATGCCTACATGGTTTGTGATCATTTCAACGACTAAAATTGAAGGGAAGTCTGCAATATTGATGATATTTCTGCCTTGTGAGTTAACTAGATTCCAAGTAAAATCTGGGTGTTAATATACTATGGCAGCAACCAGCTTCAGTGAGTATGATCCGAGTCTGTGCATTTATTAATCTTCTTTAGCAGCGATCTGTATGAAGGAGGGGTTTGAATATAATTTTTAATGCTTCATAACACCAGGTTTGAACGAGTTTGGAGTGTGAGAAACTCTCTCTATAACAGCGAACTGTGGTAGTAAAAGTAATTTGAGTTTGAAGGATGTTTTCACCTTCATAGCAGAGGTTCATAGCAGAGGTTTGTAGCTCGATTGCATATCTTTTATGACTCAGATATTTTAACATTGGCAGCTAGCAATTGCATGTCTTTGTGATGTTTTAAGGACTGATTTGAGAGTACATTTGGAGTACTTAATAAGCTTCAGGGGCAGCAATCAGAGTAATAACAATTTTGATAACAATGGATTGCATTGATTACAAAAGAAGCCTATATCTGATTTGTATGTTCAGCTGAGAATTAATTGCTAGCTAATTAGTAGAGGCCATTAAACCCTTGTCTTCGGGTTTATTGAGTCACCTATTTGATTGGTCCAAGTAAATTGTGACTGAGTTTAGCTATTTACAGTTGATTAGTGTATTAAAGGGTTGTTGGTTTGCATATTTTCCATTGATAACAGAAGTGGGATATTAAATTAAACCGGATATACGTGGGATCATCTAACATGTACCACATAACAAGAAAATGACACCACAACCTTTACATAAATTCCCAGACAAACCCAAAGCGAGAGCGAAATCAGGTTGCATGTATGTTTTTCATGATCAATTACCAAGGCCGACTGTTGATGGGAAATGGAAGCTGAGTTTGAGTGGGTGGGAGTATTGAGTACCGTTGTAGAGCTTGTGAGAGATAACAACACGAGAGAAACACCGTCTCCCAACATGTGATGCAAGTTCATAATCATGGTGGCTTCCGCGTTGATGGTTATTTAATTAAGGAAATGGAATTCCCAGGGAGGGTGAGAGGGAGGAAGCTCCCTGAGATGCATGTCTGAAACATATTCCTCTACATGTTCGTCGTACGATGTGAGATTAGGAGGAAATTCTGCAACAAATACATGCTCCTCCACATTTACTTCCCTCTTCTCCTATTGCAATACCCCCTTTGAATCTTTAGTCTGCAATGCAAACAGATTCTCATTCACATTTTACAAACAATAATGTTAATACATATATAAAAGAGAGAGAGAGAGATTTACCACGATACACGAGAATTGTGGGTTTTTGGAGAGAAGAACTTCTAGCGTAAGAGACGTCCATTGGTCTATCCAACTGAAGAACAACATGGACGCAAAGAGAAAATGAACGAGTGTTGAGAATTTCCCACATGGGCTCATGACAAATTGCTCATCATTCTCGTTTTGCATGCTCATTAGTCTGAGTGCCATTCAAGCGGATCTACGATTGATATGGATTATTACTATTGGCAGGGAAGATGAATAATTAGCCTAAAGTTTATAACTGTGGGTATCGTGGATGAAATAACTACTCTGTCTACTTTTATTTAAGAATGCGTACTTGCATGAGTCTCATCCAACAAACCTTGCTCGATTATTTATGCTGAATTTATGGCACATTTTTTGAAATGTTTTTGCACAGCTTTTTATTAGTTAAGATGATGAAACGCAAACATCAAACGACAGTCACAATTGTCAGTCACAATTGTCTTTTTATTACGCCGAAATGCGTTTGCTCTATGAGAAAGAGCCCCCCTACGGATAACATCCAATGGTCCAAAAACTCTGGATCGACGACCATCTGAACGGTTCAAACCAGATATACGTGGCACTGACATATCTGCACTTTAATCTCTTTTCCGTCGATTTTTATTGTTCGTGTCCGGAGTTGCTTTTTGCTATCAATTTCCACTGTCGTTTGGATTTCCGCGGTGATCATGTATTTCCTAGCTCGGATTGAAGACTTTTGAACTCTTGAGCGTCCACTGGAGCAGAGAAACGACTATGCCAGCAAAGGAATTTGATGATCAGTACCACGCCTTGCGATTATCTAAGGCTAAAATAACGTTCCTCAATGTAAAGGAGTAATTCATCTAGCTGGTTGGCGTTGGGCATGGCAGGCAATCTGGTCTTAGTTGTGGCGTTCTCATTTGTGAAACAACATGAACAGATATTGCCCATTTTGAACCTGACCTGCTTTGAGTCTTCTATGATTTGATTGAATACTAAGTGATATGTTTAGTGCATCTTTTACACCATCGCTTTGTTCAAATGCCAACAATTCACGGAATCCAACACAATACACACATTTCTTAAATATTAAATTTAGAGAAGTTAGTGAGATAAGGGCGGCACTAAAAGTAGTCATATTAAATATTTAGAAGATAGGGATATGCTAAATAAAATGTTGTATATGAATCGTTTATTACACATTAGTTACGTCGAAAGGCTAAAACTACAAACAAAATTTCACATCGGCAATATTTTTCTACCACTCCTTACATTCAAATAATATCTCTAGAGAGAGAGATCTGCATCGTCTTAAACAACACCCTTCGTCTCCTTCAAACGATTGACATAAATATCATTGGGTTGTTGGACGGTTGAGTTTCACATTGTTTCCCTTTCCATTTTCGCCATCCTCACACTTCTCCACCCTCTAACCCCTTCCTCACCCCTCTTCTTCCCATTGTTTCTCTTCCTCCAATTTGACTCCTTCAAAAGATCTCCTTCGACGTTTCCATCGTACATTTCACGTACGATTGCTAGTATAATGAACGCCTCTAAACCATTGACTCGTAATCAGACTCCAAAAACAAATCAACTTCAACCATTAAATTAAAAACTAAAACAATAAAAACTGATTGACAATTTGCTTATGGTGGCAGATGCACAGAGATGGTAGATCGGTGTTGTAATAGTGGAGACACGAAGCACTAGACAATGTAATTTAGAGAGTTGGTAGATGTACATATTGCATCATTTGAGCTGTTTGGAGAGTCTGCATATTTGAATAGAGATATCCATTGTTTAGTTGCAAAGCCAAGAGACATGATCATATCCACATGGCTAGATATCAACGATATTTAGAACTGTAAGAAAAGAATCCATATGGAAAGACTTCTTAACAGTGAAATAGACACAGTTGATGTGATATCCATGCAAGATCAAATACTAATAGGCATGAAGCGTGGATCTGTAGCAATGATTTCCCGAAGAGAACATCTCAAAAAACATCAAATTTTGGCAGGCTTTATGGTGGACTGTATCCGTCCTTTAAACTGCTCATGCAAACCTTTCTTTTTCACTGGTAAACTTCCATTGAGAGGAGTAATAGCTTATGTAGTCACGCTGGAACCAATAGCACACGACTAACTGATCTAATTGTAAAAATATATGGAGCAGACCGTAACACGCGGGGTTGAAAGAATGAAACAACAGTGCACTGCTTTGCATAGACAGAAATAATTTCTCACATCACAAGAGCAATACAATAGACATCTGCCCGTACACGATTTAGCATTCCATATCGAACTTGCTTTGATACCAAATGAAATTGAGGTTCAGATTTTAATGAATTTAACATAATAAAGCTTCACTCATTCGTCATGTATTCCATAAAATACATTACATATATATAGTAAGATGATCTCCTATGAATAAGGAGTCATATTCCATCTCTTATCATCTCTCCCGCTAATGTTAGTGAGTTGTTTCATCAACTCACACAACTATAAACTAATATTATCTCACTCATATTATTATGAGTCATTTCTCAACAACTCATATAACAATAAACCAACACTTATATAAATTCTAATGTACGCACTATTATTTCCTAACATATTTACATGACCGAGTTACTTTTTATGCAATATTAATATTCCATTAAAACCAGGCACCCAGACTTCAAACATGTGTACTCTAAAGAGTAGTCATGGTGAACAAATGTGGCAAAACGAATTTTTTGCATGTTCATAGTTGGAGCTATGGTACTGCAGTTTGTGTCTCCCCGAATCTTAATTTTTTCATCTTGCAAAATGTTTTTAAGATACCAACATCCTTTACTATATCCCTCAAGTAACTTTTCCACACAATAGGATACATTCCACATGTGAAAGGAAAAAAAAACATTATACACGATGTTTGCAGTATATGTAGCTTGTTTTCTCATTTTATACATGACATTTGCTTGTTCTCCAGTGTGAGGGTGTTTTATGCTCTTTAAAGGGCACACATGTAAGTTTCTGAAAGTTAGAATTCCAAGATGACTACTAAAACACTGCATAATAATTTAAAAGTACAAATTGTGTTAAAGCCACACCATGAAAAGGTTGACGCAAATATGGCAAAAGGAGAAAAACTCTTCACAGGTCCAAAAAAATCCGTGTGAATTGATGAATGATAACGAAGTTTACAAAATTATCACACATAGTATTAGGAAAGTAGTGAAGAAAAGTCCTGAGATTTTTTCAAAAGCATAAGAGTTTGCATTAAGAATTAGAAATGAGAAAAAGAGGAAGACTTTCAAAGAGAGTTAAGAATGGTTACCTTTCAAAAGTGTGGGGACATGGGTCTTTGGGGGTTACCAAAGTAATTATTCCCAATCACTCAAGTAGAATGTTGGGAGTTACAAATTTGTGACTCATATATTCCATAAATGAGAAATCCACATCTGGAGGGAGTTGGATGTAACCCCAATATTCTGTTATAAGTAATTTTCCATGTGGGGACGAAGTGTTGGAGATGACTCATTGCTAATTCCCTTTAATATGGAATAAGAGAAATTACATCCACATAGTTTAGTGAAGAAAGAGGTAGGAAATATTATAAACAGAATACCCAAGTCCCACTCTTAAACCAAATCAAGGGTAACTTCCTTACAGGGTCTAATGCCATCTGGAAGTTAAAGGCCTTTCCTTACACTGTATACCTTGTTATTTGGGGCCAGGTTCTAGTTGTTACAACTTGAGCTGTGCTACAATTCACCCATGCATAGACGTTATAATTCTTCATAGCTAAAATGCTCAGTAGTGTCTCTGTGGTTGATTAAACTATCTATTAGGGGTCGAGCTCATGCAATCGCAGTGCTTGGCTATATAATGAATGTGGAGTTCAGTGTTTGTTCCTGCTTTCTTGTTTACTGTTCCAGTCTTGTTTCCTATGCAGCTTTGTATATGACATAAATTTCTTGAGTTCTCTTTTCTTCATCAATATAGTTTTACTATATTTCAGAAGTTGAATATTTGTGCATGTATACGTTTACGATTTATCTTAAACATTTGCAAGTGCTGTTTGGTTTTACAGGTCAGAGATGAACTAGAGCACTTGCTTGATGATGACGAGGATATGGCTGAGATGTATTTAACAGAAAAGCTGATGCAGCAATATCCGGATGGGGCTTCTTCTCCCTCTTCCATTCATGTGGCAAGAGGTCGAATGGAGCATAAGTCAACTCATTCTGATGCAGAGCAGCAAAGGTGATATATTTACATTTTTGTGGAAGTTTATGACTATTTTGTAAGATATGATGGAAACATAAGTAAATTGTGTTCTGAAGAAATTCAGATCTTTTAATGTATGTCCATTTACTATAAACCTTCTAGTACAAACTGCTTCTTAAGAGGGATACTGAACCACAAAATCTGTGGAACTTTTCTGTCAGTGGTTTTGAAGCCTTGAGCGGCACATTAAATATATTAAGTGGAGATGAGAACAGCAGCACAAGTAGTAGCACCCATAGTGGTACTAAGGGTCTTGATGTGGAAGAGCTGGAGATGCTTTTGGAGGCTTACTTCATTCAGATTGATGGAGCACTTAATAAGCTATCAGCAGTATGTTCTACAAAATTATTGTCAAATTTATGCATTTCAATCATCTGATTACTTATTTCTTTACATCTTAATATGCTGTGTAAGTAGAATGGCCCAAAAACCCAAGGGACTCAGAGGAGGGTAAGAAGGGCCCATCCAACAAAAGCTGACAAAACCGTACAGTCACGGTTTTGAAGAATGTTAGGAAATCACAGACTATGCAACAATGAATACACAGAAATGTGAATAACAAAATAACAGTTTACAGAGATAGAGATAAATGAAATATACGAAATACCAAACATGCAAGAGACGAACTTCAGATTTACATGGTAAAACCCCAGCTGGGTGCTTAGGGAAACAACCACGGTGCAAGATATCAAGCTTTATTAACTCAAGATGAACAAATTACATGCGAACTCGTTATATGATAAACTTTAGATCTCCACAAAAATATATACACCTAATTGGCGAAGTACGGTTAGGATTCCTCCTAAAAATAGAGTGGAAAAATGCCATTAGGATTTTTCTTTCTAAAAATAGAATTTAGTTGAATTCGTCTCTCTAGAAACAAGGGATTGACTCCTTAATTTTTGCTTCAAGGGTTCCACCCCTGAACCCCCGCCAGGGGGGGCTCCATAACATGTCGCGCCCCCTGTGGACCCCCTTGCGACAAGAGTGGGGGGGGGGGCAAGCCCCTCACACCCCCTTTAAAAAGTGAGGTACAAACAGCGCCACAAAGGGATCCAAAAATTTAACTTTGTTGGCACATATGTAACGAGGAAAACACCAAAACACAAGGAAGAATAGGGGGAAGAGATAAACAAAAGAGAGGAAAACACGGCAGGGAATAACCATAAACAGAAAACTGTGCCAGTTAGAGCCTCATTTTGGAAGCACATAAGAACCCTAGAATAATGCAATTTTACAATTAATAAATGTTTCGTACCAAAGTTAGGTGTCTACCCAATGCCTCACTTTGATGTGTGTGTGCATATTGTAATGTCCCCTTTCTAGGGCTGAACTGAAAAACAATGAAATAACCCAAGCTGAAAATATTCTGATTTGTATATTAGCCAACTGAAAAATAGAACATCAGTGAACAACAATCAAATTTTTAGAACAAGGAAAAAACAATAATTCATCAAAATATCACCATTCACAACATCTGAAGTATGTAGAAGCACTTAAAGAATATTTTAGAAAATTATCAACCAAGAAATCAGCCTCTAAACACAACTAGAAATTAAAGAAATGACAACAAATTATGTCCTTACAAAATGGCTGGAAATGAACGTTTCCAAGCCCTAAAAATGAAGTACAAAGCAAATAGTGGCTGCCAAAAATACAGAGAATGCAATGATGGCTGAGTTGAGCGATGTTGTGCCCTAGAAACCACCAATCTCTTCTCCAAGGTGGGTCGCTCTCCCTAGGAGAGGGGCTGAATTTCACCTTAGAACCAAACCCTTGTTGAAAATAGGCCTTATCCACCTCTTTGAAACACTTGGAACAATTAATTGAAGAGTTTTCGTTCTCCAATTATCAAGGTTTTTGTCTTCCTTGTGAAGCCACACTAAAGGATTTTCGCCCTTTAGTGGAAGGAAATTGAGCACATAGCCCAAAACCAAGTAAAGTATAAATTTTATGCCAAATATGATGCCCAAATGAGGCCAAGCAATCTCCTTTTATATCCCTTTGGTGGCCCCAAACCCAATGAGGGAGTTTCCCTCATGACCGACTTCATAATGATGTTACTTTTCTTTTTTGTCTTTGGCTTTTTACTCCTTCAACCCAGTTGACCTAGCTAAAGTGAGAAAAACCATGAAAGAAAATGCAAATGCTTATGAAATAGACTGAAAAACATGACAAACACTTCCCTTGTTCACCTCCTCCTTGCCCACGGAAAGTGGAATGGGCAAGAAGTCTCAAAAATGAATTAATTTGAAAAATGGGACATTATAATCCTCCCTTCCCAAAATTGCTTGCCATCAAACAATTGCAAACTTGGATGCTCCAATAATCTGGATCCCGAACTTGTCAAATGAAGGAGCTTCAACCTAAACAAACTCATACCTCTGTTGCCTCTCTCTTCATTGAACTCCTCTTCATCCTTCACTTCAAAAACAACTGTAACAACTTCTTCCTTTGCACACTCAGCTGTATAAAAATCCTTATAGATTGTTGTAACCTCAATCATAAAGAAAAAAAATGGTGAATAACCAGTAGTGTGACAAGGTAATCCATGCCCCAATGTGGCAACCTCATTCTTTGTTCCATTCTTGTCAACTAAGGTGGAAGAACACTCCATATTCCCAAATACAAATGCAACTGAAATTAGGTGGGGGCTGCTAGAAATGATGACAGCAACATCAATGATGGTGGTTTGGCTAATGGCTGCCATAAAAACACTTCCCTTCACATTTATTGGGTGATAATTGTCTTAAAATATTCCTAAAGTGTCTCTACATGTTTTAGATGATGTGAATGGCGATATTTTGTCATGAATTATTGTTTTTTCCTTGCTGTTGTCCTAAAAATCAAACTGCTGTTATTTTTTTCAGTTGGCTGGTATAAAAACCAGAATACTTCAGTTTGGGGTTTGTGTTATTTCATTGTTTTTCAGTTCAGCCCTAGAAAGGGACACTACAATCCATATGCCGAATGAATTTTTGATGATGTGGAGCCCATGTTTACAGCGAAGGGGAGGAGATTGCAGATTTGGAGAGGGAGGCAAAACAAATAATAGCAGGAGGGCTTGGTGAGGATCCAAATGATATCTTTGTGGATGATGTTGTTGTAGAGGAGGAATCTTTCCCTTCCACTTCCACTAGGCAGCCGCAACAGACTTATAGTAGGACTAGGCGTTAGAAATGAAATGTAATATGTATACTTGATATTTCATCTGACTCAATGAGCATTGTAGTTTGTAACATTGTATTTTGTATTCTATTTTGGTCCAAAATCGATATAAAATATAGTTATGCATTCTATACATTCATTTCTCATATCATTTAAAAATGTTTTATATATTATTTAAGTTTATTTTATGAATTTCTATGTTTTTAAAGTAGCGATGAAGTTGCTAAGTAATTGCCGAGAAACTCCCAAGTCCCAAATGTGTCTCAAAATTCTGGGCTTCCGAGTAATTGTCGACTACGAGTTTTTGAACTATGATCAAGGCACTCGCTGAGGTTCTTTGTTTTTCCTCCATAAACGTGTTTCATTTGAATGCCTCCACATTTTGCATACATGTCAATTAGGGCAAAGACCACAAAAATATTGAACAAAAATTCTTTAAAATTATTGTTTGCTAGAATTCAATGCTCTGTTCCAATGCTCCCAGATCAATATACATTGGGAGGATGATTTCAGAATACACTGAGTTTGGCATGACACCAACTAAGAGCCCCAATCTCATTTTGCAATAACTGAGGGATTTGCAATGTTTTTCCCTTGTCCAAATGATACATAGACAATTGAATTACCAAGTTAACATGGAGAATTCTTAATTTCAATATAAATGTGTAATGTCCCTTTTTTGGGGGACTCAGGAAATGATAAAAATCTCCCAAATTAGATTTAGGGCATTTGCTATTATAACCTTGCAAAATTGAACTTTAAACCCTTCCTAGGGCAGCAACTTCCCTAGGTGAAAACATCCCTTCGAAATGGGGTTAAACCTTGCAAAATCCCTTCCAAACTTATGTCAAAATAATTAGAAAATCCTTAGCAATCATTTGCAGCTGTTAAAAATCAGATTTGCATGTGAAATTAATTAATTATGGAACCCTAACCAGCGGACATTCCTGAGCTTGCTAAAAATAGTAGAACATACCAAAATTCACCAAACTTGAAATCTTGGCTTAAAAAAATATAGAGAATAAGATGATAATTTCAGATTTACCAAAATGTCACCACACATACCAAATTACCACTTCAATATAGGCCGCTCCACTTGAAATAAAATATAATTTGCATCAAAGAGACAACACATGAAAGAGAAAGATATTTTCTTTCCTTTCAAACTAGCTTGTGCACCAAAAACCTCATGAAGGGTTTTCGTCCTTCACAAGTTCCCCAACCAAGGGTTTTTGTCCTTGGATGAGATCCTCAACCCAAGGAGTTTCTTCCTTGAGAGAGTGAGTAAAAGGGCTACACTAGCAAACTTTCACCAAAATAAGAATAATCTCCAAAACATAATGCAAGTGACCTCCTAAAATAGCCATAAGGAGTGCTTATGAACATGAGAAATGATGGCCGACCCCTTAAGTAAGTGATTTTTAAATATTCAAAAGGGTATTTGGGGCCTACATGCTCTTAATATCTTTCTTACTAAACTACTTAAGTTTATCTAGTGGAGCACAAGGCTTCCAATAGGATAAATGATAATAAATGAAAACAACTATCTAAGCAACAATACAAATATAATTCAGATTTCCCCTTGCTTTTCTCCTTAGACCCATGGGGAAAGAATGGGTTGCTACAAATGAATTTGCCCGCTTCCTTTGGGTCAGACTCCATTGGTCTTCACCCCACTTCAAAGACTTTTTCTTTGCAGTGTGTTATTTCCCCCCTACTTCCTCCACATATGCTATTCATAATGGTCCTGACGGGAACCCCTTCTTCGACCTCTACACTGGTATCTCCCAGTTTTCTGCTTTGGGAGAGGTCATTCTTTTGGGGGATTTCAATGCACGGACCATAAACATCTAGGTGCCTTCCCATGACAGGTTCGGTGATGTGGTTTGTACTTCCGAGGTTGATCTTGACTCTATTGGTCTCCAGAGGATGTCAGAGGACTTAGTGGGGCCTTTGACCTCCTACGGCCGACATATTTTGCAGTTGGGTGAGTCTCACGGGCTGGTGATTCTGAATGGTATTCTGTGCTTCCCTAACTCTAGCTTCTTCACCTATACACCTCACTGTGGAGGGGCTAGTGTTGTGGACTGCATTCTTTCTTCCTCTAACCTGATTCCTCTCATTCATCACCTTTCCATCTCCCTCGTCCCCCTTGTTGACCATGTTTCCATTTCCTTCTCCCTGCAAGTTAACCCCCCCCAGGCTCCTCATCTCCGATGTCCCCCACGTACTATCTTAAAATTTGGGGAAGATGATCTTGTAACCTTCTCCTTTCCACCTCCGTCGTCTTCTTCCTCCTGAGCCTCAGTTCACCTTGCTTCATACTGGCACGAAATACAACCTCCTTTCCTCCATTATCCATGAGGCTGCCTCTCAGTCCTACCCCCATGTTACCCTTACCCCTTCTCATAGAAAAACATGTCCTATGAACAAATGGTATGATGAGGAGTGCAAGGCCCTCCACCGTCAGCTTCACCATGCTTTTATTCATGATCTCCCTTCCTTTTCCTCTTTCAAATCTGCTTATCGCAACCTCCTCCGCCATAAGAAACGCATGTTTATTTCCCGGCAGAGACGGGAGCTTCGTGAGTCCCTCTTACACTCCCCCAAACACTTCTGGCACACTATTCTCCCCTGACACTCCCCCCTTCCGCTTGATTTAGATCCCAACTCCATTTACACCCACACCTCCACCCTTTATGATGTCCCTTGCTAGGACCAGATTTAGGTGATCTCCTCTCCCCTTATTTGCCACCTCTTCACCCACACATTTGTCAGAAAGGCCATTTTGGTTATGAATAGTTGCAGGGCAACAAATGAAGAGGGTTTTAAGGCAGAGCTTTTCAAACATGGGATTAGCACTTTGACTAGCTATTTGGTGGATCTCTTCAACCGGGTCGTTTGTAAAGGTTTTCCAGACACTTGGTCCCACCACATCATTCACCCTATCCACAAATCGGGCCCTACCTCGAATCCCAACAACTATCAAACGATCATGGTTGGTCACACTTTCTCCAAGCTCTATGCTACTGTCCTCCACATGCGGCTATCGGAGTTTCTAGACCAGAACCACTGCAGGGCCAAGGGACAAGTGGGGTTTCGTCCAACCTACCAGACTATAGACCACATCCTCACTCTTCGGGCCATCATTGCGGAAGCACGTCACCGTTCTTCCAGGGTGTTCTGTTGCTTCGTTGACCTCCAGAAAGCCTTCGACTCTGTCCTGCGGGAAGCCCTCTTCCTGCGTCTTAGAGAGATTGGGATTTCTGAGACTCTTCTTGTTGCCATCACATGCCTTTACGAGGAGGTTTTGGGCCGTCTTCGTACTGCGGCTAGGTTCTCTGACTTCATCAGGAGCGCCATCGGGGTCAAATAGGGCTGCCCTCTGTCACCCACTTTGTTAAGTATCTATATGGATGAGTTGGAGGATCTTCTTAAGGACCACATCCAGGATGGTGACAGACGTCTTCTTCACTAGGTTTTGATCTCGTCTGTATCTAGATCTGTCAATTAAATCAGTGATAGGTTCAGGGCCTATGTCTGTATCATTGACTTCAGCAAATTTGGAAGCTATGCATGATTCTGCTGATCCTTTCCTTTCATCATGCTTCATCATGGCTGGAACAATCTTTGTCTAAGCTGTTTTTCTTTTAATTCTGCCGAAATCCCTTACAATTGGATCAATTTGTGCAGATCTGGCAACTTCTTTAAATTCAGAAGATATATTCAATGTACCTGACATTGATTTGAGCACCTGTGGTGAATACATGCAATTTATTCAAACAAAGATGGAGTCCATGGCATGAATACTTGATTTTTAGCACCAAAATCTGCATATAAAGCCTGCTGCCCTAAAATTTGAGGTTTTGCTTACATGCAAAGCAAGCAAAAATATTATTTAATTCACTTGGGCACATATAACGACATGCAGATACTCAGAATGACAAAAATTAGGCTATTCCAACCCTAGGCGCCAAAACTGTAAGCTTCTCGACAGTGGAAAGTATTTATTAATGCAACATCCTCCTTTTGGCGCCAAAACCTGTCCGGGCTACAATCTTCATAAAAAAGAAATAATTGCTTCTCCTTTGGCGCCAAAACCTGTCTATCCTATCCGAGCTGCATCCCATGCTTATATAACCTCCAACATGCTATTTTTAATAATTGTCTCTTCCTATTTCTAACAATTTAATTAATTAATAGCCATGTCTATTCATCCAATTTGGGCGCCCAATTATGCATGCTTCTGGTTGCTTTTTAAATAATTTATTTTATTTATTTTTAGCGTGCATCCTTGACTTCTCCTTAGCTCTTCCACTTGCATTGACTTTCCTTCTATTTATGGTGCCAAAATTGGGTGAATAAACCATTAATAAATATTATTAAATGCATTGTTATTCATCCAAGGCAGGTCGCACATTTTGGCAAGAGGAATTGCTAAAAAAAGAAGTTAACTTTGATGGGAATTTTCACTCTGCACTGCAGCTCCAAAAATCCTCTCTTCCACTTAAGTGATTTGGCTTTCATCATGAGAATTTTTACCCTGCAAGGCAGGTAAGAAATTCCCGTTGACCTGCCACTGCCGAAATTCCCATTGGCAACTTAAATCATCTCCCAAAAAGTGCGACTTGTATGGAAAATAGCCTTATCTGATAAAGTGCAACTTGCATGGGTGAATAAACCTCTTTGGTGAGAAAAGTTAGCCTGCTAGGCAGACAAGAAATTCCCACCAATGCTTTAAGTGATTTTTCTTTATTTATAATGAGAATTTTTACCCTACAAGGCAGATAAAAAATTCCCGCCTGCCTGCCACTACCAAAAATCCCATTGCTGCTTAAACCCATTCATTCCAAAAAGTGTGACTTGCCTAGGAGAGGCTTTTTGTGCTTGACTTCATCTTTTTTGGTCAGAAGTTTACTTTCTGAGGCTAATTCCTTCTTGTGCAGCGGCCGTAAATGATCTCCAGATGCTCTAGGCAATTAAACAAACTATACAAGACAAAGAACGGACCTAGGGGAATTAAACAGAAAGACCATGGGGAAAATCGGAGAAAAACGCAAAAGAAATAAATAAAAACGAAAAACGTTGCCAGAAGTCACAGACAACTCTGAATTCATTCCTGGTGCAAAAAAAACTATTGAAATGTGTGGATACTGACATGCAAAACTTCAACAGGTTTCAACCAGAGCACAATTTACTTCAAAGGGAGCTTTATTTATTTAATAAATAATTAAATAAAAATTTCCTGCAGACAAAACTTGGCAAAGGGATAAAATGAGTTTCAGCATTTGGGTATTTGTCGAAATTGGCTACTATGATTCACTGGGAATATCTTAACGTAACAGAGACATCTTCTGGCAATAAAAACACAAAAAGACTTGTTATTTTAAAAGAACAATTTGTTTTTTAAAAGGGTAGTCCCAGATTTCAGGGTGAAATCTGGAGACACCAACATGCAAGAGAAAGATACTTTGTTTCCTTTCAAACCATCTGTACACCAAAAACCTTATGAAGGGTTTTTGTCCTTCACAAGTTTCGCAACCAAAGGTTTTTGTCCTTGGATGAGATCCTCAACCCAAAGGGTTTTGTCCTTGACAGAGAGAGTAAAAGGGCTACACTAGCCAAATTTCACCAAAATAAGAATAATCTCCAAAACATAATAACATAATGCCCAAGCGACCTCGTTAAATAGCCATAAGGAGTGCTTATCAACATGAGAAATGATGGTCGACTGACCCCTTAAGTGCTTTTTAAATATTCAAAAGGGTATTTGGAGCCTCCATGCTCTTAATACCTTTATTACTAAACTAATCAAGTTTCTCTAATGGAGCACAAGGCTTCTAATAGGATAAATGATAATAAATGAAAACAACTATCTAAGCAACAGTAAAAGTATAATTCAGATTTTTCCTTGTATTTTTTCTTAGACCCACGGGGAAAGAATGGGTCAAGGTTTTTAGGAATCAGCCTCCAAAAAGGGACATGACAAAACAACTCCTGGATTATGCTTTCATGTCCTCTAGAGAAAGCATAAAATTTCTAAAACTTTCTACCTTACATTGTCTACCTCCAAAAAGAAATATTTATAGTTAAGCATGTTTAAAGGAATCACAAGACAAAGATGAAGAACATATAATCAAGTTCTTTTGAAATACTTTCCTATCGTTTTTCACTTATGGGGTTCTGTTGGCTAGATTTTCTGCATAGCACAAAACCTAGGCAGTCATAAGATAAATTTCCCTCATTTACCGGTGAGGCTCCCGTGTCAGATTTGTCAATTAAAATATGCTAATATCTATATGGGGTTTTACTTTAACTGTTCAGTTCATGAACCATAACTGAACAGTTCTGCAGCAAGTAAGCAGCTGTTTAAAGAAAGAAAATATTTATAGAAGAAGGGAAAGGGAATTATATAAACACAGAGAAGAAATGAAGAAGATGTGCATCATAATCAATAGATAGCAGAGTTGATTGCATGCACATAGAAGAAACCAATAGATATAAACACAGAATTCTAAGCAAAGGTAGCTCTAGATCTAGATCTGAAATAACACAAAGTCTATTAAAAGATCTAAGATAAAAAACAAGAAACACAATACACTGTGACACAAAGTTCTCCGGAAATCTGCTCTTGTATATTCCTTTGCTTCAAGTGGCTCTCAAGGGTTTCAACACAAAGTCTGGAACACAAGGTTGCTGCTTACAAATTCTGATCCTTAACCCGGAGGTTCTTCTCCTACTTATAGAATGTAGGAGGGAAAGTACAAATGGGAAACTCAACTGAACTAAAACACAAACAAGTAAAGATGACATTTGGCAATCATCCTCCACTAACTTCTCCTTAAGTGACACATGTATCACTTAACTAATAGAATTGTTCCACATGACTTTAAGTAATGGTTTCAAAACCAATAACTTTGAAGTCTTACAATTTCATCCGGGAACGTGAAAAATAGAAGAAGAAGTCAAGCCAGCTGTAACATTTATGTCTTCTTTTTGTTCTGATATTGGATATACTTGTCGAACATGTGATTCAACATCTTCCCATCTGTTTTAGCCATTGCTTCCTTTTCTGTCTTGAATTGCAGCAATCCTTCATTCAACACCTTGATGCACGCTTCCACATCTTCCAAGCTCGGCCCGAACCTCGCAATATCAGCCTGCAGTGCCACCAGTCTGCTAATGGAATTCATCGTGAAAGGTTTAGTAGCTCTATCAATTCTCTTTTGTACCATCAGAAGAGACCCTTCCAGGGAATTAGGCACTTTGGTAGGAACGATACATACGTATGAAGAAACATCTCCAACCACTTCCTCCTCAGTGAAAGAAATAATACTGTCTGGTAAGGACGATGTCTTACTCTCAAGTGCCTGCATCCTCTTCAGCAAAACTCTGCAGATTTCCAAACGGAAAGATACTGCAAACTCCAACTGCTTCCCCTTCTCAATTGATCCGTCTGGTACAATCTGCTCTGCAACCAATACATCTCCCGGCGGCTTGTTGATTTCGGCCAAAGTACTCAGGTTACTCTCAGCAACTGTGTTCATATCTACTATGCTCATCACCAGTTGCTTCAGCTGATTTGTTGCATCATTCATAACCTTCAGGCGGGCTGGCACCTCTCCAAGTTGTACAGAAGCTTGACGAATAATCAGATTCTTCCATTCATCAATAGCTTTCACCTGATTGCTTGCATCTTCCATCTCCTGCATAAGATGATCACTCACCTGCTCTGAAATGGGCTGAGTGGAAGGTTTAGCAACCTTGGCTATGATCTCGCACAATTGAGATACTTGCTTCTGAAGCTTGTCTTTCTCCGCCTTTTCTCTGTCAAGCCTAAGGAATAGAGCATCTATCAATGTCTGTGTATCTTGCTTCAATCCTTCTTTGGTGGCTTGACCGAGGGGTACTCTGGTTACTGTTACATCTTCTGCCGTGAGCTCATTCTCCTTTCCTTCCGCCGGAACTGACATCTCAGCAAACTTCTGCCCCGACTCTTCGATGATCAACCTTGAAGTTACCTTAGCAATTTTAGGTCTTCTGTCTTTTCCGCCTAGACTCCGGAGTAGCTGCAAGTCGTGTTCTTCCAAGTTCATCTCCACTCTAGCTTCTGGAACCAACTGCGAAGCCAACCATTCTGAGAAGTTACTTCTCGGAGAATGAGAAGTCGCTGAGTGCACTACTATCTCCCGCTCTATTTCCTCTCCATCAGAAAGTGCTACAGTGTTATGGTTGCCATCTTCTGAATCATCCAAGGACAAAGCTCTTTCGAACTCCGCCATCTGCAGCTTCAACGTCTCTTCTGGAACAGGTGCTGAACGGAGTGGCTGAGGAGAGAAGATGAATGTTGCCGGATTCAGTGGAGGCATGGAAGTGTCCTGCTGAGGTGCAATAGTTGGTGAAGTACTAGATGCTGGAGAAGCCGAAACTAAAGTCATGGCCATGGAAGTGATCTTCTCCTTTGATTGAGATCTTCTGTGTACTTTCAACTTCTCAGACCTTCTGCTGCTTTCTCCTCCGTGCTTCCTCTTGAGGGAATCTCCTACGCCAAAGTTGCCTGTGACTTGATTCATCAATGCTTCATCAAGGCAATATCCCTTTGTCAGCAACCAGTTTGAAGTATTCACCAAAACAACGCCAGACCTTTCTTCAATTGTATGGCAGCCCCCTACGTTATCCTGAAGTACGGCTCTATCTCCTCCCATTTGATGGTAAGTGTCAAGTAACACATTCCCATCATCTTTAAGATCTACAGGTATCTGCGCTAGTCCGAAGTCGAACACTTGCCATGCTGATAGCCTGCTGAAATCCCTCTTTCTAACCTCGTACTCACTTTTGCACTTCATCCAAAAATCCTCTAATGAAGGCACATGTGCGTACTCCTGGGAGATCGTCTTCCTGGCTACTCCAAATGGATCGAAGTTCACCCGTGCAGGGAAGAACTCTTGCTCATACTCGGATAACATCTCCGTCTCCATCCCTCGAGCTTTATGAATGCTCTGACAGCTATAATGTCCCACAGTGATTGGGAAGAAGCCCGTAGACTTGTGCCGTTTCGACTGAAGGTCGTGTATCTCCACAAGTTGTCTGCTCAGCTCCATGGTGATCAATCTATCATTCGGATATCTGGGTAGCTTAACCGGTTCTCCATAAAAGCCAGTAACCCTAAGGTATGTGAAATCTGCAAACTGAATGAATAGAATGCCAATTTTGGATACAGATTCCCACGCTTCTTTGCTCACCCTGTTGGCCTTTAGGTCTTTGTCTAGCCTGCAAATGAATTCGTAGAAGAATTCATCATTGACCACTTTGAAATCTTTCTCGCATGCAGGTACAGTAAGCTGTGGGTAGCACTCGAAAATGGGGTCCTTAGAAAGAACGCCACATCTATCTAGCTTGGAGAAGATGCCTTGTGAAGCTGCAGCATACACCAAGTAGGAAGTCATTTTGAAGCTGAAAGTACGCTTCACGTTCCGGAGTTGCTCACCAATATTGTTGCTAATGATTTCTGACCAATTGATTATGGAATCAACCTAGTTGACTTCAATGGTCCTGATGAAAGCATACATCCATATACGGAAAGTGTGAGCATTCGCCTCGCCATTAATCCTGCATAACAATTTGACAATATCATCAACCTCCTGCACGAAATTGGACCGCGGAAGAGTTCTTGGGAACTTAGAAGGAGATCTGGGCTTCTTCATGTATCTGCTGTTCATTATGTTCATGCAGTCAACTCTATGCTTCTCCCACCTGCTGCCGGCATCCTGAATGCTAATGGAAGTCACCACCTTTCGCGCCGGAATCTTCAAACAATAATTGATGAACTTTGCGTCCAATCGAATTATTGTTTTCCCCGTAGCATCTCGCACTGATCTGGATGAAGGATGGTAAGATCTAGCGCACTCCATAACAAACTCTGGCAACTGGGCTGTGTATGGAAAGGCTATAGCTCGAATATTTCCACTGCTTTTAACCGCACATATGAGTGAAGTCTTTCCTGCTCTGGATCTATTAATCAATTCGGAAAGAGGTTCCGGACCTAGATCTGTGTCTCCTATGTCTGCAAATTTGGAAGTGATGCATGACTCCGTTGTGTTTTCTTTTTCGTCCCTCTTTGCCATGGCTTTGTCTATCTTTGTCTGGATAATTCTTTTTTTTCTTATTTGTCCGGATTTCTTCAAAACTGGTGCAGATTTGGATAATTCTTCAGATTTAGGGGATATATTCAATGTATTGGACATTGATTAAAGCTCCTTTTCTTTTGTAAAGCACCTGTAATGAATTCCTGCAAGTAATTCAGACAAAGATGGCAACCGGAACACGAACAACGAATTTTAATAATAAAAATCTGCACTATTCAAGCCTACTGCCCCAAAAATTGATGTTTTATTTGCATGCAAAGTGAGCATGAATTTTTCCAACTTCACCTGAGCACCTGTATCACTTATGCAAACAGTTATGCAAACACAAATCAACCTCCTTCAATGCATGCGCCAAAATTGGAAGCTCTTTTCCTCTGGGCTGCACTTCTTTACCTGTGAATTAATTAATTCACCCTTATGGCAGCCCATGCTTATATAACCCTCATAAATATATAATTAATAATTGCCCCTCCTATTCCTGGCAATTAATTAATTAAAAATCATGTTTTTCTCTTTAACTGATGTGCTAAAATTGCATGTTTAAGGACAACCATCCAATAAATTAAATTTATTCAATTTAATTATCCACTCTTCACTTCACTTAAGCTTTACAGTGTGCTTTAGCCTTGGCCACTGAAAATAGAATTTAATTTAATCATTTAATGCTTTAAAAAACTTTATTTATCTCTCAAATGGGGTGCACTTTTTCACAAGAGGGGGCTGCCTTTAAATAAATATTATTTATTTAATTTAGACAATCTATTTTCACCTCCTTTATTCCCCTTTGCTTTTGTTGACTTTCTTCCATGCTTGGGCGCCAATTTTAGAAGAGAAATTAATTAATTTAATCACTTTAAAGGCTGCCTTCATCTCTCCAAAGGGGTCGCACTTTTTTGGTTAAAGAGAATTCTATTTTTAAAAACACATGGCAATGAAAATTTTTACCTTGCAAGGCAGCCCCAAAAATCCCATTGTCACTTAAGTCATTTGACTTTCATAATGGGATTATTCACCCTGCAAGGCAAGTAATAAAATCCCATGATTCACTTAAGTGACTTTTCTTTTATCGCACAATGGGAATTTTTTACCATGCAAGGCAGGCAATAAATTCCCGCCTGTCTGCTACCTCTAATTTTCCCACTGCAACTTAAGTGACTTTTCTATCATGGGAAAAAGTACCTTGCAAGGTAGGTACAAAATTCTCACCTGTCTGCTGCTTCTAATTTGCCCATTGTCCACTCTAATTCTTTGTTTTCCAAAAATGAGACCAGCCTAGAAGAGGCTTTTTGGTGCTCGACTTCGTCTTTTCCGAGTGGACCGGACCTCCGATGGCGACTTCCTTTTGGCATAACGTGCGTATATGTTCCCTAGTTACTCCAGGCCAAGAATCAGGCCAAACTGGTAAAGGAATTGATCTAGAGAAATTTCACAGAAAACGAAACAGGAAAACACAAAAACACAAAAAATTGCCAAAAGTCACAAATAAAGCCCAGAACTTATTCCAAGTTAAAACCCTTCTGGTATATAGAAATAATGATATGTTCAATCACAACAGGGTTAAATCGGAGCGCAAATTGCCTCAAACGGGGCTCAAAATAATTAAATACAAATTTTCCGTAGACAAATCCCAACGACTGAATATAACAATTTTGGGCATTTGGGTATTTGGCGAAAATGGCTAATATGGCTCTTTGGGAATATCTTGATGCAATACAAGAACTTTCTGGCAATAAAAACACAAAACGACCCATTATTTTAAAAGTACAAATTTTTTTCGGATAGGGTAGTCACAGATTTCAGGATGAAATCTGGGGACACCAGGTTCCTTCAACACTGTTGGTGTGCCTTCTCCTAGGCACCTAGGTTATCCATCTCTTTGTCCACACCCTCCAAAATTCTTCTTAGAAAGTAGGGACCAAAAGGCTTTCCTTGTCAAACTCAATAGATGATTCCAATCTGGCCCAAAATAGGATAAAATGAAAGATAGTTCTATAGATTGGATAACACCTGTGATGTCCATGGGTTCAAAAGGCCTATTATTCTCTTTGAAACAAAATGTTAGAATGAGATGTTTAGGAGGAGGCAAAAAAAAGATTGGACCTCACAAATAATCATATTTAGCTTCCAGTTCGGAGTGAACCTTGATTTTGAAAAATCCCTTCATTCATGAAAGTGGTTTGTGAATTCTTGGTTATTCTTTGAGTTTATTTCTTTTTTGGCAATGCATGTAAAGCTTCCTGTATTGAGTTTGGCCTACTTTCAGATGTGTACTTTCCCTTTCTTTTTTCTAGATTTGTCTGTTAAGATTGTAATTATTTGTTAATCTTCGAGAAACTAACTCATGAGGTTTGCTGAAAATAATTAATAGTCTATGTGATTTTATGATAGGATGAAATACTTTCCTTTTGTATTTGATGCCTATAATATTTGATCACCAGTTTACTAAATGGGCAATTGAAAAGTTGTGTATTGAATTTCATTCCCACTTTCATAGCAATTACATGGAGGGTACTGTTATCCGTATTTTGCCCCCGGGTAAAATTGGATCAGCCACGACCCTGCACAATAAGAAGCCAGAGGCTCAAAGGAGAAGGAACGACGAAGGTTCAAAGTCTTCGGGCTCTGAAACTCCAAACAACACACCTCCAAAGGGTAAATCCAAAAGGGAGACTAAAATAAGCGCCAAGCCTCCACGCGTCCAGAGCCCCAAAAGTTGCACTGGCCGTTGAAAAGTCTTCAACTCAGCGGAAGGTGCCAAGTGTCTGAACGACACACATTCAAAAGCGGGATCCTGAGTGGAGGCTCAAAGTTGCGCCAGCCCTCCATGTAGCTAATGGTTAACAAAGGTCAAAAGGAGGGTGGGCCCAAAATTGGTTAAGTATAGAGAACCAACGGAAGCCTCCACGTGTATCATTGGTGCGATTTCAAAAGAAAAGTCTGGAGGTAGTTCCCAAACGAGTGCGGGCTCACCGCGTGTCCCAGGTCCGAAAAAGGGACAAAGTTGGGGTTTGAATAGTCAAAATAGAGGCAAGCCGGCGGAAGGAGCCAAGTGTCAACACAACGTTGTTTCAAGAGTAAAATCATGAGTGGGTTTCCAAACAAGCGCCAAGCCTCCACGTGTCCAGGGTCATACTTTTGGCCCCGCCAAGCAAAAAGACTCGGACAAAATACAAAGGACCCCAAGGAGCTTGCGGAGGCCGCCACATGTCAATCTGATGCAGTTTCAAGAGCGAAGGCAGGAGCAAAATCTCAAACAAGCGCGAGGCCACCACGTGGACTCTGTATGGCAGACTCTTTAAATATTGCGTCCCGCAACCCTAATATTCAAATGGCCATATCTTTTGACTGGAAACTCAGATTTAGGCGGCAAAAGACTTTTTGGAAACCTCTCGACACCCTCTATGCCTTGGAAACATAAAATATCATTTTAGCAGGCTCTGGTTGGTAAAAAATGGGAAAACGTCTCCTAGGCCATTAACGTAGAATCTGATCTCTTCAACTACCAGATCCGATTCGATTCGATCTGCCGGGGAACCAGAAGCGACAGATTGTGGGCAGATCCTTAGCAGGCGTTAAGGGGCAATGGTTGAGCTTTCAAAACAAGATTCAATGCATATCTCAGGGTGGTTGGAGCAGGATTCGAATTCTTCCCTCTCTCTCCTATTCTTCCTATATATTGTAAAGGAGGGGCACATTCAAACGGTTGGTCGTTGTTTCTCTTCTGCCTCCTCTCTCTTTCTTCCTTAGGGTAGAATGCGGAGTTTAAGCCTCCTCCCATGGCTCTGTAATGGCATTTTCTTGCCTCTTGCCCGCTGATGATGCACTGTATAACATTTTGGAGCAATAAAATCTGTTTTGTGATGCATCTGTCCATCCTTGGCTTATTTTGTTGTCTCTGCTTACCTCTCATCGTCGCAGGGTATATTGCGCATACTCTGATGTTTGTTGCAGGTTCTGGGAGCTGTGCTTAACGGGTTTCGAAGTGGTGCTCTGTGTGAAATCTATCTCTGGTCTGTGGTGCGTTCTGTCCACCCTCTCCTTTGCTCATCTCTCTCCGCTTCAGGCAGTCGGATCTGTGATTCAACCACTTCCTTTTCTAGTGTATCACAGCTTAGTGTAGTCTCTTTCACCCTCTCTCTCTCTCTATCCCCTTGGAACAGTTAGATTATGATAGATTAGGTTCTGCCTGCGCTGGAGTAGCTTGTGGCAAGTAGATTAGAAAGCAAGAACTGGCTTTCTCTGGAGGTCCATCTCAGGTTTTGCAAGTCCCACAACTTGAGAGATGGTCCCATGTTGTGCAATCACACCAAATGCCCCACTTCACACCCAAGCCATTCGGGGGTGCTGTGATTCTGCACTAACAGGTACTACTGTAATGTCCCCAAATAGGAACACTCCGGAAACCAACAACACTTGTACCTTTTTTTTTGGACTTTTCTGAAAATAGATGCAAGCTGGAATTAAATGACATCTGAAATACTTATGACAACAATGTGAAACTAATTCCAAAATACCATAAAATTGAAAATCTGAATTTATCTTTTACTAGAACCCTCTTCCCAATAATGGCACCAACTTAGGGATTTGTAGCTCGTTTTTCTAAGGCCAATTCCACTCCAAAACCTTGAATAACACACTCTAAAAATCACAATTATTTTTAGCTACACAATGAACCTCTTTTTGCAATTTTCAGAGACCAATAACACCATGAACTGAAATTAGAAATCAAACCCTACTGCTGCAATGTAATTTTAATTCGCTAGGACAGCTAAAACTTCTAAAATTTGTATCTTCCTCAATACTCATCTGATTCGTACAAACGGTATATCAAAACGATCATAAAATTATAAGGAATCCAATGAATGTATTTGCATATTTTTCCGACCATGGGTTGGGGAGATACAGCCCCAAACCCTAATTTGCTGAAAATTAATATTAATTTTCAGAGTGCAAACCCTCGCTAAATAAGCCAAAGAATAATAGAAAAAAAGCCTGATAATTACCAGCAAATATTCAATACCTCCAAAGACCATAAAACATCACTTGAACATCATCCAACACTCCTCAATACCATTCGCCCAAGGTATCATAAATTGCAGCAATGAATAACAAATGCAAGAACCCTTGAATCACCTCAATTTTCCACACGAATGATCATACACACAAGTTGCTAGGGTAAGAAGACAATCTCCAACCAATTCGCTAGGGCAAGAAGCATTTAACATCCACAAAGCATCCACAAAACATCCACAAGCAATTCGCCAATGATAGAGATCAGCAATAACCACAATAGATATTTGCAATAAACATGAAGTGGCTATTTTTTTTCAATCGGTGGGTGTTGATAAACACCTATAAGAACATCACGGGCATGCAGCCCATTCTTCAAGCATGAAGAATTAATTCATCAATAATAATATTCAGTATGTCCTCCTTGGTCGCTCCTCCTTTGACTTTATCCTTCCTTTTAATGTGGCGACTTGCATTGGGGAAGTGATCTTCCTTTATTTCTTCTTATCCAACTTAAGAGCATCACTTTATGTTATTATTAAAATATTAGATGCCTTAGTGTGCAAGAGTAATAATAATTACTCTAAGACAAATAATAAAATAATAATATTAATTAAATAATTAATTCCTCAAATGTGCCATAGTAATAATAATTACTTTTGAAGGATTAATTAATCAATTCCATTAAGTCATATTATTTCAGTAATTAACTATCCTTGCCGCAATGATAATAACCACTCTACAAGCAAGAACACTTAATTAATAAAATAAACCCCATGCTAAACCTTAAGTCCTTGGGGAAAGGGACAAAAAGGCCTTCAACTCCCAGTGCTAGAAATGTCCCAAGAAAGGGGACATCCCAGCCCTCCCTTCTTGAATTTTCTTGTCCTCAAGAAAAAGGATTCTTGGCCGGTCCAAGTCTTCAATATCCAAGTGTAATGTCTTCCATAAGCGAGCTCTTGTGCCTGTCAGGTGAGAGAGCTGAAGCAACAAGATCATCTTGCAATGGCTGCGCAAAAATTCAGTCATATGCTTCCAAAGTAGGCTGTACCTTTGCCACAAATTTTCCCAAGAAATGTTAGCTATAAAAATAAGCCATGCATAATTCCTTATGAAACTCCATTTGATGTGGAAAAATTTATCAATCATAAAAGGATTTGAGTTAGAAACTTCATTACTCTTCCTAATATGTGGTCCATGATCATACGGAACAACGAATGAAGAAGATAGCAAACTGAAAATGATAAGTACAACAGTCCTATGTTGCATGACAACTTGTACTAACAACAATAAATCATTCTTCTTCAAGACCCAAGCATCATATTTTACCGCGAAATCATACGACCTTGTTTGATACTCATATGGTACTCCTTTGGACTTCACTTTCAGCTGAAAGAGATTATTTACTAGCCCTCTAATGACTGTCGTTATGCACAAACTAGCAAGTTCAGAATTCCCATAATTATTGTTTATACCAATAGTGATTGGCTTATCCTTATTAGCAATCGCAAAACACCTCATACCTTGCTCACTATGCAACATGTGATACCTTAAATCAATTTCCTTCTTCCCTTCATCATAAAATGTGCATGCATTAGGATCAACCTGGTGGCTGTTATAAAAAGGGACAGCAATTGTAATCATGGAAAATATGCTCATGATTGTCCCAAAAAATTCCACAGTACATGCCACTCCATTCCTTGTTTCATCATCAAACTCAGCCATCATGATCCATGTAAAATATGTCATGAAAGTGCACCAAAAGAGAGAAACTCACAATGTTACCTTGTTGTAATTTGTCATGTATATGGGTTCCAACGGTGTTCTTTGAGAGCACCCCCTTGTGTTTTCCCAGTTGCAAGTAAACAACTGCAACTAACTTTATCAAATTGACCAACCCATGCTCACATATGCATTCCAAATTACTCCTTGCATTTTTAGTAATGAAACCCTTTTCAAACAAGACTGAAATTGATTTACCAAACTGACGATTACCACTTCTAAGGGTTTTCCCTGTGCTTATGGCAACAAACATGTTATATGGCAAACTGAATTCACTGATGGCAGTATTCATAACCCATAGTAGATGCATATACGTAGACCATAAAATCTGAAAGTATATGTCAAGTAATAACTCATCATATGCTGAAAATGAAGAATCCTTCTTACCACTAATAAGTCCCTTTTGATTTTCTTCTTTAGAGGCTGCAAGATGTCTTCTCTTTTGATCATTAGTCAACATGTAGTATCGCCCATTGAACACTACCTTTCTTAGGAAACCATCTCTAAGATCATACATCCAAATGAAGGATTGATAATACTTATGAAATGAAGAATGAGTAGGACCTAAAAATATAGAATCAATCTTACCACAAGGAAACCTCATACCAACTCCTTCCTTCTCTTTCCAAACCTTTGTGGAAGTCCCCAAGATTATGCTCATATAATCAACAATGGTAAAGTTGTCCCAACAATTGTCCTTCACCCAATTTACACTTGTAATGTTATCAATAAATCCCAACTCAAAATTGATTGTATGTAACTTGCATAACTGAAAATCATTACCTTCCAACGTTACCTTCTTGTTTATGACAGCAAACAAGATGTATGAAGAGCTGTCATATGTGTTAGAAGCCCAAAGCAAACTTATAACAACAATCATATAATTCCGAAATTTTACCTTTGCTGTTGGATCACAATTGCCGTTAGATCAAAACCCATAGGTGTTAGTCTCCACTACAATTGCCGGAATTAGGATCTACGAGAGGCGGTTAGTCCATGTCACGAAACTCACGGGAAGCGCTGCACATACATGCCAACAATCCCCCCTCAGCATTACCCGATTGAGTTTCGAACTCGAGACATGTTGCTCTGATACCATTTGTTGGACCACGATTGCCATTAGACCAAAACCCATAGGTGTTAGTCTCCGCTACAATCGTCAGAGTTAGGATCTACGAGAGGTGGTTAATCCATGCCACGAAACTTGCGGAGAGCGCTGCACACACATGCCAATATTTGCATAATTTCCCACCATACCCTCTTTGTCATGGAGTGTGAGATTAAGCTCAAGTACCCCAAGTGCCAACATTGAATGCACAAACCATAGTTCAAAAAATCGTAAATCAGGATTAATCGGCAGGCCAAAGTTTGAATCGAAAATCGGGAATCGGCAAAAAATCAGAAAAAATCGGCAACTTTATCGCTACTTTTAAAAACATTTAAATTCATAAAATATACTTAAATTAAATGTAAAAACAATGTTAAATGATGCGAGAAGTGACTCTATAGAATGCCATAGGCCCATATGCATATTTTCGATTAAGTTTTGACTAAAAAAGAGAGTACAAAGTTTGCAAACAAAAATGCTCATAGAGTCATGTCACATGTGACTTTTGAAGTATCACTATCAAATATCAATAATATTCTATTTCATTATGCACGCCTAAAATAAGTCTGTTGCACTGGAAGCTGCCTCGTGGAAGTGGAAGGTAAATATTCCTCCTCTGCAACACCAACATTGTCATCTGCAAACATATCATATGGATCATCACCAACTTCTAATGTCCCTGATGTTATTGCTTCTTCAATCTCCCTCTCCAAAGCTGCTATCTCCTCTGTAGTAAACATAGGCTCCGCATCATCAGGCTCAGCAATCCAGTCATCATATGGATCAATGTCAGCCAAGTCGATTGCATCATAACTCTGTGCCCCCTCCACTTGTCTCACATGAAGACAAAGATTGTATCGCACGAAGACAAGGTCATTGAGGCGTTGTGTTGTCAACCTGTTGCGCTTCTTTATGTGAACAACTTCGAACATGCTCCAATTATGTTTGCATCCAGAAGCAGTGCATGGCTGACACAAAATGCGGATGGCTAGCTTTTGAAGATTTGGTGTTTTTGCACCATAATCTTCCCACCACAAATCTGCAAATAAAACATTTATAATTTTGTAAGTTAACTAAGCTTGAATAAATAAAAGAATTCTAGACTTCTAGTTTCTAGTTCTACGTGTAATGAGACTAAATACAAATGACTCAATTTGTTTTTACCTGGCTGAGAAGTGTTTCTTCTTTTCACACATAGAGCCGAAGAAAAGAGCCTCCCCTCTGCAGTCTTATAAATCTGCATCTCATCAACAATGGCATCTCTAATATCTTCGTCAGATATCATCCTCTCTATGCACATATTAAGGCCATCCATAACCTCCTCATCAGCCTTAAATGATGGGGAATAGAAAAACTTCGGGTTTACGTAGTACGCCGCTGCATGTATATGCTGATGAAGTGTCTTGTTCCATCTGCGATCAATTATACGCCAAATGGGTTCATATTTTCGTTGATTGTGCCCATAATATTTAGCTATGGCCTCCTTGGCCACATCCATAGCCTCATACAAATAATCCATTGGGTTTTTCTCCCCATCCACCATCCGTAGAACTCGAACCAAAGGCTCTGACACCTAAAACAAAATAACATATATATTTAAAATTGAAATTAATAAAAAATTATATAACAAATGATAAATAAACAAATATTCAAGTTTAGATTACCTTCATGATTTCTTCCATTTGCTTTGCAAACATATCATCAAAAATAGTCTTCACAACCTTTTTTGCTTCGGTCTTCTTAGCATAGGGAGAGTCCAACCATCACGTGCTTACAAACATCTGCTTAAGGGATGTTAACGAGGTTGCAATGCTCTGCAATGTAATGAAGTTTGTGGCAAATCGTGTGACCCCTGATCGCACAAACTCCTTTCCATTGGTGTGCTCTCTCATCAAGTTTAGCACCCAAGTGTGATTGTAGATGAATTTTGTAATATTTCTTGCGTCCTCAACCACATTTTTCACACATGAGAGTTTTCCTATGTCCTCCAATAAGAGATCCAAACAATGGGCTGCACAAGGGGTCCAAAAAAGTGTAGGGTGCCTCTCCTCAAGAAGTCTCCCTGCTGCTACATATGCCGCCGCATTGTCAGTCACAACTTGGACGACATTCTTCACACCCACCTCTTTCACCACCTCATCTAACATATCACACAAAGTGATTGCAGTTTTCACTTGGTGGGAGGCATCAATTGATTTCAGGAAGACCAACTGCCCACCTGATGCCACTAGGAAGTTAATCAATGTGCGGTTTTTCCCATCTGTCCACCCATCAGACAAAATGGTGCATCCTTTTTTTATCCACACATTTTTTGCTCTTCTACAAGAGTTTTGGTATGTGCGACGGAATCCTCCAACAATGGGTGACTCAAATCATGGGGAGTAGGAGCCTTGAACCCCTTCCCAGCAACAGTCAATGCAGTGACCAAATTCTCCCAATATGGACTTTTTGCCACATTGAAAGGAATGTTGTTGTAGTACCAAAAGTTTGCCGCAACTATTCTTGCTTCATTGTGCATTTCTTTATTCAAAGCAGTACCTTCGAGTGAAGGTTGTGAACCAGGTGTACTTCGAGGAACAAAAAACATCGCTGAACTACTATTAGTGGATGTGGATGAACCCCGTCCCAGTGTTTGACCTTGTGGAGTTGCGGCATTAGAAGATGCCTCAATGTCAAAACCTTCCCTCGCTTCCCTTCTATTTGCTAGGGCTGCAAGTGCATCAGCTTTCCTCTTGTTTTCTTCTTTTTTCTCTGCATAAGTTGCAAGGTAAGCAGACAACTCTTGTTGAGCCTCAGGAGGTGCTTGATTGCACACTGTCACTTCATTCCCTAGTATCCGTGCAATGTGGAACTTAAGGCGATAAACACCTCCACTCATCTTCATGCCACAACAATTGCATATAACCTAGACTGTCTGGAAACGCCTAAGGGCCCCCCGTACCAGCCTGGAAACGTACCAGGTACTGGTACGGGGTACGGAACGTTGTGGGTATGCGTGGAAACGTACCCACAGGGGACAGGGTACGGTGTGGGTACGGTTTTGCCGTACCCAGACCGTACCCTGTCCCCTGTGGGTACGTTTCTAAGCGTATCCGTCTAGAAAAACATACTGTTTTTGGTAAATATTTCCTTTTTTGGATTTTTGGTGAAAAAATTCGCGCCACTTTTGGAAAGGGTCCGGGAAGATGTAGTAAAAATTTGCCATTTTTGGAAAGGGCCCGGGAAGATGTAGTAGCAAAAACTTGCATGTGCCAAAACTTTCATTCTGTGACTCCGTTTCGACTAAAAGTGTATATTTTCTCGAGCTCTACGCATTGATGGGCACCTTTTTGGACCAAGCAACTTCTTGCAATCTTCTGAAAGAATCATGAGCTTTGATCGCCTGTAGACAGATTAGTAATTAAAAAATACTGGATAGCTTTCCAAAACTCAGCGAGTATTCTCCCGTCTTGGACTAATCGTCCCACCTCCAGCTTGGATCCATATTTTTCCTGCTTAGTTATGATGTTTCGGGAAATATGCCACTTCGTGATGAGTGGATCAAGGAAGGTCACCATGAACAATTAAAACTCCTTGAATCTTATCATAGTCACTAAGATAAATAACTGTGATAGAGAAATAATAAATTTTAATGAGTATGAAAATGCTTCTTTAAATTTATAATTTATATACACATTTATATATTTATATATTTATATAATATATACACACAAAACGTACCCAAAAGCGTACCGTACCCAAGATTTTTAAAAAATCGGCGTACCGTACCCGTACCCATCCGTACCCGTACCCGTATCCAGACTGTCTAGCATATAACAAAGTGCCCTCTGTTGGTTCACAATGCTTCCAAGAGGGGTCATTTGATTTAGGCTTATACGAGCAGCTGAACCGGAACCGGTCCCAATGCCATTCTACAAAACAAAACAAAAAACAATTGTCTTATATTTACATTCTGTGCCTTGGAGAAATTAAATTGTATGACCGTGACGCAAATTAAGAATAAAATTGCACCTTTTTGGAAAAAACTATTGCATGAAGAAAAAATTATTAGAAAAAACTGGATATTGAAAATGAAGACGTTAGTAAATTATGAATAATGATAATTTCATAGATAATATTTTACAAAATCGTTATACAATATTGATTCTTGAATATACTATTATTAATAATTTAATATACAAATGCTTCTTTAAATTTATAATTTATATACATATTTATACTTGATAGTTAACATTATAATACATAATATTAATATTAATACTTATAGTATTTATTAATATTAATATACAGTTACCAGCATATAACACTAGTGCCCTCTAGTTATACACTGTAATATGTATACGAGCAGTGTACACTGTACAGTACAGGCCTTATTAAATTGTATGACCATGACGAAATTAAGAATAAAATTTACAATTACGAAAAAAACGATATTTACGTTAGTTTATGAATCATGATAATTTCATATAATATTTTAAAAATCGTTATACAAATATTCTTGAATATACTATTATTAATAATTTAATATACAAAGTATACAGTAATATACTTGATATTATACACTATTTATATTAATATACAGTATTAATATTAATACTCAATATACAATATTTTTATTTTTACTGTAATAATTAAATATTACTGTATTTTTAATATTACAATTTAGTATTACTGTATTTAGTATTCATGAATCAAGATTAATACCTGCAGGCTGCAACGATGCCACGAACTGGAAATGAGCACGAAAATGGAATCGCCACGAACTGCTGAAAAATGGGCACGAAATGTTGGAAAATGGCCTAGCGAACTGTTGGAAATCCTGCCACAAACCTGATCGCGAGCTCGAATTTGCATGCCCTCACGTTTCGATTTGCTCTCCTACAGACGTCCACGATTGTAAACGCTATGGCCAAATGAAAATCCCAGTTTTTATAAAAATCGAGTTTATGGAAAGAGAAAACATAAAAAACAAATCGATTTAGTTTGTTTTCGTGTTATACCCTAGGCCGCGTTTTTCCCCCCGATTTTTGCCGATTTTAGCCACGATTTTCAACAATTTTGCAGGGTTTTTGGCCGCGATTTATCAGATTTCAAAAATCGTGATTTTTAGGAAGTTTAATCATTTTGCTAGAAGAACGCGATTTATCACGATTTTTGAATTAGATGCAAAAACTTTTGATGTTCATCTACGACAAACATTATGCTCTTTCCCCATCATTTACTTGGAATTATTTTCATAAAGTTCATGAAGATATGTACATCTATGATACGAAGTGCGCCGAGGATCTTCTATCTGAAGCTTGAGGAAAGCCAGTAAGTGCGGATTCCCTTCCAGTAATATGTACAATAGTTAGTGCAATAGAGGGTGCATGATTAAAATAAGGTAAGAGGCATGAAGTATGATGATACTACTATTCTTTGTCATCCACATGCTTACCCTGTAGTGGCTGAAATCTTTGACTATAGAATATCACTTGTAAACCCCAACATTTTCATGTTGCATGGTTTTGAATTTTTTAAGAATCTATATAAATTTGAAATATCAACATAAAATGATTTACGCCGGAAAGTGTTCGTGCCCATTGCAAATATTTACGTTAGATTCTCACTTATTCTCAAATGGGATCAGTCATGAAGTGGTACAATTATCAGAATTTTCATACCTTTGTAGACCTGTAGGAAATCACCTAGGAGGCATGTTACATGACCTTATAATGTACAAGTGTTATGAGTTCGAACCATTGGGTAATACTTTTACCTATTCTTGCTGCCCTCATTCTTGGGTGTGGTCATCACTGTTTCCCACACGAAGGAGGTCAGGTGTGAAGTCCCAAGGTGTACATTTAATGGATCCACCATACTTACATCCTTCTTATGGGTGGTGGTTCCGGCATGATTGACAAGCTGAAAGTCACTACCCTGTCTAGGGGAATTTCACCAAATCAAACTTTTTTTTTCAATGAAAAAATTATTGCCGTGATGTTTATGTTATATTTGCATTTATGTTTGTTAATTATTTGTCACTTCATTATGCATGCAAGTTACATTCGAAGACAAATTTTCCTTTTCAATTTCCATACGAAGAATCTCTAGAATTGCAATCCAAGTCTCATACGGTGGCATAAATTCTACCTTCAATTCCCATTTTTTCTTCCCGCCCTAAGGGTTTGGCATGGAAGGTTCTTGTGGGAGGAAATGTAGGTAACTCCATCTTGTCAAAAGATAGCTTCAATAATGTGCAATCATGCAAGTAAACATCACTCTGGTGAATTCGGTGCTTCCTCTTGGTCCACTTCTTCTTCTCAGAGTCACAATGTCCTTATGTGAGCTCATTAGCTGGATCTTCGAGGATATCTCTCTAAAATTTAGTGCAAACCGTACCTTTATTAAATGCCAGTTAACATCAACAGTCACGCATGTAATACCAATAAAATCTTGTCCATTTACACAATTGGCAAACTGAGGGAAGTTTAAGTCCACTCATGTAGCATTAATAATTAATCCAGCAAGGAGTAGATGATTTGTAGTTCTAATAACACCGTCAAGAGTATACAACAAATAGGACACACTCCGGAAGCCAGATGACATATTCCGTACCTTTTTTATTTGGACTTTTCGGAAAATAGATGCAAGATGGAATTAAATGACAGCAATCTGAAATACTTATGACAACAATGTGAAACTAATTCCAAAATACCATAAAACTGAAAATCTGAATTTATCATTTATTGGAACCCTCTTCCCAATAATGGCGACCAGCTTGGGGATTTGTAGCTCCTTTTTCTAAGGCCAATTCCACTCCAAAACCTTGAATAACACACTCTAAAAATCACAATTATTTTTAGCAACACAATGAACCTCTTTCTACAATTTTTCGGAGACCAATAACACCATGAACTGAAATTAGAAATCAAACCCTACTGCTGCAATGTAATTTTAATTCGCTAGGACAGCTGAAACTTCTGAAATTTGTATCTTCCTCAATACTCATCTGATTCGTACAAACGGTATATCAAAACGATCATAAAATTATAAGGAATCCAATGAATGCATTTGCATATTTTTCCAACCATGGGTTGCAGAGATACGGCCCCAAACCCTAGTCGCCCAAACCCTAATTTGCTGAAAATTAATGTTAATTTTCAGAATGCAAACCCTCACTAAATAAGCCAGAGAATAATAGAAAAAAATCATGATAATTACCAGCAAATATTCAATACCTCCGAAGACCATAAAACATCACTTGAACATCATCTAACACTCAATATCATTTGCCCAAGGTATCATAAATTGCAGCAATGAATAACAAATGCAAGAACCCTTGAATCACCACAATATTCCACACGAATGATCATCCACACAAGTCGCTAGGGCAAGAAGACAATCTCGAACCAATTAGCTAGGGCAAGAAGCATTTAACATCCACAAAGCATCCACAAAACATCCACAAGCAATTCGCCAATGATAGAGATCAACAATAACCACGATAAATATTTGCAATAAACACGAAGTGGCTATTTTCTTTCAATAGGCGGTGTTGATAAACACCTATAAGAACATCACGGGCATGCAGCCCATTCTTCAAGCATGAAGAATTAATTCATCAATAATAATATTCAGCATATGCTCCTTGGTTGCTCCTGCTTTGGCTTTATATCCTTCCTTTTAATGTGACGACTTGCATTGGGGAAGTGATCTTCCTTTATTTCTTCTTGGCCAACCTAAGAGCATCACTTTATGTTATTTTTAAAATATTAAATGCCTTAGTGTGCAAGAGTAATAATGGATTACTGGAAAGACAAATAGCAATCAAAATGATCCCACTCACGCCATATTAATTAAGCTAATTAATTCCTCAAATGCTTCTATAGTAATAATTATTACCTTAGAAAGATTAATTAATGTCCAAAATCACTAAGCCATGGTCGTTTCACTAATTCCAGTACATCCATGCCGCAACTGCATAATGCCCCAACTTCTACTAGCAACGTCTACACATAGCCTGCAGATTTACCCCATGCTAATACCTGTAAGTCGTTGGGGGGATAAGAAAGAAAAAGGCATTTATTTTAAATGCGGTATTTTTGATCCCAAGATAAGTAGTACATGACAATTTCTGTTACTTATTTAAAAGCCCATTTGACATCCCATGAAGCATGATTAATTCAAGAAATGTGAAGAATAGAAAATTGCTCCAAAAAAATGGAGTGTCCACTTTTTAGGAGTGAGATTTTGAGGGCTGTCTGCATGTAAAGATGTTTTGGACTATATATACATTTATTCCAGATCCTTTTGGGAATTTGGAATGTTTTTCCCTTTGTGAATGAAACTGGATTTCCGAACTTGGTAACTATGCTGCACATAGTCTAAATATTTTCATAGTTTTCTTCCAATATTTCTAGTAGTAATTTTTGATGTAGATTCTTAGAAATCTGTAGCAAAGCTGCAAATTCTGTATCCTACAGGCCTATTTAGTGAAAAGGGCTTCTAGATTTGCTCAACAAAACCTGCCGAGAAGATATAGGAATTCCCTTTCCCAGCTCTCTGACTGTTTATTGATACAACCAATTCCTTCTGAAAAATACAATGAATCTGTAGGTTCCGTGCTGTTCTTCCCACTCTAGACCTAAAGAGTATCTTGTTTCTTGGTTTACTCTATTGTCCACTTTTGGATCGAAATGATCTGCAAGGCTGTGACAATCTTTTTTTAATTTCCAGATAATTCCAGTTTGTCTGTGATGTTATGCTAGAAAGTCTTTCTATTCACAGCATTCATTGTTCTTCTTAATCTCCATAGTATGAAATCGACATCATAAATTTCAACTGGTAATATGCTGTTAGATGATTTATTAATTTATTATTTTTTTCCCCCAAAGTCACTTACTAGTGCCCTAAGTTGCCCATGTATTCGTGTTTGCAGCATTTTCTTTCATTGCTATTAATGCTTTCTGAAAAATTTGCTGGGACCGATTACGATATTCAGTGATTAAATGTCTGACTATGCGCAAATTGGACATTTTTATTAAATATATAACACAACAAAAGACTAAATTAAAATAGCAAAAGAGAGAAAACCTATGCACATTTCATTGATTTGAGCTATTACAATAATGTGATTGAAAGTCAACACTTGAATAAGCATGTGCTCTCAGGTTGCGACCAAGTTGGTAGGTGGGACGATTAGTCCGAGCACAGGAGAATACTCGCCGAGTTTTGGAAAGCTATCCAGTAATTTTAATTAATAATCTGTCTACAGTACAAGCAATCAAAGCTCATGATTCTTTCAGAGGATTGCAAGAAGTTGCTTGGTCCAAAAAGGTGCAAAAATGGATTTTATGAAAATAAGAAAAATATTGCCATCAATGCGTAGAGCTCGAGAAAATATGCACTTTTTGAGAAAACGACACTTGAAACAGAGCCACAGAATGAAAGTTATGGCACATGCAAGTTTTTGCTGCTACATCTTCCCGGACCCTTTACAAAAATGGCAATTTTTTTCTTTGCTTGTGTTTTTTTCACCGAAAATCCAAAAATGGAAACAAATGCCAAAAAAGGAAAGAAAACATGAATTAAATCGCGATTTTCAACGCTCTATTAAAATTCGGCGAATTTCGATTTTTTTCCTGGAAGTTCGCCAAATGCGGCAACTTAGCTAGTGCCTACTGACATATTAAAGACAAAGTAATGATAGTTTTTTGTAATGCTGTTGCTTTTCTTTCTTCACTGTGTGTCTTGTTGTCCATCATTTCTTTCTTGGCGGCTATGGTCAAGTCTGTCTCTGGAATGGTTTACTCATGAAGGACCATATTGATCCTCATCAATGCTTTGGATTCATACTCTGCCGAACAGATTTTCAAAATCAGATTAAGTGTCCATCATTTTTTCTATTTTTACAGCCAGTTTCTTATGTATCATTGAATTAATCACTTTCAAAATCTAAATAGGTTGATTTTTATTTTCCTGTTGCGGGATTAGGATTCTGTCTCTGAAATACATGTTTCATGGACTACAATGTTGTTACAAGTATTGAGATAAAGGCTCATAATTGTGAAGTAATTTTAATGAAGTTGGATTTATTTTGCAGTCACATTAGTGTCTCGGAAATAATTTATTTGTGAATTCTTTCTGTATTCTTAGGTTTTCTGTTTATTTGTTTTTTCAGATTCTCTTTAAACAAGCATTTGAAAAGTCTTTACTTTTACTGATGTTTTGGTGCTTTGACTTGACATTTGAAGCTGAGAGAGTATGTTGATGATACGGAGGATTACATCAACATTATGCTGGATGACAAACAAAATCACCTTCTTCAGATGGGTGTCATGTTGACAACTGCAACTCTCGTTATCAGCATATTTGTTGTTATAGCAGGAATATTTGGCATGAACATCAAGATTGCGTTATTCTTTCCGGAGTTTGCTGGCTTGCCTCAATTCCTGTGGACTGTTGGTGGGTGTACAGCAGGTAGTATATTCCTTTACATTGCAGCAATTGCATGGTATAAACATAAACAATTACTCGAATGAGAGGCTGCTTATGTTGTAATGGTTTGTTACTCCAAGGGCCATTATGTAATTACTGTTTTCAACTTGAAGCTCAATTTTCACTACTTTTGTATAACACTACATGGTATTTGTTTGTTAGTGGTTCCTCAAGCTTTGTCTTCCATTTGGGAGAAGTTCAACAGGCAAACCCATTGTTGAAATGTCTGATTTTAGTATTGTATGCTGAGACACTTAAATCTTCACTAATCTTAGATTTGCAGGAAAAATGTTACTTAAAAATGTTGAAGGATATAGTTTTACTGTGACTTGAATGCATTTCCTTGGTCATTATTGTGAACTGAATTTACTTCTATAGTTATTTGGAAGTTGCTAAAATGAGATAATGCATATAATTTTGGGTTATTATGATTGCTTGTTTTATGCACTCAAATTGTTACAGCTATATATTATAGGATTCTATGATTGATTGTTTCATGCATTCAAAGTGTTACAGTTATTTATTATAGGATTCTAGTTATATCATTGCTTAGATACTAAGTTGCCGATACATTTTGAAGTATCCGATATGTGGATATGGCAAAAAAAAATTGGCGCTGGATACAACATTCGATATGGCCGTACAATATATATATATATTTCATCCTATTAAATAGGAATTAACCACATATTATGCATATGAAAAATAAAACAAGCTAAATAACCACAACAAACTACTCATAATTTCATTGAACCTGGGTACATGCATCATCCCTACCACATCTGGTTGAGGTGTTTATTATATTTATCTCATACATGCTATTTTTGTCCTTGTTTTTGATGGCTTCTATTTGGTACTTCTGTAGAATAATGCTGTTGCAAAAACTGTAATTTCTGCTGTAATGATATATTAAATTTAAAGTAGAAAAAAAAAAAAGGACTGTTTCAGGTGGTCTGGAAACACTCAGGAAACGACCTGGAAACGGATGGGCAAATCTGGGTACGGTTGGTTACGTTAGATGTACCCAGACCTGCCCTTCCATTTCCAGGGCGTTTCTGGGTGTGTATCTGGGCCGTACCCCTACTGGGTATGTTTTGTATATGTACCCAGCCATACCCAGATCTGCCGAGCCGTTTCCAAGGCATTTATTTCCAGGCGCGTATCCGGGCCATACCCATACTGGGTACATTTCATACCCATACCAAGTGCCCTAGGAGTGGTGTTTTGGTAACTTAGCTTAGATAGATTGTCTTGTCATAAGGCAACACAAAGGAGTGTTAATAATGTGGAGCAAATGTATCTTAACTATAGAGGGAAAAGAAAGGATGAGTAGTAGCTTGAATGAGAATATGGGCCCAAGGATGCAACAATTTTTTTTTCCCAAAAGCTTGTAGTATTTTCAGTACCACTTTGCATAAGCAGCAATGATGAGGAAGCCTATTAGAATGTATACTTACCTTGTTGTTGCTGTCTTTGAATAATGCTAGTTGATCCCAGGTTTTAAACTGGGATTCAAATTTCTTATAAGCATAACCCAGGGATGAACTAAGAGTTAGAAACTAACAGGGTACATTTACTTTATTGAATCTGTTTGCTTATGTAGATCCTATCTTTCCATACACTAGCACAAGGGAGGGAAAAGATATCATGGAGCAATAATCCCAGCTATTGTGGAAAACGAAAAACTGAGTAGGAGCTTGAATGATAATAGTATAGGCAAAGGGATGCAAGAAAATGATGTACTTCATGTTGGAAGCAACACATTCATACATTTACTTTATTGAATCTGTTTGCTTATGTAGATCCTATCTTTCCATACACTAGCACAAGGGAGGGAAAAGATATCATGGAGCAATAATCCAAGCTATTGTGGAAAACGAAAAATTGAGTAGGAGCGTGAATGATAATAGTATAGGCGTAGGGATGCAAGAAAATGATGTACTTCATGTTGGAAGCAACACATTCATACTTAACTTCTCATTGAAATATGTAATTTTGTTGCACAAATATCAATTAAATTTTGAAGAATCTTATACGGCAAGCTGCTTTAGTGCAACACAAAGTTATATTAAGGTGTCTTGTCTGCCTTGGGCAGGTATCCAGAGGACAATTTATAGTAAACATTCACAGTAAATCCAAAAGAAGATTAAGAATCCACAAGCTTATCAAGTAAAATTGTAATGGTAAAGCATTTGATAGAATGTTGATTATTTGTTTTTTTATGCCAACAACTATCACAATTGGTGATGATAATCGAATCAATTACACCAATGGATTGAATGTTTGAATGAAATGTGTCATGCCCATAATTTTAAAACTGGAGTTAAAATCAAGTTAATTTTTTTTCAAAAGGACATGTAGTGCAGAATGCTTGTGCTCAAAGAAGCAAGAGTATGGAGCTTTGAGCTTGTGTAGGAAGATGAAGAGTCATCCTCCATGAGAATACCTTCATGCTTCCTTGGTTCCTTCAGTTCTCTTGATCCATTTTGCTTCCTTATTTATTGGTTTGATTGGTCTTTTCTTGGTCCTATTGTTTGTCTCGAGTGTTGTGCCCATTTATTGGTCTCTTTTTGAGGTATGTTTGTTTGTACTTTGTGCATGTTGGGTAATCTGTTGTGAAATTGAATGCTTATCATACTATGTAATTAGGTAGGTCTCTTTGGTTTTGCAAAATTGATAGGAGCCGATGGCTCCGCAGGTGTGGAAGATTGTAGAGGAGAGGGAGTTGATGGGGGAGGTGGGTTTGGAGTTAGTTCGGAAAAGACCCTAAATTGGATGCCAAGCCGTGCAATGAAAACAACAATTGATATCCTTGTGAAAACACTAATAATCAGCAAGGTTTAGAAGCAAAGGCACTTCAATTGAAAATTTCGCCCAAAAAATCATTCAACGAAGTTCTTCAAGAGGAGGTTGTGATGCTCTCTGCGGGAGCAGAATTTGTCAACATTGGCCATAAGCCTACATAAGCTTGAGATGGACAAGAAGAGGTGCGAGGAGAAGGTAAGGACCTTGGCCATCCCTTTATCCTTCATGTGAGCCCTAATGAGGATATGTGTAAAGATTTACATAGTGAAGAAAATTTGGGAATTTTTTGTCTCCTTGAATGGTAATGAGCTTCCCTTTAGAAGCTTTTCTGATTATTGGATTAATGTGGTTTGGGAGAAAAATGGGGATGTATGTTTCCTTCTATCGAATGGTGCAAAAAAAATTCCACAATGCAGAGAAGGGCTATTAGCAAACCTTTGTGGAATGTTGATCAATCTCTGTTTAAAGCCCTTCCCTAGAACCCGACTCTACATTGCCAAGAACATTCTACCAAAGCGTCCCCTAGATAGATTGAGCTTCAAAATGTACCCATGCAACTTTGGTACCTACTACGAAATGCCCTAAAATCGCTTTGTGAAGTACTCAAAATTGAAGAAACCAAAGTGACTTTTCGCTAATATGAATGCTAGAATTATATTCTCCCTTAATTTGAGTGACCCTCTCCTTGATAAAATATCTTTTGGCTGTCCCAATGTGGTCCACTCTTGCCCGTTGCTTGGTTTGGGGGCACTGAAAAACTTGCCTTCTTTGCAATTAAAAATGATTTCCCATTGATTAATAATAGGAAAAAATCCCCAAGTAGCCCTAACACTTTTGGGGGTGAGGACAAGGATGTGTTAGCCCTAGTTGATTCTTCCACTGTTGGAATTTGTGACTCATAAAGTGTGAATGAAGCTCGTGGGGTTGGGGTCAACCTCAAGTTGGTTGCAATCTAAAACTAGCTATGTAACTGCTGAATCTGGAGAAAACTAGGACTATGCAATTGTTGAAACTGCTTTGTAACTATTTTTACTCCCAGGACATGAGGACCCATGTGGGTCACTAGCGCCTAGGTGTTCCCGTTTGATCCAGGCACTTCTGTCCGTGTTGAGAATTTTGGCCAAGTCTAAATTTGGCCATGTTTTGTAACTAATTTATGTTCTTTTCTTGTTGTCTGTATCTTTGTAACTGCTTTATATGACTGTTGGGAGGGTTAAAAGGTTTACCCGATGTTTGCCCCACTCATTTGGGGTGTGTGAGATGAAGAAATGCGAATGGAGCCCAAATGAGGAAGACTGACACTGGTGTGCACATCTGATATAGGAATCCTGCATAGGGAATGAGGATTACACATGGTAGTTACCATGGTGCAAGCAAAACAAGGGAAAAATTAGCATACAAGTGTTAGTGACAAACAAGCAATGCACATTGTAATGACAACTAGTACAAACATATAGGAAAATAGCAAACAAGGACTCAACAAGTAGTTGGTTGCATACACAGGACACCACTCAGGGTGTCACAAGACAATCGGAGCCGTCAAGGCTTGTGCAAACAAGGAAACAAGCAAACATAGGGCATAGCCCGCAAACAATGACAAACAAGGTTCAAGCAAATCAGAGAACCATGATTGAAAGGATTCCTGCAAGGAAAATGTTGTCCATGAAGCACCTGTTAGTATGTTAGAAAAGATAAATAGTATGCCACAATGTAATATCTGAATATAGGAATGAAAATGTGAAATATTGCAATGATAAAACCTGATAATAAGTGAGGAAAGGCATATGCGCCTAGAAGCCTCAGTGGGACTAGTAATGGACAGGGCCAAGCATCATACATCATGTAACAATTTGTAAGTGACCTGCATTCACCTCAAGATACCATGTGAATGTGCATGTGTGAATGATAAAACATATTATGAATCATAGTAACATGATGAACAAATGTGCAACATATAGCATTATAACCAAGGAAGAATGCATCCAATCAAGATCTAAGCTAATGTTTTTGTATTTTTTATTTGCAAATATGTGAAAGAAAACCATCTAAGAGGGAGGAATAAGGATGCCTCCTAGTGTAGTGTGTGCAAAGCGAGGTCCGTGTGAAGAAACCCTCAATAGTCAAGTATGAACCAAGAACAAGAGTGCATCATCAGGTGGTGTGGGGGAACTAGGATGTCCCCAAATGTGAATGCCAAAATGGTTTATGGAATTAGTGTATGAGGCAAGGGCCCATGATCAGTTGATGTGAAGGAACTATGCATGTGAACATGATCTAGGATCCGATGGCCATAGGAGAGTGCATGAAGCCGAGTATATGAAATATGTCTAGATTGAGCATGTGGAGAAATAGAGCACGAAACATGTCTAGATGGAGTATGTGAAGCATGTGACCTATGTGAAGAAGTGTGCCTATTAGGTGGGTTATGGGATCTATAGAAGTGACGGGGCCGATGAGTAGTAGCCATATGTGAAGTGAACTGAGATGAATGTGCAAAAGGTGCCACAAGAGGAGCAAGGGCTCCAGATACCATAGGAGTTGTCAAGGCTAAGGATGCATCATGAATAAGAGAAGATGCACTAGGAGTAGGAGCAATTGAACATGGGATGGCTGGAGGAGCCAAGGACAGGTGTCCGCGGTGGAATGCCTCGAATAGTGATAAGATGTTGCTCATGGATAAACTTAAGGCTACAACTTTGGCAACCCAGAGCCAAGGGAGTTCTAAGAGCATGTCACAATGTGTAATAATAGATCCAACAGTAAATGACATAGAAATAGTAAGAGGCCCAACAATAATGGGTAGAATAATATGGCCACAAGAAGTGAGAGACGTGTGTTTCCTTAATGATAGAGGGAAGCCAATGGACTACAAGAAAGATAATGAGCATGCATTGGATTTGAATGTAGGATGTACCATAACATTATTAACAACATGGGGCCCAATAACGACATGGATATGTAATTTATGGGAGGAGAATGAGGCATGAAAATCAGCATCAGTGAAAGTGATAACAGGTGATGGGAAATTAGCAACGCCAACAAGGAATCCAAGTGGATGATCCAAAGAATCAGGAGGAGGCAATGCGTGGTAAGTATGATTAGAAAAGGACTTAGTGGCTGACTTATCATGTGTAGGTAATGGGTCGTTGAAGATTTTTAACTTTCCATTGTCATTGGTAGATTTGGAAGTGTGAGTAGTTGATTCATGCAACTGGATATTATTATTATCAATGAGAACTTGAATCAAACGGTGAAGCTTGAAACACTTGTTGGAAGAATGGTCATTGCACCTATGGTAATCACAACGTGCATGCTCATCAAACTTCCTACCATGGGGCCTATTAGAATCATATTCGAGAGGAGGTGGAAGAGAAATCATATTGCTTTCAATGAGTTGGGGCAATGAGCTATGTGGAGGATAAGGAAATTGAGTAAATACATGTTGAGTGGGTTGAAGTTGAAGCTTAGGAGGTTGAGAAACAACATTGACAGTAGCTTAACATCATTAGACTTGGGTCTAAAGGGAACCCTTCTTGAAAATTTAGGAATGATCAGAAATATTAGAGCCATATTTGAGTTTTCCCAAAGAAAGTAACTTAGTCTCACGAGTCTTAATGGTATGGCATAGATGGTCAAAGGAATGATAGGAATCAAAAAGCACACATTCTTGCAAAGGGGGCAAAAGAATTTGAATAAATAGATCTTGCGATTCAGATTCAACTAATACATTGTCATTTTAGAAAGATTGAACTCTTGTAACATAATACATAATGACTAAGATGTTCATTAGATCCTTGTTAAATTTTAGCCATTTGTGCATAATATATTTTCGTTCCAATATTCATAGAAAATGAGCTAGAAACAAATCAACAAGAGTAGTAAATGATTTAACAAAATGCAAGGGCAAGTCATAGAACCATCACAAAGTATAATCTTGTAAGCAACATGAAAAGATCTTGGTCAAGAGGGTGTCATCACATGCATAGTCTAGGAAAGCAACTTGAAAAGATTTGAGGTGCTCTTGAGGATCTCCATGGCCATCAAATATAGAAAACTTTGGTGAAGAAAAAGTAGGAAGGAGTGGATAAGAAGATACTTTAGGTGCAAGAGGAATATGACAAAGTGAAGAATCAAGGGACGGTGATTCGAATGAAACCACATGGAAATTTGGTGCAAGTTGGAGTTTCAATGCATTGACGGTGTGAAGTGTGAATGCCCAATGTTGATATACATGTGCGAATGTGCCGATCCAACAATAGAAGAGTCAGCTATTATTTGTTAATGATAACTCCAGACGTCAATGCTGGAAAACCGACTGCAAATAATATACCCAAATATGATTTGTTTCCTTGATGTGGAGAGTCGAAAAATAATGCATGGGTCTGGTAAATGACTATGGTGATGGACATGACAAAGCAATGTAGAGATCAGATGTCTGCAAATCCATATCATAGACGATTTGAATAAAATGCACACTGAAATGTGCATAACATAGACTTTACTCCAGCACTACTGGCATAGGCTACTTGTTCGTCAATAACACATCTTCATTGACAAATGATCAACCCTGGGAATAAAAAATTTTGTCCACAAATTTCTTGTCAATGGGACGCCTTTATTGTAGAGATGTCTACCTGAAGAAATAAACTACAACATCCACTTCGATGGTTGTTTTTCCGATCATATGACACACAATTGACAGAATTGACAGCAATTCTGCTCACAAGATCTATGCGTGACATGAAAAATGTATAACCCAACACGAAAAACTATTGATCTAATAATGCCCGAACATAAAAATTGAACTAATCTTACTAAAACCTTTTTATCAATTAATTTAACTCATAATAGTGGGGAAATCATCAAATGGGCAACCAAAAGAAGATTGAAATCGCCCTTTTGATAATTAAAAAGGCATCTTACATACACATGCAACCTGCTCTATATACAAAATGAAAATTTGGTTAGAGATTTACACACATAAAACTTCATTATTTCATTCAATGAAGTATGTTGTAAATATATAGGTTTTGTATCTTATAAATAAGGAGATTAGTTAATCAACACTCAATTTCATCTTTATCAAAAATCTCTTCTGTTATGATCTCTAACATCTAATTCTATTTGTGAGTTGTTAAAACAACTCATCTCATTTTAATAACTATTATATGTATAATAATCACATTTATAATATGTGAGTACAAAATTTAATGTATGCGCTAACACATTATCCCTAACAAATATCATACTAACAGAAGAAATAATTTCATAGATTGGTAGTCTGAGAAAACTTTCGTGTCACCAAGGTGATCCACAACCACAATGCAAACAAAATTTGATATTGAGCAACCCTAGGGTAGCTCAAGTAGAGGCAAACAAAACAAGGATAATAATGCCCAACAACTGTTACGACTCCCCCGCAAGTGTGAATAAAACAAGTGTTTCCTAACTATAACACAATTAGTTCCAATCAACCATTACCCAGAGCTCCCAGAGTTACAAATGGGCTTTGATACCAAATGTTATGCTCAAAAATTTGACCCAAAACTATAGCTAAAACTAGGGTAATGTTGCTTTAAATAAAACTTAATATAGAACACCTAATTTTCTTCGAGAAATTACACAAATACAAATCACATGCAAAACACTAACCACATATGTTACAATTTATATTATATGCCAAGTGAAAATTAAATTACTTGCTTAATCTTGTGTTTTTAGAACATTTAGAGAGCACCATGATACAAGCTATAATCACTACAAGGTGAGGATTCCATCCCATAAGTCATATGTGCTAAACTTTAGGAGGCACCACACTTAACTTTTTCCAATCACCCTAAAGGTTATAAAATGGATCTAAAGTGGGAGTGCCTCAAGATCTAGAGTAAAACCTCTCCAAGATTTTACCAAGCACAAACATATCATTGCAACATTATAAGATTCCACCTAAAAACAACCTCCCGAGGAGATCTTAGGGCTATAATCATCCCACTCTCGCTAAGAGAGAATAATCACATTATGGAGACATCTAGACTTGTACATCAAGGCACAAGGGGTAGAGCATTACCTTTGTAGCAACATACTAGGAACAATACAAACTTAAGATCACATACCAACCTCCTAAACATCTTCTATACAAAGATAGGAGGAAGTTACGCAACTAGGGCAATTGGTATGATATACTATTCATATTGAGTTTAAGAATACTTAACAAGAACTTTCAAAGGGATGCCACAAAAGCTAAAGGACCTTGTTGGTCTAGACACTAATGGAAAGTCACATGTGTGAACCACTCCATTGAGTGTTACAAAAAAAAGTAGTGACATAGTCTAAAAAGGAGCTACTAAAGTTAATTTAGTCCTGTAAGTCCATTGAGAGATTGGTCTCATTTTTAGTTCCATCTCACACATACATCAAGTTTAGCTTTTATTCATGATTTTCCTGTATGAAAAACTTTATCAAGATAAGCTAGTGAACTAGTTTGATTACATTTCAATTCAATGCTCTACACATTACAATATATAGGATATGTATCATCAACATTTAACAAACACAATTGTAAAAATTCTTAGAATATAATCGAGTCACCTAGATATAAAACATTTCTACAAGTACATGATATTACAAATCTCATTCATTTCCCCCCAAATAGAAATACAAGGATAAGTATAAAATAAGACAATTATCTAAGCATCTACATTCATTCACATTCTCTCCACAACACATGCAAGTCTGTAGTGTATCATGGGTCAACATAGGATTGACATGGATTCCACTCTTCCTATTTAGCAATGATACCATACATTTAAAATTTCCAGTGAGGAGAGAGCAAATACTAGAAATTACTTGTTAAGGATTCTAAATCAATCAACACATTTAAAGTTTAGAGAGAGAAGGAAATCACATTCTTTACACATAGCTTCATGAATTGATTACATGTCCAAGGTTTTCATTTATTCACACAAATTTCCAATCTCATTTGTAAATCTAAGACAAAGTTCAAAGAAAAAAAGAGAGAACATCATTTATCATGCAATTTACAATTTTCATCTACAATTTCAAGAAAGGTTTATAGAGAGGGAAAACATAAATTGTTTACAATAGTGTTTCATATCCTTTCATTATATCAAGTTTGAAGAGAGTGACATGATTAATTTGCATAGGCTCTTTCATCCAAGCATAAGAGCTAGGGAGAGGATGATGATGTAATGCCCTCATCCAACCAACTCTCACACCTCCATGGATAGTCCAAAAACTAGCAAGAGTTCCAAAATACTCAAGGTTACATAGAAAACTCATAACAAGTCACTGCATCTCCACTCTTCATGCTATCACAAACCATCGTGATGTGCGGGTCACTTGGTGACCGCTAGAATAAAAAAATGCCATTTATCTTAAGGAGGTCTTAAATGTAATCCCAAGTCAATGTTGTACTATGAATCACTCCCCTAAATCAAGTTATCAAACCCAACAAGGATTGTCTCATTGATTCAAAAATTGGGTCAAAAGGATTACTAAAGGTATATTTCAAAGTTGAAACTAATACATAACGACTTCCAAAAAAGGTCACATCTGCGCATATATAGAATCCATCACTTCTAACTCCTTCTCCTTTGTGGTGAGTGTTGGTTACTAAAAATGCATGCACACGAGCACCAAATGAGAATAAGTGTCTCAAAAAAAAAATGGGAATTATCTAAAGGTATGGGACCCTAGTCCATTGGGGCAAACCGACAGAGAAAGCCAACTCTTATCCTAATTACCCTAATACTACAACTACTCTATTTATATCTACCAATTGCAAGGGGAAAAGGGAGAGGAAAACCACTGAAATTAGAAATGGTGATGTAACAGAGAAATAAGGGGACCACTTTCCCTCTACCTTGATTGACACAATGCATTAAACACTTGCAATTGTAATTCACACACAATATATCACAAGATAAACACTAAGGTAAGAGACAATGACAAAAAATGAGAAGATAAATATGAGCCACAATAACGTTGTATTAATTCTTAAAAGATGCACAATCTGATACAAATGGGAAAGAGGCATTGAATGCATTTACAACCCAAAAAAAAGGTCTAAACACTTAACATGCTTAGAAACCCAAAGGAGAATGGTAATTTTTCATACAACAGAGATGACCCTTTTATAATACCCACACTTTCTATATATATAAGAAGGGAATAATATGAGGGTAGAAGATAAAAAATAAATTGCTTGAATAATCTAAATTTCTCATGTTTAGCTTCCTAAAAAAGGTCTTTGAACTCTGAAATTAATGATTAACTGAAAATATCCGCTCAAACCACTCCAAGAATTTTCTAGAATATTTGATGGCATATTTATTTATTGGTTACCTTTGAGTAGTAGATGATAACAACCTAAAACAGATCCCATCCATAAGCGTTCCTCAAGTGTTTTCCAACATTTCCATTTTTACTTGATTTGGTGGTCCTAATTAAAATATATGCCCAACAATACAACGCTCTGTAACATAGCTCGTGTCATTAAAATTAGAGACAAAAATTGATATCTAGACTATATTCCTCCCCCATGTGAATAATTGGGTCACTTAGAAATATTTGATTGACATCTTTTTTGGTTCCATTCTCCTTAACCATATTGATGCTCGTCTTCCTGGGATTGCACCATGTTGCACAACCCTAGCTTTCGAGATCTAGACACATTCCCCACCTTAACTAATTTATGTTTGAGTTCAAGGCCATGTGTCACCCATTCAGGTCTCTGCACTATGTCTTAATCAATTTTAGCCTCAACTAAACTATAAGTTAAGAGGAGCCTTTTCTCCAATCAACTATGAAATGCTTTTCCATTTAAACTTGATTGCTCCTCTTGACTTAGAAAATGTGGGACCAATCCCCATAAGAAAATATAAAGGTGGAGGATATTATAGCACTTTCAAGTGATTGTGTCGAGCCAAAGGAAAACATAGATTCTTTTGAGGCTTCCTACCAATTGTAAAGGAAACATAGATGCTCCAAAAAAATCTCAAGGTCGATTGTGAGTACACGCAAAGCTCATATTTTCCCCAAAATTGACTGTAAAGAAGGGGAAAATGGAAAAATAAGATGGAACATTGAATGGATGAAGATAACATTGTTTCTTGCTCAAACCCATTTAAAACTCTATATGTAAGATGTTAAAAGATTTTCATACCATAAACATTTGAAAGGGATGTGAAACTTTTTGAAAACGTGAAAAACAAGGGAAATGTAGTTCAATTATACATAATAGAGTAGGAGGCTCATTTTGGAAACATTTTTGGTGATTGATAGGGGTCATTCACATATTAAATAAGGAAACTCATAGTCTTAGCATCCATTGGGCATGAATTCTACATAAACACCTAAAATATATGAAAAATAGGAGTTTGGAATCCCCTAGACCTTTCACTTTAGATCTCCCTTTGATGCTCTGCTAGGATAAACCTCCAAACAGTGCATGCCGAAAAATTAATTGCAAAATAAAAAAATCACATACATTCTTCATGTGAAAAACACAAGGTTTGTAACACCATTTATTTTGCAACAATAAAACCTATGATAAACCTAGTGTAAACAATGTAAAGAGAAGGTTTTACACAAATCCAAATACTGATTAGGAGAATAAACTCCATTTCTTGATGAAATGCACCCACTTAATGAGTTTTTCAATGGATGTGGAGAGTGAGAGGAGTGGAAATAGACTTGTATGCTCCTCCAAATAATTAACCCCATTGATGAAAAATACCTCCTTCCAAAGTGGAATTTTCTCTTGAAGGTGTATGGAATAAATTTTAGTACATTGAATTTCTCCCTCATGCTTTTAAATGAGCATGACCAGTGGAAACTTTGACCGAGCCTCTGAAATGAATAGATGTTTGACAAGACACCCAATTTTTAGATCCAATGCACTTCATTCTCTAGGAAAATAATTCTTCTTGTTTTCAGCTTTATAAATAAAGATTAAAGGTTCATCTCCATCAATTTCACTAAGGCTACAAGATTCAATAGCTCAATGATATCCTCCCACATGGGCTATGCAAGTAGAGAACATGTTTTATCATCATATTAGTCCTTAATGGAAAGCATGAATCTCTCAAAGTATTCAAGTATGGTGGAAATTTCATCCTCCTTCCTACCTTGACATGAAGATTTTGCATGCCCAATTTTCTCCTCATCCTCAACCTTTTTGGGTTTGATGACAAATCTTTCTCTACTTTGGGCTAAATCAGAGTATTGTTGATAGTGTGGATTCCTTAGTTGGTAAGAAACACTTGTTCATATGGAGGGCTTATGAGCACAATTAATTTCTCTCCCTCCTCCAAAGCCTTAAACTTAGAAAATGCCTTCTCACCCTTCATTTTTTTATGAAACCTTTGGTTCATTGACAACGTAGTCTCCAAGGAAAAAAAAAAACTCTTTCTTTTGTTTTGGCTCCAACTGATCATATTTATTTTTAGGGACTTATTTCTTCTTTACTTTTAGTTAATTAACCTCATCCTCTATTACGCCCTTAGTCCTATAGCTTATATTGAATATGTAGTGCCAAATTGTGGTGTACATAATCTCCCTTCTTGTCATATGTTATTCATTTATGCTTTCATATGTTTAGTAACTCAGCCTTGGTGTTGGCCATAACATAGGATTGGTGTATATAAGAGGTACTAAGGAGTAGTTAAGCATCATATTGAGCATTTGAGTCTTATTGTATGGTTTGGAGGTTTCCCCTTTAAAGTGGATAAGTTATCCTACTTGCATATTAAAATCATTTATCTAAAATCTTGTGTTCTTTGTTGTTCTATTTCTTTTGATAATCATATTTATACAAGTAATTTCATTACAAGTGGTATCAGAGCATGATCTTGGCCAACGCTGCGTCAAACCCTAATTGTAAAGGTTCGGCTATATCTCAAAATTGGTACCAATTTTTTCTACAATTGTTTTGGTGGTGTGGCGAAATCAATTAAGTAAGATTCTCTCCAAATTTCAAGCAATTCTTGCTAGTTTTAAAAAAATTATAGTGGTTTTATGTTTTTTCATAATTCGAATACCTAGGTTGCAATTTTTGGAATTTTTCTAAGTTTCTTATATTTTAGGAAAGATTTCCAAAAATTAGCTAGGGTTTATTCTTTATGATTTCCTTTATTTGGTCAGTAAATTTATGAAACCCCAAACCCTAAAATTTTCCCTATTCCGTCTACCCCGAGTCCCAAACCATATGCCATGACCAATAGATCAACTCGAGGCTAAGGGAAAGGTCAAGAACCTCCATGAATGACCCCAAATAAGGAAGATATGGATTTATAATCTTCTGGTTTAGGAGTATTTGAGGTAGTCATCCAACTTCAAGAAAGGGTAAATAATATGGTAAGGATGACCTCAATAATGAGCTTCTTCATCTGAAAGGTGGCCTTAGGGGTGAAATTCAGACATATTTTCAATCAATGAAGCAGGGGCTATTGCTCACTCTTTCAAACACATATCCCAATTCCAGTCGTACGGGTTCCTTTAACAATGCTCACACAAGTCCAAATCACTTCGATCAAGGAGGATCCTTTACACATTCAGGTGGATCTCCTCACCAATGGCGGGGTATTATTGCAAAAGTGGAAATGCATAAATTTGATGGAAAGGATCTACTTAATTGGATTACCCAAATGGATAATTTATTTGATTTCCATTAGATCTCATTGGGTCAAAAGGTGACCATGGCATCCTTATATCTAGAACTTGACCAATTTGTTTGGTATTGTTGCTTGAGTACTCAAAAGTAGAAGAATGTTGCTTGAGTACTCAAAAGTAGAAGAATGGTCTAAGTGTCACTTGGACAATTTTCACTAAAGAGCTTCAATTATGCTATAGTTCTAGTGTGTCAGATAATTACTTCATCCAATTAGCAAAGTTACGAAAACAGGTTCAGTAAAGGAGTATGTCCATCAATTCCAAAATATTTCCTTACATGTGGAGGATATTACATAAGAGTATCTTAATGACCTATTTCTTAGGGGTCTTAAGGACCACATTGAGCATGAGGTACACATGTTTAATCCACTCAAGGTTTTTGATTCTATTATCATGGCACGTAGGGTAGAGGAAAAAATTATTTCTAGCAAAAGGTAGTCCTTCATTAACATAAAATATCATAGCACCTTGCCTCCATCGTAGCCTCAGCCAGTTTGGATGACACCTCAACAAATTGAAGAAAAATAGAAAAAGGGTTATGTTTAAATTATTCTACACTGAAGGGACCGGTGATGAGGAAGAATGTGAGGAAACATCAAGCGAGGAAGTGGAAAAATTAGAGGCTGAATCTGAAGATCCCCAAACAACTATCTCATGTCATTCCCTATCAGGTATTAGTACTCCACAAACCCTTCAGGTCGTGGGTTATCTTAAGAAGAAGAAGGTGACATTATTGATTGATTCGGGGAGCACACATAATTTCATCAATCATAAGCTGGAAGCAAGGATAAATTGTTTCATCTACCCACCACCTGAATTCAAGTAATGATCACAGATGGTGGCATAGTCCAATTTTTTAGTTAAATTCCATAAAATCAGACTTATAATGGGTGACTACACATTGGAATCTACGATTTTTTCTATTCCCATGGGTGGGGATGATATTGTCTTAGGTGTTCAGTGGCTCAAAAATTTGGGCACCATAGAGATAAATTTATAGGAATTGTTCATGCACTTTCATTATGAGGGTAAACAGTTTGAACTTCACAGACGACAAGAAAAAAATCCTTAGGTGGTTAGTTTTCACCAAATGCATAAGATTATTAAAAAGGGGGCTAAAGGTTTTGTAGCACGATTGTTCTCCATGGAAGTTCAATCACCAACAATGGTAGTGCATCCTGACCTTCAGAAGGTTATTGATCAATATATAGTTGTATTCAAGGATCCTAGAGGATTTCCTCCTGAAAGAGATAATGATCATACCATTTAGTTAATTACAATAACCCAACACCCCAACATCGGGCCTTATAGATACCCATATGTGTAAAAGAGTGAGATCAAGAAGATGGTGGAGTAAATGTTAGAAATGGGTATTATTTGTCACAGTTAGAGTGCTTATTCCACTCCAGTGGTGATGGTGCACCGCAAGGATAGAAGATGACACATGTGTCTAAACTACAAAGAACTCAACAAGTACACTATCAAAGATAAGTTTCCTATTCCTTTCATTGATGATTTATTAGATGAATTGCATGGTGCAATTTATTTTAAAAAACTAGATTTGTGTTATGGGTATCACCAAACTAGAGTAAAGAAAGAATATATTCATAAGACATCCTTTAGAACTCATCAAGGGAATTATGAATTCCTAGTGATGCCTTTTTTGTCTTACTAATGCACCATCTACATTTCAGAGTTTTATGAATTCAATATTTAGACCATTCATACAAAACTTTGTCTTGGTATTTTTTTATTATATCCTCATCTACAACAAATCCTGGGAGAAACATTTACATCATGTCAATACAGTATTGGAAGCCCTAAAGAAACATCAACTATATGCCAAGGATTTGAAGTGTTATTTTGGGGTACAAGAAGTGGAATATTTGGGCCATTTTGTCTCTCATGAAGGTGTTAAGGTGGACCCTCACAAGGTCTAGTCCATGGTGGGATGGGAAATCCCAAGAACCATCAAGCATTTACAAGATTTCTTAAGTCTCACAAGGTACTATTGCAGATTTGTAACAAACTATGGTAGTATAGAAACACCAATTACAAAATTATTGAATAAAGACTCCTTTAATTAGAGTGAGGAAGCTTCTAGGGCATTTGAAAAATTCAAGGTGGCAATGTGCACCACTCCAGTATTGGCAACTCCAGATTTCTCCAAGACCTTCATATTTGAATGTGATGCTTCAAGAAATGGGATCGGAGTAGTACTCATGCAAGAAGGACAATCCCCATTAGAATTTTAGCGATGAGAAGTTGCACGGGAAATTTTTTTGGTGCACCATAGAATCATATGGGATAACAATATTAAAAAAACTACAATTACTCATGCATGCATGTTAAAGAAGATAAGGAGATGTGTGGAAAATCAGTTGCGCCTATAAATAGAGATTCCAAGAATAGCCCAAGGAACATGTAGAATAAAGGGGAATACATCTATAGTGGCGGGAATTCCACGCGACAAAGAAAAACTTCCATGAAAGGTAAAAAGATAAGCTATAATAGTGTGTGATATAAACACCACCTTTATGTAATAATTAGTTGTTAAAAATAAAACCCAAGAGATAATTATAAATCCTATTTGAATAGTGAAGGGAAAGTCCCCATTAGTATATATACCCCTTGGGAGATCATTGTAAAGATCATCGCTAGAGAGACCTAATAGAGAATACCTAGAGATAGAGAGATAACTTGTATGAAAGATATGATTTAATTATTGATATGGAGTGAAGTATTATGTAGCTATTATTCATACACATATGTGTTTATTGCTTATGTTTCTATTGTTATAGTTTGAATGGTTAAAATTTTATTGTATTATCTATGAAAACACTTCATATCAACAAGTTGAACATGATGGGGACCATAACTCTCTTGTGTCTTAGGTGAGCACGCTAAGGTTTATTCCTTAATATGATAGGATGATGCAAGGTGATAATCCTGTTTTATGTGCTATAGGGTGATAAAGGTTTGCGCACACCTTAGTATGAGATAGTGGTGAAACCAGATGTGAAATTCTTTGGTTCTATTTCCAAGACCCATCATTGTTGTGCTAAGATGGTGAAGTGGGAAATATATATTCCAACTCATGTAGGATAATATTATTTTTTAGAAAAACATAATTAAATAATCTTTCAAGTAGACACATCCCAGTTGTAAGAATTTTTCTCCTACTTTCCTTCCAATGACTTGGGTGGAGAAGAAAATGTATGATGAACTCAATAAAATATTATTTAGTGAAATTTTAATGAACCTGTATGCTTAGTTAGTGGACTACTATTTAGATAAGAATTTGAATATGGGAAATAAGTATACTTGGACTCTATAGAGCACAAGAATACTTCCAAATCATGACACAAATTGTACATGCACTATATATTACTGGTGGAGAGGCACATGTACACTTGAAAATCAACATGTGATTTCAAATGCAACATGACCTCCCGAGGTCATGCCTGGACAACCAAAATGAGATGAATGGAATGGTAGTATGATGGGTAAATAGGATGTAGGTGGGATAAATGAGATAAATAACAAAAATTCAAGGAAAATGAATGTTTTTAGCTAGTAAGATGGGAATTTTTTCTTCGAGAGAAATGAATTCTTGTCTAACTTGTTCAATGGTGATGCTCAAATCAAGGATGATCGTTGTACATAAACCAAGGTCAATATCGGTAGAACCGAATCTGAACCGACTTGGTTGGGGGATACGTGAAAACTTCCCTTCTTCCTCTAGGTATTCCTCCATAAAGAGGGTCATAAAAGCACCAGAAGGAATGTGAAAGAACAACTCAAGGATCATGAAATCTAGTCTCTACCTAGTTGGTTCACCCATAATTCTTTGGTAGTATCTGCCTCATCATTTAAAGCAAGGAGCTAGTGAACAATATCAGGTGGGATCGGGGTGGTTCTAAAGATAAGTTGATGTAAGCCTTGGTCAATGTATGTCAGGTGTGTGTCAATGTTTGGTTGTGGCACAACTGGATCACAAACTCTAAGTCGTGGTTGTCATGGACCCTGAATGGTCATATGGGAACAAACTAAATGACTACAGAAATAAACAATCAAGCTGGAAACCAAAGGTTCTGAAGCTAAGATATGGTAGCCTAGGTTGATATGGAAACAAGGGTACTTTGTTAATTCCAAATCTAAATTAATCTAAATTCCTACTTTTAAATAAACAAAGAAAACAAATTTGAATTAAATAAAATTTGACGGATTTCCCCTTTTAATGTAACTAAATCTGATTGCAAGTATTTTATTAAAGCAACATAAAAGCAAACTATCTAATTGTTTTTTGGTATTTTCAGATAAGCTTTAAATGTAATTAAAAAAAATCTAATTAATCTTCTAATCTATGTTTTTGTGTTTTTTTGTTTATTGAAAATAAAATAAAACTAAATATAAAAACAAAAGAAAATGCTTATAAATTAAATAAATCCTACTTCTACACTAAAATAAAACAAACAAGGAATAACATGATGTGGCTATTCCTCTGTTATAGGATATGGGAATCGAATCTACCTTAAAGAATAATTATGATAATTTGTAATTGTGGATATCTACTTCTTCTAATTGCTTCAACTTAGAATCACGAGAATAAATAAATCTTCTCAGAAGAAATTTCCTCTTTCCCCTGAGATTTCCCCAGTGAAATAAATAAATTTCACAGGTAATTAATAATGAAGTAGTGAAATAACAAACATAGATACAAAAACTTCCTCAAGATTCTTTCCCTTGCATATCCGCAAGGATAAGTAGGGAAGAAGTTATCAACAAAATTTTTCTCGTGCGCACACAAATCTAGTAATGAAGAAATTAAAATCTATAGATACTTGAAAACAAAGAAGTGAAGAAATTTGTGCACGAGAACTTCCTCCAAATCCTTTCCCGAGAAAATCCACAAGGATAATTCAAGAAGAAAATATGAATGGAATATTCTTATAGATAAATAAAGAAACTGTGAATTCGACATTTTGAAGCAATTTTATTGCTTCTATTGATTTAATGACAATATTCTAGTATAAAGCTTAAAAAGAAATAGGAAGTAAACCCCCAACCTAGTAATTGTAGAACTGTGAAAACTTCTATGTGTGGTGATGGTTTTTCTATCTCCTCATATTCCTTTCCAGGGATGAGAGTCCAAGTGATCCAGGGAACAATGTTGGTTGTAGAAGAAATCAAGAATCAAGAAGACTCTGGAGTAGACTGGTTGTAGGTTGAATGGTCACAAATGCAAGTAGGAAGCAAAAAAGGAATGATTTGTGTTTTTTCTGTAATTCTTGGTAGGATTTAGGCAGAGTAACAGTGCAATCAAAATAAAAAATATCCAACCCATGCTATGGGTAAAAGCTTAGATTTTATAGAAAATGGTAGGGAATAAGTCTAGCACACTTGGCAATCAAGAAGTGCCAAATCACCTAAAGAGAGGCATTCAACATTCTAATAATAGTAAGTAGAGAAGAAGAGTACAATGCGTATCCAACAAACTTGAAACTAGGTAAATGGATTAAGAAATGTGTGAGAAAGACAATTAGAATCTTGTAACACACATTCAAAACATGAATTTTGGAGTCTTGGATTAATGTGCACAAAACCACTGGTCTTTGCAGATTGGTGGTTATAGAACAACCAGTCTAGGCATACCGGTGGTTATGTAACTTCCATGACGGTTACATGACTTAAATTCATAGTAACCAAGGAATGAGCAGAAATTGGCTCAGAAAGATAGAAAAATTTGAGGTGAAGATAAACAAAGTAAAATAAGCATGCTGAAAGATAAAGGATAGGATCTAGACTTCATTGTTGTTCTGGAAAAGAGATTTATCATCATAGGAGATTTTTACCGTATCTTTCAATGTAGCACCATGTAATTTTGGGTGCATATATATTGCCCCCTTAGAGAATCATTTTAGCCATGAATGGGCGTAAAACGTGAATTCTAAGTATGATGCTCCCAAATGGGAAAGTTATAAATTATACCTCATTCGTCCATGTGTTGAAACCATGCCAATCCAAACTTCCCGCCACTTACAAAAATAAAGACGAGACTCAAGTGCAGATATAAAACATGATCAACAAAATAATCTAAATAAAATGAAAATATTACTTACCATATTCGTGGGGATAAGAAATATACCTTCTCCATCACGTCAACCCTACATGCACACACTCAACGCGATATTAGAAAAACAATTTTACATTATATATATCACTTTGTTACTATTTATAGAAATCATTTTCACCCACCCACTTAGTGATTTTTGGAGCTCTGGATTACCTGTGACCGTTTCACATGAGAATATAGCCAAATTGATGAGCATTCAGATACGATGCAGCCTGAATAACAACAGTGGAAGAGGGTCACGATTATGTAAGTTATACACATTTATTCATTTTTTCCCTAAAATGTAGGATTTAGATGAAACTAGCTGTAGGGGGGTGATTCTTGATAATTTTGTAGTTAAAATGATCACAAGGGGGAACCTTTTACTATATATAGTTTGTTTGATCAATTTTGATGCATTTTTGTTATTTTTTTAAGTTTTTGGCTTTACGGGCACGACCTGAGTTTCCCAGGCGGAACCATTGCAACGGTTATGTAACAGCCTCTCTGCACATAGTGGAAGTTATAAAAATTCCACAATGGTTATGAAACTACCGCTCTAGGAGTGTAGTGGTTGTGTAACCACCACCTTTCTTAGAGTGGAAATTATGTAACCGTCACGACTTTTGCATTTTAAAGGCTAAGTATGGCATTATTTTACACTTTTACTTGCATTTTTTTTAATGAGCTTGTTATATGTCTATGAGGTTCTAACTTTCTCTTTCTCTATTTTCTATGGATGTAGGGAGGCTACATCAGGTGGAGCAGAGTTCAAGAACAAGATTACTTGCCTCGGATCTTGCTATCATTGATCGAGGAAAATAGGGATTTATTGGAGAGGGCTAGAATCTAGAGGATTTCTTAGACACAACTTGTTTCTACCACAAGCCACATTCTCTATGATTTATTTTTTGACTGGTATGTTGACTAGAACACTTTCCAGTTTCTTGGAGTTAGAGGGAGTGGTCTATTACATTAGAGGATATTTACATGATCCTTAGAGTTCCTGTCACCGGAAGGAGGTTAGTGTTGAAGAGTGCTTGTTCGATAACGAAGGCCCATAGTTGGGATACATACCTTGGTGACACACTTGGCACCCATCATGGGTGCCAAGTAGGGGATCAAATTGTTTTCAATCAACACTGCTCCTATCCCTGCTCTGCACAAGGCCATTATTGGTATTTTGGCTTCACCTTTAATCAGGGACAAGGGTAGTGACAAGATTTTATTTTTTTGGGTCCCTATTTTTTAGAGCATTGAATAGTATGGTAAAGTTTACGCTTGAGGAGTGGACATTATCAGGACTAATTGTCATGATTTATACATGGTTGTTAGAATGGAGGCTAAATCACTTAGCCATCCTACACTAGTGATGTCCTTGGTGTATGAGAGGATGATCCCTTACCAGAGGGGAGTTGGGATAAAAGTTCCTGTAAAGATTAGAGTAGTGAGGTGGGTGGATATGGGTCCACATAGGGGTCCACCATAGTTGGTTTCTACTTTGATGATAATAGATACGATAGCCTAGCCATATAAGGACATGATGGGCCGTTGGGGTGAGGAGATGATTGCATTGACTGTCTATGTCAATACTGTTTAGTTATTCAATCGCAACATTAGAGTAGAGACCCACCCAGTGCTTCAGGTACCCCAATAGTTTGGGTTACCTTACATAGATGCTCTCCCAGAAGTGGCTACAATTTATAGGGGCATATGAGAGTCGAAAGCCACCTAGAAGAGGTAGTTACAGTGGACAATTGTTACACCTAGAGTTCTTATCGAAACTCCACGGGCCGCACCAGATCCAACTGATGAGGCAAAAATTAGAGTGAGAAAATATTATAGATTAGTGTAGGCTTGACATAGAGTGAGGAGGAGGAGGTGGCTGAGATAGACTTAGGAGAGGAGACAGACTCAAAGTGGCAGGACACAAGAGAGGCCTTAGCAGCTGCTAGAGATGAGATAAAGGTAGAGGAGGATATAATGTTTACTGAGGTGACAGAGGAGGGATACATGCATCTATAGAGGGTGGAGGAGGAGGAGGATGTACCAGATCCTACACCGGCACTGGTCATTGATCTGAGTTGGATTCCTGGAGACTCGAGTGATTGAAACACACCTTTCCTATATTTACTTCTGAGATTAGATGTTAGTAAGTTCTTCCTCTTTTTATTCTTCTTTTTTGTTTTAATATGCTTTCTAACTTGCCATTATTTTTTGCACTTTGAAACCACTATTGATGGATGGCGATACCTTATTCGGTGCACACTCATTGACATGTTTACGATCCTTACTAACATGACTTGAGAGGAGCTGATTGCGGACACAAGGCAACTGACAATGACTGGTCACCATACTGACGTATTTGTGCCATCCAAGGATGCCACAGAGGTGATGACTTAAATGAATAATGATATCACTCTACATGAGGATCGAGAGAGGAAGCAATGAGAAAACTCATGTAGTGGATCTAAAATTGCTGGTCACTCACTTGGGTAGTCACATGGATACTCACATAGATCAACACGTGGAGGTTGTCATGCTAAATTGATCTGATCTCATCGCAGGATTCACAGTAGGAACCCTCGTCGTTCCCCTTCGCATGGATCTAGGAGGGAGGGATAGGCCTAGCAAATTTATTACTTAGAGATAATTTTTAATATGTCATCTTTTTGTTTTGACATTCTTTTATAAGAGTTGATTTCATTATGGTTCATCTCATTTGTGTACTCTTAGCTAATTTAGAATTTATGATGTTTTTCATGTTTTTGAATGGATACTATGCATTATGATAATGACACAATGTGATAAAAATGATAGGCATATGATTATGAGTATGACAACAAATTTTAATTTGGATACTTTTCTTTTCAAGTGAATTTTAGCATTTCTGTTTCATTGGGAAAATGTGTTGAATATGGTAGGATTACAAAATAATATCACTTCATTCTTAACTCCACATAACCAGTAAGATGTGAGGGCTCACCATCGAGATTCAAGAAGAACATGAGATATAAATTTTAAGGAATGTGAATGAGAATGACCAAGAGATAAGAACTTTGACAAGGATTTACTGAGAATCCTACTAACCAACCCCAAACCAAAATTAACTTAACCAATTCGAAATGAATTTCGCTTGTAAGTTTTGAATAGACTTAGATTCATAGATGGATTGTTGGTTGATAAAATATAGTTTTAAAGAATATTTTCTCTCTTAACATATACATCTGAGTCATTTTCTTGGGAATTTTTAGGAGCACCTTTATTTTTTATTTATTTGTGACTTATGATTTATTAATGTGACCCCCTACGTCTTGCCCTATGATACTAGTAAGAAGCACGGGCTCATCACTGAGGACAAGACATAGGTGAGTAAGGGCTCTTCCCTCCTTTCCCAATCTCATGTTACTAGTAAGAAGTTTGGGCTCACCACCGAAGGTTGGTATGAATAAGAAGTGTAGTTTATTTGTAAACGAAAGACTTTTGTGTTTATTGTTTATTATTTTTTTGCTTTTGAATTGAATTTAAATTGTGCTTTTTGGGAAGAAATACTTTCCCCTAGTCTCAACCTCACGTAACTAGTAGGATATGAGGGCCCAAGACCAAAGATTGAAATTGGTGAATAAGAGTTCCAGGTGAAATGTTTAGAATGTTTTTGTTATAAATAGAATTTTTTTGGGAAAGATTTATCATCAAGGAGCTTCTAGTGAAAACCATGGGCAAGAAGAACCCAAATCAGAAGCAACCGTGGAGAAAACTATGTAAGCCCTTATAAAGTAATGTCAAAATTTGTCTTTTGTATGAAAGTGATGATAAAAATTATGTAGTTTTGAATGTATGAAGAGAATGATGAATTGGGTATGATTAGGATATTTTCCAATGTTTGAAATTCAAAGAGTTAATTGAATAATAATTTTCCATTTTACAATTTAGACAACATGATAATGCAAGTGAAAAGAAAATATAAATGCAATGAAGGACATCATGGAAATGCAAATGATTATACATAGAAATGCTTGAGGTGAAGAGAACTAATGAGATGGATAAATTATGCACCCTTAGGAGTACATAGATGATACGTTCCATTTTTGAAACCTTCCGTGACTTGATAGGGTCCAAGAAATTTTATTTTGAACTTCCGACCTTTTTGTCTATTTGGTTATCCAATCTCAATATGAGGTCTCTATACGTACCCAAAATTGTAAGGTACTGTACTGCGGAACGGTGTAATAAGTGCCCCAATGATGATACAGGTCTCTTCGCAAGGTGTTCGGGATCCAGAGAAGCTTTACAGATATGCGTTAACATCCCGCATGCCCCGCTTAGCCCCCGCGTGCTTTGTTTTCCCTATTTTTCCCTCTTTTCTTGGCTTTTTGGTCTTCAGTGACGAAACCGCCGCCCTGAAGGGAGGCGGTCTCGTGACCGCCGCCCTGAACAGGGCGGCGGTCTTGTAACCGCCACCCTGAGCAGGGCGGCGGTCCTGTGCACGTTTTCCAGAATGCTCTTTTGACGCGACCCGCGTGAAATATCACAACTCACCAGCTTTTCTTGCCGACTTAAGCATGCATTAATGTTTTTGGTCCCCTGGAATAGTGTTTTTCTTTTGTTTAATGTTTAGGAGTTCAGTTTGGATTTGATTTTTGGATGTTTGGATTCCTATAAATGCATGGTTTGTGCACATGCAAATGGCCTCTGAATTTTGCTCCAAAGTTTGCTTTTGAATTTCTTGTTACAGCAGTTTTAGTCTTCCTTTGCTTAGGATTCTTAGTTTTCTCATTGAGTGCTTTGGTTAGTATTGTATTGCAGCTGGTAAGCCACATATCCAACTTGTGCAAGTGCAAACATTATTTGGGCCACCATTTTCATTCCAACTTTCATATTTTCAGTGCTATGGTCTTTTTAGCTTGCTTAGGATTGGTAGCATAGTTTGTTGCAGGTTTGTTTTAGCTTTGTGTTACTGTTGGTAAGCCACAGATCCAACTTGTGCAAACAGTATTATTGTTTTGGAGTAGAATAGTCTAGGCAGCCATTAAAGTTGCAGGTTTTGCTCTTCATACAGACTAGTTTCAGGTTCTGGACGCTTTTGTTGCATGATTCGCAGTAGACCCCGCTAGGAATTGCATAGGCCAAGCTCTGTACTCTTGCGCTATCCCTCTCCTATCCGCATTCTATTCTGTCTGCATTCTGAAGACGGTCCATTGATCCAAATATCTATTCCTGTTGATGCAAGCATTCCACGCTTTTCTGGATTCACGTGAGCACAAAGAATGAAGAGATCATACTGAGGGGACAAGAACACACACACACCGTCGGATTCGCCACTGTTCTGCGAAATCCAGGTTCCATCTTTCAAAGTTTTAGTTAGAATTTATCAAATAACGTAGTTAATCATTTTATTTCAGTTATTTCTATTCTCGATATTGCCAGGGAGGTTGTGGGGATTGATAGTTTCTAAGAAACTATGATTCATTCCTCACTTCTGAGGTAGGATCGAGAATCTTGCAGATAGATTAGTTATTTCGTTGTTTAGAATAGATATACGAAATCACACAGACAAATAGTTACACTCGGCTATTTTGTTTGTTTTACGTTGTTAGTTTAGTTGTCAATTCTAAATATTTTTAAATAGCTGCTTTCTTATAAATTGCCAGAAAATACAAAAAGAAATTATATATGCTAGAAGTGTACTTAGATTTTACTTTATTTTAGTTTGTTTCATTACTGCTTTTGCATGACAATTACGGGACCTAGGGAGCCCAGGGAATACATTTTCGAGCCAATTGTGCCCCAGCCCAATACCGTAGTAGCAATAACTGACATTGACCAAAACCTTAGGATACAAGTCTTCCAAACAACAACAGACTTCCAACAGATCAGGGCACAGTTGAGAGGGTTAAACATCGAAGACGACCAAGCACATCTGTTTTGGTCAAATCAGCCAAACTACAGATTACCCTAGAAAATACCCACATGACTGTAGAAGGGCTCGAAAGAGAACAAACATTCGGGTGTGATCCTTTAGTTCCACAGCCAGATGCTGGAGACACCCTAGTAGATATAGATACCAGCTTAAGAATCCAAGTTGCGAGAACACCTGTAAGGTATTCTGAGAAGATCGCACAACTGTTGGTTCTAAACATAGAAGCTGAAAAAGCTTACGACTACTGGATACTAGGGATCAGAACTTGATCTCCCGTATGACCATAACGGGACCGCAACAACCAAGAATCTATGGTTGTGATCCACAGATCCCACAGCCTAACGAATCCATAAGAGAATTAGACATAGACACTGGCCTACGTAAATTAGTATTTCAGTCTACTCCGATTCCACCTCTCATCATTCAACAGTTATCCCTACTAGACACAACAGCTAACGAAGCTAGAGAATTTTGGACTAGGCCAGAGAATCGTCCATAGAGTTGACCATATTCACCATATGACCCTATCAGGAGAAATACACGAAACCATCCCGGGTCATTTTCCACGTATCCCACAACCCATAGATCGAATCACGCCAGAGCTCGATATTGATTGGAGCCTTCGAGCAGTCATCCTCGCTGATCGATCTATCACACCAGTCCAAGTTAGAAGGGCCTTCTTTGCCTTAGATTCGCAAATACCATTAGTGCGTGTCGAAGACATTAGATTGCCTAACTAGTTTGCCTGCACATTCTACCCACACCGGCTGTCTCGGCACGACCTCGGGAGGTCGGGTACGCAGAAGAGTTACTTGTTGATTCTCAAGCTCGCCTGTCACTTTTCCGACGTACAAAATTGGTGAACCCGACGTGAAACAAGCAAGTCTTTCACCTTCTCTTTGAGAAGTTTCATCTTCTCCAAATCACCTTCGCTCCTTCCCATTATTCTGCGGGTATTCATATACCCCCCGAATATGTCGGGATTCGATGCATACGGCAGACCCCTCTTGGGTCTTGAGGCATACTACGCCCAACAGAATAGGCAGTCATCACCCTCACTCTCAATGTGGGGCGACAACTATTCAACTAATCAATTGTCAACACAAACACCAAGGACTAGATATAACTCGTCCTTCCAAACAGAGGGGTTGGAGCAACTTGCTCAAACACAAACAGAGCCTTCAGGCTCGAACAATATGACACTAACTGGAGAGTCTGCTTCATCTCCTCAGGTATTACTCAGACCGCCTATTAGTAGACAATCAGATCCATACTTGGTCTTAGATGATGGACAATCAATACCTTATCCTAGGAGTGAACAACGCTCCCGGGGTATGTACCCGCCTATAGGAGGTTTACAAGTACAACCCGAGACCCATTATCAAGAAAATATCTCTACAGGAAATATTCTTGGAGAAACTTGGCAGGATAGCAATCAGTTCATGACAGGCTATCACATGCCTATACAACACCAAGGTACACAACAAACGCCACTCAGGCAAAGTACCGTGACTTCACCAAATGAAGTCATTTCAACGTTAGTAGAAAGAGTGCGAGGGTTAGAACTTGCTCAAGCAAATCAAAATCCTCCGTTCATACAAACGGGGAGTTCCAATCCTCCATACCATCTCTAGCCAAGTAGATCTCCTCACAGGAGTAGGCACGTTAGGTGTGACTCCTCAGTATTCACAACAAGTGCCAACTAGACCCACTATCGCTAGCACTGTTCCTCCGGGTCCAGTACAGAGCAATCCATTCCTGGATAGTACCCCTTCGTACTTAAACATGTACTCCAAATCACCACAAGGGGATATGTACTCATCCCCCGGCGTGTTTACTCAAATGCAAGGATTGCCTTATGCCCCTGCCAATGCGTACGTTACGCCATATCAACAACCTGTTCCACCACCGCCTCCTCAACAGGCACCGTCAATGGTTGAGACGTATGCGATAGGGACTTATTCAGAATATTTAAAGGAGCCCTTAGATTTCGCCATACGAAGCGTCATGCTTCCAAGACCTCTTCCCGATTTGCCTAAATACAAAGGAGAAGGAGATCCGAATGCGCATATCAAAGCTTACGCTACAGCCATTCGTGAATTACTCCCATGGGATGGGGTTGTTGCTAAAATATTCCCCAAAACGCTAGAAGGCATTGCCCTCGATTGGTATTACAGAATACCCGAAGCTTCCATACATTCATTCAAACAACTCGTGTCTGAGTTCATCAAAGCCTTCGACATGAACAAACTACTAAGGACAGGAATCAGGGAGTTCTTGCACATCAAGCAAGAACATAACGAGTTTGTCGCCCATTTCATCCAAAGGTGGCGCACAGTCCTTTATTCCTCGGCAAGCGCTCCAAACATGGATCAGATGGAGCTATGCGATTTATTCCTTCATTCTCTTAGCAGAGAAGTGAAGGAAGAAGTCCAGAAGTTCCCACTAAGGACTTATGACGAGGTACTTGAGAGCGCTCTGCGAATTGATCAAGCAGCGATAGATAGTGGCCGTAAGACGTATGGAGCAAACGGGAGGTTAATCACCTCTACTCAAAATACTACAACCACCACAAGCGTCAATCAAGGACCCAAAATCCTTAACAAAAATCGTGGGGTAACAACAGATGGAGTAACTGACCAGCCCAAGAGGGTAAATGTCGTTAATACTCCGTCACAAACAAACAACCAAAGAAACAACAATTTTACCCCGACGATCAATACGGTGGATTTTAATAATCCACAACAACAACAATGGCGAAATCCCATACAAGGACCAAGCCAAAACTCCTTTGGTTATCAAAACCAAAGTCAAAACCAGAAACAACAAAACTTTAGTCCTAATAGGCAATAGTTTGATCGGAATTTTAGGCCACAATACACACCAAACCAACAAAACGGGAATTACAACCCCAATTCTTATTGTGGTTTCCATAAAATTCGGGGTCATGACACTAGAACGTGTCGTGATTACAACAAATTCATGCAACGCTTGCCAAATGAGCAAAAACAATTCTTTATGGATATGTTCTTAGCAGATCCTACGTCACCAACGGCAAGTACCTTCGCAGGGGCAGTTTCCCCTCAGAATGCCCCTCTCAAGATCTTTAATGATCCACTCCCAAATCATGATAGCGATAGGTTGAAACCAACTGGAACAAACAAAGGTGCAATAACAGGAAACAACGATCACGAGGCCTCAACCTCGCTAAATCCGTTAGTCGCGCCACAACTAGGAAGTCAACCACGACCTAAGGTAGTTGGATTAGTAGAGTTAGACTCCGAATTACCCGTTGAAGCAATTACGAGAACACGAGAGTATTTCTCTCAACCAAGTCCAAGCCGCCTGCCGGAAACAGATAACATCCAGCAAACCGTAGCAAAACCTATGGGTGCTTACGATCTAATTAATGATCTAACAAAAACCTTCTCGCATATTTCATTCCTTGATTTACTAAAGAATTCCCCTGCTCACAGGGCTGCTCTTTTAGAGGCGTTAGGTTTGGGTCATTTAGTTAGTATCACTCCACCACCAGAAGCGCAAGTAAATCATATAGACTTTGATGTTTATCCTCGGGACAGGCGGATAGGGATATCGAATTCATATTCGAAATAGGTAAAATGCCTACAGATGCTGAAATCGCACGCCGAGGCGATCCAGCCTTACACTTGCAAGTGCAGGTTTATAATAATTATGTAAAACGGGCAATGGTTGACGATGGAGCTGCAGTTAACATAGTCCCTTTCTCTTTTCTCCAAAAATTGGGATATGGAGAAACAAACTGTTCTACTACACGAAATACCTTGAGGGGCTACGATAGCCTTAAAGCCACATCGATAGGAACTATAATACTACCGGTCACCTTAGGACCTAAAACAATCCTGACTGAGTTTTATATTATAGATCGGGAAACTAACTATAATATGATCCTCGGCCGGCCCTGGATACATCGAATGAAGGCAATCCCTTCCACGCTATTTCAAGAAGTAAGATTCCTGCATCTAGGAAAGGTATTTGTAGCCAAAGGTGATCCAAAGCCGTTTGACGTACACCTAGCTGATTTAAAGAAAAGACCAGGTATACACTCAGAATTCGAACTTCCAACAAACCAACTTAACAAACCCTCTGACCCAAAGCCAGAGGAAAAGTTGATACCTACGACGGATCTTGAAACTACCAACATAGCCAAAACAATTCCAACCCCTAAAGGTAAAACTAAAGAAATAGTATCATTAGGGACTACTGCAAAGATCGTTGAGTTAATAGAACAAGATTCACCAATGTTCTTACCATTCGATTCAGTAGGTATCGGATTTTCCCTAGGTGTTGGTTCCTTGCCAGCAGAAGATCTCTGTATGGTAGAAGTAGAGTGTGCAAACACAGCAGATACACCTACATCCATACTCCCGGCTAAGTATTGGACTCTCCATTTCGATGGAGCTAAATGCCGTTATGGAGCGGGGGCAGGTATAATTCTTACCTCGCCCGAAGAGAAGGTCCTCCCATTCTCTTTTAAATTAAACTTTGAATGTACAAACAACGGCGCTGAGTACGAAGCCCTCCTCCTTGGCCTTACCTTAGCCAAAAGAATTGGTATTGATAATATCAGAGTTTTAGGAGACTCGCAATTAGTGGCAAACCAAGTTTCAGAGGTATATGAAACTAAAGCCGAACACTTGCAACTTTACAAAAACGCTGTATTAGATTTAAGCAAGGCATTCAACTTCATATCCATTGAAGCAATCCCGCGAGAAAAAAATCTTCTCGCCGATTCAATAGCAACCTCAGCATCACGTTTTACTCCAAACAATGAGCTAGAAGATACTCATTTTACAATATCCATTCGAAACGAACCATTGATAAAAACAATGATAGATCCTCTTTCAAACAGAAGTGAATCTACCATCCTAGACCATGTTGGAAACGATGCGGCTACTTTGGATTACTTAAATGCCTTTGCAGCACTACATCTCTCCTATCACACGCTAGATTTATCCCTGATCCCGCATTCATCTTCCTACTTCGGAAATCCTGTAATGAATCTTCCCTCACAAAAAGAACCTAATATATACGTGGTGGAAAACGGGGATGATATAGATCTACCTCCGGCACCACCTGAGTTCGAAGAGGGTAATGCCTCTTTAATTGAAGAAACAATCGATGTCAATATCGGAACGGAAGATGAACCAAGAATTTTAAAGTTAGGTTCTTCGTTAACCCCAGAGGAAGTGGAAATACATACTCAGGTTCTCAAAGAACATCAAAAGGCATTTGCATTTAATTACAAAGAGATGACAGGAGTCGCACCCCACATTGCGGTACACAACCTCGTCACTAGATCAGATGCAAAGCCAATTAAACAAAAATCAAGACCCATGAAGCCCAAAGTAGCCCTCATGGTAAAAGAGGAGGTGATAAAACTCCTCCAAGTAGGATTCATCAAGCCAGTTGACTACTCCCAATGGGTATCTAACATCGTTCCCGTTCTCAAGAAGAATGGAAAGATACGCATCTGCATAGATTTTCGAGATATCAACAAAGCTTGCCCTAAGGACGACTTCCCATTACCGTCCATAGACGTTATTGTTGATGCAACAACAGGTTTTGAACTCTTGTCTCTCATGGATGGATTCTCGGGATACAATCAAATCAAAATATCTGAGCAAGATCAAGCTAAAACCACGTTCATAACTCCTTGGGGAACCTATTGCTACGCTGTTATGCCATTTGGTCTTAAGAACGCCGGTGCTACCTACCAGCGGGCCATGACATACATATTTCACTGATCTAATTCATAAAATCGTGGAATCTTACGTAGATGACTTATTGGCTAAAGCCAAAAAGTGCTGTGACCATCCTGAAGTACTCCGCATCATCCTTTCACGCCTAATAGAATATGGAGTTACCCTAAACCCAGAGAAATGCGTCTTCGGTGTAACAGGAGGAAAGCTCCTAGGTTACATCATATCGTCACGAGGGATCGATGTTGATCCAGCCAAAATTCGGGCTGTCCTCGAAATGGTCCCACCCTCGAATGAATCTGGAATCAGATCATTTCTCGGAAAGTTGGGTGCAATCCAGAGATTTATCCCGGATCTAAGCTTCGCCGTTCATCCAATCAACAATTTACTCAAGAAGGACTATAGCATTGATTGGACTGAAGATTGCAATGAAGCTTTTGATGCAGTCAAGCGTTTCCTGCTATCACCGCCTACGCTAATGCCACCAAAGCTAGATCGCCCTTTAATTTTGTACTCACGGGCTACCGATGTTTCGTTAGCTTGCATGCTAGCCCAAGAGGACGATGACAAAAGAGAGCGTGCGATTTATTTCATTAGCCGAACATTGCTCGACTACGAAACGCGCTATACACAAGCAGAGCGAGAATGTCTTGCCATAGTCTTTGCTACTAAACGCCTAAGACACTACATGCTAAATCAAGAGACAAGGGTCATAGTAAAGACGGACCATTTACGGACTTTTCTCACACAAGGGTCCTTGTCCAAAAAAGCTGGACGTTTTATAACCTTAATGGGAGAGTTCGAATTAACTTTTGTAAACCAAAAGTCAGTTAAAGGGCAAATCATCGCAGATTGGTTAGCTGATAACCCGCTAGACGGAGGCGACTTAGTAGACTTAGACTTTCCAGATGAGTGCGTATACTACGTCGAAACCCGACCTGCTATATCTGAGTGCCCTTGGTACGCTGATATCATCAGCTATATCATGGACCATAGGTATCCAGAAGGAGCTACACCTCAACAAAGAAGACGGTTACGCATTATCGTAGCTAAATACGTCATTATAGAGCAGGTGCTCTATCGGAAAGCATTCGATGGAATGCTCTTAAGGTGTGTTGACACAGAAGAGTCCAAGAGGATTCTCCATGAATCCCATAGCGGTATATGTGGAGGCCACTTCGGTGGCCATGCCACTGCTCGAAAAATACATCGAATGGGCTATTTCTGGCCCACTCTAGAACATGACACAATAGAGTTTGTACGCAGGTGTCATAAATGTCAGGAGTTCTCTCATGAGATCCACATGCCGGCACAAGCTTTGCAACCGATCGCTACTCCGTGGCCCTTTTCTACATGGGGCCTAGACTTGATAGGGAAATTCTCTCCCTCGTCCACAGACGGCCACAATTTTATAATCACGGCCACAGAATATTTCACTAAATGGGTAGAGGCTATGCCTCTTACAACTGTACCTGGTTCCGTAATCGCTAAGTTCATTTTGAACCAAATCATTTGCAGGTACGGTATCCCGCAAATCATTATCTCAGATAATGGAACTTCTTTCAAAAACGAAGAAGTTCGTGAGCTATGCAGTAAGTTCAAAATAAGCCATCATACGGCTTCCTTATATTATCCCCAAGCCAATGGGCAGGCTGAAGCAACAAACAAGACGTTGAAAGCCATTCTCCTTAAAACGGTAAAAGAAAACAAACGGGATTGGCATTTAAAGTTATATCCGGCCTTGTGGGCCCACCGAACCTCGATAAGAACGCCAACAGGAGCAACTCCTTTCTCATTGGTATTTGGGTCAGAAGCAGTTCTCCCACTCGAAGTTGAAATCCCCAGTCTCCGCATTTCGCTACAAGGGATTCTGGATGAGGACGCTTACAGAGAAGCACGTCTTTCTCAACTAGAAAGCCTGGATGAAACTAGGTTAGATGCTGAACAACGACATAGAGTCTATGCCGACCGGATGTGCCGGAAGTATAACAAGAAAGTCTATGAACGTGACATATACGAAGGCGATCTGGTGCTAAGGTTGGATAGCCGGATCGATAAGAAGACCGGCGAAGGAAGGAAATTCCGGCCCAAATGGTTGGGCCCGTACCGAGTCACAAAGGACTACGGAAATGGTGCATACCTCTTATGCACGCTAGAAGGTGAGGAGTTTGGCGAAACAGTCAATTCTCTCCACCTCAAGCGTTTCTACGCGTAAGCAGCTAACGCTACCTATATAACTATCTACATTGCATTTTCATACAAATTAGGATCATTTTGTCCACTTGTTCTTACACAAATTGTGATCAGGGAATCTATTCTCAAAGCAATTTATTTCAAACTCGTGATGTTTCTGGCATAAAGTTCTTTAATCATACTTCTCCGTCTTCGATATCATCAATCAACTCAGAATCTTTTATCAAACAAAATCAGACATGACGAAGTCCTAACGGTAACCATACCAAGATCTGCAAGTTCGTTCTCACTTTGATTTCTTCTTAGGATAGGTGTCTTGCCTATGGTCTGTTCTAGAAGCTTCATGGTGTCGCATCTATCCCATATACACATCTCTTTGGAAAAAAAAGCATATACTGACATTTTACTCAAATAGACAAGTCAAGAAGTGATTAAACAGAAAATTTTATTTTTACACATTTCCTTGCCCCACCAACCTTCGGTGATGAGCTTGCGTCTCTTACTAGTGACGTAGGGTTGGGAAAGGATGGAAATGCCCTTACTCGCCTATGCCTTGCCCACGGTGATAAACCCATGTTTCTTACAGGTAGCATGGGGCAAAGTGTAGGGGGTCCTCTAAACAAAGTAAATGTTAAAAGGTCATAAACAATCAATTCAAACTTTGAGTCAATAACGAATGAATCAGATGTTCAAAAATTCCAAGAGAGTTAAAAATCCTAAAAACCCAGATTTTGTCTACTATGTGGCCATCTACGGGTCTAAGTCTGGATAAACCGCAAAGCAAGTTGCATCCAAAACTACGAAGTCATTCAGGTAGAATAAAGCTTGTAGTTTGCATTTGGTTCCACCAAAGCTTCGTCTGTCTTTTACCACTATCACTTCACCATATTCCATAACTTGCGTCCTTCTTGGCTCTTGGTGATGAGCCCTCGCATCCTACTAGTTGCGTGGAGTTAGGAGTGGGGCAAGTTAATCTGTTCATCATACTGATTATTTTCATCACTTTGCCAAAACAAATCATGAGGTATCCAAATTGCTCACAGAAACTAAGATTTAAGATCACAATATATCTACAATATCATGTATCAGCATCATGAAACACAAAAAGAAAGCAAACATTTGCATCATCTGTTTTCCATTGCATACATTCTAGAAAGCATATGAAACATACATCGTAGTATACACAAAAAAAAACTGGAAACAGAAAGTAGAATACAAATGACAAGTTTTGATCCAAAACCGACGCATATATATAAATAATCAAAGTTTATATACAATGCCATCATGCACTAGGCATGGTCAAAACGCTCAAGGAGCCCGTAATACACAAAAGAATCTAAATACAAATACAGAAAGCCAAGTGGCCTCTCAACCCCTGCGCGATCCCGCTGAAGGTGCGCGCCCTCGCCTAGGACTCCGGCTACGCTGGCGCTCTGAATGGACGGAGGGCTCGGGGTCCCTAGGGGCAGTCGTAGTCTCGCCATGAGAGCGGCTCCTCATAAGACGCTCGGCTGTCCTATAGCCTGCCAACTCTGTACGGAGAGTTGACACCATCTTGGCCACATGCCAAATGGGAGTGAAGACGTCAATGTGCCTGCCGGCTGCTGAGGGCTCCCCGACATCCACAGATAACTCCGCACGGGTCTTATCCATAGGGATCATCAGAGAATCGACGCAAACCCTACGGATTAGATCCCGCCACTCATCAACAGTCTCTGCAAAGCAAAGAAAGAAAAACGAATTAGGAACTAGGCAATAGGTTAAAGTGTACACAATACAAATATAAGGAGAGTTAACATTCAAAAGACAAATTCTAAAACAAACAAGAATTGAAAGGAGGAGAGGATAACTTACTCGGATCACCAGGCCTCCAAGATGGGTCGCCAGGGCCAGCACCTGTTGCTGATGCCGCTGCCAGACTGAGGGGTTGCTCCTGTAGTTGGGGCAACATGATGCGCCCTGCAACGAACTCATCGTCTCCACCATGGCCTCGAGAGAGTGGCTCCTCGGAAGCCACGGTCTCTCTTTTTGCACTTTGCTCCTCCCTCTCTGCCCGAAGAATGTCCTGAGTATCATGCCACTCAGGGATCGCTCTCGTCCGTCTGCTCCTCTGACCCTCCCTCGGTGTGCTCCTCAGAATCGGAGTCAATATCTATGGGGTCGTCACTGCTATGAGCAGGACCTGCAGCAATCTGAAGTAATGGTGCCTGAGGCGCACCAGCTCTCCCTCTGGCCCGAACTATCCCGCTGGCTGTAATAGGAATGCTAGGGGTAACCACTGTCCAACCACGGCCTCTAGGCCCCCCCTCTAGCCTCTCGGACTGATCTATAAACAGGTGCTACTGGAGGAAGCATACCCTCGTATGGGAGGCCAAACTGCTGAGGAACCCTGCTGAAGGGATGTACCTCTACCCGTCCCACACGGTCGATAAGCTGCCCTATGATGGAGCAGGAGACCAATGTCGTGGTCTCCTCTCCCCATATACCGGCCATAAGCTGATACGGTGTAGCCTCCATGTCTGCCGTGGTAAGGGTGGCTACTGGCTGGTGAGGTGCTCTGAGCACTGACATACCTGACCATCAGGCTGCCCTCACCGCCCCGGGATCTGCCACCCTCCACGCCTCTGCCATATGGAATGAAGCGCTCATACACCCAACTCATGACTAGAGTGGGGTGGCTCAAGGACTGTCCCTGCAATCAGACCACCCTGTATAAGTAATGGTAGGTGGTCCCCAAAATGTCCGCACCCCAGGTGTATTTCCGGCCATGTCCCTCTATCTGTGCAATGATGGGGCCCCAACAGTATAATAAGGTGTCCCCTCCCTTGTCCCCGATGAGTCTTGAGGCAAGGATCCCCATAATAGCCTATCGAAAGATAGGGATGGGCAAAGAAGGAATGGATCTGACTCGCACTCCCTTCTTCGGCCCCGTAGAAATGGCTGCATCCCCCATATAACCAGCCCACTGAGCTATCTATGCCCTGGAACCAGCTGTCTCCAGTTTAAGTCTCCTCCCGATGATTGGGACCCCCAGGATGCGGTAAACATCCTCCAAAGTGATGGTCCACTCACCACAGACCCCTGGCAGTTGGAAGGTATTCCGATCTGCATCCCAATATGAAAATAGGTCACAAAGAATGTGACTGGATGGAGCAACGTGGGGCACACACGATATACGCAATATGCTGGCCCTCTGCAATGTTTCCTCCTCATCTGCTGAGAGGGTATCCAATACCCCGGGCAGCCAGTCGCACTCTCTCTCTCCCGGCTCCATCTAATGTACTCCTCTTTTGCCTGCATACACCCAAAAACACACAAGGAAGAGTAAGTTAGTATCTAAACAATATCAAGAGAAGCATAAAAACACGTACAAATGCTAAAAATACAAGTACAAGCTTTCAAAATAGGTTCTTTTGCATTCTGTTCAGAACCGCCTCCCTGAGCAGGGGGGCGGTTTTGTAACCGCCCGCCTTAAAAGGTGGCGGTCTCGTGACCGTCGCCCTGTACAGGGCGGCGGCCTTGTCCAGGGCGGCGATCGCGGTTCGGAATCCCGCGGGGGTTTTTGGGCTTAAAAGCCCAAAAAAATGCAAAAAATGACTATTTTAATCAAAAATGGGGCCTACCCAGTAGGCGCCCCCCCCTAGATGGACCCTTTAAACCAAACACTTTTGAAAATAACCCCCCCATTGCAAAGAATTTAACATTTCAAATCAGAAGGGGGAAAAACACAAAATTGAAGAAAACCAACCTGTGATCTTGCGGGGTGGCGTTCCGCACGTGGAGGCATGATCTCTATCTCATTGCGGACGTTTTTGACTCTACTCGCGTGAGAAACCGTCACCGTGGGTCCCAGAGCTCAAAATCTATCAAGTCGACTCGCGCAAATGAATAGGAAAATGGGCCCACTTTCATATATATATCCTTCTGTTTCGTTTTAAAATGGCTTTTTCGCAGGTTTGGAGCGTTGACGGAGGTAAGTTTCTATCCTCGCACTAATGGTACGTCCTCTTCCCCTATTGTTTTAGCGTTTATTTTCCAAATTATTGTATCTATCTGCACTTGAGTTCTCTTTTCATTTTGCAGGTGGCGGGAATTTTGGATGGCGTCATTTCGACACACGGATGTGTAAGGTATAACTTCTAACTTCCAATTTCGGGACTGCCATACTCGGACCCACCGTTTTATGCCTCTTCATGGCTAAAACGCTTCTCCAAGGGGGCAATATGTACGTACCCAAAATTGTAAGGTACTGTACTGCGGAACGGTGTAATAAGTGCCCCAATGATGATATAGGTCTCTTCACAAGGTGTTCGGGATCCAGAGAAGCTTTACAGATATGCGTTAACATCCCACATGCCCCGCTTAGCCCCCGCGTGCTTTGTTTTCCCTATTTTTCCCTCTTTTCTTGGCTTTTTGGTCTTCAGTGACGAAACCGCCGCCCTGAACAGGGCGGCGGTCTTGTAACCGCTGCCCTGAGTAGGGCGGCGGTCTTGTGCGCGTTTTCCAGAACGCTCTTTTGACGCGACCTGCGTGAAATATCATGACTCACCAGCTTTTCTTGCCGACTTAAGCATGCATTAATGTTTTTGGTCCCCTGGAATAGTGTTTTTCTTTTGTTTAATGTTTAGGAGTTCAGTTTGGATTTGATTTTTGGATGTTTGGATTCCTATAAATGCATGGTTTGTGCACATGCAAATGGCCTCTAAATTTTGCTCCAAAATTTGCTTTTGAATTTCTTGTTACAGCAGTTTTAGTTTTCCTTTGCTTAGGATTCTTAGTTTTCTCATTGAGTTCTTTGGTTAGTATTGTATTGCAGCTGGTAAGCCACATATCCAACTTGTGCAAGTGCAAACATTATTTGGGCCACCATTTTCATTCCAACTTTCATGTTTTCAGTGCTATGGTCTTTTTAGCTTGCTTAGGATTGGTAGCATAGTTTGTTGCAGGTTTGTTTTAGCTTTGTGTTACTGTTGGTAAGCCACAGATCCAACTTGTGGAAACAATATTTTTGTTTTGGAGTAGAATAGTCTAGGCAGCCATTAAAGTTGCAGGTTTTGCTCTTCATACAGACTAGTTTCAGGTTCTGGACGCTTTTGTTGCATGATTCGCAGTAGACCCCGCTAGGAATTGCATAGGCCAAGCTCTGTACTCTTGCGCTATCCCTCTCCTATCTGCATTCTATTCTGTCTGCATTCTGAAGACGGTCCATTGATCCAAATATCTATTCCTGTTGATGTAAGCATTCCACGCTTATCTGGATTCACGTGAGCACAAAGAACGAAGAGATCATACTGAGGGGACAAGAACACACACACCGTCGGATTCGCCATTGTTCTGCGAAATCCAGGTTCCATCTTTCAAAGTTTAGTTAGAATTTATCAAATAACGTAGTTAATCATTTATTTCAGTTATTTCTATTCTCGATATTGCCAGGGAGGTTGTGGGGATTGATAGTTTCTGAGAAACTATGATTCATTCCTCACTTCTGAGGTAGGATCGAGAATCTTGCAGATAGATTAGTTATTTCGTTGTTTAGAATAGATATACGAAATCGCACAGACAAATAGCTACACTCGGCTATTTTGTTTGTTTTACGTTGTTAGTTTAGTTGTCAATTCTAAATATTTTTAAATAGCTGCTTTCTTATAAATTGCCAGAAAATACAAAAAGAAATTATATATGCTAGAAGTGTACTTAGATTTTACTTTATTTTAGTTTGTTTCATTACTGCTTTTGCATGACAATTACAGGACCTAGGGAGCCCAGGGAATACATTTTCGAGCCAATTGTGCCTCAGCCCAATACCGTAGTAGCAATAACTGACATTGACCAAAACCTTAGGATGCAAGTCTTCCAAACAACAGACTTCCAACAGATCAGGATACAGTTGAGAGGGTTAAACATCGAAGATGACGAAGCACATCTATTTTGGTCAAATCAGCCAAACTATAGATTACCCTAGAAAATACCCACATGACTGTAGAAGGGCTCGAAAGAGAACAAACATTCGGGTGTGATCCTTTAGTTCCACAGCCAGATGCTGGAGACACCCTAGTAGATATAGATACCAGCTTAAGAATCCAAGTTGCGAGAACACCTGTAAGGTATTCTGAGAAGATCGCACAACTGTTGGTTCTAAACATAGAAGCTGAAAAAGCTTATGACTACTGGATACTAGGGATCAGAACTTGATCTCCCGTATGACCATAACGGGACCGCAACAACCAAGAATCTATGGTTGTGATCCACAGATCCCACAGCCTAACGAATCCATAAGAGAATTAGACATAGACACTGGCCTACGTAAATTAGTATTTCAGTCTACTCCGATTCCACCTCTCATCATCCAACAGTTATCCCTACTAGACACAACAACTAACGAAGCTAGAGAATTTTGGACTAGGCCAGAGAATCGTCCATAGAGTTGACCATATTCACCATATGACCCTATCAGGAGAAATACACGAAACCATCCCGGGTCATTTTCCACGTATCCCACAACCCATAGATCGAATCACGCCAGAGCTCGATATTGATTGGAGCCTTAGAGCAGTCATCCTCACTGATCGATCTATCACACCAGTCCAAGTTAGAAGGGCCTTCTTTGCCTTAGATTCGCAAATACCATTAGTGCATGTCGAAGACATTAGATTACCTAACTAGTTTGCCTACACATTCTACCCACACCGGCTGTCTCGGCACGACCTCGGGAGGTCGGGTACGCAGAAGAGTTACTTGTTGATTCTCAAGCTCGCCTGTCACTTTTTCGACGTACAGTCTCCTACCTGGATCTCATGCTCATAGAAGTTTTTTTTCAACTAACGACATATTATTTCTACATACACACAATGACATTATTCGGCCCCATTCTACACTTCATCCATGCTTTCTAAATCATCCAGTCGCTTTTCTTGATACACATCTTTGTCAAGAATGCCTTGTAAAGACACACAAAGACTTGATAATTATACCTCCAGCAGAAAGAAATCTTAGGCATTGAAAAATAAAGAGAAATGGATTTCCCCCATCGGAGTTCAAACACAAGTCTTTGTTGGGACCCCAAAACATTGGCTAAGTACAAAAAGGCACGTAGGCACGCAAGGCCTAGTTGAAGAAGGACGCGTAAGGAAAAGGCATGCAGGATATGGTTTAGGGAAGGGTTTAAGAAAACCCATGGTGTGTGCATGGATAGAGCTAAGGTTTTAGGACTTAGCTGTATTGGGCATTTTTAGGTAGGACATGAGAAATGCGTGACTCGACAGTGAATGAGAAGTGGATAAGGTGTCAGCCTGTCTACGTAGTGCCCACAAAAGGAATATGCTTAGTGATAGAGGATTCCAGAAGACCATCGTTACAAGGAGTGGAGAGCTTGATATGAAGGAGCATGCTTCTATGGAGAATCACTTGGACACTTGGTGATGGATCTGTAGCCTCAGAAAGTAAGTAGGTGGTTAAAGAAACCTATATATACAAGCACCCGCATAGAGATAAGGGAGAGAATAGAGAGAGTAGAGCTCTGCAGAAATACTACAAGGACTCTGTTAGCTTGGGTAAATAAGCGTAGGAGAGGATGTATCAAGGGTTTGGGGGATTTAAATTCTCTTTTGAGAGCTTAGCTATATGAATCTGGTTATAATACATGACTGTGGTTTTCCTTTCTGTGACATTCTGTAATGGGCCTAATGAATGTAATGAGGTTACCAGTTTATGTGAATATGAACATTAATGGTTCTGATGCATACATCCTTCTTCATAGTTCTTTTTCATTTATGTTTACGAACTAATTATGAATGCTTGTACAACTTCCTTTCTATTTTGGTGTAAGTTCTATAATCTATTAAGATCTTTTCTTCCTGGAATGACTACAAGGATCTAGAAGCCGTTCTGAGCTCTATGGTGCTTGTATGTCTTATTTCCTTTAAAATATCTTAAACTCATATCATAGATGATGTTTCCTGCTAAACTCACATAAAAGGGAGACTCGGTGCTCACGCGTTCCTCGGGTGAGCACCCAATGCCCACTGGGTGATAGGCCAATGCACATGGGATTTATTTCCTTTATGATGGGTGAAAAAATGACTACATCTTGGTTATGTTATCGGGACCTCTTTTCGAAGTTGTAGTGGGAAATGGCATGCATCATGATTTGTGTAATGAGTAATGATAGAGTGTTTAACTTTGGAAAGTGTTGAATCATGGTTTAAGAGCACGGATGATGAATTTTCTCAAAGATTCAACACTGGATCTGAGTTTAATGCACGTAGATGGGTAGAAGAGAACCTCTACCATGATTTATATGAATTTTTTTTCTATTGCTTCCCAGTAGAATTGTATGAATGACTCTCAGTATATGCATCTAGATCAAGCTGGTATTATAGATCATGTGCGTAGACCCAAGAGAAATACTAGGGGTTGTAGGATGCAGATCTGACGTGGACTCATGTTGTGGATCATTGGTGGAAGGGAGTGTTGGCTAGATACACTCTAGAATACACTATTTCCACGTATTCTTGTCTAGAAGTTGCTTAGTTTGAGTTCCTCAAGGAGTCCAGAGGATCATTTCTCTGTGTTATTCCTTTGGCAATGAAGATCTTGATTTTTACCTTGAGTTTAGAGGCATATCCAATGGCCGGATAAACCATTCTGGGCGCTGGGCGAGGAAACTAGGGTGGAGGAAGATGACAAATATTGTGATGGAGAAAGAAAGGGGGGAGAGATGGCTCAAGTATAGTGAAGCAGGTGAAAGGGAGATTGCTAGAAAATGTGAGGTTGCAAGTGTGATGGATCTATGGAGGCAGACAATGCAGGAAGGAGTTAAGATTCATGCAGAGGATGTGGAACTTGAGCAGTATGTGCTACCCCATCTTAGCAAGTGCATAAGAGATACCCCTTTGGATTCTAATGAGAGTTCATTGCATGGAGAAAGAAGGGTCATTAGCACGTATTTGAACCTACCTAGTGACCAAACCTTGGCACTTGGTTTTCCAGATCAAGGATGGAGTATCGTTGACCTAGTTGGTATCAATGGAAGTGACAGATTTGCACCTAGGAGATACAATTTTTCATTTACCACTTCTATAACTACACATACTCTTCCAGTATTTGGAGGAATTTTTAGACAAGGAGAAAGTACATAAGCCTTCGGTCTCACATATGGTAGTGGCGCGAGGTACACTAGTGGTAGTGGGGCATTATCATAGACCATCAGTGCGTAGTTCAGTGGACCTTTGGGGACCCTCAACATGACCACTACAGAATTTGGTGGATCTGACGGTGGAGGAAACACTAGAGGGAACCAAGGCTCTGGCTCAGGAGGAAAAGGGCCCCAGCTGCCCCCTCAAGTCTTCTTTGAAATGTCTTTACATTTTCTAGATTACAGAGGTATTGAAGATGCTGCAGAACATGTTCACAAGTGTGAAATGCTATGACACACAAAAGGGATCACAACCTCAGAGAGGAAGGCAAGCCAGTTTGTAATGACGTTATAGGGGCGCACACATAACTAGTATAGGAAATATGACCCCCAAAAAATGGTGGTGGATTATAATGTTTTAAAGAACACCTTCTTGGCATAATTCCACATCCTTGAGTTTGAAAAAAAGAGCATCAGTGCCTTGAAGGAGATTCAACAGGGAATGGCAGAGAGTGTATGGGAGTATGATGTGCACTTTAAAACTCTCTTGTCTAAGTTATCATATGATATTAACCCTTCAAAACATGCTCAGTGGTTTTTTGGAGGGTTTATCAAACTTTTTAGAAGGGCATTATCTCATAAAACTTTCACATACCCATACGAGGTGTTAGAAGCTGCTCTACGCGCCGAGGTTGTTGGAAGTGTTGATACTAGTGTAGCCCGTTTTTAGAGGCTCAAATTACTGCTATGGATAAATAGATGGAGAATTTTTCTACAAACTTAGCCCATGAGACTTGTAGTGGTATATGGTGTATAAATTGTGAAGTAGAGGGGCATGTCAAAGATAGTTGTCCCCGCAAGACAGTACATGTTGTGACAGTAGATTGTGAAATTTGTCATGGGGACCATGATGCAAGTAGATGCCCCTTGTTACAGTGTTTAATTCGGAAGAATGTATCTTTATACTGTAAGATATTCACCTCTACAACCCATGATACTAAGGATTGTAGGCTTATTGACTAGATCCATGAGGCCATTGATCATGGGGTGGCCAAACCAGCATTGCCAATAGTTCTAAAGGTGATGATCACCGTTATGAGGAGCGTGCAGAAGGAGGCGCACGGGGAAGGGTATTTCATAGAGGTGTTCATGGTCATGGTAACCGTGGGGGAGGAAGAAATGAGTTCCCACATGGGACCTATTTTAATTGTGGGTCTACAGAGCATTACAAACAAGAGTGCCTAGATCTATTGCAGTGCTCATGGTGCAGGAAGAAACACAAGTATGAGGAGTTCCCTAAGTTGTTTGAGCACATGAATCAGAAGCATCAGAATGACAAGGGTGTTGTAATGGTAAGCATTAAGAAGGCTGACACATAATGGATGCCATGGGTGACATGTGATGCAGGTTTGGAATCTGTCATGGTAACAATAAGATTAGAGGCCACGTGCACAAAGGAAATACCAAGGCAGAAGAACCTGGTCTCAAGGGAAGAAGTGGTACATGGAAAGTACCCAGATGTTGCACATCAGAAGGAGGTATATCAAGACACCATGGACGTCATTTGGAGCTTACAAGGAGAAATCCAATGTCTAAAGGAGTAGTCCATGAGGGAGGAGCAAAGAAGGAAGTTCAAGGCACCAAAGGATGACTTGGATGAGGTCAATGAGGTATGTAAAATGCTAAGGCAAGAGAATATTATTCCCTTGCTAGGAGCATGGTTGAGAGAGAAGGTACCACCTGTCAGAGAAGAGCATGAGAGGAAGCCCTTGCATGCAAACCTTTCCCCTCAAAGCCTTGACTATAACAAGGAGATTACATTAGATGTAGTCGTGGATGGATGGCTCCTCAGCAATATCCTCATTGACACATGCGTGAAATTCAATGTTCTAACCTTGGATGCATGGCATAAGATGGGAAGACCTGCATTACAGCCATCTTCAAATGTGCTATATATGGAAAATAAAACAAAGGAAATGCCCATTGGTGTCTTAAAGGATGCAACTATCACCATTAAGGGAGTTAAGTTTACTGGGGACTTTGAAGTCTTGGTACTCATCGAGGCAGACAATTTCCTAGCACTACTTGGGTGCCCATGGTGTTATAAGAACAATGCAGATCTTCAGTTCAACAAGGGATACATAAGCTTTGAAAATAAGGAGGAACGAGTCATCATACCCCTGGCAGATGGGAAGTCAATGCCCTGTATTGAACCCTTGGGAGAGGAGGTCTTGGATATAATATATGTGTGCTCAATCAGGGACCCAAAGATAATACATCCTACCAAAGGAGTTATCCAGTTTGAGGATGCTTAGTCGGTAAGTGACACCTATGTGATAATTGGGCTCATGAAACCTATGAGTTAATAGGATGACAATTAAGGGGATCGGTGATAAATCAAACAAATGCATGTATAGTCCGACGTCCAGGAGGAAAAGAGCTACCTAATTATTAAGGAGGAGCCTTCCCTGAGATATTTTTATAGGAGATGGAAGCTCAGTGGAAGAAGGAAAAGGACCGAAGGGGGATGCTAAGTTATGTCCTACTTAGAATTGCTGCACGCTGGTGGGAAACACATCAGGAGAACCTCTTAGAGTAGCATGAGGTGAGAAGTGCCTTCTCTAAAAGGTTTTACAGGATCAATGCACCCATGGCTATAAAAGACTACATGGTAAGGATCCTACCTCTTTCCATGTCCAAGCCTATGAGAGAGCTTGGAGGGAAGGTGCAGAAGCTTTACCACCATCCCTTTGGGTACACAAACTATATTCTACACTGTAGGGTTACGTGCACATGGTACATCCGCTCTGAGACACACCACTAGACAGGGAATTGGCACGAGCTAGTGGCTGACCTCATTCAAACATTTGAGTATCAAAGTACCAAGCCATCAAATAATAAGGCATTGCAAATTTTCAAGCACTTTACCATGGGGGATAGTGCTATGGCAGAAGATAGGTTGTTGGACTTGCTTGGTAAGCCAGGTTTGTAGGTGCACTTTGAAGAAGAGGAAGTAAAGGAGGTCTAGCTTGAGCTCGCATGTGTGAAAAAGGAGAAAGGAAAGTTTGTATATATAATTGATGGGGAGGAAGCATAAATCTTGGATGTTAACCATTCTGTAGGGATGCGTGAGGTAGTGGAAAGTGTTGATACTCACGCGTGCGCCTACCATGAACCTATAAAAACTAAAAAGGTTAACATCAGCTTACGATAAGAACCTAAGGAAGCTATCATTGGAGATAACTGGTCAGAGAAGGAAGTCTCTAAGATCATTGATCTCTTGCGTGAATTTGAGGATTTATTCCCTCACGGGTACCATGAGTTCAAAGGAATCCACCATTTGTTGGGAGAGATGAGGATAAAGCTGAAGGACGATGCATTCCCAATCAGGAAGAGACCCTACTAGATGAATCCCAATTTACGCATGAAGGTAAAGGAAGAGTTAGACAAAATGATAGCATCTGGGATCGTTGAAGTTGTTGAAGAATCAGAGTGAATAAGTCCAATGGTAATCAACATCAAGAAAGATGGGCGGATTAGGATCTGCGTGGATTATAGGGAGCTGAATGTATTTTGTGTCATCATTCCTTTTCTAACCCCCTTCACTGAATAAAATTTTGAGGGAGTCACCGAGTGTGAAATATATTCCTTTACGGATGGATTTTTGGGGTACCACCAAGTTTGGATTACAAAGGAAGACCAAGAGAAGACAAATTTCACCACTGAATGGGGAAGTTTTGCATACATAGTCATGCCCTTTGGGTTGAAGAATGTTCCTACTATTTTCTCATGCATAGTGGTACAGGCATTCCAGGACTTCATCCATAAATTTCTTTAGGTCTATCTGGATGATTGGATGGTGTATGGGCTAGTAAAAAATCATTGTGATAATTTGAGGTTGATGTTTGAAAGGTGTCGGTAGCTGAGGATATCCCTCAACATTAAGAAGTGTGTCTTTGCTACCTTCTTTGGAACATTATTGGGGCATATCCCATGTAAGGAGGGCCTACTAGTAGATCCTGCCAAGGTTGCAGTTATTATGGGATTGGGGGAGCCCACTATCCAAAGCACAGTGTGCGGGTTTCTTGGACATGCAGACTACTATCAGAAGTTCATCAAGGGGTATGCCAAGATCGCTATGCCTTTAGAAGAATTGCTCAGACATAGAAGTGCCCTCCATTGGGGAAAGGCGCAACAGAAGGTGTTTAACACATTGAAGGATTGGCTTGTCACCACGCCTATACTATGTTTCCCCTCTTGGGACAAGCCCTTCCATGTTCATGTCGATGCCTCCAGAATGGCCATTGGGGCAGTGCTTGCACAACATGGAGAGGGAATTGTTGATCACCCCCTATGATCTGCAAGTAAGAACTTGACACCAATGGAGCAGAATTATACTACAACTGAGCGTGAAGCATTGTCAATGATCTACGCACTTCACAAGTTTAGGCAGTATTTGCTGGTAACTCCCTTTATCTTCTACACCGACCACATGGAATTAAAGTACTTGGTGAATAAGTCCATTCTACAAGGGAGCATATGCCGGTGGGTGATGTTATTTCAAGAGTTTGAAGTCACGGTAGTTGTGAAGCCTCGAAAGAGTAATTGTGGACTTGATCATTTGTTAAGAATTGATTCAGGGGAGGACACACAAAGCATTGAAGAGACTATACCATACGCATGACTGTTTAGGTTGTGGCACGTGCCCTTAGATTTGGAGGAAATTACAATATTTATAAAGGAAGGTGTGGCGCCAGAAGGGATGAAGACATTAGAGAGAAAGAAACTAGCCATATGTGTCATGTCCTATATGTTGATTAGTGGGGACTTATACAAACTAGGGCGTGATGAAGTTTTGCACAGGTGTTTACTAGAACATGAGCACTTCGCCATCATAGATAAGGCACATGGAGGAAGTGTAGGTGGAAATTATGCACGTGACACCACCACACGTAAAATATTAATGGTAGAATTATGGTGGGAAACTCTGTATAAAGACTGTAAGGAGTATTGTAAAGCATGTGACCATTGCCAGTGCATTGGCAGGCCAAGACGAAGAGATGAAATGCCTTTGTGCCCTATCCCTAGCGCTAAAACTTTTGAGAAATGGGAAATAGAATTTGTAGGACCTATTACACCAGCAACGCATAGGACTAGATCATGCTATGTAATCACTTGCATGGACTATTTGACAAGGTGGGTAGAGGCAGCCCCACCTAAAGACTGTTTAGCAGCTACAACAGAAAGATTTTTATGGGAGAACATTATCACGAGGTATGGATGCCCTTTAAGTTTAACCAACGATAGGGGTACACATTTCTTGAGTGAGACTGTGAGGATCCTATTAGTAGAGTTCATGGTGGCTCATCACAAAACTACACCTTATCACCCATAAGCAAATGGAACCATGGAAGCATTTAACAAAGTACTGAGTCATACTCTGATAAAAATTTGTGATGTCAGAAGACAGATTGGGATGACAAGGTATCAGCCGTATTATGGGCTTATAGGACAACTTATAAAGGGATGAAAAAGCCACACTGTTTCAATTGGTGTTTGACATGGAAGATGTTTTGTCGGTTGAGTTCATGTTACCTTATCTGTGAATAGTGCACGCTAGAGGGCTTGCTAATGAGCAAGCAATGGAAGAGAGAATTGATGAATTGATGAAGCTGGATGAAAGAAGATCACTCACTAGGGTGAACCAAATAATAGAAAAAGAAAAGAAAAAATCATGGCATGATCGCCACATTAGGAACAAGAAGTTTGAGTCTGGGAAGATGGTCTTACTGTATGATTCTAAGTTTCTATGCCACCCTGGGAAGTTAAATGTCCATTGGTTAGGTCCCTATATAATCTCATACATACTTGATTCAGGAGCGTGCTAGTTATAAGCACTAGATGGAATGAAATTTCCTCGACACTTCAATGGGAGTAGGTTGAACTGCTACCATAAATAAGGCTTCTTGGTGTTTGTAAATAAGGTAGTTCTACCAAATAGTTTAGATTTTCCCTTATGCATTTCCTTTTTTGTGTTTTCCTTTCACATTGTTGTTTTGTTTTGCACTTTGGGTGCCAGTAACCTTGTTAATTTTTGAAGGTTGTAACTGTATAGAGGACCACACATCATTTTTAGTGTGGGGTGGAGTAAGGTGGAAGAAACTGAAGTGTGAAGCACTAGGAAGGAATGCATTGGAAATCCCAGTTGAATGGCCCTATGAAGAAAGTACATGCAAGGAAATGTGAAAAGGATGGTTAGTGTCAGGATAAAGCTACATTAGGGAGCCACGTATAAGAAAGGAAGAAGTGCAAAATCAACACGAGGTAGGCGAGAGAAAAAATATGATAGAAGAAGTGCCTTCAACATTGGTTACATGAGCACAAGAGTCTCCTGTCAAGATGGATTGGTTGCATGCCAGAAGGTTGAAGAATTTTCCACGCAATATTGGGTGCGTGAGTTAAAGCACTAAAGTCTGACTTTGGTGGAAAAGCCGCATTAAATGTTAAAGTACGGTGGTAGGTAAGGTAACATTTAATGTTACAAAGTGGGAAAAACTATAAATAAAGGGTCGAGGCATTTCATTATTTACTTTGCGTATATGAAGAAAGAAGAACTTTTACATCACTACAAACTAGGGCTTCCAGGAATAATCCGTGTGAAGAAATTTGAAGAGTTTGGGCATGAGTAACTAGTTTGGATTTGTGAACCAAAAGGAAGGGATTTCACGGGCGTAAGAGAAGTTGTGAGAAGGCGCCATATTGTGAAGGAATTATCCCAGTTAGGGCTTGAAAAACTAGGGCACAGGTTTAGGAAGTTCTCTTCACAATTTTGAGATCTAAGGTTGGAAGAAGTGGAAAAGAAGAGTTTGAGACCTAGACAATGGCACCCAAGAAACCAACTGTGTCACCTAAGAAGTAAAAGGGCAAGGGAAAGGGCAAGGGAAAGGGCAAGAGCAGAAAGCCAACAGTAACCACCGCAAGAATGAATGAGGAGTGGTATGCAGAAAATGTAGTATGTGGATGGAGTTTTGCTTGGGAAGGAGTGGGAATCACATTTGAGAAAGATGGTGGTGAGTGATTATAACCATCGCACAAGCACAAAAAATAATAAAATGGCACTGGAGTTAGTGTGCCCAACGAATAAAAGGACACCAAAGGGTTTTCCCATCTATATCAATGAGGTAAAAGTGAAGTTGGTGAAGGCAAGGTTATTACAACTCTATGAGTTGCCCTACTTTGGAAAGCATGAGCGCCTCTATCAGTGGCTGATGTCGCACATACATGAGGATCAATTTTACTTCACGGGGTGCAAGATGCACATAACCCCTCATCTAATTTCAAAGTTTACAGGCCTCATCTATGAGGGAGAAAGCATAGATGATGACTCGAGAGATAAGGATGCCATCAAAGCAACCGTCCCTGCATATGATTACAAAAAAGGGTCAAGGTATTTTGATATTGCAGAAATCCCATATCCCATTATGAGAATGGCCGTGAGCTTGGTCACAAAGTTAAATGATCAAGAAATGTGGATGTAGGTGAATAAGGCCTGGTTAAATGTATGTAGAAAAATATCAAAGGGCACAATTTACAATTTATCAGCTTTCATTATAGATGAGATAATCAGCAGTGCATAGGAAGGAGACACGATACTCTTTGGAAATATCCTCCTGACATTTTATTTTTAGAGATAGGAGTTCCTAATGCCGAAGACAAGTTTTTTTGGGAGTATCTGACTCAAGATCCCTCGTCGACGAAAATATTTTCAAAGTATACATGTGAAATAATGACAGCCTCCCACAAGGTGTGCTTGGACAAGTGGTATAAGCACTTAAGGGATGCGTTCGGGGTAGAGTGGAGAATCCTAGAGAAACTACCAGCACTTACAGAGGGAGAAGATGAGTTTTCTATGTACTAGCACTTCTGCATAGGCAGATTCATGTTGGTGGATGAAACAATGAGCCCATGGTGTAAACTGCCATACTCCTTCACCACTCAGTACTTCTAAGTGGGGTTAGCAGGTTCAAAGAAGCAAAAAGACTAAGATTTGACCTTAGTGAAGTTGATCAAGACCACATGGAGATGCACAAGACACTGGTCTACCCCAGGAAGTACACATACCTAGAAAAGTATGTAGCACATGAAGTCAGAATGATGAAACCCCTAACTCTAGCAATTGCAGGAAAAGCCATGGCACGTGTATATCTCTGCATTAGGAAAAAATTTGAGAAATTCGCATACCTAGAGAATGATGTCTCCACACTTAAAGATCCCATGGGTAAAAGAAATACCATGCTAAAGAAAAGGGTAAGAGAACAAGAAAAAGCACCAAGTGTATAGAGTACCCAGCGAGTAAGCACGCCGGTGGCAAGCGCCAAACCTAGCGCCTATACGTGCAGGAAGAAATCCCTTGTAAAGGAGAAGACCCTGGAAGAAGAGGCGCTAGAGCAATCCCTCATAAAGGAAAAGTCACCAGAGGAAGCAGGGAAGGCTGGATCCCCTGCAGAAGAGTCACCTCTTAGAAAGAAGAAGATGATAGAAGAAGAGACTGACTTAGAAGAAACTGAGAGCTTAGAGAATTACATAGGTGAAAGGGATGATGACGATGAAGAAGATGATCCTGAAGAATATCAAGAGCCACTTGTCTTCAGTGTGCATGATTCATAAGAAGAGGGTGGAAAAGAACATGGCTTCCTTTTCATGTAGTGCAAGGGTAGCCAGGAGAAGGAACATGCCTAAGACATATGAAGAAGTAAGGGGGTTGGCGTGCAGAAGTAGAAGAATCCAAACCTTATGCAGGAGCAAGTAAACGAGGTGGCAGAAAGAGACGCAACAAAAAATAATCAATGCCTTGGTAGAGCAGGAATTGGAGTGCATCACTGACATAGTGATGGAAGAGGGTAAGGAGTAAAGCGTTGAGATAGAAAAAGTCAGTACGGGAGGAGGTCCTAGTCTTGTAGTGAGTTTCCCCAAAGCCGCACACTCGGGAAGGAAGATCCTTTATACAGAACGAGGACAGGTCATGGGCTATGTTGATGACCAAAGGAAGGTGCTACACGTGCACTTCCAAAGCAGTGTACCCACAAAATAAATTCTAGATATGGATTCATTTGACGAGGAGGGCATGTATCCCATGACAAGGAAGATGCTCTCTTGGGCGTTTGAGTCCCATATTGACGAGACATAGTTTGAAGTATACTAAGGGGAAATCATGCTAGTACCAGAGTCTAAGGGGACTAACCCCTTGGTAAATGCACAAAAAATCTTGGATGAAAAGTTATGTCATGTGCTGAACAAGGTCACGCTCGAGGTTGAGGCTAGGCTCTTTGGAAGAAATGACAAGATAAGATTTCTAGAGGGAAAGCTAGACAAGAAGGAAGAGGAGCTAGTTGAGAAGGCTAAGGGCTTACAACAAGAAAAATTGATCAGCGTGTAGCTGAGGCACGAACTAAGGGATGATAAGGTGAAGGTGCATGAAATATACAAAAATATGGAGTTTATCAGAAGGACCATTATGTTGAAGCATCCAGACCTAACACCGCCCACGCAGAAGTACGAATCAACTCTTGAGTGCTTAGAAGATCTGACGTACATCCTTATCATGGAGAGACAACCGTTGGACCTGGAGTTTTCAGAAGAAGTGGTGGCGCGCTTGAAGAGGGAGGAAAAATTGAAAGTGGTAATAATCATTGTTGAGTATAGCAAGGTACTTGTAGATGTAAATATTACTACCCAATCTGCGGAGGCCATGTACGATAATTATGCAGACATGGATAGAGTGGTGAGCATCTTGGTTGCCACCCATGAAGTAGAGCTAAAGGAGTTTCAAGAGAAGAATAAGGGAAATAGGGAGGAACGGGAAAAAATCCTTTCCGAGGTTGAAAATAAATCTGAGGCCATTGAAACCCTAAGAGGTTCAATCAAGAATTAGTTGAAGGAAGTTTACCCAAAGATTACCAGAAGGATGGACACACTTGAAGACATGAGCAAGGAGTTGGATAAAATTATTAACACTATGAACACTTAAGGAGATGAATAGAGTTTTGGGGAGGTAAGCACCCTAGTCAGTGACCTCTAATAGAGAGCACAAAATGAAGTCGATGCCTGGAACAAGTTGGAGGCCGACTTGCAAAAATATTTTCCTAGCTTGTTGCATTAATGCCATCACTTCCCCTTTCTTTCTTCTTTCCCAAATTCTTCATCCCCTTATTCTTTTTCCAAGATGAAAGTCTACTATAATTCTTTATTCATTGGAGAAGTGTTCCCGTGGATGGAGAATAGGCATAGTGTGGGGTGATATTAGGACCCCAAAACATTAGCTAAGTACAAAAAGGAACATAGGCACGCAAGGCCTAGTTGAAGAAGGGTACACAAGGAAAATTCACACAGGATAGGGTTTAGGGAAGGGTTTAAGAAAACCCATGGCATGTACATGGACAAAGATAAGGTTCAAGACTTAGCCATATTGGGAATTTTTGGGCAAGACACGAGAAAAGCATGACCTGACAGTGAATGAGAAGTGGATAAGGTTCTAACCTTCCAACATAGGGCCCACAAACGGAATATGCTTAGAGATAGAGGATTCCAGAAGACCATCATTATAAGGAGTGGAGAGCTTGATCTGAAGGAGCATGCTTCTATGGAGGACCACTTGGACACTTGGCGACAGATCTGTAACCCCATAAAACAATTCGGTGGTTAAAGAAACCTATATATACATGTTATGTTTGTGGAGCCTATTTTCATGTTAGAGTGTACACCTTCTATGTGTTACACTTGGGTATTTTTATGGTGGTCCCGCTCGCCGGTGAGCGGGTCAAGGGGGTTTAGGGGTGAAGCCCCCGAAGTAAAATTTTCATGGGTGGTTTATTAACCCATGGGTAATGGGTAACCGTTATGGGATGTTTTTGGGCCCATGGTTTTTCAGTACCCATTGTTCTGATACCCATGGTTTTTTTGCCCATGGTTTTGATACCCATGGTTTTTACCCATGGTTTTGATACCCACAGTTTTGTATCAAACTGCTTAAGTAATTGTCTATTTATATGGTCTTATGCATATGATACATATACAAGCAAATGCATTGCAGATGTGTTTTGAATTTGGGTGTGAATTCTGTAGAGTTTGTTGAGCATAGCTCCAAATGGATTTGGGTATTATATTGAGAGAGTGGAGGCTTGTAATAAAATCTGAGCAAGTGATTCTTGGTGGATGTAGCCCAAATTGGGTGAACCACATTAAATACTATCTCTTTGTGTTGTGTTATTTATTCTACACTTTTATTTGAGATCTGTAATATTTTCTACATATTAGTTTCTACTATTGTGATTCTGTAAGGGATTATTCCGCATATTTTATCTCTTATTTCCTATCAATTGGTATCAAAGCCTGGTTTGGTTTGCTAAAGTGTTGAATCATAGGGAAAGTTTTTAGCTTGAGTGGGAGCTATGACAGATGATGGAAGATCTAGGGTTGATAAATTCAATGGGTAGAATTTCAGTCTTTGGAAGATGAAGATGGAAGATTACCTTTATCAGAAGGATCTTTATACTCCGCTTTCTGAGAAGGTGAACAAACCCTTGAGTATGACAGATGCAGAATGGGATTTTTTGGATCGGAAGGCACTTGGAATGATCCGACTGTGTCTTGCATCTTCGGTATTATTTAATGTTTCAAAGGAAAATACTACAAAAGATCTAATGGATGCATTAGGGAAGTTGTATGAAAAACCCTCTGCCTCTAACAATATATTTTTAATGAAAAAGTTGTTTAATATGAAGATGTCTGAGAATAGTTCAGTAGCAGATCATTTAAATGATTTCAATACGGTTGTGAATATGCTAGCTTCGGTTACAATAGAATTTGATGAAGAAGTTAGGGATTTATTAATTCTATGCTCTTTACCTAAAAGTTGGAATAGCCTGGTAATGGTGGTAAGCAACTCAGTTCTAGCTAACTCGAAGTTGAAGTTTGAGGATGTTGTAGGGGTGATTCTAAGTGAGGAAATGTGAATAAAAAGCTACGAGGAATCTTCTACTTCAGGGAATGCTTTGACAGTGGAAACAAGAGGGAGGCAGAAGAATAGAGGAAACCGTGGAAAGTCGAAAGATTGGGCAAGGTCAAAATCCAAGAGCAAGATTGTATGTTGGAACTATGGAAAGTCTGGGCATGCAAAGAAGGACTGTTGGGAGATTCAGGACAAGAAGAAACAACAGGAAGAAAACAAGGAGGTAAATGTGGCATCGGGTAATGTATGCCAGGATGCTTTGATTCTTTCTTTGCATAATATTACTGAATCTTGGGTTTTAGATTCAGGGGCTTCTTTTCATGCTACTCCACATAGGCATTATTTTGTTGATTATGTTCAAGGGGATTTTGGGCATGTTTTTCTTGGTGATGATGAGCCTTGCAGTATAGTTGGAAAAGGTTCTGTTCAGGTTAAGATGTAGAATGGGAATACATGGCTATTGAAGGATGTCAGACATGTGCCTACATTAAGGAGAAATTTGATATCGGCAGGGCAATTGGGAAGTGATGGTTGTACTGTGATATTTACAGCTGACTCTTGGAAGGTTACCAAGGGTGCTCTTGTGGTGGCAAGAGGTAAGAAGGTTAGAACCTTGTATTTATCCACTGATAGTAATAATGATTGTAATCTTGTGGCTTCAGATGAAGATACAACATTATGGCACTATAGGCTCGGTCATATGAGCCATAAGGGCATGGACATCATAAAGAAGAATTTTCCTGGATATACAGAAACAGGTTTGGATTTCTGTGAGAACTGCATATATGGGAAACAGAAGTGAGTAAGGTTTCTCAAGGTTGGACCTATGAAGAAAGAGAGTAAGTTAGAGCTGGTACATTCTGATGTGTGGGGGCCAGCTCAGGTATCATCTCTTGGGGGTTCAAGTTATTATGTTACTTTTATTGATGATGCAACAAGGAAAGTTTGGGTTTATTGTATTAGAAACAAATCTGATGTATTTGATACTTTTTTTAAATGGAAAGCCTTGGTAGAGAATGAAACAGGTCTTAAGTTAAAATGTCTCAGGTCAGATAATGGAGGGGAGTATTGTAGCAATGAATTTGATGATTATTGTTCTAAGAATGGAATCACGTAGGCAAAATATGGTTCCAGGAACCCCGTAGCAGAATGGGGTGTCAGAAAGGATGAACAGAACAATAATGGAACGTGCTAGGAGCATGAGGATACATGCAGGACTGCCTCTTTATTTTTGGGTAGAAGCGGTGAGCACAACTGTGTACTTAATAAATAGAGGACCCTCAAGTGCCTTGGATAGAGGCATACCTGAGGAGGCTTGGTACGGTAAGAAAGTTGATTACTCATTTCTTAGAGTCTTTGGATGTGAGGTGTTTGTTCATATTGACAAGGATGATAGGACCAAGCTAGAGGCTAAATCAGAAAAATGCACTTTTATTGGTTATGGTGGTGATGACTTTGGATTTAAATGTTAGAGTATTAAGGACAAGAAAATCATTTGGTCTAGGGATGTGGTCTTTAATGAGAAAGTCATGTATAAGAAACAGTTGCAGGAAAACAGGGAAGAATCCAAGAAAGAATATGTAGTGGTAGAGGATCTTCTAGATGGGACAGTGACCCATGAATCAATTCAGGAACCTACTCAATAGGAACCCCAAACTCCTACAGTGAGGAGGTCTTCTAGGGTAAGAAAAGAACCTGAACATTTTTCTCCTTCTCTTTATTATTTATTACTCACTGATAGTGGAGAGCCAGAGAGCTTTGATGAAGCAATGCAGGTAGATGCCAGTAAGAAGTGGGAGCAAGCCATGGATGAGGAGCATAAGTCTCTCATGGAGAACCAGACTTGGGATTTGGTGAAGCTACCAGAAGACAAAAGAGCATTGCAAAATAAGTGGGTGTATAGAGTCAAAGATGAAGAAGGAGGAAAGAAAAGATATAAGGACCAGTTGGTGGTCAAGGGGTTTGCACAGAAACAAGGTATAGATTTTGATGAGATCTTTTCTCCTGTAGTAAAAATGACTTCTATTAGAACTGTTCTTGGAATAGTGGCAGTAGAAGACTTACACTTAGAATAGTTAGATGTAAATACTACATTTCTCCATGGTGATTTGGAGGAGGAGCTATATATGCAGCAGCCAGAAGGATATGAAGTCAAAGGTAAAGAGGAGATGGTGTGCAAACTGAAGAAGAGCTTGTATGGCCTGAAACAAGCTCCACGTCAATGGTATAAGAAGTTTGATAGCTTCATGATGGAGCAAGGTTATATCAGATGTCATTCTAACCATTGCGTGTATACAAAGAAATTTGAGGATGGAAGTTATATTATCTTGTGTTTGTATGTTGATGACATGCTGGTTGCAGGTAAAAACATGCAGGAAATAAAAGTACTCAAGAAACAACTAAGTGAATCCTTTGATATGAAGGATTTGGGGGCTTCCAGAAAAATCCTTGGTATGAGGATAACTCGGGATAGGAAGGAACGGAAGCTGACTTTATCTCAGGAAGAGTACATTAAGAAGGTATTGGATAGGTTTAACATGCAGGATGCTAAACCGGTTGGGACTCCTTTGGCAGGCCATTTTAAGTTATCAAAGGAGCAGTGTCCCAAGAAAGAGCAGGAAAGAAACCATATGTCCAAGGTACCTTACTCATCAGCGGTTGGTAGTTTGATGTATGCTATGGTATGCACTAGGCCTGATATTGCCCATGCAGTAGGAGCTGTGAGTAGATTTATGAGTGATCTAGGTAAAGAGCATTGGAAAGCAGTAAAGTGGATCCTTCGGTATTTGAGAGGGACCATGGGGATAGTTTTATGCTATAGTGGATCAGACACCACTTTACGTGGTTATGTAGATTTAGACATGGCTGGAGATGTAGACAATAGGAGGAGCATGACATGTTATATTTACACTGTAGGTGGGACAACAGTAAGTTGGATTTCATGACTACAGAAGTTGGTGGCTTTGTCAACCACAGAGGCTGAGTATGTTGCTGCCACAGAGGCAAGAAAAGAGATGATTTGGTTACAACAATTGCTTGAGGAGTTGGGGCATAAGTAGGAGGAATGTAAGCTGCATAGTGATAGTCAGAGTGCTATACACCTAGCTAAGAACTTTGCTTTCCACTCCAGGATGAAGCATATACAGTTGAGATATCACTTCATCAGGATAACTTTGGAGGAAGATAAGTTGAAGTTGGAGAAGATTCATACTAGTCAGAATCCTGTAGACATGATGACCAAGGTGGTCACAAGGGATAAACTAAAGCTATGTTCAGCTTTGGTTGGCCTTCACGTGGATGACAGTGAAGGGTTGAGAAGCTTGCTCAGTGGAAATCAGTCTCCAAGTGGGAGATTGTTATGTTTGTGGAGCCTATTTTCATGTTAGAGTGTGGTACACCTTCTATGTGTTACACTCGGGTATTTTTACGGCGGTCCTGCTCACCGGTGAGCGGGTCAAGGGGGTTTGGGGGTGAAGCCCCCGAAGTAAATTTTCATGGGTGGTTTATTAACCCATGGGTAATGGGTAACCGTTATGGGTTATTTTTGGGCCCATGGTTTTTTGGTACCCATTGTTTTGATACCCACGGTTTTTTGCCCATGGTTTTGATACCCATGGTTTTGTATCAAACTGCTTAAGCAATTGTCTATTTATATGGTCTTATGCATATGATACATATACAAGAAAATGCATTGCAGATGTGCTTTGAATTCAGGTGTGAATTTTGTAGAGTTTGTTGAGCATAGCTCCAAATGGATCTGGGTATATTATTGAGAGAGTGGAGGCTTGTAATAAAATCTGAGCAAGTGATTCTTGGTGGACGTAGCCCAAATTGTGTGAACCACGTTAAATACTATCTCTCTATGTTGTGTTATTTATTCTACACTTTTATTTGAGATCTGTAATATTTTCTGCATATTAGTTTCTACTGTTGCGATTCTGTAAGGGATTATTCTGCATATTAGTTTCTACTGTTGCGATTCTGTAAGGGATTATTCTGCATATTTTTTCCCTTATTTTCTATCAATACAAGCACTCGCATAGAGATAAGGGAGAGAATAGAGAGAGAAGATATCTGTAGAAATACTGCAAGGACTCTGTTAGCTTGGGTAAATAAGCATAAGAGAGGATGTATCAGGGGTTTGGGGGTTTTAAATTCTCTCTTGAGAGCCTAGCTATATGAATCCGGTTATAATGCATGACTATGGTCTGCCTTTCTATGACATTCTATAATGGGCCTAATGAATGTAATGAGGTTACCAGTTTATGTGAATATGAACATTAATGGTTATGATGCATACATCCTTCTTCATAGTTCTTTTTCATTTATGTTTATGAACTAATTATGAATGCTTGTACAACTTCCTTTCTATTTTGGTGTAAGTTCTATAATCTATTAAGATATTTTCTGCTTAGAATGACTACAAGGATCTAGAAGCTGTTCTGAGCTCTATGGTGCTTGAATGTCTTATTTCCTTTAAATATCTTAAACTCGGATCATAGATGATGTTTCCCACTAAAATAACATAAAAGGGAGACTTGGAACCCGTATTTTCCTCGGGTGAGCACCCAACGCCCTCTGGGTGATAAGTCGGTGCTAATGGGATTTCTTTCCTTTATGATGGGTGTAAAAATGAATACAATCTTATAGGCCCACAAGGCAGAAAAACACATTAAGTGCCGATCTCTGTTATCTCCTTAACTATTTTTAGAAGAATGGAATTCAGAGTCTTATTAGTCGCTTTAGCATGTCAGTTGGATTGAGGGTAATATAAAGAGGATGTGTGATGATATATTTTATATTGAGCACACAATTCACACACCTCTTCATTTTTAAAGGGGGTGCCATTATATGAAATAATGACCAGTGTGACACCATACCTATAGATGATCTAGTTCATGATGAGTTTAGTAATGAACGATCCACGTACTGTAGTTAGAGGCATGGCCTTAACCCACTTTGTGAAGTATTCTGTGGCCATGATGATAAAGGTATTCCCATCTAATGACAAGGGAGAAAATTTCCCTATTAAATAAAGACCCCAAGTAGAGTAGGGCCAAGGTGTCACTATTGGCTATAGAACTTATGTCGGAATGTGTATAGCATGTGAGAACTCTTGAAATTTTTGGCACTTGCACATGTACTCTACAACATTGTGTTCTAATGTGGGCTAGAAATAACCCATTTGATGGATTTTATGAGCGGTCAAATGCCCTCCAAAATGGACACCACATATTCCACTCTGGGCTTCAAAGAGAATATTTTCCGCTTCTTGTTCGTCAACACACCTTAAAAATATTGCATCAAAATCTCTACGATAAATAATTTTCTCTACAATGACATACTTTATGGATATGATACGTAGCCATCTCCTTTGTTGCAAATTATATCCTTTAGGATATGTCCAATCTATTATGTGGTTTATTATGTATATATACCATGAGCATGAGGTGATGGTAGGTCTTGCCTCTATGCAATAAACACACTCATTGGGGAAGTCCAAGTCAACTATCTACCTACAATATATTGGTTATCAGCTAATCAATATGTGGAGATTTGTCCCTTAATGGATTTATGATTAATAAAGTAAGCTCAAATTTTCCCATTAATGTGATAAACCCACCCGCCTTATTAGATAAGGCTGCTTGAGTTAGGAATGTCTAGAACTATTCCTGATTTAATAATTACTCTCATTTCTTGGTTAAGTATGTAATGCCTCAACCTCTTAGTTGTAAACACGATGGCCAAAAACTCTTTCTCCATTTGGGTGTACCATGTCTCATAGTATAGCAATGTGTAACTATTGAAATATATGGCATATTCATGGCCAACATCATCCTCCTATTCCAACATGCACACAATCAAGACATTTGTGGCTTGATAATACAGAATTAGAGGATGAACGTATTTAGGTGGCTTGAGTGTTGGTGATAAAACACTTGACTAACTCAAACATGCTGTGACATTCATTGGTCCATTCCTTAGAATAATATTTATTTAACAACACATTGATAGGATGGACAATATACATCAAGTCAAGTAAAAACCTATGGATTTCCCCAAGCTTACCCAGAAAAGACCTAATACCAAAATCATATGACGATAGAGTCATTTCAATAATCACTTGAGTTTTGATAGGATCTACATCAATACCTTGAGAGGAAATGTTGTAGCATAATAAATTACTCTCAATGACTCCAAACACACATTTATATGGATTTAAGGTCACACCATATTCTATTAAGTGCAAAAGAATGACCCGAAGGACTTCAGGATGGTCGCCTCTCTTATTATATTTTGCTAAGTGTGTGCGTGTATTTTTGATTAAGCTAAGTTAGATGAATGAGAACTACCACCTAAATAGTTCTATAACAAAGCTAAGTCAAAATCTAGGCACCATCAAGATGAGAGCTAAACAAGATCAATACTAAGCATAATGCATTAAATTTGAACTAAGATCAAATTAACATGCTAAAATATTCAAAACCTCTACTTCTCTAGATTACCAAAAAAAGAAAATGGACCTATGTAGACTCCATGGCAATCAAATTGATTGTTTTGATCTTCAAGAACCTAGGAATGGGAGCTCATCAAAGCTTGGCTACAAGACCCCTTTGACTATTCCCATATGACCCTAGCACTTGGCTAGAAAATGCAAGAAAGAAGGCTTAGCTCTTCAAATGGTGAATTTCTCAAGAATAACAAAAAAGCTTATAGTCTATTTACTATGTGCTTTCCTTTTGTCTTATCAAGGAATTTAGGTGTAAGTTTAAAGGTAGGACGAGGGCTCTTTATATATCCCAATGGATAAAGCAATCTCTACATCCCTTTGCATGTGGGATAATAGAGATGTTGAGCTAGTTGTGGATAAGGTGGGGTTTAGATAGGGTTGAGTTAACTTTAGAAGAGTTTAGCTTGTCCTTTAGTGACTCATGTGGATAAAGTGGGTTTATTAATTGATCAAGATGATTAATTTATAGATGTGCAAGCTTATAAAAGATTTTAGAGGAATATTAGCATGATTTAGACTATAGAAGGGGATTAAACTAATTAAATATTGATTTATTGGTTTAATGAAAGGGGAAGCTAATTAATTAATAATAATTAATTAGTCTAGATTGAAGGAAGGATTAATTAACGAAAGGTCATTAATTAGGGTATTCGTTGGATAGGTGACTTAATTAATTAGCGTAGTGTAATTAATAAGCGATGATAAGAGGAAAGATGAACACTTTTGATGATATGTCACCAGTTTACAGGAAAGGAGATAATTAGCACAATTTAAGTATTTAAATTGCTCAGGCATAATTATAGGTGTCTACACTAAGAGATCATCAATGTATGTCTCCATGATATTTTGAATAAGATCATGGAATAAGTAAGTCATATCATGTTAATAAGTAGCGCTAGCATTATTCAAACCAAACAACGTAACTACATAGAAAAAGGTTTGCCAAGGAGTAGTAAAGGTAGTCTTCATTTGATCTTCCACTAATTTTGTTATACCCAGAGAACCCATCCATAAGTGATAATAACTCATAACAAGTCGTTGCATCAATAATGATGTCAATGGATGGTAGTGGGAATTCGTCCTTAGGAAAACCTTTGTTTATGTCCCTAAATTCAATGTATCTTTTGATTTTTCTATAATTTTTGAGAATCGAGATGATGTTAGACAACCACATAGAGTAGTCTACTAGATTTATGAACCTTACATGAAGAATCTTCATCACTTCCTCCTTAACCATTAGAGCCATCTTGGGCTTCATTGGTCTCATTTTCTACTTTACAGGCTTCACTTAAGGTTTGGTTACCAAGTTGTGAACTAATACATCAGGAGCGACACCTATCACGTCCTTATAACTAATTGTAAAGGCTTTAAAATTTTGTTTAAGCACATTTGTATGTTATTCTATTTATTTAGGTGACAATGAATAACCGAGCTTTAGAATTCTAGGCTCCTCTTCTATCCCAATGTTAATGTTTATAGTCCCCTCTATTAAAGAATAATTCCCTTCTTTAAACTCAAGAGGTGTGGGAGGAAACTCCGTAGGTTTTTCCTCGACTTCATAAATTTATAAGTATTTTGACGAGGAAGGATTTATTATTCTATCTCCAAAGTATGAAGAAAGGTGAGGGGTGAGGGAAAATCACTTCTTGTGATGTGTATGATGGAGGTCGGTATACGCATGGAAAAATCATAATATTACCTCATAATTTAGAATAACAGTGTTAGGTATCTTGTGAACCAAGGGTTCAACATAGATATATACTGTAAACTCAGTTTCCTTCGAATCATTTTTAGGAAAAAAATGAGAGGAAGAGGTAGCCATAGAATCAACAAGATGAATCTATTCCCTAGGAGTAACCTTAATAGAAATAAAATCAAAACCTTTACATAACTCGCGCATGACAGACTTGTAAAGTTATAGGTGTTCTTATCTAGTATATTAAACCTTTGAGACCTAGTTTGCAATGAGTTGCGAGTCATCTAAGAATCTAATGTTATGCACTCCCATCCTCTTGTCCACGATGAGTTCAAGAAGTAGAGCCTTGTATTTTCCTCTAATATTAGTACACTCAAAATTTAATTTGAAGGCAAAGGTCATGAATCTCCCTTCTGGAGAAGTTAGAATGACCCCTTCTCCCTCACCATAGTGGCACTTTTCTCCATCATAGTTTAGGGTCTAACAATTGTAAGATGTTGCATCATATTTTGAATCTTCTTCCTGCAGCTCAAAAACCTCAACCATGCAAACATATTTGAAGCCATTTGCTGGAAGAGATCCTAAACCAAGAATTTTTCTAATACCCTAAGAATTGAATGGGAGAAATATTAGAAAATCATTCTATAGATGTTTCACTATCTCTGTTGTTGTTTTGGTTGAAACAATCTCTACTACAATAGTATTGTTCTCACTAATGTCCACCCCTTCAATCATTTTTGGCACTTCTAACTTGTTTTTCAGAACTAGCTTAGCAGTAGGGATCAATTCCTTAGAGGGGAATGGTTTGTTCAATTGATTAGCTAGGAGTTCAAACTCATAAAGGACCCTAGGTTTCTTTTTAAGGTTTTCTACATGAATTTCAAATGGCTTCATGTCACCTTGAGCCACGAACACCTTCCCTAAATGAAGGAATCTTACTTCTTGAAAAAAAAAGATGAAATAACCATCATTCAATGAATCCAAGGTCTACTTAGGATCATATTATAGTTGGTTTCCCTATTTATAATATTAAATTATGTTATAATGGCCATAGGCCCAAGAGTGATGATGAGAATGATAGTATAAATGTATGTGGCATTAAGGCTATCGTAATTCCTTGGCGTGTTTTTTGCAGAGGAATAATTTGTTTCTCCATACTCCAACTTCTATAAGAATGAAAAGGGAACAATATTAACAACATCTCCATCATTAATTATCACTCTTTTGATGTAGTTGTTATAGATCCATACTTGTAAATACAACACAGGATAACCTCTCTGTGCTAATTTAGCATTTGTAGGCATCTTATTAATTTCAAACACAGAGCCAATATCTCTCTCATGCTGGCCCATAAGATAGACATTGAAATCTATATGATTAATTTGGGCCCATGGAGGAGGCATGACGTGTACGAGATGGCCAAAACCTAGAGATTCTAACAAAGTAAATCGATGTGCTAGAGAATTCTTCAACAAATGCAAGAAGGATATGTGAGAAAATATCTTGGTGAGATTCACGATAAAATAGTAGGCACCTATTGGTTTGGGAACTATGGGGGAATCATCATCTGTTAAGGATACACGGGGAGAGGTTACAATGTGTACTCATGAATACTGGTAGTTACAGGCACTTCAGGATCTATTTCCAACTCAACTAAACCTAAAATATTGGTCTGATTCCTTTGATCCAGGTTAGGAGTAACTTGTAGATCAACAGATGTAGGGGGTTCTTGATCATGGGTTCCTATAAGAATAACTTTATTGGCATCCCGAGGATTAGATTTTGATTCTCAGAATGTTTTGGGAAATGATCCCTATATATTCCAAGGCTAGCATTTTATAGAGAAACAAGTCCTTTATGGGTACCTCAGGAAGCTCTTGCGGGGTTCACTAAGAACATATCAATAAAGAGTTGTCTTTGATCTTTTGGAATCCATTGTATGAAATTTTTACAATCCTTACAAGTTTGAGTGTCATGACATATCACTCTATGGAATCCACCATTAAAGTTGGGATCATAATCTCTAGGTCTCTAGTTTTAATTTTGTTGTGGTCCATAATTTTAATTATTATTCTGATATTGATTGTTGTAATTAAATTTCAGAGGCCTTTGGCCTTGATTTTGGTATTGAATCATGTTATCCAATTTTTCATCCCTTACAAATTGGATAAATTGTAAAATCCAGACTTGGGTAGTATGTTGAAGTCTCAGTGAAGAATCTAGAGAAAATGGTGTGTTGCAGAGTTTGGAGAGAGTGGAGGAACCGAATGGTAGGCTGGTAACAAGTTTGGATGCTATCATCCAGTAACAGGTATGGATGCAACCATCTAGTAGTAAGGGAAAATGCTCTTGGCTGACATGCTCCCGATCGAAACCAGGATGAAATAATCCTGGTCAACATCAATCCAACATGATTCTAGCTGACATGCACCTGGATGACACCAGGATGCCATGCTCTTGAACGACACCAAGAAAAATTCAACTGTCTGACAGGAGGAATGATATGCTACCATTTTTTATGTTGCAACTGGCTGACACAGTTCATGGTAGCTCAACAACCAATTTTAATGAGGTATGGTGCCCATGTCTTCCTCTGTAAGAAAATTACCATTGGAAAATGGATTTGTAAGGTTTCCTATACCTCTTTCCAAATATTTAATGCATGTTGTTAGTGGGTGGAAGTGAAATTCTCAATATATTGTAAAAACCTCTCATTTGTAATGGGGATGTTCTAAAATTGTTAAGAAACTCTGCCAAAATTATTTCTAAGCATTTGTGAGTTGTAAAACTTCATTTGAACTCTGTAATGTGTTTTGTGCCTTCTTCTACAACTGTAATGGTTTGTACATGATTCTATTGCAATACAACTTGGTTTGTGGTGTTTTCTCAACCTTAAGTTGTGTTATCTGTAACCTTTCCTCTCTTTTATTTGTTGTAGTGTTTTGTGTATGCTTTTCTCATTTGTAGGTTCATTTTGTTGTGTTTCTTGGAAAATAGATTGTAAATGAAGTCTCGAGTCTGTGTCACCTTTGTCTGACCTCTCCCTCCTCCCTTTTCCCTCATTAGAGCATCTTCACCATTTTCTTGGTGCTATCACCTCCCTTTAGTTTAGGATTTTAGTTTTATGCATCTCCCTCTCTCCTTGGTCCCTTAGATTGTTAGTTTCAGATTATATAGATTCATTTCCCTTCCTAGGAGTAGTTTAGCATTATGAATAAGTAGAGGAACCATCCTTCTCTAGAGGTTTGTCTCTAAGTAGCAAGTTCCACAACTTGAGAGATAATCCCATGTTACCCAAAAATATTTACTACTCATCCGTACATACATGAAAAATCAGAGGGTGTTGTTTTTTGGTGATAACAGTTCTGGCATGCCCGGTGGAACATAACTGAGATTTTCTTGCTATTTCACTAGTTTTTGGTGTGTAACTTGGTGAAATTATAGCCTTTTGAGGCTTTGCAGCAACACATCTAGATACTCCAAGATTTATATCAACTGGTTTCAATAGTATTAGTTCTGAAGTTCATGAGAAGAATTCAGACTAGATCAGGAACAACAGAAGAAGGATCATTTGACTACTTACAATTGTCACCAAGGAGGAGAAGAAAGGGGATATCAGCTCATAGATCACCATTACCACTAAATAGAAATCTTTATACTCCACCTCATAGTAGGCCCTTCTTACAGTCATCTAGATTCTTAAGACCTATTGTAATCATGGCATGACAGAGAAATCTTCCCTTTTTCAGTTTCAATAATGGTAGTCCTTAATCTCTTAATGCACAACATGATATACTAGTGACTGCACTTAAAAGTATTCCTTTCTTCACTAGAAAAAATCATACTACCCTAGCTAATCACATTCAGGATTTGGCTAATGTTTTTTTGGTTCATGCTATTACTGAAGAAGATGTTACAGTTAGAATTTTTGCCTCATCTTTCAAGGGAAAATATTTTTCAATGGTACACAATTTTGAGACTAGATTCTATTACTAACTGCGATCATCTTGGGACAACCTTATGTAATCACTTTGAAGGAAAATCTGATCACATGTCCTTGGTAGAGTAGATGACAACAACAAAGAGAGCTCCTAACAAGAAGATGACTGATTATAACATCAGATTTCAAAATATTTGGGATCAAATTCCTTAAGAGGTAAGACCTATACCCAACATACATTTATCTATTATCTAAAGGCTTTAGATAGAGATATTTCAATCATAATTCAGTCTATGGGGGGTAGAACATTACTAGGTGCTTATGTCATTACTATTAGGGATGCGAATAGTCTTATCTAGTCTAGGAAACTTGCTCCTAGGAATCTAATGCCTATTTTGCCATAGATTGATAACCCTAACTCTAATCAAACCCATGAGTTATAACCTATTCTGAACCTAAGAAATTAGATCTCTAATGAAGCATCTACTTCCTTAATTACCTCAATTGAGTTGCAAGAAGTGATGAAACAATTGTAAATTTTTGGGAATGAGTTGATATCCATCAAGAGGAAGCAAGCCCAAAAATTCAGACCTTATCATCCTCCATACCAACCTAACAAGGCCCCTTACTATCCAAACAAGCCTCCATCCCAAGCTACTACTCAAAATTAGAATCAATTTCCTCCTGTAAGGCCATTTCAACTGAACAATCCCAATATAGCTAGCTCATCTCAAGCTTTAGTTCCTGCTCAAAAAATCTTTTGTAAGATTATGAGTGGTGTTTCCCTTCTCATCTTCCACACATCCAAGAAACATGTCCTAATGGAATTTTGAACCAAGATTTGATGGTCTAAGTCACATTTTTTTCTCAAGATGTAGCAACAAAAGAAAATTAGGAGAAAATGGTCACTCAAGAGACACCACCAAGTGACACTTCACTTGTGAATTGACAAGCGGAAAAATTTTGTGCAGTAAATAAAAAATTTCCTCAAGGAGTGGCTGCAAAAAATAGATCTAAGAAAAGAGCTATCGAAGAGGGATAATCAACAAATTTGGGTCCCTCTCAACCTTCTTTGATTCTTGAAGGAAATGAAAGCCCAAATGTAGCTCAAAATGTACAAAATCAGCCTAAAGGACCTTCCATATCATCTCAAGTGCAAGAAAAGGTTGTTATAAGAAAATTGCAACAAAAAGATAATTCAACTCCTTTTAACATCCTTGAGAAGATGAAAAATACTAACATGAACATATCCATGTGTGAGTCATTAGCAATTTTGGGATAGAAGGATCTCTTGTAGGTAGCCATGACCAACTTGTCTATTCCAATTGAATCATCCAAGGAACAAGAAAATGTTCTTACTAATGTAATGCAACAAAAGGAGGATCAACCAAGTATAAACATGAATCCTCCACCATTCTATATATCCTTGATCATCAGGAATATTTTAGTGCGCAATTGCATGATCAATTCCGGAGAAAGAAGTTCAGTGATGCCAAAACAAATTATAGACTAGATAGGCCTCAAGTATTAATCTCTTGAAAAAGGAGTAGTGCAGTTGGATGGGAAAGTAGTAGGCACTATTAGGGTTATCAAAATTCTAAGCCTCATACTGCATGCATGTCCTAATATCTCAGTTCCTCAAGATGTATTCATAATTGATTTACCTCCACTCTTTTCTCCATGTCTGTCCAAATATTGCACTGCTAAGATTGGATTATACTTATTAGATTATTGGTCCCACATGATCTTTAGGACTAGGTATGGCACTAAGGCCACTATTAAGTGTGAACCAATTGCTGCATATCATATATAATCTTATGTTCCTAGCCCCATCAATGCTAATTATACTATCTTTGATCTAGAAGATTGTCCAAGTACTAAAGAAGCAAATACTTAGATCAAGGGCATTCTTGACTTACTACTTGATGAATGGGGAAATTCATGCTATGGTTTTGATCCATGTAAATAGATTGAAGAGGTTGGCCTAGGTATTTACTATTTACATAAAAAAAATGCACCCTTGTCTAGTGTTATCAAGCCAACTGATGAAGAATAATTTTTTTTTGGTAAATGTTCTTTGACAGGTCAAGAAGAAGACAAGGAGCTAGAGGAAGTGTGGTCCTTGTATCTACCAGAGGTATCAAATATTACTCCTCTTTCAGATTTTAGTTTAGATTCTCCAACAACACAACATAATATGAGTCCCTCATTCATGGCTTGCAATGGGAAAGAAGGGGGAACATAAAAAATAAACCTTCAGAGATAGTGAGATAACAGTAAATTAGATCAGAGGATCCAATGCAACAAAAAATGAATTGATAAAATCTTATAAGCATAGGGTTTGGGATATTTTGGAGGATTTTGAAGATTTTAACATCCATGCCATTCTAAGAAAATAAAATGAAAATGCTGACAGACTTGTTGTGATTAGAGAAAGGTTTGAAGTTGTTGACAATGTGAAGAGAGAAAAATTCAACCCCATATTAGGGTGATAGTGAGACCTGATGTACCAGAAAATGACACAAATTGGCAAGTGTTTGAAAATGATCAGTATATTTTCAATTTCATTCAGGAAGAGGTTGAGTTTTCTTCGAGGAATCAGGACAAGTTAGAGAAGCAATATGGGGACTAAGTGGTTCAAATCAGATCAAATAGGATACCCAAGGGCCTAGTGACCTTGGAGTCCATCTTCAACCTTAATGACATGTTCAGAAAAGAAAAGGTAAACATAATAGTCAAAGGTGAAGGTTTAGAGCCCATCTTAGTTAGTGAAGGAAAATTTATTCAGATTGGTAAGGTTAACACTTCATAAGAAAAGGATGCTTTTGTAGAACTTTTCCACGATTTTTCTGATATCTTTATATGGATTTATGAAGACCTTAGATGTTTTGATCCTAATTTAGCTCAACGCACCATTGAGTTAGACCCAACTTCCAATCATGTTAGACAAAAACAAAGGCCTATTAATTCACATATAGAACCCTATATGAGAGAATTGAACAAGTTGATTGAAGAAAGTATAATCTTTCATATAAAATTTTTATCTTAGGTTACTTATCTTGTTCCGATGTGGAAAAGGAATGGAGAAATTAGATTGTGTGTTGATTTTAGAGAATTGAAAAAATCCTCTCTAAAAAACCATTACCCATTGCCTTAAATGGAACAAATCTTAAAAATGGTGGCAGGTTCCAAAATATTTTCTCTCCTAGATGGATACTCAGGGTACAATCAGATCATGGTAAACGATGAAGATCAGTTCAAGACATCCTTTACTACAAACTGGGGAACCTATGTTTACAAGAAAATGCCATTTGGTTTATCTAATGCAGGGACAACCTTTCAATGAGCCATGCACACAACATTTAGGGAGATGATAAACAAAGTTGTTCTTATGTACCTCAATGACATCCCAATGTTCTCCAAAAATGTAGTTGAGCATCTCCTTCATCTGTGACAGGTATTCGAAAGATGTAGGAAGTTTAGAGTTTCTCTCAATCCTAAGAAATGCATCTTCCTAGCTCATGAAGGAAAAATCCTTGGCTATATTTTTTCTAGATAAGGATTAATCATCGATCCAGAAAGAGTCAGTGTCATCCTTGCATTGCCATTACCTAGTCATAAAAAAGCACTTCATTTTTTTTGGGAAGAATCAACTTTTTCAGAAGGTTTGTTCCAAATTTTTCCAACCTTATCAAATAATTGACATTGATGATAAAAAATATAATGGAATTAAAATGGATAACTGAAGGAAATGATATATTTGAAGCTATAAAGTAAGTAATAACACATGACCCAATGCTCATTAATCTTGATTTTTTAAAGGAATTCATCTTGTATTCTTTTGGATGTGCTGATGCGATATTTTCCATATTGGTGTAGAAAAATCAAGAAGTTTTGGAACAAATGGTTGCATTCTTCAGTCAAAATATTGAGGATTATGAGGTGATTTATTCATTTATTGAGAAGAACATCCTTACTACTATAATAATTTTAAAGAAATTTAGACATTTGGTGTTAAAAAACAAAATCCATTTGCTAGTTTCACATGTTGGTGTAAAAGACTTCCTCTTGAACAAGGATCTACATGAGAAAATAGCTAGTTGGATAACCAAGGTGAAGGAGTATGAAATTGGCATTAAAGTGACCAAGCTAGTTAGAGGAAAGGGACTTTGTGAGAAACTGGTTTCAGACCAACACATTGATTAATAAGTCATCCTCGTGCTTCAAGATGACCAAGAACAACGAAATGATGCTTTTCCTATTCCTTGTTGGACCCATGATATAATCAAATTTCTCTAAATAGGCCAATGCCCCCAAGGATTGAACAAGGTTAGGAGAAGGTATTTCATATTTCATTCCATTCCATATGTGCTTATTAATGGCATTTTATTGAATAAATATTTGAATGGTGTCCTCCTAAGATGCATCAAAATAGATTAGATCAAGAATTTATTACATCGGTTTCATGATGGAGAAGCAAGAGGTCACTTTTCTCCAAGGGTAATAGCTCTCAAGATCATAAAGGTTGGGTATTATTGGCCTAACCTCTTCAATGACTGCTATTCATGGGTCAAGAATTGTAAAAAATGTGCCTCTTTATAGGAAAATAAATATTAGAAACTCTTCCACTCCATCTTATCTTAGTAGATCATCCATTCATGCAATGGGGATTGGAATTCATTGGAGTGATCAATCCAAATTCAAGCTTGGGCCACAAATGGATCCTAATAGCTACAAACAAATTCACTAAGTGGACATAAGAAGTTTCACTAAAGGAAGAAAATGAGGCCAATATTTTGGATTTCTACAAAGATATTGTGGCTAGGTTTGGTGTTCCTTCCATAATCATTTCGGATAATGCTTTGGATTTCCTTAGCACAAATATATTAGATTGGGCTGTTAAACATGACATCTACTTGAGTACCTCCTCAAACTATGACCCCCAGGGTAATGGACATGATGAGTCTACAAAAAAAAATATTTTGAGAATCATAAGAAGTACTTTGGATGGGAATCAAAGGAATTGGCACAAAAATTTGAAATCAGCCTTGTGGGTTGATAGAATTACACCCAAGAGATCAATTGACAGCTCTCCTTACAAATTGGTTTATGGAAAAGAATCAAGACTTCCAATATCACTTGAATTTATAGCTTTAGAGCTCATCAAATAGTCAGAGTTATCTGAGTTTGAGGCCATGTAATTCACATATGTAGAGATCATGGAGCTAGAGGAGCTGAGAAACCAAGATATGCAAACAAAAGAGGAAGACCAAGCTTAGATTAAAATGAAATTCGATGAGAAGGAGAAGGCCAATAGTTTCAAATAAGGAGACTTAGTCCTAAAGTGAGATGCAAACATGGCCAAACAAGGTAGAAACTCCAAGTTTTATGCAATATGAAGTGGCCCCTACATGATTTTAGGATGCAAGGTGAACAATTCTTTCTATTTTTCAAAATTGGATGGAGAAGAATTACAGATCCTGGTAAATGGGATCTACCTTAAGTGTTGTTATTGAAGAAGGACACTCTTTTGTATATATTAGATTAGTTTATAATTCCTCCAAGTGCTTTCTACAAATTTTCTTGTTGGTAGTATAGGTTTTATTTCCCTAATTGCTTCACGTAGTGTTTTTTTGCTTTGAATGGCATGTTTTTGCACAAGTTTCATGGAGGATTATGGAGAGGTATGAGTCGGGGTAGAATCTCAAGTTTAGACCAGTTTTCAAATTTTTAGGCCGACTCCATGCCCAATGGATGCTTCAAGGCCAATGATCTCTTCAATTTAGCAACAAGATTACCCCACGAGTTGCCAATGTGATATCCAATTTTTCATCCCATGTAAATTGACTAACTTGAAAAATTCAAACTTGGGAAGAATGATGAAGTCTTAGTGAAGAAGCTGGAGAAAATGATGTATTGTGGAGTTCAGAGTGGGCAAAGGAACCAAATGGTAGGCTGTTAATAAGTTTGGATGCTACCAGATAGTAGAAGGTACAAATGTAATTGGATGGTAGCAAGGGAAAATGCTCTTAGATGACACCAGGCCAACATGCTCTTGGACGATACCAAGTCAACTTGCTCCTGGCTAAAACCAGGTCGAAATGCTCCCAGCTGACACAAGGATGACATGTTTCTCATTCGAAACTAGACCGAAATGTTCCCAACAGACACTAGGGAGACATGCTCTTGACCAACATGAAGAAAAATGTAATCGACCGACACGAGGAATGGAATTATACTAGCTGGTAGCAAGAATGTTGCAACCGGTTGACATAGTTCAGTGTAGCTCAACAACCAACTTTATTGAGGTATGACACCCATGTCTTCCTATATATGTAAGGTACCATCAGGAAATGGATTTTTAAGGTTTCCCATACCTCTTTTCAAAGATTTAATGCATTTTTTGGTGGGTGGAATCAAAATTCTCA